>ML661338.1:27167186-27179645 GCA_007570785.1 Antilocapra americana | reverse complement strand
ATTAGACTTTAAGTAGAGTCAGTTGTGCATTTACTTCTTTCTTTTTTACATCCTCATTAAATAAGGATTCTCTGCTGATCTATTTTTTTGGTCTTTTATATTCTGTTTATATATTTCGGTCAATATTCTGTTTCTACTCTGTATAAGCACCTAGTCTCTATTTCAAGTCAATCATAGACTAAGATAGTTTTTAAAAAAAACTTCTTTTACACAGTCAAACCTATTTGAAGGTAAGGAATCAGAAATCATCCTGGTCAATCTTATAGTTTTTTACAGAAATAAATTTACCTCTCAGAAGAGAGCCAATGGCTTCATTGAAATATTATGGTATTACCTCTTCAGTACCCTTGTGTGATTCAACTCATCACAAAAACCATCCACTATTTTTAAAATATATGTGTTTACCAAAGGAAATACTTATCTCTGAATAGATAAGTTCAGCTTTTACCACATTTAACATCACTAGTATATATGTGAACATTTGCTAATTTATTTCTAAAAAACTTTTTTAAAAGATGCTTTATTTTAATTTTTCTATGCTTTGTCATTTTATGTTCTATAGCAATAGAGTGCTATGCTACATACTACAAGCCAAATTATGTGTCTCAGTTTACTTAGAGTTGGTATAGTTTCTGTGTTACCTTGTATTTTCTTTCTTTTTATTTTTTTCTGCATGATTTCTAGTGTGTTTGAAAGACTTACCTTTACTCATGTACTTAATTTGAGGCCTTTTACTTAATATCTTAATGGCTTATTCCCTACTACCACCTCTAATGTAGAGATAATACTATAGTACTTGCCCCAAATGTTATGGAAAATTAGTCATAATATAAAACAGTTTAATGTATGTAGTATCATGTTTTACATGCAATTCAGTACTTATTAAATCTAGTTTTATTTTCATATTGTGATTTCATTCATTCATTATTGAAATCTTTTTGAATAATTTTCATGCCAAGAACTGTATAATGATTGGAAATTTAAAAAATGAAAATGATTTAATAAAAGATTCTTTACTTCAGTGTGCTTCCTAGGTGTCATAGGCATGTAAGATGATGCCACGATAAGTTGAATGTCAGAATGGGATTGCAGATATTTCCACAAACTCCATGTATATGAACAGATAAAGAAGATTTATGTGTAGATAAATCATAGATTCCAGTTAGAAAGAGAACTAGAGGCAAAGGAGGGAGAGGAATTGGGATTGGCAGGAAAGGACAAGAAAAGGAGATATGTAGAGTGAAAATGAGGTGACCACTAAAATCCCTGATGTAAGTAGACAAATCTAGGCAGCTGAGATACATGTCAGAATACACTCGGAGATACAATAAAAATGTACAATAGTAGCATCAGGGGAGGAGGGCAAGTAGATTGAAACAACCAGTTAGCAGCTACAGAGAGGGACTGCTAGGGAAGCCTCACTCTAGCCTTTAAGGAGAGGAGAGGAGCACTTGAAAAGCAAGAAGCAGCAGCCAGAGCTGTCTCAAAACTATAAAGTATAAAAAGTTTCCAGATTCATGAGAACTGAGGAGTGAAAAATATTGCAGCCTCAGTCCATTTATGGAAGGACTGAAAACCTTTTTGGATTTAGAACTAGAAATATCCCAGAGACTTTCAAAATAGAAACTTTCAGTAGCTGATTTCAATAAGATTACTTTATAGATTATTTCAGTAGATTCCCTGGTGGCTCAGATGGTAAAGTATCTACCCTGCAATGAGGGAGAACTGGGTTTCAATCCCTTGCTTGGGAAGATCCCCTGGAGAAGAGAGTGCCAGTCCACTCCAGTACTCTTGGCTAGAGAATTCCTTGGAATTCTTTGGGGAATTCCATGGAGACGGGTGGACTACAGTCCATGGGGTCACAAAGAGTCAGACATGACTGAGTGACTAACACACAAATGTAAATGACTCTTTTGAAACAACAGATGATAATTGATAACTGTCAGGTCCTTTCCTTGGCAATAATATCCCATCCTTCTATGCATATAATTAGATCAGTTTTTTTCTAAATGCCATATCTTGCACTGGCCTGTATTGATTTGTATTTTCCACTACACAGGCCATTCACAGTCTCTACACTTATTCTTTTTTTCCCAAGGAAATTTGATGCTTTTATGCTTATCATCATAAAATGTGTTTTTTCTCATGTAATCCCTTTTTCGGAGTCCTTACAATATAGAAAACAAATATGTTTCCATTGTAATCCTTGGAGAACATATAGGTAAATTTTTCCATCCACTAAATTCTGACTTTATGTAATTTAAGAGCTGTTTAATTTTTAAAAATATAGAAATGTATAAAATATGGATTGTAAATGTAAATTTTAAAATTGTTATCAAATAATTTAATTAAATATTTTCTGAAAAATGAAGATATTCCCTTTAGTTTAGTTCCTTGATCAAACTCTATTTGATAAACTCTGCAGTTGGGTTTTAACTTAATTTTTCCTTCAAAGTTTGCCTTTTTCCTATATAAAATACAGATCATTATTTTTCATTCTTGTATTAATATCATCTTTGAGAAGTTTTTCATTTAAAAAACCTGTCTTCTATGTAAAATTCATACTCAATTTTTCAGAATAAAGAAAAAGTTGAAGAGTATTAGGGACTTCAAATTGTAAAACTTTACATTTTTATTTTATTTTATTTATTTATTTTTTTGAGTTTTGATAATGACTTTTTTGTTTGTTTGTTTTTGCCATACATTGTCATGACATCACCATGGGTTTACATATGCTTCCCCTCCGGAACCTCCCTCCCTCCTCCCTCCCCCCCGGGAAATCTCACTGCACCAGTCCCGAGCATCAATCCTGGGCTGGCGATTGATTAGACACATGACAATTAACATGCTTCAATGCCCTTCTCCCATATCATCCCACCCTTACCCTCATCCACAAAGTCCACGAGTCTATTCTATACATCTGCGTTCCTTTTGTTGTCTCGCATGTTGGGTTCTCCTTACCGTCTTTCTAAATTCCATATATATGCGTTAATATACTGTATTGTTGTTTTTGCTTCTGGCTTACTTCACTCTGGATAATGGGCTCCAGTTTCGTCCATCTGAGTAGAATTGCTTCAAATGAATTTTTTTTTAATGCTGAGTAATATTCCATTGTGTATATGTACCACAGCTTTCTTATCCATTCGTCAGTTGATGGGCATCTAGGTTGCTTCCATGTCCTGGCTATTGTAAACAATGCAGCGATGAACATTGGGGTACACGTGTCTCTTTCAATTCTGGTTTCTTCAGTGTATTTTAAAACATCTATCTTTGCTCTAATTTTTTTTTCTTATTCTTATTCTTTTTTTTTTCTTTACATGCCCCCACTCATTTCCTGACCCACTAAGACAGGTATTCCATTTCATATACAAATGAAGAGAGGAAGGATGAGCAAATGAGACATTCTAATTTTATGTGCTTTAAGTCAAACAAAATCTTGGTGTTTAGATTATAAATTCTACAATCTTATTTTTGGTCTTTTCGATGGTTAGTTTCTTAAAGTCTGAAGATCATGTATGCTGAGTTGATAGTCATGTTTTTTAAATTATAAACTACTCAAGATGATTATTGGCTTCTATAATTTTTCTGCACCTATTAATCCTGTATTCTAGTCTAAATTTTTTTCCTTCAAGTTATAAAAGGATTTCTTGGTATAAGTTTTGTATTCTCCTTCCATGTCTACCACTGACCCTCCAAAACTCCCTCTCTCTCTAGCGTCACTTAATTGAAACCACTTTTATGTCTGCTCTTTTTCTTTCTCCCTGTCTTTCCATATTAGCCCTTTGTACCAGAACTTTCTGACAAAATGGAAACATCCATGTTCACTGTTCCATATGGTAATGACTAGCTATGTGTAACTACCGAGCACATGAAATGAGGCTGGCAATTCTGTGAAGTGAATTTTTCATTTTGTTTAATTTTCATTAATTGAAATTTGAATAACTTCACATAGCTAGTGGTTACCATATAGGACAGTACAGCTTTATACCCCTTATTTTCTCTCATTCTCTTTCCTCTGCCTTGTTATCTCTTTCTCCATTGTCCCTGTCTCTATCCCTAACTGTAGCCACATTTTTCTTTTTTTTTAAGAACGTTGGGTCCCTTGCTTAACTCAAACGAAAGACAGAAGTTATACTTCAAATAAAACCACAGGGCACTGATCTTGTTTGTAACATTAACTCCTCTTCTAGAACCTCCAGGGGCTGCTGACTGGAGCTGTTTGAAACTTTTGCTGGTTCAGTTGTGATACACTCTGAGGGGTTTTATCATACACAGTATTTTTTTTTTGCTATTGTTCTTGAAATCCACAAAAATCTGAAGCCTTTAGGACACTTGCAAGTTTATGATTCTTGAAGTGAGTTGAAGGCAAGAAAATGTTAAAATGATTTTAAGCTTGAACGATGTAGACATTTACTCTCATATTTTTTCTTACTCTTTTCAACATTATTCCTCAAATTATTTGACCCACTTATCAATCTTATGAAATTTGCATCTTCTTATTTTTCAGAGACTATATCTATTAAAACACATCTTCAATCTACTCTTACGGTTCTTAAGCCATGTCCAAAATTTGATATGTCCACTATTTTAGCAACCAAGTGAAGCCTCAGCTGAAGCAAACATCATTTAATTTTAACTTTTACAGCATTATGTCTAAAACCACTGTATTACAAATCTGTTTACTTTTCAAATTCTTAGATCCATGGGAAATTATATTCTTGCTTATATACATTGTAGAATATACTGCTTTATAAAAGAAAAGTTAAATTAGCAGGAAAATGAATCAAAAACATTTAAACATTTTTGTATCTAACACTAATAAGAACAAACTAAGGACTTTTTAAGAAGGGCAAGCTTAGGTTCGTCCCAGAAAACTTGTACAGTAGTAGTATTAGTCAGTCGTGTTCAATTCTTTGCCAACCCATAGACTCACCAGGCTCCTCTGTCCATGGGATTCTCCAGGCAAGAATACTGGAGTGGGCTGCCATTCTCTTCTCCAGGGGATCTTCCCAACCCAGGGATCAAATCCAGGTCTCCTGCATTGCAGGCAGATTCAATATAACCTGAGACTTATTACTGACTTGCCAATGTTGCTGCTGCTGCTGCTAAGTCGCTTTAGTCGTGTCTGACTCTGTGCAACCCCACAGACGGCAGCCCATCAGGCTTACCCATCCCTGGGATTCTCCAGGCAAGAACACTGGAGTGGGTTGCCATTTCCTTCTCCAGTGCATGAAAGTGAAAAGTGAAAGTGAAGTCGCTCAGTGGTGTCTGACTCCTAGCAACCCTGTGGACTGCAGCCTACCAGGGTCCTCCGTCTTTGGGATTTTCCAGGCAAGAGTACTGGAGTGGGTTGCCATTTCCTTCTCCGGACTTGCCAATAATTCCCATGTAATTCTGCATTCAAAATGAACCTAGTTAGTTAGTGTGATAACTCTCTTTGGGATGTTTCAGGGGCCCTCGGAAGCATTCCAAAGTTAGCTAAAAGTCAAAAGTGCATCATTAGAATGATTTAGGAAATTTGGGTCAACAAATATCAAAAAGTTTTAGAACACTCGATCAGATGGGATTATAGGTCACTGTGACACAATAGCTATTCACTTAGCCAAAGTAACAATAAAGGATTTTAGAAGAGATCATTTAAGAAATAAAGAAACTTAAATCTGTTATCAAACAGTTCAACATCTGAAGAAAGGGTGTCTTCTTAGCAGAGAGAAAAGCCACATTCAAGAAAACTTGTGAGCATGTTACAACTGCAGTTGAATTGTGAGCTCTCAGTTAATTGATTCTATCATTTTAAATTGTGTGACTCTATGCTCCCTAATTATTTTAGTTTTCTTTGTGATAAAATGACTCCTTTTCCCTTTCTGTCACATATACATGTACAGAAACACACAAACTTCTTCAAATTCAGGAGCTGGATTTGAAAACCTTTGAAAGCCAATGAAACTAGTTTCACTGCCTTTGAAATAAAAGAAGCAACCTGTCATCTACAGAATTTAAAGCACTATTCCAAGAATATATTCAGTAAAATTTATATATTTAAAGTTATCTTTAGATTTGTTGTTTCTGTTTTGTTGCTTTTATTTTCTTTCTCTCCATTCATTTATTTATATCAGTACAGTCAAATGGATTCTTATTTAATGAATTATAATCTGTTACTATTGTTATTTATTTAATTTATTTTATTTGGAGGATAATTATTTTACAATATTGTGATGGTTTTTGCATACATTGACATGAACTAGCCACAGGTACATATTTGTCCCCCCATCCTGAACCCCTCACTCACCTCCCTCCCCAACACATCCCTCTGGGTTGTCCCAGAGTACCAGCTTTGAGCACTGCTTCACACATCAAACTTACACTGGCAATCTATTTTACATATGGTAATATACATGTTTCCATGCTATTCTTTCAAATCATCACACCCTTACTTTCTCCCACAGAGTCCAAAAGTCTGTTCTTTACATCTGTGTTTTGTTGCTTTTAGATATGCTTTTAAAAACTGAAGACACTCATATTTTATAGCTATTTATGAAAAAAAATTCAAAAACATTTTAGAGAAACTTCAATTCAAAATTAATTTGTTTATACATTCACATTCATAGACAAGCTTTAAGCTTCCTGAGAAGGCCCAATTTCCCAAATATAACTGATGTATTATTTTCACCATGAAATGAAATAGATCCAAAAAACAAAAAGACTTTGATTCTGTAAAACTCGTGCTTCTCATTTTATCATCAGTGACCAAAACTATTGTATATTTGTACTTACAAAAGCTAGAGTAATGTATACAGTGTTTCAATGCCCTAATTTCAGGTGGTGGGTAAATAATAATAATAAAATAAAGTGTGTGACAGGATGAAATCAGTAGATTTCCTGAAGTCACTATTCATTGTGCTTACACAGGTTACAAAGCTCAGTTGGCATGCAGGTGATGGATGGCTGGCTCTTCTCATTCATTAAGTGGAACACATGGGTGAATAATTATGATTCATATGTGTGCCTTATTTAAGAAGTTACTTTGTATCATGAATTGTGGGGGTATCTTGTGGGTATCACAGAAATAAACACAAAGGCAAATATTAAATGTGTGTTAGTCATATAAGACTCTTTGGGACTCCATGGACTATAACCCACCAGGTTCCTCTGTCCATGGAATTTTCCAGGCAAGAATACTGGAGTGAGTTGTCATTCCCTTCTCCAGGACACCTTCCTGACTCAGGGATCAAACCTGGGTCTCCTACATTGCAGGCAGATTCTTTACCATCTGAGCCACCATGGAAGCCTCTATAAATATTAAATGTATAAATTCTATTTTTTCTGGACTACTGTCTCTTGTAAATAAGAAAAATTTTTTAAATGTCAACAATGGCTAAGAGTTTCATAAATCATGTATCCATACTTTTTGTGCCGTTACTACTGTTTTAAGGTTTTATGATTTTTCTATATTTCTGTTAACTCAGGCCACTTGAAACATTTCTTTTTGTGGGAGTCTGGGTCATTGTTTTCAAGTTTATGGATTCAATTCAATTCTATAAATATTTGTGAGGAATCTCTTCCTGTCATGCTCCAAGCTAGATGTTGGCAAATAAAGATAAGCGAGGTGCAGTTACTATGGTAAAGGAAGTAACTAGATGCCTACTAGGTGATGGAGCTCTACAACTGAATACAGAGGAGGGCTACAATCTGTAGCACCTCATTACCCACAGAATTATGAAAACAGAACACATCAGGGTGGAAATTTTGGTGTGTATATTAGATGTCATCTCCAGGAAGAATTTCAGTCTTGTTTTTATTTTTTCCAGTTTGCCTGGTGCCACTAAGAAAGTACATATCTGTTGAACTCTGAATACCAAACTGGTGACAAGTACTTTCATATGGATGATAGCTATAAGTTTCATATTATAGACAGCTTGGTGACACTGTCTAAATAAATGTAAAGCCTAAGTACAGTGATGCTAGATGGGAACACTAGACTTTCTTGAGAATAATGATGAGTATTAACACAGACCTGCATTGGTATGAAGGGACCAGACTAACAATCTGATGGGTGTCACTTCTCAGCCTTGATTGCAAAGTCTGTTAAATAAAAAAAAAAAAAATGTAGGCAGTCTTGAATACATCATGATGTGTTGTGCAGGATATTAAGTTTCAATTCCTTTTCCCATGAAGTAGACATGTTTTTATATTATACCATAAAAAATATCTTTGTCTCTAGCAGAAGCCAATCAATATATAGGAAAGAAAATATATTTAATATTGTAAAAATAATGTAAAGTTAAGGTAGTAAAGAATTATTGGCAAACAGAGTTATTGTATCAAATCTTTTTTTGCTAAGTTCTGATTTTAGATTTTAAGGATTTTTAGGTTAGCAGCATCATATTTAGGTTTGTCTCTTATTTTTGTATGTCAAGATTTCACTTTTTGATATGTTATGATTGCAGATTTGTGATTTATAAGTAGCTCCAAAATGGAACTTGAATATTAAAATTATAGGCTTCAAATTCACCAAAGAGGAGCCATGTCTTATTTTCCCTTGTATCCCTCTCAGATTGCTTTGAAAATAACTATTCCTTTACATAGATATAGAGTTTAATAAATAATACCTGAATGAGGTGACAAGTGGAAAATCAGCATCTTCTCTAATTTGTCCATGTACTTAGGAAAAATTCCCACTAACAATTTATAGTATAGCACCAAATGTAACACATAGGGGAGCATAATACATATAAAAAGGCATGGATAATACTTAAATGCTACGTATGTGGGCTTAGACATTTTTCTGTGGAAAGATCATGTTTTCCTTACCTATCATCTCTAGGTATTTATTATTTATTAAAATATGAAACATAATATTCTAAAAATTTCCCTCCCCGCAAAAATAACATGAAACTTGGTGGATAAAATTCACTGATGCTACTTTCACTGGCCTCAGACTCTCCTACTGATGGCTCATTCTGCTGTTTCCTGAATGCAAGGCTGCCCCCAGTCTGGGGTTATGCTTGTACTATTCAATAAAGCAGTGATCATGTTATTGAGGAGTAACCATCTATGTCTCTAAAACAAGTTCATCTTTTTCTCCACTTACTTCAAACATAACTACACTATAATAGATGCTGAAGAATTGAGTATTTCCCACTGAATGTTGCTAAACACTAGCCCCAACTATTCCTCACCACCTCTCCTTTTATATTTAATTTTTTAATGTTGGAGTACAGTTCATGTACAATGTTGTGTTAGTTACGGGTGTACAGCAAAGTAATTCAGTTACACATATATATGTATCTATTCTTTTCTAGATTATTTCCCATACAAGTTATTACAGAATATTGAGTAGAGCTCCCTGTGTTATACAGTAGGTACTTGTTGGTTATATATTTTATATATAATAGTGTGTATATGTTAATCCCAGTCTTCTAATTTATCCTTCACCCACCATGTTTCTCCTTTGGAACTGTAGGTTTGTTTTTGAATTCTGTGAGTCTGTTTATATATTATAAATAAGTTCATTTGTATCATTTAAGTGATATACTTGTTTTTCTCTGCCTTCAGTTAGTATGGTAATTTTGTTGTCCATCTGTGTGGCTGCAAATGGAATTATTTCATTTATTTTTATGGCTAAGTAATATTCTATTGAATATGCCTACCACATATTCTGTCTTCCTTCTTCTGTCCATGGACATTTAGGTTCTTTCCATATCTTGGCTATTGTAAACAGTGCAACAGTGAACGATGGGGTGTGTGTACGTTTCTTTTCAAAGTATGGTTTTCTCCAGATATATGCACAGAAGCAAGATTGCTGATCATATGATAGTTCTATTTTTAGATTTTTAAATAACCTCCACACTCTTCTCCATAGAGAGAGTGGTTGTACCAGTTTACATTCTAATGAACAGTGTAGGAGGGTTCCCTTTTCTCCACACCCTTGTCAAAATTTATTGACTGTAGACATTTTTATGAGGACGGACCAACCTAGACAGCATATTAAAAAGCAGAGACATAACTTTGCCTACGAAGGTCCGTCTAGTCAAGGCTATGGTTTTTCAGGTAGTCATGTATAGATGTGAGAGTTGGACTATAAAGAAAGAGCACCGAAGAATTGATGCTTTTGAACTGTAGTGTCAGAGAAGACTCTTGAAAGTCCCTTGGTCAGCAAGGAGATCCAACCAGTCCATCCTAAAGGATATCAGTCCTGAACATTCATTTGAAGGACTGATGTTGAAGCTGAAACTCCAATAATTTGGCCATCTGATGTGAAGAACTGCCTCACTTGAAAAAGCCCTGATACTGAGAAAGATTGAAGGTGTGAGGAGAAGGGGATGACAAGACAATGAGATGGTTGGATGGCATCAGTGACTCAGTGGACATGAGTTTGAGTACACTCTGGGAGTTGGTGATGGACAGGGAGGCCTAGCGTGCTGCAGTCCAAGGGGCTGCAAAGAGTTTTACATGACTGAGCAACTGAACTGAACTGAACTGATTCTGACCTGTGTGAGTGATACCCCATAGTAGTTATGATTTGACCACTCCTCTTTTTATATCCAAATTAACTCATGAATGGAGACTAGTCAGGCCCCAGATATGCTGCCTTTATATATGATCTTGTATTTTATTTGTCACTGTTATTATTGTTGTTATGTCACTAAGTTGCAGCTGACTCTTTGTGATCTCATGGACTGCAGCACACCAGGCTTCTCTGTCCTTCACTGCCTTCCAGAGTTTGCCCAAGTTCATGTCCACTGACTCAATGATGCTATTCAACTATCTCATCCTCCACTGTCTCCTTATCCACCTGCCCTCAATTGTTCCCAGCATCAGAGTCTTCTTCAATGAGCTGGCTCTTCAGATCAGGTGGCCAAAGAATCAGAGCTTCAGCATTAGTCCTTCCAATGAATATTCAGGGTTGATTACCTTTAGGATTGACTGGCTTGATCTCCTTGCTGTCTGAGGGACTATCAAGAGTCTTTTCCAGCACCACAGTTCAAGAGCATCAATTCTTCAGTGCTCAGCCTTATTTACAGTTCAACTCTCACATCTTTCCATTACTGGAAAAAGCATAGCTTTGACTATACAGACTTTGACAAAGTGATGTCTGTGCTTTTTGATATACTGTTTAGGTTTGTCATAACCACATACAAATACTCAGAACAAACAAATCTGACTGATCAACATCAATCTAAGCTATATGCTCTTGTACTGTAGAATATATTATACTATAGTATCTATATAGTATCAGTTCATTTTATTTCAGTCACTCAGTGGTATTCGACTTTTTGTGACCCCATGGACTGCAGCACACTAGGCCTCCCTACCCATCACCAACTCACAGGGATTACTCAAACTCAAGTCCATTGAGTTGGTGATGCCATCCAAACATCCCAAACTCTGTTGTCCCCTTCTTCTCTCACCTTTAATCTTTCTCAGCATCAGGGACTTTTCAAATGAGTCAGCTCTTTGCATCAAGTGGCCAAACTATTGGAGTCTCAGCTTCAACATCACTCCTTCCAGTGAACACCCAGGACTGATCTCCTTTAGGATGGACTGGTTGGATCTCCTTGCAGTCCAAGGGACTCTCAAGAGTCTTCTCCAGCACCACAGTTCAAAGCATACATTCTTTGGTGCTCAGCTTTCTTTATATTCCAACTCTCACATCCATACATGATCACTGGAAAAACCATAGCCTTGACTAGACGGACCTTTGTTTGCAAAGTAACGTCTCTACTTTTTTTTTTTAATTTTCTTTACTTTATTGTGTTGGTTTTGCCATACATTGACATGAATCCGCCATGGGTATACATATGCTCCCCCTCCAGAGCCCTCCTCCCTCCTCCCTCCCGATTGCCTCCCCCTGGGTCATCCTGGTGCATCAGCCCCAAGCATCAACCCTGAGCTGGTGATTGATTTCACATATGATAATTAACATGTTTCAATGCAATTCTCCCATATCTTCCCACCCTTGCCCTCTTCCACAGAGTCCATGAGACTGTTCTATACATCTGCGTTCCTTTTGCTGTCTCGCATGTTGGGTTCTCATTACCGTCTTTCTAAATTCCATATATATGTGTTAATATACTGTATTGTTTTTGCTTCTGGCTTACTTCACTCTGGATAATGGGCTCCAGTTTCATCCATCTGAGTAGAACTGATTCAAATGAATTTTTTTTTTTAATGCTGAGTAATATTCCATTGTGTATATGTACCACAGCTTTCTTATCCATTCGTCAATTGATGGGCATCTAGGTTGCTTCCATGTCCTGGCTATTGTAAACAATGCAGCGATGAACATTGGGGTACACGTGGCTCTTTCAATTCTGGTTTCCTCGGTGTATATGCCCAGCAGTGGGATTGCTGGGTCATATGGCAGGTCTATTTGCAGCTTTTTAAGGAACCTCCACACTGTTTCCCATAGTGGCTGTACTAGCTTGCATTCCCACCAACAGTGTAAGAGAGTTCCCT
>ML661338.1:27111946-27166786 GCA_007570785.1 Antilocapra americana | reverse complement strand
TTGGTGCTCAGCTTTCTTTATATTCCAACTCTCACATCCATACATGATCACTGGAAAAACCATAGCCTTGACTAGACGGACCTTTGTTTGCAAAGTAACGTCTCTACTTTTTTTTTTTAATTTTCTTTACTTTATTGTGTTGGTTTTGCCATACATTGACATGAATCCGCCATGGGTATACATATGCTCCCCCTCCAGAGCCCTCCTCCCTCCTCCCTCCCGATTGCCTCCCCCTGGGTCATCCTGGTGCATCAGCCCCAAGCATCAACCCTGAGCTGGTGATTGATTTCACATATGATAATTAACATGTTTCAATGCAATTCTCCCATATCTTCCCACCCTTGCCCTCTTCCACAGAGTCCATGAGACTGTTCTATACATCTGCGTTCCTTTTGCTGTCTCGCATGTTGGGTTCTCATTACCGTCTTTCTAAATTCCATATATATGTGTTAATATACTGTATTGTTTTTGCTTCTGGCTTACTTCACTCTGGATAATGGGCTCCAGTTTCATCCATCTGAGTAGAACTGATTCAAATGAATTTTTTTTTTTAATGCTGAGTAATATTCCATTGTGTATATGTACCACAGCTTTCTTATCCATTCGTCAATTGATGGGCATCTAGGTTGCTTCCATGTCCTGGCTATTGTAAACAATGCAGCGATGAACATTGGGGTACACGTGGCTCTTTCAATTCTGGTTTCCTCGGTGTATATGCCCAGCAGTGGGATTGCTGGGTCATATGGCAGGTCTATTTGCAGCTTTTTAAGGAACCTCCACACTGTTTTCCATAGTGACTGTACTAGCTTGCATTCCCACCAACAGTGTAAGAGAGTTCCCTTTTCTCCACATCCTCTCCAGCATTTATTGCTTGTAGATTTTTGGATTACAGCCATTCTGACTGGTGTAAAGTGATACCTCATTGTGGTTTTGATTTGCATTTCTCTGATAATGAGTGATGTTGAACATCTTTTCATGTGTTTGTTAGCCATTTTTATGTCTTCTTTGGAGAAATGTCTGTTAAGTTCTTTGGCCCACTTTTTGATTGGATTGTTTATTTTTCTAGAATGGAGCTGCAGGAGTTGCTTGTATATTTTTGAGATTAATTGTTTGTCTGTTGCTTCATTGGCTATTATTTTCTCCCATTCTGAAGGCTGCCTTTTCACCTTGCTTATAGTTTCCTTTGTTGTGCAGAAGCTTTTAATTTTAATTAGGTCCCATTTGTTTATTCGTGCTTTTATTTCCACTATTGTGGGAGGTGGGTCATAGAGGATCCTGCTTTGGTTTATGTCGGAGAGTGTTTTGCCTATGTTTTCCTCTAGGAGTTTTATAGTTTCTGGTCTTATGCTTAGTTCTTTGATCCATTTTGAGTTTATCTTTGTGTATGGTGTTAGAAAGTGATCTAGTTTCATTCTTTTACAAGTGGCTGTCCAGTTTTCCCGGCACCACTTGTTAAAGAGATTGTCTCTTCTCCATTGTATATTTTTGCCTCTTTTGTCAAAGATAAGGTGTCCATAGATGTGTGGATTTATCTCTGGGCTTTCTATTTTGTTCCATTGATCTATATTTCTGTCTTTGTGCCAGTACCATACTGTCTTGATGACTGTGGCTTTATAGTACAGCCTAAAGTCAGGTAGATTGATTCCTCCAGTTCCATTCTTCTTTCTCAAGATTGCTTTGGCTATACGAGGTTTTTTGTACTTCCATACAAATTGTGAAATTGTTTGCTCTAATTCTCTGAAAAAGACCTCTGGTATCTTGATAGGAATTGCATTGAATCTATAGATTGCTTTAGGTAGTATACTCATTTTCACTATATTGATTCTTCCAATCCACGAACATGGTAAATTTCTCCATCTATTTGTGTTCTCTTGGTCATAACTTTCCTTGCAAGGAGTAGGTGTCTTTTAATTTCATGACCGCAGTCACCATCTGCAGTGATTTTGGAGCCCAAAAATATAAAGTCAGCCACTGTTTCCCCAACTATTTGCCATGAAGTGATAGGAACAAATGCTATGTGATTTTAGTTTTCTGAATGTTGAGCTTTAAGCCAGCTTTTCACTCTCCTCTTTCACTTTCATCAAGAGGATCTTTAGTTCTTCACTTTCTGCCATAAGGGTGATGTCATCTGCATACCTGAGGTTATTGATTTTTTTCTTGGCAATCTTGATTCCAGCTTGTGCTTCATTCAGCCCAGTATTTTTCATGATGTAATCTGCATATAAGTTAAATAAGCAGGATGACAATACACAGCCTTGACGTACTCCTTTCCCTATTTGGAACCAGTCTGTTGTTTCATGTCCAGTTCTAATTGTTGCTTCCTGACATGCATACAGGTTTCTCGAGACAGGTCAGGGGGTCTGGTATTCCCATCTCTTTCATAATTTTCCACAGTTTGTTGTGATACACATAGTCAAAGACTTTGGCATAGTCAATAAAGCAGAAATAGATGTTTTTCTGGAACTCTCTTGCTTTTTCAGTGATCCATCAGATGTTTGCAATTGGACTAGATTATACTATATCTATATTGCACCCAGAAGAATCATCTTGAATTAATGCCATTCTCAAATAAAGCTTGAGCTAATGAATTCTTAATAGTAGTTTTTTCTAAGACAATATATAACTGTTTTGTGTATTTTTGTCTTCAAATCAGAAATCAGAAACTTATCCTCAGAACTTTTCTACCTTTGTAATTTTTAAAAAAGCTTCTGTGTCCACATTATATTTATAATTATTACATTATTCATTTAGTACAAACTCACAGTACGAAAGGCATTATTAGGTATAACAATTTATATATTTTTTAAAAGGCCTGAGTAAAGCTCTTGGCATTGATTCTACTAGAAAGTTACAAGCTCTGTTTTAGAAATTAAACCACAGGCTATTGGTTTCAAATGATTTTATTGCTTATAAATTGGTAATGTTTTCTCTGAGTTTTATAAGATAAATTATTGGAAATAAAAATAAAATACAGCAATTTCCCTTTACTTATTAAACCATTTTCTTATTCTCTTAACTATTTGTCCCAGGTGGTAAAGTAATCAATGTTAATTGAGACATTATTAGTTTTCATAAGCAGTTTCAAATATTAATAAGAGACATATTTAAAATACTAGAAAAGCCAAGCATTAGAAGCTCTTGGATTGCTTGTTCCAGTATGGTGTGGAGGCAGCCCACATAATGAGTACCATTAGGCTTGCTCCTTTTTCAAGGTATCCCCTATGCAGTCATCCTGAACACCATCAGACTTCATGTCATAAGCATTATCCTAGTTTTTGGAAATAAGAAAACTGAAGTTCATATAAATGTGGTTCATTTTCTCAAGGTAAAGTGGCAAGTTAATGGTGGTATCAGGAATATAAAATAATTTTGTACTCCAGCCTCTGGGGATCACTCGCTTTTCTAATAAGGTTGTGACTATATACATATGATACCCATGTATTTCTTCAAGAAAGACTAGAATACGACACCCATATCAAATCCATTTGATAGTACTGACAATCACATTGGATGCCATTTTAGATAACCCTAATGTAAATCCTACATGTTGGCATATTCAGTTTACTTGGTAAATAGGGTGTGACATACTCTAGCAATGGTTCAGTAGTACTATGAGTTTTACACTTTCTGCTAGTACTAGATTCTAATAGGCTACTGCTTATGCTGACAGGGAAAATCATAGAGAGTTATAAAAATCATGTTTAATAGGCACAGAGAGCTGAAGGAATAAAGAACACTCATCAGAATAAATTTCTAGATTGGAAAGCATTATTCAGAAGTAAATTCACAGTAACTAGTGTGCTTTTACTCTCAGATTGGCTGAGAATCAAAGGTTAAATAAGGAAGACAATGAGAAACCATAAAGTGGTTTGCTGAAATACAAGGTCATATATAATCATCAGACTTATTTATATTGTTGTCTGTTGGAAATTATTAACAAATTCCAAAGATCAAAATCAGAATAAATATTTAAATTTATGACTACCCCCTCTAACAGTTACTTACATATTAAAATGACCAAACATTTTTGTTACGTGAAGGAATGATCAGGGTTGAATTTAGAAAGATTTTTAACTTTTATCTTTAGCATTCTCCTCTATCTTAACATACATGTATGTATATCAATTAATTTTGATTTGTATGTATTTATATACATTTATACATGTATGAAATATATCTATAGTGCAAGTGCATACACACATATACATATATATGCAAATATACATGTTTTCTAGAAATATATCCCAAATTTTCAATTCACCTGCTTTTCCTAAGTGTGTAGCATCCCAGTTAGTTTTCTTTCACTCTGAGTAGAGTACAGTCTGTTGAAAAAGAAGATATTGCTTTAATATTAATTTTTGGCTTTATCTAATTTCCTATGAATACTCTTGTTTTTATAATTAAAAATACTTCAACAAACCCCAGTAGCAACAATCATACATGGTAGCCAGATCTTGATTTGTAATACCATTTTCCAAAATGGAAGCAGGGCTCTTTGGAGAAATGGTTGCTTCTTGGAGTGGGACAGAAAATGTATGTCCTGAGCCTGGAGTATTTTGTAGTGCCAGAAACTAAGGATGTTTCACATGCCCCTCTACCCACACATTCACAGAGATGAAGAAATAAAAGATTGATTCAGGAGCCAGCTGAAAAAGCTGGCAGAATTTGAGACACAAAATAGGACAGTGTTAGATGATCTAAAATACACATTCATTTATTGATATAAAGAACCCTGTGCAGAAGAAGTTAAAGTCATTTATATCGATATGCTAGGACTTCCCAGGTGGTGCTAGTGGTAAACCCACCTGCCAATACAGGAGACTCCAGAGATGCAGGTTCTATCCCTGGGTCAGGAAGATCCTCTGGAGGAGGGCATGCCAACCTACTCCAGTATTCTTGCCTGGAGAATCCTATGGACAGAGAAGCCTGTCAGACTACAGTCCATAGGGTTTCATGGAGTCGGATATGACTGAAGTGACTTAGCATGCACACACACATAGATATTCAACCCTTCAGTAAGTAAAGATTAATGTCCACATCTTATGTATGAACTGGGCAGAGTGACTTTCTTCAGGAGTGTGGTATAGAGAGGGAAAATAATTTGACAGTGGAGAAACCTGACAAACACTACCTCAAGTTGCGTGATCAAGGTTAGCATCCTACATGATGCTATATTGACAGTATATCCATGATGTGATGTGCTAAGAATGGCATTTTACCACTGAGGTCTTCCACAGAAAAACACATAACCCTACTCTAATCATAGGACAAAAATCAGATAAATTCCAATTGAGAATCATTCTGTAATATGGTGAACAGTAACCAAAGCTGTTAAGATCATCAAAAACAAGGGATGTCTGAGAAACTGTCCTAGATAAGAGTCTAAATCAGTGTGTATGTAGAATTATTGTATGTCTTCATAATAATTCTATAAATCTAAAATTATTCTAAATTAAGTCTATTAATATATATATATATATAATAAATCCTTAGAGCATCTTTTTGTGTTCATGTATTTGTATTAGTTTATAGCATTTTTTTCATTCACCCACTTCTCCATATCCCTTGGGGTATAGTACACATTTCTTCTGCACAGATCATGGATATAACTTTGACTTAGTTTGTTCAATGAGCTCTGAGTAGTTTTGGCTCTTGTGTGGTTTGGCTTACACTTTTTTACTCCTGGGTCAACCATGACAGTAATATGCCCTGGGTAGTGCTTGCCCTTGGTGAATTACATGTGCAGCATATCTGAACTCTCCTCAAAGTCCAGAGTCAAGTAGAGCTCCATGAAATATAATGCAACGTCACCCAGTTGTTAAACAGACCACAAGTGAGAAAAATAAATGTTTGCTAGATAGATCACTGAATTTTTTGATGAATTTTTATTGCAGTAGTAGCAGAAAAATTTAATGTGTAACTCAGATCTTCATGTAGATTACCATTGCTCTTTGCTGTAAAGTATGCCCATCCCTACTTATTAATTGTGTGTGTGTGTGTGTGTGTGTGTGTGTGTGTGTGTGTGTGTGTGTATTCTATATGCCCGTAACTCAAATTTCTTTAAAAAAAAAAAAAGTTCTATTGGGAAATAGCCAGCTAACTGTAATACTGTTTTAACTAGTATTCAGGAAGTCAGTAAAACTGTATGTAACTGAAATACTTTGCTTATAATCTTTTATTTAGGAAATAATTTTAGTCCATCACAATGATATTTTTTCACCCAAGATTTTATAAAGTAGACCCACTCCAGTTTGATGGTCATACCATTTGTAAAATGGTATAATCCAGTGAATTATAAATGTGGGGATGGACTCATATATTAGAGCTTTCTCTTTTGGAATTATTACTATTTTTGACTAATTTTGCTAATATTAAATGGTGATTATTTTACATTTAATGGCATCAGCAGTAAGTGTATTATACTTGAATATATGCATACGTATTGATTTGATATTTTAAATACATGGTGCATATTCATGATATATTTTGTACATATAGAACATCATACATGTACCACACATACAGATATAAAAAAGTCTAATGTACACAGCCCTTCAAAATATATATAAATGAGAGTGTTTTGCCTATGTTATCCTCTAGGAGTTTTAAGCATAAGACCAGAAACTATAAAACTCCTAGAGGATAACATAGGCAAAACACTCTCTGACATAAACCAAAGCGGGATACTCCATGACCCACCTCCCAGAATATTGGAAATAAAAACACGAATAAACAAATGGGACCTAATTAAAATTAAAAGCTTCTGCACAACAAAGGAAACTATAAGCAAGGTGGAAAGGCAGCCTTCAGAATGGGAGAAAATAATAGCCAATGAAGCAACGGACAAATAATTAATCTCAAAAATATACAAGCAACTCCTGCAGCTCCATTCGAGAAAAATAAACGACCCAATCCAAAAAGTGGGCCAAAGAACTTAACAGACATTTCTCCAAAGAAGACATAAAAATGGCTAACAAACACATGAAAAGATGTTCAACATCACTCATTATCAGAGAAATGCAAATCAAAACCACAATGAGGTATCACTTTACACCAGTCAGAATGGCTGTAATCCAAAAATCTACAAGCAATAAATGCTGGAGAGGATGTGGAGAAAAGGGAACCCTCTTACATTGTTGGTGGGAATGCAAACTAGTACAGCCACTATGGAAAACAGTGTGGAGGTTCCTTAAAAAGCTGCAAATAGTCCTGCCATATGACCCAGCAATCCCACTGCTGGGCATATACACCGAGGAAACCAGAATTGAAAGAGCCACGTGTACCCCAATGTTCATCGCTGCATTGTTTACAATAGCCAGGACATGGAAGCAACCTAGATGCCCATCAACTGACGAATGGATAAGAAAGCTGTGGTACATATACACAATGGAATATTACTCAGCATTAAAAAAAAATTCATTTGATTCACTTCTACTCAGATGGACGGAACTGGAGCCCATTATCCACAGTGAAGTAAGCCAGAAGCAAAAACAACAATACAGTATATTAACACATATATATGTAATTTAGAAAGACAGTAATGAGAACCCAACATGTGAGACAGCAAAAGGAACGCACATGTATAGAATAGACTCGTGGACTCTGTGAAGGAGGGAAAGGGTGGGATGATATGGGAGAATGGCATTGAAACATGTTAATTATCATATGTTTAATCAATCGCCAGCCCAGGATTGATTCTCGGGGCTGGTGCATTGAGATTCCTGGGGCGGGGGGGGGGGGGGGGGGAGGAGGGAGGGAGGAGGGAGGGGTTTCTCGAGGGGGAGCATATGTAAACCCATGGTGATATCATGGCATTGTATGACAAAAACAATAAAAGGGAGGAAAAAAAAAAAGTACTTTTCTGAAAAAAAAAAAAATATATATATATATATAAATGAGTTAATACCTAGGCACTGAGCTAGATGGCGATATAGCACATAAAGATGTAATTTTACTTTAGGATCCATAGATTATGACCCTATTTAGGTCTTGAGAAACTCTAGCAACAATAGTCTGTATGTAATACATGAACTATTATTTTTCTCTTATTGAATATTCAGTTGTAAATACATGGAATATAATTGGTCACAAAAATGGCTCTGATAATAAAGAAAAATGCTTTGGCAGGGTACATTTCTGTTATGATACTTATATCTGCAATATTTTTTGTAAGAATTTATATAGTTAATTACCAGATATCAACAATATGTTTCTGTTTTGGGCAATGCACTTTGCTGACTATATAGGTATATATTTTTTTAGTTAATTTATTTTTTGATTGAAGGATAATTGCTTTGCAGAATTTTGCTGTTTTCTGTCAGACTTCAACATGAGTCAGCCATAGGTATACATATATCCCTTCCCTTTTGAAGCTCTCTCTCACTACCCTCCCCATACTACCCCTCCAGGTTGATAGAGAGCCCCTGTTTGAGTTTCCTGAGCCATACAGCAAATTCCCCTTGGTTATCTGTTTTACACTGGGCTGGATGAAGCACAAGCTGGAATCAAGATTGCCAGGAGAAATATTAATAACCTCATATATGCAGATTACACCACCCTTATGGCAGAAAGTACAGAAGAACTAAAGAGCCTCTTGATGAAAGTGAAAGAGGAGAGTGAAAAAGTTGGCTTAAAGCTCAACATTCAGAAAAGTAAGATCATAGTATCCAGTCCCATCACTTCATGGCAGATAGATGGGGAAACAGTGGCGGACTTTATTTTTCTGGGCTCCAAAATCACTGCAGATGGTGATTGCAGCCATGAAATTAAAAGACACTTATTCCTTGGAGGGAAAGTTATGACCAACCTAGGCAGAAAATTAAAAAGCAGAGACATTACTTTGCCAACAAAGGTCTGTCTAGTCAAGGCTATGATTTTTCCAGTAGTCATGTATAAATGTGGGAGTTGGACTATAAAGAAAGCTGAGTGCAGAAGAATTGATGTTTTTGTACTGTGGTGTTGGGGGAGACTCTTGAGAGCACCTTGGACTGCAAGGAGATCCACCCAGTCCATCCTAAAGGAGATCAGTCCTGGGTGTTCATTGGAAAGACTGAGGTTGAAGCTGAAACTCCAATACTTTGGCCATCTGATGTGAAGAGCTGATTCATTAAGAAAGACCCTGATGCTGGGAAAGATTGAGGGCAGGAGGAGGAGGGGATGATGGAGAATGGGATGGTTGGATGGCATCACTGACTCAATGGACATGAGTTTGGGTGCGCTCTGGGAGTTGGTGATGGACAGGGAGGCCTGGCGTGCTGTGGTTCATGGTGTCGCAAAGAGTCAGACATGACTGAGCAACTGAACTGTACTGAATACAAGTTTCCATGTCATGGGGAGAGGGGAGGAGAGGGTGAGATGTATGGAAAGATTAATATATGGTTATTTTTAAATTTATACATGTTACTTTTATTTTTACAAGCTTATTTCTTTCTTGGACTAATGCAAAATATTGAGGTCATAATATTTAATATGTGATATTACACAGAAGGTTTTTCTTACTGCAGTTATTATCTCTGCCATAATTTCAGGTTTCAGTGTCAAAAGAAAGATATCCTAAAAAGCACAGAACATTTCATAGCTTTTCATCCATCTTAACTTCTGCATTGTTCTCCTGGTAATGCGTCACCTATCAAGAGACCATTAGACAAATGCAAATAATTGGCAATTTTGATTAAACATGAAAAAACTATTTTGTAAAAAAATAAAAATATATATGACCATGAACTAACTGCCCCTAATAGCTATGACAAGGCAGAAGCATATAGTGATTAAAATATAACTCTAATAGGATTTCCTGTGCATACATACACACACATACAAATTGGTTCCATTAGTTTCTTAGTTACACTCAGCATCCTGAAGGTTAACTAAAAAGAATAGTACGTCAGTTCTTTTTTACAAAGGTGTGAATTTCTAAGGGACAAACCTAACAGCAATATACATCAAACACGTGGGCAAAGCATTTCCTGAACATTGTCACCAATTTTTTTACCCACTCTCTTGTCACTCTGTTCATCCGTTGGCTCTATACTTAGGATTCGGGTATCACTTTTAAGCCACTGTGTGTGTGTGTGCTAAGTCCCTTCAATCGTGTCTGACTTTGTGAGACCCAATGGACTGCAGCCTGCTAGGCTTCTCTGTCCAAGGGATTCTCTAGGCAAGAATACTGGAGTAGGTTGGCATGCCCTCCTCCAGGGTATCTTCCTGACCCAGAGATCAAACCAGTGTCTCTCATGTCTCCTGTATTAGCAAGCAGGTTCTTTACCACCAGCCACCTGGAAAATCCTATAAGCCACTAGTTGCTTCCTATTAACCAAACCTACTAAACTGAGAAGTAGGAGAATAAGACTAGTTAATAACTAAATGCTTTCATTTTTATTTTTGTTCATATTTGATGTTTTTCCATGTTGAGAATTTCAGGAGAAGTGTCTTATCTCTTAACAATCTAGTATTCAGGAATCTTGAGATCATCATATATTACATTATATCTAAAATGTACAATTATGGGCTGTAAAAATCTAAGATTAAAATAGGATTGGAGTAAAAAATACATATTTTTGAATGCCATCACACAACTTACTTTTCTTAAATGATTTTCTCTAAAAGAGACTAATGAGGGTTGAAAATGCTATCTCACAATCCAGGCAATACAGGAAAGCAAAATTTTATTGATAGAATGGCTTAGAAAATAACACACTGTTTAGAATTAAAGAAGCTTTATTTTTGTTTTTTAAAAAAACTTTGGGTTTTAGTCTTTACTGCTTTATGTGTCTTGCCTACTTCTGACATTTTTTGACGTTGGATTCTACTGTCATCTCTCCTAAATGGACCAGTCTTGATTACCTAAACAAAATATACTTAATTATTCAATTGCAAAACTTGTGTTAGTGTTATAAGCTGAATTCTCTTCCCCTGAATTTATATTTTCAAGTCCTAACCTCCAGTACCTCAGAACATGACTGTATTTAGAGATAAGGTCTTTAAAGAGGTAGCCAAGTTAAAATGAGGCTGATTTGGGGGGACCTAATCTATCCTGACTGGTGTCTTTATAAGAAGAGGAGATTACAACACAGAGAGACACACCAGGGGCACATATGCGCAGAGGGAAGATCAGATGAGGACAGGGAGAGAAGTCAGAAGAAATAAGACCTGTGCATATATAGATCATGGACTTCTAGCTTCCAGGACTGTGAAAAATAAATTTTTTCCTGTTTGAGCCACTTAGTCAGTGGTATGTTGTTATGGCAGCTCTTGCGAATAAACACGAAGCGTGAACATTAACCGTAACATTTTGGAATGCTGGCTAATACTTTAAGCATTTTACTTGTCAGTGCTCTCATGAAAAGTAATTTTTCAATCACACAGTACATTTGTCTTCTGAGGAGACCATAAGAAGGTATTGTTTTGCACAAGAATCGCAATAATTAAATATTATTGATACCTCAAGATCCAGTGATGTGGAGACAAAGGACCAGGGCACAGTTCACATTTAATCATGTACTTTGAGTTTCCTCCAGTTAAATATTATAAATATGTGCACTGCAACATGATTAGTGGTATTGCTGGTTTATTCCTTTTGTACATCCTGAATTTGTATTTCAAAATTTGATTAATCAGTAAAAAAAAATTTAAAAATCTTCTCTCTCTCTCTCTATATATATATATGTATAGTTTTATTTTAATAATTGCATGGCAAACAGAAACTCTGCCCCCTCAACATAAAAAGGGCTTGTTTCCTTATTTGAACAATTTGTTTTCTGTTTTGTTTATTAAGTCTTTAAAATATCACAAGATAGGAACAAGAATTAATTTCTAATAAAACAAAATTAACTTTACTGTTAAAAATCCACCAGAATTCATTCATTTGTCCATTCATGCTCGGGACTGGTGCAGCGAGATTTCCCGGGGGGGAGGGAGGAGGGAGGGGGGACCCGGAGGGGAAGCATATGTAAACCCATGGTGATATCATGACAATGTATGGCAAAAACAATAATAAAAAAAAATAAATAAAAAATAAAAAAAAAAGACTCAGCAATTATTAGCTACTAAGCATTGTGTTTAACACTAAAGATAAAATTTTGAACCAGACAGAAATGGCCCATAATCACCTAGAGTGAAAACCATATTGACTGAAAATACTATGTAATTTCCTTTCTCACACTGACAATTAAAAAAAAAAGCTTTAAAATAGTGCCATTATTTAGTAGTCATTTATATCTAAAGGTATCTAATTTATATATACACCTTAGAAAACCAAATAATAATTTAGTCTGTTATTATGAGTTAATAGGAAAGATTGCAAAATTTGAAACAAAGACATTTCTTAGTTTATACCCTAGTTTTGCTGGGCCATAGTTTTATTGTTTTGGGAAAATTACTTGAACCATGCAGACCTGTTTCCTTATGTATAAACCTTCATTATTAATTTTGAATTTGTGACTTGACTTAAAGCCAGCGATTATAATAAATATATGGTGGGCATGTGATAATTGATTATGCCTTTATTTTAATATTAATAATATTAGGTTTAATCAGATAAAAATTATGTAAGAATCCAAGTGAGAATTACTTTCAAAACAGTCTTGGGTTCCAGATCAAGCTGCTTGCTTTTTAAGGGTCTAGCTTTTAACCATTGTGAATTTTACTTAGGAAATAAATAAACTTTTTAAGAAATAAACAAAAAAAAATCAAGGTTATTATATTCACCAGAATTAAACACAGTATCTGTTCTGGTGATATGATTCTAATTTGATTTCCAACTGTTTCATTCTAATAAGGTTCAGAAATAATATTTATTTGTGAGGTATAAACTCACTAAAGAGAATGATGTATTGTTTTAGCTTTTTCTTTCTCCCTCACATTATGCCTGAGAAGCATTTCTTTTTTATTCTTGCACTATGTGTGTGTGTGTGAATATATGTGTATATGTATGCATTTGTTTGTGTGTGCTTAAAGTATCCTGCTCTTCTGATTCTATTACTCTAGGGCTAGATTTTCTTTTGTAAGTTTTGATATTCCATAGAAACAAGATTGTTTTATTTATGCAAATACTTCTGCCACTTTACATTTAGAGAAGCAGGTCCAGTTTTAAGTTCCTTCCAGCAGTTAATTTCATTATTTTAGTGAGTTTTGGCATAGACTCTGATTGGTTAAAAAAGGCTTACGTTCATCACTTGAAATTTTA
This sequence comes from Antilocapra americana, assembly GCA_007570785.1. Taxonomy (NCBI): domain Eukaryota; kingdom Metazoa; phylum Chordata; class Mammalia; order Artiodactyla; family Antilocapridae; genus Antilocapra; species Antilocapra americana. The sequence goes on along the minus strand of ML661338.1, from coordinate 27,153,603 downwards.
GTTTTGTTTTGGTATTGGAAGTCATAAAGAACATATTCAGCAATAAAACACTAGTCAATTGATTTAATCTGTAAGAAAAATAAGTCTTACTTTGGAATACTTGTTAATATATATTTGTTTGTTTAGGAGTTGGAGGGAAAGGTCACTGTTAATAGGGAGTTTGAACCAATTCTGACAAATCTGTAAACTAAAGTGATGGTTCTGTATAAGATTATGAAAATTCCTAAAAAGGACACAATGAAAATATTTGAAGTTTCTCATTTAAGATAAATGGTATTAAATAAATCGTGGCTCTCATAGTCATCCTACATAAAATTATGCTGTGATCTCTTACCTTTCCTCAGTCTCCTCTGGAAAGTGATATCAACACATTAAAAAAGGAAAGATATATTAAAAAGGGAAAGATAAACCACCGGCACTTGATGAGTTAATGTGATAACAACTGGCATTATGCTATTCATTTAAAAGTACTTTTAAAAAAGAGTGAAAACAAGCAGAAACCTAACACCTTTATATGAGGCTCCCAAGCTGTCTTTAAGCAGACTGGCTGTAACTTAGTGGTCATAGGAAGCCCCTTTATCATATTACTTTCGGACATGCACATACAACTATACTTTTGGAAAGTTGTATCCGAATTTAAGTTTTAAAACACAAATGAAATCGGTCCTGATTAAATGGTACTAAGTATAATTACTTTTACAAAAATAGGTACAAAATATTTTTAGAGTAATTTGTGCTTCTCTAATTTAGGACTATGTTTATAATTATTTTTGCAGTTTCTTAAACATTCTTGTCTTTCCTGTCTTCCAAATTATGTTTTACTGGTTCCTGTTTTGGATTATCATATTACCTTTACTTATTTTAGTGACTCTAATTCTTGTAAAAATAAGTTACTAACAACAAAAAATTTTTTGGACTTTCCAAAATCCATAAATGGACCCCATAGATCAAGAATCCCAATTTTGAAAACCTTTAATAAACTTAGAAAATGATAACCCAGTTGTCTTAATATATTCTATATTCTACAATATACTTTTTGAGACTGCTAAATATTATATAGCATATGCATATATATATATATATTATAGACTATAGATTATGCTTTTTATCTGCTTTCAGTGCTGTTAAAACACAGTATTTATCACCTATAGTAATTTAACTGCATGTTTTTTACTTGATGTTTTTACTATGATTTTTTTTAATTGAGCTTCATTACTATGTCTGCCATCAAAGTCCATCCAAAAACATAACTCTGCCAGATTCAAATGGATATAATTATTTTCCTGGAAAAAAATGAACTTGGAATATGTCCACTTTGCTTCAGGTTGACAATGTTTTACAATTTAAAGTGCTTCATGGATATTCTTTGGCATGTCAGAAGTTTTTTAACTTGTTCATCAGTGCATGCTGCTGTGAGTTGGTTCTGGTATGTGAGGCACTTTAAAGAAAGGCAAAGTTTAAGTTCTATAGAATAAGTAAAAGGAGTACTATAGAAGAAAGTATGCCTTACTGTTATCTATGAATTTTAATTTAACATTAACTTTACTTATAAACGTTTGTTTATTTGTACTAAGTGAATTTAACAACATGTGACTCAATAATGACCTTTTTAAGTATACAAAGATGTCTTAAGAACAGGAACTTAATATTTTAAGACTGTTTGACCAATGTGAAATTATCCTTGGTGAAAGAAATTTCATTTTCTGGTCACTAAAACTTGAAATAAAATATTTAAAACATAAAAATATCCTTATATTTGACTCTTAAATTGGCAGAAGGTGACCAAAACCACAATTAATGTAAGGTCTCAGTTTATGAATAATTTCAGAAATTTCTAGAAAAGCAAGTGTTTTCATAAGAAAAATAATAGTTGCAAAGTAACGTGGTCTTATTTTCTTGACTATTATTTGTACAAGGAAACAAGCTATGCGTGACCATTGAACAAAGGTAACGTCCTACCTAAACTGAAATAAGGTTTGGTTTCCTAACATTTGCTTATTTACTTACCCTATAGAATTTAGGTAATTTTACGGCTGCAGTCATTGTCTGCAGTCATTCTGGAGTGAAAGAAAATGAAGTCTGTCACTGTTTCCATTGTTTCCCCATCTATTTGCCAAGAAGTGATGAGACCAGTTGCCATCATCTTAGTTCTCTGAATGTTGAGCTTTAAGCCAGCATTTTCACTGTCTTCTTTCACCTTCATCAGAGGCCCCTTAGTTCCTCTTTGCTTTCTGCCATAAGGGTGGTGTTATCTGTGTTTCTAAGGTTATTGATATTTCTTCTGGCAATCTTGATTCCAGCTCTGTTTCATCCATCCTGGCATTTCGCATGATGTATTCTGCATATAAGTTAATAAGCAGGATGACAATATACAGCTTTGATATACTCCTTTCCCAATTTTGAACCAGTCTGGTATTCCACGTTCCGTTCTTACTATTGCTTCTTGACCTGCATACAGGTTTCTCAGGAGGCAGGTATGGGAATATCATACAGGTCTGATATTCCTGTCTCTCTAAAAATTTTTCACAGTTTATTGTGATTCATAAAGTCTTTTGCATAGAAGATGCAAAAGAAGATGTTTTTCTGGAATTCCTTTGCTTTTTCTATGATTCAACAGATGTTGGCAATTTGATCTCTGTCCCTCTGTCTCTTTTAATCCAGACCGTACATCTGGAATTTCATAGTTCACATACTGTTAAAGCCTAGCTTATAGGATTTTGAGCTTTACTTTGCTAGCATGTTAAAAGAGTGCAATTGTGCTGTAGCATGAACATTCTTTGGCATTGCCCTGCTTTGAGATTGGAATGAAAACTGACATTTTCCAGTCCTGTGGCCACTGCTGACTTTTCCAAATTTGCTGACATGTTGAGCGCAACACTTTCACAGCATCATCTTTTAGGATTTGAAATAGCTCAACTGGAATTCTATAACCTCTACTAGCTTTGTTTGTAGTGATGTTTCCTAAGGCCCATTTGACTTCACACTCCAGGATGTCAGGCTTTAGGCGAGTGATCACACCATCATGATTATCTGGGTCATGAAGATCTTTTTTTGTATAGTTCTTCTGAGTATTCTTGCCACCTCTTCTTAATATCTTCTGCTTCTGTTAGGTCCATACCATTTCTGTTCTTTACTGTGCCAATCTTTGCATGAAATTTTCCCTAGATGTCCCTAATTTTCTCAGAGACCTCAAGTCTTTCCTATTCTGTTGTTTTCCTCTGTTTCTTTACATTGTTCAGTTAGGATGGCTTTCTTATCTCTCCTTACTATTCTTTGGAACTCTGTATTCAGATGTGTATATCTTTCCTTTTCTCCTTTGCCTTTTGCTTCTCTTCTTTTCTCATTTGTTTGTAAGGCCTCCTCAGACAACCATTTTGCCTTTTTGCCTTTCTTTTTCTTGGGGATGATTTTGATCACTGCCTCCAGTTCAGTGTTATGAACTTCTTTCCATAGTACTTCAGGTAACTCCATCAGACTAATCACTTCCACTTTATAATCATAAGAGGCTTCTTTTAGATCATACCTGAATAGTCTCATGGTTTTTTTCCTTTAGTTTCTTAAGTTTAAGTCTGATTTTGGCAATAAGGAGTTCATGATCTCAGCCATAGTCAGCTCCCGGTCTTATTTTTGCTGACTGTATAGAGCTTCTCCATCTTTGGCTGCAAAGAATATAGTCAATCTGAAATTCGTTGTTGACCATCTGGTAATGTCTACATGTAGAGTCATCTCTTGTGTTGTTTGAAGAGGATGTTTGTTATGACCAATGTATTCTCTTGGCAAAACTGTTAGCCTTTGCCCTGTTTAATTTTGTAGTCTAAGACCAAATTTTCCTGTTATTCTAGGTATCTCTTGACTTCTTACTTTTGCATTCCAGTCCACTATGATGAAAAGGACATCTTTTTGGAGGTATTAGTTCTAGAAGTTCTTGTAGGTGTTCACAGAATCATTCAACTTCAAACAGTTTGCCTTGGAAGCAAACTAACAACATTCTATCATTTTACAGGTTGCACCCAAGTACCACATTTCTAACTCCTATGAGAGCTACTCCATTTCATCTAAGGGATTCTTGCCCACAGAAGTAGATATAATGGTCACCTGATTAAATTCACCCATTCCCATCCATTTTAGTTTACTGAAACCTAAAATGTTGATGTTTACTTTTGCTATCTCCTGTTTGACCACTTCGAATTTACCTTGATTCATGGACCTAACATTCCAGGTTCCTATGAAATATTGTTCTTTACAGCATTGGGCTTTACTTTTACCACAACTGGGCATTGGAAGTCAATCTCTTTGTCATTGTCTTTGAATTATGCATATTGCATAATTCAATTAATATAAAATTCTAGGAAATACAAATTAATCTCTTCTTCAAAAGCACATCAGTGGTTGTCTTAGTCATGGAGGGTAGTAGAGATGGTCTACAAAGTAGAGAAGCATTCTGTATGTAATTTTGTCGAAGATTTCAGTGGACATTTGTCAGACTGAAAGAATTACTGAACAGAAAAATATACTTGTTGAAACTTATTTCAAAAAAAATTTGCAACCCCCAAATAAATAATTTTAAAATAAATAGCATTGAAACATGTATATTATTATATGTGAAACAGATCACCAGTCCAGGTTCAATGCATGAGACAGGGTGCTCAGGGCTGGTGCACTGGGATGACCCAGAGAGATGGGATGGGGAGGGAGGTGGGAGGGGGATTCAGGATGGGAAACACATGTAAACCCATGGCTGATTCATATCAATGTATGGCAAAAAACCACTACAATACTGTACAGTAATTAGCCTCTAATTAAAATAAATAAATTTAAAAACACAGAGAAAAACCATTTACCTTAAGCTTTAATAATGAAAGCACATGGAAAGTTATCTACATCATTACTCTTGCGGAAAAACAAATAAAAATATGAAATGCAACTATTTACATGTCAGAATGTCAAAAATACATGCTTTTATACACAGTCATTCATCAAAGAAAATGTATTTGGGAATAGCAGAGGAATTTTTTAGGACATTCAGATAGCAAGCTACAGGTGTGTCTGTTGTGGATTTGGCTGTAATTATGTGCAGAAAATGTAAAGAGGGGAAGAGTTGGTTAAAATAAAAATCAAATGGAGAACAGCTTTGAAAATTCCCCAAGCAGACAAAACCAGTCTTGTTGCATAAACAAATTCAATTCAGCTTATTTTCTGAGACCAACCTGATTGGGTAATTTCTAGTTCATGCCTCTGTTAACCATATGCAAAGTTTCTCAAGAAGAAGGTTTCTCAAGAAGTTTCCGAAGTTTCTCTGATAGAAGGTAATCCCTGTCCAAATTCCTGTCATTCAAGAAAGCTCCAATGTTATCAAATTTCTATGAATCAAGCATTTATAGGGAGTCAATCTCTTTGTCATTGTTTCCCCCTACCACCATTGAGGGTACATGTGTGAGACCTTCCATTTTATATTCTCCAGTTCCATTCCTTCCCATTTTCCCCTTTTGTTTAAGATCTTTTGCAAAAGCATTGCTGAGAAGTTATCATTCAGGTAGTGTTACTTTTTCTGCTATACACTTTTTTAATAGGTGGATTGCATTGTATGCCTCATGGATCCAAAGAGGGGTGACCTCAGGTCGCTTTCCCATGAAGCTGAGGAGGATCATGCTGAGGTGTCTTGTCCCACAGATGCGGAAAATGATAGGGAGTGTCACCGCTTCATTTGGGTGAGAGGGTTGGTGAAAGAATCACAGTTATGTCCCTCTGAGGTGGATGATTTAGTTTTCACGGTCAGTCGAGTTTCAAGAAAAGACTTTGAAAGGAAAAGAAGTTTATTTTGTACATGTATGTTTGAGGAAGATAATTGTATACTGTTACAAAACAGTAGCGATAAACTGAAGACCAGAGATTCAATGATAGCTATAATTGAAATATGCTTCTCAACCAGTTCCCCCAACTGTTTATGTTTGTTGTTGAGTCGTTCAGTCATGCCCCACTCTTTGAGACCCCCTGGACTGCAGCATGCCAGGCTTCGCTGTCCTTCACCATCTCCCAGAGCTTGGTCAAACTCACGTCTATTGAGTTGGTGATGCCATATGTCCCAAGATTCAGGAGTTTGGACAACTTCTGCTTGGTAATGTCCTATGTTATTTTTAGTTCTTGTGTTATTCTTCCTGACGTACTGACATAAAAATAACTTTCTTCAATAGGACACAAGTTCCCCTTGCTGAGAAGAGAGGAGGCTTAGAATTTTGAATTTTTTTTCAGCACTACTTTTGGATACTTATTTATTTGGGTTTCTTGACATTTCAAAGCATGGACAGAAGCACTGAAAGTGGTAGACATAACTATGAAAAGATTGTAAATCTTTTAAAACTCCCCTATTCCAACCCAGAGAAAAAATTTTTGGTGATTGCAAACCCTGAGCCCTTTCTATCTGCTATAGCGTTTTTTATAGTCACTCCTCCAACCTATAAACTTCCCAACTCTAATGTCATTTTTTAAAGTTGATATGAGAAAAAAACAAAATTAAGTATATAAGCAGTAGAAGGAAGAGTTTTTTTCTAATTTTGGCATCAGGAGTGAGGACAGTGATCCTATAATGTACCTTCCAATTGAAGCAAAGAATGGAATATGTATTTTTTTCCAGTGTTCTTAAAGGATAGACATAATTCTGTCCTTTTGCTTAGGTTTCCTTTCTTTGAATGAGAGATAGTATCTTATGGTTATATGAATGCATACACATGCACACTTACTATACAGAACACATGGTAATTGGTCCATTCACGTTATGGGAATGTTTGTTTGAGCACCTTAAATTTCTACAGATCTGAAGTAACAAGTGAACTGATCTAGTATAAATAAGATGTTGGTGAAGGTCTGGAACATCTTGAGGGGAAAAAAAAGTTGAATTAAGTTTTAACCATCCACTAGATTTTTGGTCAATTCCCAATAACATGCCATTGAGTGGGAGCATACCAGCTTCTCTTTTAACAGTACTGTTACTGTTTTTATTTCCATTATAGAGATACATTAAGGGAGAAGATGATATAAGCTTGTGCATATTCCAATAGGAAGTGAATTCATGTTCACAAGATTATATGGAATAGCAAAGTTACAAATATTCAGTGAGAGATACACTATGGTTTTGTCATGCTCATCATTGTTTATGAAACAGAGAAAAATCTGAGATAAGAATTCAGGCCTAAGTTGATGGTACCCAATGGAAATCAATAATATCTGGTACCAATCTTCTAGAAGGTAGGACACTAGTGATTTCAAAGCTACCAAAGGAAAGTCTTACATCTTTACTACTTATATTTTGCCATCTTTCTAAATATAGTATCTAGGCCACCAGTCCTGATTAGTCATGATTATTGTTCACTCTGGCATAAATATGTTGTTGCTGTTTTGTTGCTCAGTCATATCTGACTTTGTGACCCCATGGACTGCAGCATGCCAGACTTCCCTGTCCTTCACTGTCTCTGAGTCTGCTCAAACTCATGTCCATTGAGTTGATGATGCCACCGAACCATGGCATAAATATATCAGTAAGTTTAACAGAATCAGAGAATTTTTGTAAGGTGGGTATACAGGCTAAATCTGAAGTAAAGGGCTATAGGAAAATCAGGGAAAGAAAAAGCAAAGGCGTGAATGACATGATTTAACATGATACACAGTGAGGATTTTAAAAAAAAAGAAAGTTTAAAAAGTCTGGTTCATATATCTTAGGTAAGCTATCTTCTTTAGATGCCATCTACTTTAGTCCTTAGAATTTTTCAGCTTTAGGTCACCAGTTAGTACATATATCTCTACAGATTTGGGGGCTTTCTTTAGATGCAACACATGAATCCTTGAAGTTTGGCTGCATCATGGTTGTTTAATATCATGTGAAGTAGGGTTCTTTCCAGGAAGATTAAAGATATCTTTTTGGAAATGTCTCTTCTGATAGATGAGATCTCTGGGCTATAAGGTGTGGTATTTGACATCTGTTTCTTGGAAGAGCACTGTGGAACCCTGCTCTATCAAAATATCTATGGGCTTGATCATGCCTTTCCAAAATTGAAGGATATCCTTCTTTATTAGCTATGGGTCAAAAGAAATTGGGGCCAAGTGCATCAATTGTCCTGTGCTTATTTTAAAAGACATAAGTTTTTGCATCCCGGAGGGAGTAGATCTAAAATTTGGAAGAACCAAGAATAATACTCTTGGCCAGGGTGTTCAGAGGGTTTCAACTCATTCAGCTGAGTCTTAATAATTAGATGTGTATGTTTGAGCAATGTTGAAGACTAAACATGATAAGTACAATGAAGGTGCTGAAGAAATGGCCAGACCACACAGACTCATCAAAACATCCAACCAGTAAAGTGGATTTCCCAATCACTATGAAGTTAGTCCAATGTGAAAATATACAAACCATTATAAAAATGTTCATGAGTGGGACTGATTGTATGAAATCCATTCAGGTGGTTCATTGGATAAATGAAAATATCCAGAGGTAGTTTGGATAGTTTTTCCAGGATTTAGAACAGGTGGAACAAACAAGGTAAGTGCTTTCTGCAGCCTTGTCAAAGGTTCCCTACCAATATTGATTCATGAACATCATTCTATCAGTAGCCAAGCAACAAGGTAGTGGGCTTCCCTGGTGGCTCAGTCAGTAAAGAATCTGCCTGCCAAGCAGGAGACACAAGAGATGCAGGTTCAATCCTTGGGTTGGGAAGATGCCCTGGAGAAGGAAATAGCAACACACTCTGGTATTTTTGCCTGGAAAATCCCATGGCAAGAGGAGCCTGAGGTCCCTGAGGTCACAAAAGAGTCAGACATGGTTTAGTGACTAAGCAACAATAACAAACAGACAAGGTAAGCACTTTTTGCAGTCTTGTCAATGTTTATCTACTAATATTGATTCATGAATATTATCATTTTATCAATTGCCAACTAATTTAATTTAGGTATGGTAGTAATAGAAATTTTAAATTTTCTAAAAGGACTGGCTTGTTATTGGGTCACAACTACAGTTTCTTTTTTTCATGATACCAGTAGCCTTTAGATCTCCAAATTTTTTCTTCTTAAAGGGACATTTTTTTGTATTTTCCTGGTAAATTCACTTAGGTTGTCACCAACAAAAGTAGTTTTCTGAACCGTGACAGAGATTTTGTCTGTGAGATCCCATAAGAGCAGCATTTTTTGAAGAAATAATCAATGAGGTGATTTCCTTTGCCTTCCAGAGAGCTGAACTTAGAATGCCCAGGGACTTTAATAATAACCAAAGTTGTTGGCCAGAGTATAGCATCTTAAGTTTTGAACATAACTACCATTTTAAATTCTGTCTCTACTGGAAGTAAAAAAATTTGGTTTCTATAACATTCCAAAATCATGGGGTACTCTAAAGGCATGATAGCTATCAGTATTTGTATTTGCAGTTTTACCTTCTGGTAGATTACATGCTTGAATATCATTCAGAACATCATTCAACTTGTTGGGCTGAAGTGGCCAAAAGTAGGGGTGCAGCCTTAAGGACCTCAAAAGGAGTTGTTATTGAATATCCAGTGGAATATTTGCCATTTTCATTTTTCAAGTAAGAGCCGTTAGCAAACCATGAGCAGTCAACATTTGTCAAGGAGGTTTCTTGTAAATTATTACAAGGGGTTGGTAGGTGATTCATTCAAGTTAGATAGATATAGCAGGGTTTGTCCATGGAAGAAGGAAAAAGAGTAAGTGGATTGTTACAATGAATGAGAGTGATATGTAGGTTGGTTAGTGAAAGAATTTTATAAAAAGCAAGAGAGCCTGCTGAAAAATGTTGGGAATGATATGAGTTCAAGAGAGCTTTGACAGCATGATGTACTAAGATGGCCAGAGGATCCTATGATCATTTCTTTAGTGGCCTTTACCAGGAGGCAGTGGCAAGGATAGACCAAAGTCATGAGGTATAACACTGGGTCATGGGATCTAGTTGTTGACTGTCATAACCTAGAGGTTGTGGTAGCCTCCATGTTTTTGAGTAAGTACTGGTATTATCCTCTTTTTCATAAACAAAAAGCAAACAGGGGAGTTTATAGTTCATATGCTGCTGCTGCTCCTAAGTCACTTCAGTTGTGTCCAACTCTGTGTGACCCCATAGATGGCAGCCCACCAGGCTCCTCTTTCCACAGGATTCTCTAGGCAAGAATACTGGAGTGGGTTGCCATTTCCTTCTCATAGTTCATATATCTGAGGGAAAAATGATTTATTAATGTTTCCTTCAAGACTTTAAAGGCTAGGTCATCTTGGTTTTTCCAGACAATAGGAGTTTAGTGGTTTTTATTAAGGCAAACAAAGCCTGGACCATGAAATAGAAGTTTGGAATCAATTGTGACAATAAGCAGCTACTACAAGAACACCTTATAATTGACATTTAGTTTTAGGTTTGGGGAAATACAAGATGCATGAAGGCTTTTGGGATCTATCTAAGTGTAACCCTTGTTCTGAGATAAAATATCTTAAATATTGAACTTGATTTTAAACAATCTGCAATTTTTCCTTTGAGAACTTGTGTCCCTTAGTGGCTAAGAGTTGTTAACAGATGAAATCTGTCTTCTTGGGAAGAAGAGGTTTGACAAGATGAGCACAGAAGTAAACCCTCTATATGTTGTTGAATAGTAGAACCTCCAGAAGATTTTGTATCATTAAAGTCAGCTTTTAAATTTTGTGAGAAGAAGGACTTTTGACAAAACCATGGGCCATTTCTGTTCAGGTATAGTGCTGACCTTCTAAGGTAAAAGCAAGAATGTATTGGCCAGCCTTAGCAACTAGAATACTAAGCAATGTATCGAATAAATTGATCAGGATGAACAACCTGCTTTCAGTGGGGAGTTATGCTAATAATGTATGGGGATTAGGGACAACAATATGATGAGGAATGACAATGTTATTTATTGCTCGGAGATCCTGAACAAATCTATCCTCAGTCATTAGTTTTTTTAATAGGTAAAATAGGGTATTACAAGGACTACTGCAAGGGATAATAAGTTCCTGTGCTTTGTAGTCTTCAGTGGTACGTCTTGGACTTCCCAGGTGCACAGTGGTAGAGAACCTGCCTGCCAGTGTAGGAGATGCAAGAGATGCAGGTTTGATCCCTGGGCTGGGAAGATCCTCTGGAGAAGGAAATACCCACCCCAGTATTCTTGCCTGAACAATTCCATGGTAAGAGGAGCCTGGTGGGTTATAGTCCATTGAGTCACAAAGAGTAGGACACAACTGAGCATGCACACACATAATGATAAGTCTCATGCTCTGTAAACGTTTTGTTTTTAGGGTATTGATTAATTCTTGAGAGAGATTTTGAGGGATCAGTTTGGATCTGAACCAAGAGAGGGACAATATGAATTCTGCCTATGCCTGTGAAAGATGTTGCTCATAGACTAAGGGACACTAAATAATGAAGATGTGTCTGAAATTTGTTCTTCTCTGGTTTGTAAGAGCTATCGGAGAAGTGGGTAACAGAGGATGGGATAGTTGAATGGCATCACCAGTTCAATGGACATGAACTTAGGGAAACTCCAGGAGATGGTGAGAGAAAGGGAGGCCTGGCGTGCTGCAGTCCATGGGGTCAAAAAGAGTCAGATACAACTTAGTGACTGAAGAACATGGTTCGTAAAGTGTTGGTCATATGAAAGAGTAAAAGTTTGGACTCCCTTGGACATTAGATTTAAGGGACTTAAATCTCTTGAATTTATTTTTCATTCGAGAGAAAGAAATGTCAGTGTGGTATTTTTCTAGGAAATCTCATCCTAATATGTGAAGAGGAGCCACAATACTGTGGAGAAATAAGTGTTTATCTTGTAAAGGTTCCAAGGAAAAAGGGGTATAGGTTGAGGAAGAGACATATTGTGATTAATTTGAACTCCCCACTATTTGAAGGAACCGTTTATTTGTAGTGGGGTTGTGAACTGATAGAGTAGCTTCTGTATCAATTGTTATGTAAGGGATTTATATCAGATCTGGGGAATAGTTTCCTCCAGCCTGTTATATGGTAGAATGGGAAATAGTCCCTGTGCTCCTTTGGAGTCCCATCACTGGAATGACCTTGACCCTTGGGTTTTGGAAAGCTGTAAATGTTTAGACTTTGAAAACAATCTATTTTTTTTTATTTTTATTTTATATTTTAACAGTAATGACAAAATAATTTAAGAAGAGTTCATTTGAAAACTATAATTGTATAGCTATTTTTAAAAAATCAATTCCAGTCTCTCTTTCAATGGTCAGTTTTTATTTTATTTTTTTTACGATAAGACAAAATAGGTTAGTAACAGTTTCCTTGGGAGATTCCATCTGTTGAAAACTTTTAGCCATGCCCCTTCTTTTGGAATCATCTTCCATGACATGCGCTAACTGATTAGCTATGTTGACAAGGTCAAGATGAATATTATTCTTCATTCTCTTAGGGTTATCTTGACTTACAGAGAAAAATCTCTGTTTTAACTATAAACATTGAAGTAAAGACCACATTGACAGAGTCAATGTATATAGAGAGTCTATGTTTTCTTTAAAAACAATTTTGAGTCTGCTATAGTAATCATGAATAGATTCAATAGGCTTTTGAATTGTGGGTGCAAAATTTAATGGGTACATAAATTATTTTTGTCCCCATGTACTAGCTTAGAAATTCCTTAGTATGGCAAGATATAGCCTTTGGGATATGACAGGAGCTTGGTCATATAAAAGAGCTATTGGTTGGCTGACTTGAAATTCCAAAGGTTTTTTTTGAGGCTTTCTCAATGAGTAATTTTCATTCAATGCTGGACCTGGCCTTCTCCAATAGGCATGTGGTTTAACTGAAAAAGATCAAAGGTTCAGTTTGAATTACAGTATTGAATTATTTGGCAAAACTTTGAGGATCCTTTGGAAGAAGATCCTTTGAAAGAAAAGCTATGACCAACTTAGGCAGCATATTAAAAAACAGAGACATTCCTTTTCCAATAAAGATTTGTCTAGTCAAAGTTATGATTTTTCCAGTAGTCACGTATGGATGCAGAGAAGGCACTGGCAACCCACTCCAGTACTCTTGCCTGGAAAATCCCGTGGATGGAGGAACCTGGTAGGCTACAGTCCATGGGGTCGCTAGGAGTCAGACACGACTGAGCAACTTTCACTTTTTACTTTCATGCATTGGAGAAGGAAATGGCAACCCACTCCAGTGTTCTTGCCTGGAGAATCCCAGGGACGGGGGAGCCTGGTGGGCTGCCATCTATGGGGTCGCACAGAGTCGGACACGACTGAAGTGACTTAGCAGCAGCAGCATGTATGGATGTGAGAAATGGACTATAAAAAAAGCTGAGCACTGAAGAATTGATGCTTTTGAACTGTAGTGTTGGAGAAGATTCTTGAGAATCCCTTGGACTGCAAGAAGATCCAACCAGTACATCCTAAGGGAAATCAGTCCTGAATATTCATTGGAATATGAAGAATGTGAAGAACTGTCTCATTGTAAAAGACCCTGATGCTGGGAAAGATTTGAAGGCAGGAGGAGAAAGGGACGACAGAGAATGAGATGGTTGGATGGCATCACCAACTTGATGGACTCGAGTTTGAGCAAGCTCCGGGAGTTGATGATGTACAGGGAAACCTGGATTGCTGCAGTCCATGGGATCACAAAGAGTTGGACACGACTGAACAACTGAACTGAACTGGGGATCCTCAATTACCTTGGGAAAATAGTTTACTATAGACCCAAGTTCAACTTTGGTCCGTGGAACAAAATTAATTAACAGTTTAGGAGGATCCTCAGAATACCTAATTTTAAAAGGGAAAGTTTTAATAGGCTCAGTTGGTAGAGTTTATGCACTAGACAAGAAGGGGAATTTAGATAAAGAGAATTTGAAGAGGGCAAAGTTGAATATAGAGGAGGTCGAATAACGAGGTTACAGGAAACCTTGGCTCGTGTTACCAAGGAAGAGGCCTCAGCTGCCTGGTTTATCTCCTTTATTTCCTTAAGCTAACCTAGAAATGCTGTTTCACAAAGAGGTAATCTTAACACATTACTGACCAGAGACATATTAATATGCCTTTTGTTATCCTAACGTTATTGACTGGAAACATTTTAATATTCACTCACATAAAAAATTGCTGACCACAGGCATTAGTTTCTGCAAAAATTCCCTGGTCAATAATGTGTTAAAATGCTGAACTAGGTACCAATTAAAATAGTTATCCAACTCAGATTATTTAGTTTTTACTACTTTAGTCTTCTAATTTAGTCTGAACAAAAACATGTTTCAGCAGATTAAAAGTTTCTCATAATGGCCACTGGAGTTCTACATTATCTTTAGTAGGGCTGGATCATCTAGTCAAAAGTACACATAAGGACAGACCATAATTTTTTAACATAAAATCAGCCAGGATTCCTGAATAAAGGTCACTATTATGGCATTGAGATGACTGGCATCTCATATCTCAATGGTTTTTCTGACAGCAAAAGAAAAATTTCTAAATCCCTAAATAGCCTGACGGATGTAGTTTCAGGGTTGGGAGTTTTGTTTCACAGTGTTTCTTTAATGGGATTCCCTCTCTTCTCTCCTGGAAGACAGCCTTTGCCCTATTGTCTGACCCATGACTGGTTGTCCCTGGTTACATGTAAATTGTCTTGCAGTTGACAGATAACCTAATGTCAGTCTGGCTTGTCTGTGACCAATTGATGCTCTCACTTAAGTCTTTGCTTTAGAGACTCAAGTCTCTAAAGGGAGGTGGCAAGTACTATAACATGATTTATTTGTTCAACCTGTGCCCACCTACAGAATTTTTAATTTTTGCTCTCATTCATTCCAAGGAAATTACACCAAAGTTCTAACATGTTTCCAATAAGAAAACAAACAAGTGCTCACTGAAAAGGACAAAACTTTTAAACAGATCCTTAACACAGTCAGAAAGCCCATCTAAATGGAGGGAGACCAGAGTCTGAGACAAGAATCATCAAACCAAAACTAGACAGTGACACAGATGCAATAAGCTCCAGGGCTTTCATGGGGTACTGCATGCAATTTCAAGGGTCATATCCTTTGGGGGTCATCTCCTTTGGATCCCACTTCCAATGCAAAGAAATATCTATCTCAATAAAAAGATAAAATGAAGTGAGCTCAACATTGTCAAAAATTGTCTCATTTGGAAGTAGCAGAATTGGAAATCAGGACACACAAACTGTAGCAAGCTTCAGGGAAGTCTGTTGATGATTAGGGATAGGCTGTATTTATGGACAGGGAAGGTAAAGAAGTGAGAGCTCAGTTAGAGTCGGTTAAAAAAACAAATGAAGACTAACTTTGAAAATATCTGAGGAGACAAAACCAGACCAGTCTCATAAACAAAGCTCAATTCAGTTTATTTTACAAGACCAACTAATCCAGAGTGACTTCTTATTCATGCCTCTGAAAGACATAAGCAAAATTTCCCAAGATTCCCTGATCAATTTCCTATCATTTAAGAGCATACTATCAATTTTCTGTAAATTAGGTATTTATGGGAAATCCATTTCTCAGTCCTTAAATTTTGTTTCCCTGAGGGCATATGTATAAGATTTTCTATTTTCTGCTTCCATTTTAGACTGAAACTCTTTCACAGAGCATATGTACAATTTGGGGGATATAAAAAAAATGGAGAGTAATTTTGAAATCAAAATTATCAAAACTTGTTTTTAAGAACAATTGGATAAATGAGTCACATTAGAACACACCATAAAAAAATGTTTTTAAGTTCATATTTTTTTCCTGGGTATTGACATTGTTTCAAAAGAGTGGAAAATATTCTCTGAAGTTTTTTAAATGGAGATTTTTAGTCAGTTAAGATATTTTGATGGCACTCACATAAAAAAGGAAGATAGACAAAATGACCTTATCATGTATTCCAGCTTTATGCTTCTTTATAGCTATAGAATAAATATGTTTTGACTATTATTCCTTTACAAATAGCAAGTGGGAGTATGAGTATTGACATTCCATGCATAGTAATCAAGATAATATCTATTTTTATGAGAGTACAGTTCTTAATTAAGGTTAGTCCGTGTGGGTCACCTTAGTAAAATAATAAAAAGTCAGAGTGCCAGTATTCAAGGTTGCACTGCCTTATAAATAGTTTATGATTGCTTCCTACTCTATATTACTAGGATGGCTATCTTTATATGATAACATTTTAATTTTATTCTCATTTTCAAGTGAACTTTTTGTTGTTGTTGCTCAACCCTAACCCTTCTAAAAATACCTAATTATTTAATGGATATTCAGAATAACATTGGAGTCTATCAAGGAAGGAAAGCCAGTAGACAGGACAAAAAATACATATGATTTTCCAATATCTCCTAAGTTCGAACTTTCTCTTCATAGACAATATCAAACTGTGGACATATTCTCTTAGAGTAGATGAATTTCTTCAGAAGTTAAGTGTCTGGTGATAAGTTCAGTTCTTTTACTTGGTCAATGCTTTGGTTACCTTGGGACCACTTACTTCTAATGCCTTCTTTCTGGAAGATAAGGAATGAAGTTTGGTGTCACACTATCATTCAACCAAGAGGCTATTCCATTCAGTGCTAAGACTGGGGCTCAGTACACCCCCATTGACTATTGCTTCCTAATAAATAAGTCATTGCTTTGCAAGTTAGGTTTTAAAGGTTTATTTGATGAGTTAAATAGAATAGGCTATGACAAGCTTTTTTTTTTGCAATGCCCTTCATCATACCTTGTACATTTACTTGCCTTATGTTTATTTAGAACCAAAATCTACTAATATCTTCAATTTATTAATAAGCAAACAACTGTTTAGGAGCATTAAGTAACTGCCAAATAAGTTAATAAATCAACCCATCCTAGGATTATCTGTCTCAAAAATGACAATGTTTTTATTCAGTTGTAAGAAAATCATTCATAGATATTAATCAAGAGAAACCATTGCAAGAAAGAAAGATGAGAGATATAAGGTTAACGAATCTGCAAAGGATTCAAATGCATGGATATCTTAGAATTAGTCTGGTTTCTTCACTGTGGTTAAGCCAATTTAGACTTCTTTTACTTTACCTTAAAGTGATTTAAATTCTAAGTTTAAATTCTAAAGGGTAGAAATAAAGAAGTACATTTATTTCCCTTTTTTTCATGTCTTCTTGTATGTATAATCAGAAACTTTAAATATTACCTAATAGTTTCACAAAACTTGCTTCAAATGTCCTATTTTTTTTTATTCTAAAGAGTTTTTTTGATGATTATTGTAAAATAGTAAAGTGTGGATTTTATGATTCTACGAGAAGTCTAGAGGAAGAATGTGAGGTCCTTAAGGTTTTATGTTTGTGCTTTTATTATTTTAATTTGCTTTCAATTTTTAAGATTTTAACTGTAAAAACCTTTGCCCAAGGGAGAAATTCTAGAACTGCTGTCTTGGCTGTCATGCTTTTATACACATTTTAGATGCATGCAGGAAGAGCAGGGGATAGGATGAAGAAACAAGCAACTTGTTCCCATGAGCTATAGAAGGCAGATGGAAACAGGTTATGAAAAATGTAAATGCATTGGATATAGAGATATTAATTGTCAGCCCAGCCAGAGATGGCTAGGACTTTTATTTATTTTTTGCCTGGATAGGGTAAAATGTAGTTGCCGTAGCATTTTATATACATATCACTTACATGCATTCAATACTTATTCAGATAAAATTAATTTTGATCTCCTCACACACTGATGGATAGCTCAGTGTTTCTGTTTTCTTGCTGTGAAAACAAAAGTTCAGAGAAATTCAGCTACTTACCCGAGAAAGCATAGCTGGGAAAATGTAGAGCTTACCTCATTCCAAGTTTCTTTTTTTCTAATTTTGAAGGCTTTCAAACATATACTCTGTTAAACTGTTCATGCATGTGTACCTAGCAAGCTACTGTTTCGTAGAAGAATTTTGTTGGAAGAGGGAAAATGCTGTTGTATAACTTTATTTTATAAAGATCTGTGAAGGATAGAAGATATTATGTATTACAAATATTAACTTCCGAAGGGAAAATGTACAATATTCTTCAAGTATAAGAGTAAACACAAGAAAAACTCTATTTCCAGAAGAACCCTATTTTTGTGCCAAATGTGCTTTTACACTTATTAGAAACAGTTCCTCATTCACAATGTAAAAATGATGTTATTATTTTTGTTTATATATAACATATGACATAAGGAGTGATTTTTGTGACTAATTTAGGCCTCAGGTTCTTTTTCCCACGCAAACAATCATACATTTGGCCATTTAATTTTTACAAATCTACTGTTTCAAATTTCACAGTTCATTTTCAACTTAGAAAACATACTGATGTGTTTCCTTTCTATTTCTTTCGAATATATTTGTGTTATCTTTTTGTGCAATAATGAATCATTTTTTGACACATTCCAATATTTTTTTCTCACGTGCTTTTCCTTTTTTCAGCTCTAAATAATGAAATCATCACTGACCCCATTGGCATTCATTTCTATTCTGATTTGTGTGAAGAACTCTCAGATTGAAGTTTTACACTGTCAACAACTAGAAGGGCTGGCTATGATCTTGTCACAGTCTATTTGTTTTACACTGCTTCTTTTTTCCTTCCACACATTCCTTCAATGTAACTTCATGTGAAAATATGGTTAGTGGGCTGCTTTACTTATTTTTCTAGATCACCAATGGAAATATTAACTCTGACAGGAATAAATACAGGGCCCTACACCACCCTACCAGATATGTTATCTTGTGTTTATTATTCCCCATCATTCATTTTCAAAATATTTTAGTTGCTTTTATGAAATGTGTATATGTTTTACTCTTAAGACTCTCCCATTAAGTTTACTATTAAAATTCAAGCTCATCTGTAATTTGAGACATTTATAAGAAGGGAAGAAAGTAGCTGAGTCTTTTTCATAATCAAATTAAACCTCTTGGGCTGAGCAGCAGTTTTCTTTACTAAGTGATACAGCTTTGGCCAGGTAATTTTAGAAAGGCACGAATAGTTGTATCTTGTGTTGAATGTGTTTGTATGCATATTATAATATTCTGTTTTCAGAGAATATTTAGTATGCTTGTAAACTTATAAACTATTTTATGTTTCTTTACTTTAAAGAAAACTTGAAAGCTTTTAGACACTTTAAAAAAAATCTAAGAATAAATATAAAACCAGTAGATTTTTCTTTCCCAAAAGATCTTTAGAAGTCATTGTTGGCAAACTTCCAAATACAAATTAAGTAATGGATTTGTATGACACTTTTACCCTATCATTTATATATTTATTATTTTTACGGTGGACACTCTTTTGTCTGTTGCCAGTGTCTGTGGATGGTATAAAGTTTCAGAAAAGAAATAAGTGCCAAGTTTTAATGTGATCCAAAAGTTGTCGAAAATGACCATTGAGCATCATTCTCTGAATACTAACTAATCAAACAATAAGAGAAGGCTAGATTGGAAATAATCATAAGCATTTAATTTAGGCCAAAGTGACTTTTTTTAAATTTATCAAGTATTAAAGAATTTTATTATGAAAGTTCTTTTTTCAAAAAAATACCATTTATTGTGTTGATTTTGCCATATAGGCTGAAGTGTTTTCGTTTTGCAGAAGAGGAAATTGATCTACAACAGTGAAGTGCATAGATTTACACTACATCTCAAACTAGAGACTCAGCTCTGTATAATACTGATGTGCACCAAACTGTTTAAGTAGAAACGCCTGTTTGTTGTTTTTCTGTTGCTGTGTGAAGAGGAGCAACAACTTGGTGATTTCCTAGATTTATTATTGCTCAGTATTTGTGGGTCTGGAGTCCAAACATGGCTTCTCTGGCTACTCCACTCAGGGTTTCAAAAGGTTACCATCAGGTTGTTGGTCAGATAACATTCTCATCTGGAGGCTCATGTAGGGAAGACTCCATTTCCAAGATCATTCAGGTTGTTGATAAGAATCATTTACTTGTAATTGTGTAACTGAGGGCACTGGGTTTCTTTTGGTCCTACACTGGAGGCCACTCTTAAGTCTTCAAAGAAGCTAAGTGTTCCTAGAATCACCCACAATTCTCTGGCAAGTGGGGCTTTCTAGGTGTGACAGTCTACTTCATCAAACCAGAAAGGGCAGTATCTCACCTCAAGGAGGTTCTAGCCCTTTTAAAGGCTTGCATCTAATTAATTCTAATATAATTTTTTTAGAGATTTAATTGTTGCTGTTGTTCAGTTGCTAAGTCGAGTCTGGCTTTTGTGACCCCTTGGACTTCAGGCTCCTCGTCCTCTGCTCTCTCCCAGAGTTTGCCCAGATTCATGTCCATTGAGTCAGTGATACCGTCCAACCATCTCATCCTCTGCCACCCTTCTCCTTTAGCCTTAAATTTTTTTCCAGCATCAGGGTCTTTTCCAGTGAGTTGGCTCTTTGCATCAGTAGACAAAGTACTGGAGCTTAGGCTTCAGCATCAATCCTTTCAAGGAATATTAGGTTTTTAATGAATAGTCTTTTAAAGGCTTTTATCTGATTAATTCTAATAGAATTTATTGGGAGATTTAATTACATTGGCAAAATCCCTTTACCTTTGTCATACTTGGTTAGATAGAAGCAAATTCCAGATCCTACCCACCTAATTTGACTCATTTGAAAAGACCTTCATGCTGGGAAAGATTGAAGGTGGTAGGAGAAGAGGATGACAGAGGATGAGATGGTTGGATGGCATCACTGACTCAATGGACATGGGTTTGGGTGGACTCTGGGAGTTGGTGATGGACAGGGAGGCCTGGTGTGCTATAATCCATGGGTCGTAAAGAGTCAGACACAATTGAGCAACTGAGCTGACTGACTCACACCTAAAGGAAGTTACAAAAGGTGTGAACACTAGGGCGTGTAAATCATGAGGGGCCACCCTAGGATGTCAACCACAGCTTGCATCCTAGATCCACATCACACAAAAGGAATCTACTGAAACGCTAGTGCATATATCACATATATACATAAACATTTGACTTTGCCCCAATGATTCAAGAAGCTTTCATGCATCTATATGTATTCTTTATCTTCACTCAAAGATCAAATCCAGTCAACCTTGTTTATAATCTCATCTTCTCTTTGTCTTGAGAATTTGAGAGAAACTATTTTCCCCTTTTTTCTTTCTTCAAGTATGTCAGATATTCAAATATATTCTCTATCAGCCCTATGCAACGGAGCAATCATGGAAGCCACATATGTAATTACATTAAAAAGTAAAAACAAACATTAAACTAACATAAAGCTATATTAAAAAGTAAAACTAATTTTCATAATATATTTAATTAAATATATTAAAAATATTATGACCTTGATGGGTATTCAAAATGTGTAACAAACATTTTGCATCATTTTCTTCCTAGCAAGTCTGAAAAATCTGGTGTGCATCTTACACTTATAGCACATCTTACTTTGGAGGTTTTCCAGTTCTCAACAGGCACATGTGGATACTTCCTACCTTATTGACTAGAGTCCTTCACTCCTATTAAAAATATCATTATCTAAGAGCTTCCCCTAGCCAGGGCCATATTGACTCTGTATTACTATTTTCAAAAATGTTTTCCACTAACAACTTCTACTTCCTAATCTATCAATTTCTCTTTACCCTTTCTCAGCTGGCTTTCACCCTTGCAAATCCATCACTACTGTTGTTCATATCACCATGTTGCTAAACCAAATGGACATTTTTCTAAGTAGAATTATCATCACCTTGTTACATAATTGATGTCTTATTTCCTTATAACTTCTTTCTCTTTAAATAACATGCCAGCACTCATGCCTAGTTTTATTCCTCCATCACTGGTACCTTCTTAATCCTGAGTTAAAAAACCAGTTAAACAAACAAACAATACAAAGCTCTTACTCTTCCCTAAAACCTGGCCTTCTTCCACTGTCTCCCAGGGTAACAAATGGCATAGTTATTGGTCCAGGTGTTTATAAAATTGTATCTCTCTCTGGCTGGCTCTCTCTTGCTCTCTCTCTCTAAATATATCTGTACTATTTAATTCAAGAAATATTTGAGTTTGTACTTTTGCACTATTTGCCAAACATCATTCTAAACAGTGAAAAATAGATAAGGATTGTTAAGATTGATTTCATGTGCATATGCTATAAAGAGCAAGAGAGTAATTATATACATGATACAATAATATAATACAGACATAATATTGTAAACATATAATTTCATATAGAAAAAATAAAACAGGATACCACTATGAGAATGATTATGAAATTAAAATTACCAATGTATGGTTTGGTTAAAAGTCCAAATTAACTGTGTGTATGTGTCAGTGTATTACAGACAACAGATAGTATGTTTGTATATAAATATTTATGTGTGAATAGACATATCTTATGTTTATAAATACTAAAATGAACACTTATATGCATATATATGTACATGTATGTATATACCAATACATGGTAGCACTAGTGGTAAAGAACCTGCCTGCCAATTCGGCAGACATAAGAGATGTGGGTTCTGTCCCTAGATTGGGAAGATTCCCTGGAGGAGGGCATGGAAATCCACTCTAGTATTCTTGCCTGGAGCATCCCATGGACAGAAAAGCTGGCAGGCTGCAGTTCATAGTGTTGCAGAGTCAGACATGACTGAAGCAACTTTGCAGGTATGGCATATACTAATTTAATTCTCACAGTCATCATATAAGAAAAAAAAAATCCCCATTTACAGAATATCTCTCCCACACTCATACTGCTGTAAATAACAGAGCCCAAACTTGAGCCAGCCTCCTACTCAGTGGCCTACTAAATGCAAAGTAATCGTCCCTCATTCCATTAATGTGGTATATCACATTGTATTCTATATACTGAATCATCTTTGCATCCTAGGGAGAAATTCTGCTTGGTCATAGTGTATAATATTGTATTTTCATGTGATGTTGAATTCGGTTTGCTAGTATTCTGTTGAGAATTTTTGCCTGCATTCTATTTTTGGGATACTTGTCTATACTTTTATCTTCTTATGGTGTGCATTAGTATCAGGGTGATACTGGCCTCATGCAATGAGTTTAGGAGTGTCCCTTTTTCTACATTTTGGAAGAGTTTAAGAAGAATTTGTGTTTACTCTTAATGTTTGGTAGAATTCACCTGGGAAATCATCTTGTCCTGGGAATTTCTTTGTTGGAAATATTTTTTACTAGTTCTAACTCCTGTATAGCTATTGGTCTTTTTAAGCTTTTTATTTCTGCTGGATTTAGTCTTGGTAGGTTGTTCTATTTGTTGGCATATAATTATTTATAATAAAAATAATTGGGTTTCCCTTGTGGCTCAGCTGGTAAAGAATCTACCTGCAATGCAGGAGACCTGGGTTCTATCCCTGGGTTGGGAAGATCCCCTGGAGAAGGGAAAGTCTACCCACTCCAGTATTCTGGCCTAGAGAATTTCATGGACTGTACAGTCCATGGGGTCACAAAGAGTCAGACACAACTGAGCGACTAAAAATAAAGAAAGAAATTTGCCTTGATCTTTTAAAGATTTCTCTGAAATCTGTTGTAATGTCTCCCTTTCACTTCTGATTCTATCTGAGTCTTTTCTCCTTTTTCCATGATTAGTCTAGCTAAGATTCTAAGAGTTTTATCTTTCAAAAACTTCAACTCAGTTTTATTAGTTTTTTTCCTATTGTTTTTCTATTTTCTATTTCACTTGTTTAAGTTCTATTCTTTAATATTTTCTCCCTTTTACCAGCTCTGAGATTAGTTTGTTCTTTTTCTAGTTTCTTTACACAGTTAGATGCAGTTAGATTGTTTATTTAAAATTATTATTTTTTAATATAAATTTATTTATTTTAATTGGAAGCTAATTACTTTACAATATTGTAGTGGTTTTTCCATACATTGACATGAATCCACCATGGGTGTACGTGTGTTCCCCATCCTATACCCCATAATGTAGGTATTTATTGCTGTAACATCCCTTTTTTGCTGTATCCCATTTGTCTAAAAATTTACTTCACTTTTGATTTCTTCTTTGATCAAGAAGTTGTTGTTCAAGAGTATATAGTTTGATTTCTATTTAGTTTTGAGTTTTTATGTTTCCTCCCATTTGATTTCTAGCCTCATTCT
Source organism: Antilocapra americana (assembly GCA_007570785.1). Taxonomy (NCBI): domain Eukaryota; kingdom Metazoa; phylum Chordata; class Mammalia; order Artiodactyla; family Antilocapridae; genus Antilocapra; species Antilocapra americana. The sequence goes on along the minus strand of ML661338.1, from coordinate 27,129,573 downwards.
ATTGTGGTTAGTAAAAGATATTGAAATGTTTTCAGTCTTACCAAATTTAAGACTCATCTTGTGACCTAGCATGTGATTTACCCTGGCAAATGTTTTGTAGGATGTTGTTGAGTGAAGTATTCTGCTCATGTCTATTAGGTCAAGTTGACATGTGGTTTTGTTCAAGACTGCAGTTTTCTTATTGGCTTTTCTCTCTGGATGATCTATCTATTATTGAAAGTGGGGCACTCAAGTCTGTTCTTGGTGTATTACTCTGTATTTCTCACTTCAGATCTTTCAATATTTATTTTGTATATTTATGGGCTCTGATGTTGGTTATATAGTTAACCTTTGAACAATGTGGAGGTTAGGGGAACCAAGGCCCGACACAGTTGAAAATCTTCATACTGCTATCTCAGCCTCAAAAACAAAGGTTAATAATGATTCACCCAAGGCCTAGAAACTGACAGTCTGGATATAATCAGGACTCAAATCCTAGTTTCTTTTGATTTGGCATATTGTGATTTCTACTCAAACACAAACTTCTCTGACACAGTTAAAACTTTTTTAAATGATATGCAAGTATTTACTGAGAAAAAGTGCATACAAGTGGACCTATGCAGTTCAAACTTGTGTTGTTCAAAGGCCAACTTTGTGTGTTTGTATTTTTCTGTTTTTTATCTTCCTGCTGATCTGACCTTTTATCATTATGTAAGGCATCTTTTTTGTCTCTTAAGAGTTTTAGAGTTTATTTTGTTTTACATTATTACAGTCACCACTACTCTCTTTTTATTATCATTTACATAGAATATCTTTTTCCATCTATTTATTTTCTGTCTATTTGTGTCATTAAGTTTAAATTGAGTATCTGGTAAATAATATACAGTTGGGTCTTATTTATTTTTAATCCTTTAAGCCATTCTTTATTTTTTATTTGGTGAGTTTAATCCTGTTATGCTTAAAGTAATTATTAAAATACAATTAAAAACACATACTATAATCATTTTTTTCCATCTGATTGTAACTCTGTTGTTCCCCTCTTCCTCTCTTATTATCTTTTGTGGCTTTTCTTGTAATTACACACACACACACACACACACACACACACACACACACACACACACACATTTAATCTACCACAAGTTTTTTATCTGTGGTTACCATGAAGTTTGAATGAAACTTCTTATAGAAATAGTTATCATTTTAAGCTAATAGCAACTATAGTCATATGCAAAAATCAGCAATTTTACTCCCCTCTTCCACTTTATTATTGATGTCACAATTTACTTCTTTTTATATTGTATATTCATTAAAATGTTTTTGGATTATAGGTATTCTTAATACTTTTGTCTTTTAACTGTTATACTAGGGATAAAGGGGATTTACTCACCGTTATTACACTATTAGAGTATTCTTAATTGTACCTTTACCAGGGAGTTTTCAAATGTTTTTTTGTTGCTGTTTAGTATTCTCTTGTTTCAGTTTGAAGAATTCCCTTTAGCAGTTCTTGTAATTCAGGTCCAGTGACCAGTTCCATCACTTTTGGTTTGTCCTTTGGGCTTCAGAATCTGGTTTTTCATTTCTCCACAGACTTGGGAAAATTTCAGCCAATATCTCTTTTTTTAGGCAAGTAGTTCAATAAAATCCCTTTGGTGCTTTACATAATTTGGTCCTTTAGTGGAATTATGTTTCCTGGATTATTATTAATTTTTGTATTCTTTTACTGATGCTTGTACATTTGAAGGATTAGTCATGAATGCACATCTTTGCAGATTGGCTTTGACAGAGAAAGCCTGTCATAGTCAGCCCAAGCCAGGGATTCTGTGTGGGCCAGTTGTCACAGACGTGGTTGTACAGGTGCTCAGGATCTATGGGCAAGCAGCCAGGCCTAATGTTTCAGTCCAAGGGCAATTGGTCATGATGCAGTGATGCAATTCCATGAGCATGGCTGATGCCTTCGTTTTTTTTCTCCTTTTTTTAGGAACTGCATGTTTGCAACTTAAAAGTATTAATCCATTCCTTATTTTCCTTTGTATACTGAAATTATTATTTTTATGTTAATTTCTACTTTATTACATAATTATTGATATGGATTTCAGTAAACAAAGTATTCACTGTCTGTTTTTGTTTTCTGGTCACTATAATTTTTTTCCATTCCATGATTATTACCAAATAATTTTTTTTTATTGGAGTTTCAGATTTTTTTTTTTAATTTTCTTTACTTTATTGTGTTGGTTTTGCCATACATTGACATGAATCCGCCATGGGTATACATATGCTCCCCCTCCAGAACCCCCCTCCCTCCTCCCTCCCGATTCTCTCCCCTTGGGTCATCCTGGTGCACCAGCCCCGAGCATCAAACTTGGGCTGACGATTGATTTCACATATGATAATTAACATGTTTCAATGCCATTCTCCCATATCATCCCACCCTTGCCCTCTTCCACAGAGTCCACGAGACTGTTCTATACATCTGCGTTTCTTTTGCTGTCTCGCATGCAGGGTTCTCGTTACTATCTTTCTAAATTCCATATATATGTGTTAGTATACTGTATTTTTGTTTTTCCTTCTGGCTTACTTCACTCTGGATAATAGGCTCCAGTTCCATCCACCTGAGTAGGACTGATTCAAATGAATTTTTTTTTATTACTAAATAATTAAACTAAAAATGCCAAATGGAGGAGAACATTACAAATGACCTCCTCTACGTGTCAAATTTATCAGATATAAGAATGATCTTGCTAGAGCAGTGACCCTCGCCTTTACCCAAGTTAGATAAATAGAGATATGAAGGAAGAAAATTTCACTCAGGAAGACAAAAAGATCAAAGTTAATATACACTGTATCAAGGCATAAAGAGCATGTCCGTGTGGTTGGAAAGTGGTCACTGAGGGCGATTGACTCAAGGTCAAAAGAAATTAGACCATGTAGAGCTTTGAAGACAATAATGAGCTGTAGGTTTTCACTAAAAATGAGAAGCAAGTAAAGATTTGAGATTTTTAAGAAAGAAAGTTAAATAGGTTCTGATTTTCACAATGTTAGAAACTTTGCAGTCATCCTCTAAGTCAAGTCCTGTCAGTCTTTATTTCTAAGACTCAGGTAGATGATATGACACATTGAATAGAGATGTTTCAAAGAAGCACTGGTATTTCTGTTATCAAATGTTTATTCAACTCATGATAACAATGGAATTTCTTTAAAAACAGTTTTATTGGCACACAGTCATCCTGATTCATTTATGTGCTGCATGATGGTTTTCATGCTACAGTGGCAGTTTTGAGTATTTGCAATAGTGACTGTATGTTCAACAAAGCTTCAGATATTTCCCATCTGACCATTTACAGGAAAACAAAAGACAACCCTTGATATAGAAAAAACAAAATTAAAGCCAAAATTTGGTTATTTGAAAGAATTAATACATTAACTACACCCTAGCAAGACTGACAACAGATAAAATAAGAATATAAAAATAGTAGGAATGAAAAAAGTGGACTTTTTTCTATAAAAATACAAATATTAGGAAATAACATGTTGGTAATAACTTTTGGAGAAGATGATTGACATCTGAGATGAAATGAACAAATCTGTCCAAAAAAACCTCCCACAGAAGGAAAACATCTTTGAATATTTACATTGCTATTTAGAAATAAATGTTATTATTGATTAACCTCCTTTAAATAAAAATTAAAAAAAAAATCAGGTCCAGATAGCTTTGGAGAGTAAGAATAAAGGGTATACTTCCAAGGTCTTTAGGAAGGCAAGATTAAAAAAAAATAATTTTGTAGTAGTTTTGTTGTGTAGTAAGTGAGCACAAGAACATAATGTTTGCCAGAAGTCTTAGTTCATCAACATCTGGGTATACTGCCTATTTTTCAATATTTATTTGCAAAATTCTAACTTAGGTTTTCACTAACTGATTTGAAAAACTTCAGATTTTCTCAAATGTGATTTTAACCTCTAATCAATCTGTGTTATATTATTCAATTCTGAGTAAGGCATTGCTAACACTAAATATTCTAGAATTCTCTACTCTCTGAATTAATAAAATAACCCTTAGTCCAGAGAGGATTTATTATATGCTTATTAGCAGACATTATTGAATGTGGCCTGCTTTTGAAAGCAGAGTTATAACTTCTTAAGCTTTTCACAATATCACTTATAGTAACTCATCCTTATTGAAAATTTATTAATCTAATGCAATATAGTCAATAGATTTAATAAATGCTCAAATTGTACATGCTGAAAAATTAACACCAAGAAACAAAGAGGATTATGGTACTCTTTTACTGTTTTGTTAGTAAGTGGTCCTAGTTACTGGTAGTTAAATTGACCTCTCTGACAGGAATGTCATGGAAAATGTTTTATTAATGATTGGAGAAGTGCCACATGAATACTAAATTATTCCTGACATAAGGAACTAGACTTTATCAGCTGTCCTAGCAGTAAATGTCAGAACATGGGATTATTTCTGGAAAGTATCTATTGTCTAATCTCTCTCCCTTCAGTCTTTTGAAGAAGTTGTGGGTAAATGATTTACAGTTAGTAAAACTGAATAAACACTACTGGATTCTGGAAAGATTGAAGACAGGAGGAGAAAAGGACAACAGAGGACGAGATAACTGGATGGCATCACCAACTCGACGGACATGACTTTGAGCAAGCTCTGGGAGTTGGTGATGGCCAGGGAAGTCTGGTGTGCTGCAGGTCATGGGACTGCAAAGAGTAGGACATGACTGAGCGACTGAACTGAACCGATCTACTGAATTTCTTTGTAGGATCACAAAAATAACAGACTAACAATGAGGGCAGAAAGACCACCAGGGTTAGAAAACATATGAAATTCCAGAAGTGAAACAAAAATGTCTGTAATATATAATATGAATAGACCAAGGAATTCTGTTCAAAGACATACATGTGTACATCTGGGCTGTTTCTTCAGTTATATATGACTCTTTCCAACCTTATGAATCACAGCCTCCCAGGCTCCTCTGTCCATGGGATTCTCCAGGCAAGGATACTGGAGTGAGTTGCCATGCCCTCCTCCAGGGGATCTTCCCAACCTAGAGATCGAACCCGCTCTTCTTGTGTCTCCTGCACTGGCAGGCAGGATCTTTACCACTGGCACCACCTGGGAAACCCCAAAGAAATGCATACTTAATAATAAAAAGGATAAGGAGAATATGACATTTTAGTTCTACATGACACATACAGAGTTAGATAGTTCCAGAAATAAATTCTATGTAATAAGTGTAATGATGGAACTGTTATAGAAATGAGAACGTGTTAAATGCATACTATTCATAGTTCCACTGGAGAAGACAGCAGATAAACCCCCATAAATGGCAAAAACCATCAACCTGACAAAAATGAATAAAAAAATGACTGCATTACAACTTCAGTTCAGTTCAGTCACTCAGTCATGTCCGACTCTTTGCAACCCCATGGACTGCAGCATGCCAGGCTTCCCTGTCCATCACCAACTCCTGGAGCTTGCTCAAACCCGTGTCTATCAAGTCAGTGATACCATCCAAACATCTCATCCTCATTGTCCCCTTCTCCTGCCTTCAATCTTTCCCAGCATTAGGGTCTTTTCCAATGAGTCAGTTCTTTGCATCAGTCAGTTTTGGAGCTTCAGCTTCAGCATCAGTCCTTCCAAGGAATATTCAGGACTGATTTCTTTTTAGAATTGACTGGTTGGATCTCCTTGCTGTCCAAGGGACTCTCAAGAGTCTTTTCCAGCACCATAGTTCAAAAGCATCGATTGTTTGTTGCTCAGCATTCTTTACAGTCCAACTCTCACATCCATACATGACTCCTGGAGAAACCATAGCTTTGACTAGACTGACCTTTGTTGGCAAAGTAATGGTTTAAAGAAATTAGTTTAATTTTGGATATTAAAAAAAATCCATTTGTTGGTGATACTAAAAATATTATCTTTGAATATCTTAGGACTCTTTTAAAAATACTTGTAAGAAAGAAAACAATAGGATATGACATTACTGTAAATCTGATTAAGCCAGGTTTATGGTTTTAAGGGCTCTGGTGGCTCAGATGGTAAAGAAGCTATCTGCAATGTAGAAGACCTGGATTCAATTCCTGGGTCAAGACAATCTCCTGAAGAAATGAATGGCTACCCACTCCAGTATTCTTGCCTGGAGAATACCGTGGCAGAAGAGCCTGACGGGCTATAGTCCATAAGGTCACAAAGAGTAGGATACGACTGAGAGACTGACACTTTCACTTTGGTGGTTTTTTTTTTTTTTATATTTTTAGGAAACATACTTTAGAAAAGTGATAAGTGTTATATTTTTAGTACACTGGTATAAGTGTTAAGAATGTTGCAAATTTGAGTAACATGGAAGATAAGGCAGAAATGAAAGGAAATAGACAAATATATTGAAGTTTAAAATGTTACGAGACATCTAACAGTATAATGGGGGACAGCACCCATCAACCTCTATAACCTCACAAAACCCTCCTAATACAGCAATTGAGTTAGTTAAGGACTAAACTAAAAAGGAAATAGGGCAGGAAAAATCAGTGACAATGTTTTGAAAACTGTACAAACGGTGTGCTGAGGAGCAACCTGATTTGTGGGTTTTAATTCCCCAAAATTTCTGAAAGTGGAGATGAACTTGGAATGAAACAGGTAGATTAAATGAAAGTATATCTAAAAGGAAGTTATACCCAAGGTTCACTTGCCTCATTTCATGCAACCTGCAGATGATGGATGATTCCACTTCTACAGAACAGAAGACTACACATTATTCCTGGTAGAGGGCAATTAAAGACCCTGGACTGAGAGATAACATGTATGATTTAAAGGAAAGTGTATGTACCGATACTACAAACTTTGGGACCCACCAGTGTCTTCCTGCTAGAATTCTACAATTTTTGAGAGCAATTATCCAGGCATATATTCTTCCAAGATGGAAAACGGAGAAGGAGTAAAAATTCTGACACTGAGGATTCCCTACTGAAATGACTCAGCCAGAAGATACCTCAATAATGACCACAGAAAAGAAGCCCTATGCATAAGTACAGAATTTTCAAACAATATTTTTACTATGCTGCTTTTCAAAATTAGAAAATAACCAGAGATTACTACAACATTGCTTTAAAAACAAACAAGAAAAACAAAAATAATCTAACAAACATTAAATGAAAGAATAATAAATCCCCAATAAAGTAGAAATAAAACATGAGACAATTTATCTGTAAAGTATACACAGAAATAAAAGAAGTCCTAGTAGAAAGAACATTGAGAAGAGTTCACAGAGTCAAACGACGGAAGAGCAAAAGGCCTAGAGTACCAACAAATGAATCAATAGACACCTATAGCAAAAACTGCTTATTTAACTTATATGCAGAATACATCATGAGAAATGCTGGGCTGGAAAAAACACAAGCTGCAATCAAGATTGCTGGGAGAAATATCAATAACCTCACATATGCAGATGACACCACCCTTCTGGCAGAAAGTGAAGAAGAACTAAAGAGCCTCTTGATGAGAATGAAAGAGGAGAGTGAAAAAGTTGGCTTAAAGCTCAACTTCAGAAAAGTAAGATCATGGTATCTGGTCCCATCACTTCATGGCAAATAGATGGGAAACAGTGGCTGACTTTATTTTTCTGGGCTGCAAAATCACTGCAGATGGTGACTGCACCCATGAAATTAAAAGATGCTTATTCCTTGGAAGGAAATTTATGACCAACCTAGATAGCATATTAAAAAGCAGAGACATTACTTTGCCAACAAAGGGTGTGTATAGTCAAGGCTATGGTTTTTCCAGTGGTCATGTATGGATGTGAGAGTTGGACTATAACGAAAGCTGAGAGCCAAAGAATTGATGCTTTTGTACTGTGGTGTTGGAGAAGACTCTTGAGAGTCCCTTGGACTGCAAGGAGATCAACTAGTCCATCCTAAAGGAGATCAGTCCTGGGTATTCATTGGAAGAACTGATGTTGAAGCTGAAACTCCAATACTTTGGCCACTTGATGTGAAGAGCTGACTCATTGGAAAAGACCCTGATGCTGGGAAAGATTGAGGGAAGGAGGAGAAGGGGATGACAGAGGATGAGATGGCTGGATGGCATCATCGACTCGATAGCCATGGGTCTATGTAGACTCTGGGAGTTGGTGATGGACAAGGAGGCCTGGCGTGCTGCAGTTCACAGGGTTGAAAGGAGTCAGACATGACTGAGCAACTGAACTGATAGCAAAACATATCAACATCATATTTCAAAAAACCTAAGAGCATAATTTGATACTTTATCACTCTTCATCCATGCAGTTCCCTCTTCTACTTCCAGGACAGCTCACTCTCCTTGAATTTTTCTTACTCTCTGAAACTCATTCTTAGTCTCTCTTTTTAAAATTTTTATTTTATATTGGAGCTTGGTTGATTCATAATGTTATTTAAGATTCAGATATACACCTAAGTGATTCAGTTACACACATATTTGAATCTATTGTTTTCAAAATCTTCTTCCATTTAATTCGTTAAAAAATGTTGAAGCAGATTTCCAGTGCTATACAGTAGATCTTTGTTGGTTATGTTTTAAATATAACTGTGTGTTACATGTCAATCCCAAACTCCTATCCATCCCTCCCTCACACTCATCCCTCCTAGTAACCATACATTTGTTCTCTATATCTACGAGTCTATTTCTGTTTTGTAAATAATTCAATTTATATAATTTTTTGCTTTCTTCATATACATAGTATTATGATATTTGCCTTTCTCTGTCTAACAATTATTTAGTACAACAGTCACCAATTCCATCCACATTGCAGCAAATGACATTAATTCATTCTTTTTTAAAGACTGAGTAATATTCCATTTATATATATACCACATTTCTTTAGCCATTCCTCTGTTGATGGATGTTTAGGTATAAACTGTGTTCCCATGAACACTGGAGTGCATGTATCTTTTTGAACCATAGTGTTCTCTGAATTTATGCCTGCGAGTCTGATTGCTGGATCATATATTAGCTCTATTTTTACTCTCTTCAGGAATCTCCATTCAGTTATCCATAGTATCTGTACCAATTTACATTCCCACCAACAGTACAGGAGGGTTCCCCTTTTATCCATACTGCCTCCACTATTTATTGTTTGTAGATTTTTTTGATGATAGCTGTTCTGACTGGTGTGAGATAATATTAATTGTAGTTTTGATTTGCACTTCTCTAATAATTAGTGATGTTGAGCATCTTTTAATATGCTTCCTGACCATCTGAATGTCTTCTTTGGAGAAATGTCTGTGTAGATCTTCTACTCATTTTTTTATTGGGTTGTTTGTTTTGCTATTGAGCCACATGAGCTGTTTATATATTTTTGAAACTAATCCCTTGTCAGTCACATCTTTTGCAAATATTTTCCTCCCATACTGAGTTATCTTTTTGTTTTGCTTAGGGTTTGTTTGCTGTGCAAAAGCTTTTGAGTTTAATTAGGTCCTATTTGTTTATTTTTGGTTTTATTTCCTTAACTCTGGGAGATGGATCCAAAAAGATATTCCTGCAATTTATGTCAAAGAGTGTTCTTCCAAAAGGAACTCAGATGTATAGAACAGACTCGTGGACTCTGTGGAAGAGGGCAGGAGTGGGATGATATGGGAGAATGGCATTGAAACATGTTAATTATCATATGTGAAATCAGTCGCCAGTCCAGGGTTGATGCTTGGGGCTGGTGCACCGAGATGTCCCAAGGGGAGGGAATCGGGAGGGAGGAGGGAAGGGGGTTCTGGAGGGGGAGCATATGTATACCCATGGCAGTTTCATGTCAATGTATGGCAAAACCAACACAATAAAGTAAATAAAATTAAAAAAAAAAAGAAAGCTCAGGTTCATGCCGCAAGTAAAGATGAGGACCTATAATAAAAAACAAAAACAAAAACAAAGAGTGTTCTTCCTGTGTTGCCTCTAAGAGTTTTACAATATCCAGCTTTACATTTAGATCCATTTTGAGTTTATCTTTGTGTCTGGTGTTAGGGAGTGTTCTAATCTCATTTTTTTATATGTAGCTGTTCAGTTTTCTCAACACCATTTATTAACCAGACTGTTTTTCCTCCACTGTATAGTCTTGCCTCCTTTGTCACAGATTTATTGACCATAGGTGTGTGGATTTATTTCTGGGCTTTCTATCCTGTTACTTTGATCTGTATTTCTACTTTTGTGCCAGTACCATACTGTCTTGATTACTCTAGCTTTATAGTATAGTCTGAAGTCTGGGATCCTGATTCCTCTAGTTCTGTTATTCTTTCTCAAGATTGCTTTGGCTATTTGGGGTCTTTAGTATCTCCATAGAAATTTTAAGATTTTTTGTTCTAGTTCTGTGAAAAATGCTATTTATAACTTGATAGTGATTGCACTGAATGTGTAGATAGCCATGGGTAATACAGTTTGACAGAATTGATTCTTCATTTAAGAACATGGTATACCTTTCCATCTTTTTGTGTCATCTTCCCTTTATTTTACTAGCATCTTATGGTTGCAGGAGTACAGGCATTTTGTTTCCTTAGGTAGGTTTATCCCTAGTTATTTTATTCTTTTTGATGCAATGGTAAATAAAATTGTTTCTTTAATTTCTCATTTTAATCTTTTGTTGTTGGCATATAAAAGCGAAACAGATTTCTGTGTGTGAATTTTGTATCCTTCAACTTTTCCATTAATTGATGAGCTCTAGTAGTTTTTTTTTTATTATCATATTTAGGATTTTCTGTGTATAGCATCATCTGCAAATAGTGCCAGTTTTACTTCTTATTTTCCAATTTGGATTCCTTTTATTCCTTTATTTCTGTGGCTAAGACTTTCAGACCTTTGTTGAATAAAATAAAAGGTGAGAGTGTACATCCTTGTCTTATTCTTGATATCAGAAGAAATATTTTCATCTTTTCACTACTGAGTATTATGTTAGCTATTTCTCAAATACACTGATTCTTCTGTCTTTCTCTATTTTGCTTTTATTGCTGAAGTTTCCTAGGGCTTAAAACTCAGAACTTTTCTTTCTATTCTCATTTCCTTGGTATTCTCTCCAAGTCTCAGACATTTAATCTATGTTCTGACTTCCAAAATTACATTTATCTTTCTGGTCTTTGTCTTAGCCTCAGCTTTCAAGTTTATCTATTCAGCATCTCAAATCAAAATGTATAAAAATGAACTCCTAGTATCATTTTCATATCCAGCTGTCCTTTTGTAGTCATGCTTTACTCATTTTATGATAACTTCATCTTTCAAGGTGTTTAACACCAAAACTGATGTCATGTTTGAACATTTTTATTTATGTCCAATAAATTAGGAAATCCTTTTTCCTTACATTTAAAATGCATCTAGATCTGAACACTTCTCACCATCTCAGTTACTACCTCCGAGTTTGTTCAACCATCATCTCTTCTTTGCTGTGATCTTATCACTGGTGTTTCTACTCCTTCACCTGTTGCCCAACATCATGTTTTCAACAGAGTAGCAGAGTTGATTATTTTTTTAAATCTGGTCATTTTCCTGCTTTTAATCTTGTAATGGTTTCCAATTCCACTCATAGGAAAATCCAAAGTTCTGACAATAATTCACAAAACCATGCATGAGCTAGCCATTTAGTTGCTTCCTCACATTTACTACTAACCTTTTTGCTAAATCCCTGTATTTAATCTAGACATGTTCAAGCAAAAATGGATCTTATTCTCATCATTTTTCTGCCTACAGTGATGTGACCAATGTAGTTTCTTGTCTGATCCTTTTATTCCATTTCGTCCTTGTTCAAATGTCACTTTCACTGTCTGGCTCCCTATATAAATTGTATCCTACCTTTGCTACAGACAGTTCCAGATCCTTTTGTCTGCTCCACTTTTTACTTTGGCCATAGTACTTATCTTATGCTTTGCTAAAAATAATTTGATATCTGTATACTGTGATGATTTTGAAGCAGACCTAGATTTCTTAATTCATATGCTTTACTTTTACTTCATGTCTTTCATAAATCTCATGACATCTATGAAAACTGTAAAGAGTACAAATGTTTATCAAACATTCATATTCTAAAGGGATATAGGTTCACGAGAGGCCCAAATTATCCAACTACTATGGGATAATAATAGTACTTACCTAATATAAATTATTATGATTATGAGTTAAAATGTGTAGGATGTTTAGAACAATGCTTTTCATTGTTAGTACTATCTAAGAATTTCCTATTATTATTCTTAGTTTGTTTTTATTTAATGTGTTTTTTTTCCTGTAGAAACATATACTAGTTCTTTGAGTCTTAATTAATCCTGAAGTCTGAACCTTTAGGGATCAGTCCATGCATCTTTTACCTGACATCTTAGAGATTGAGGAGAAAAAAAATGTTTTCTACAATGAATTAAGTGCAGTAAAGAAATTATTACATTTTGCTTTTGGAAAAATAACTGAGGAACTATGTGTGGCACACAGGCTATGTGGGCTTAGTTGCCCTGCAGCGATTCCCTGACCAGGTATTGAATCCTCCTCCCCTGCATAAGAAGGCCAGTTCTCAACCACTGGGCCACCAGGCAAGTCCCCTGAGTCATTTTAAGTTTTCACAGTAGGATATCCAAGCTGTTTCATTCATGCTGCTGAGAACTACCTCTGGTTGTTGCTTGGGAGCTCAGGTAGAGATGTAGAATGCACTGCCCCTGAATGGATCCTCACATATCTTTGGCTTCCCGTTGCATGATAGTTGGGTCTAATGTGTGTTTTAAGAGACAGAACATGACAGAGAGTGTTTTCCCAATGTTATCCTCTAGGAGTTTTATAGTTTCTGGTCTTATGCTTAGATCTTTGATCCATTTTGAGTTTATCTTTGTGTATGGTGTTAGAAAGTGATCTAGTTTCATTCTTTTACAAGTGGCTGTCCAGTTTTCCCAGCAACACTTGTTAAAGAGGTTGTCTTTTCTCCATTGTATATTCTTGCCTCCTTTGTCAAATATAAGGTGTCCATAGATGTGTGGATTTATCTCTGGGCTTTCTATTTTGTTCCACCCCACTGCTGGGCATATACACCGAGGAAACCAGAACTGAAAGAGCCACGTGTACCCCATTGTTCATCGCTGCTTTATTTACAATAGCCAGGACATGGAAGCAGCCTAGATGCCCATCAACCGACGAATGGATAAGAAAGCTGTGGTACATATACACAATGGAATATTACTCAGCATTAAAAAAAAATTCATTTGAATCAGTTCTACTCAGATGGATGAAACTGGAGCCCATTATCCAGAGTGAAGTAAGCCAGAAGCAAAAACAACAATACAGTATATTAACGCATATATATGGAATTTAGAAAGACGGTAACGAGAACCCAGCATGCGAGACAGCAAAAGGAACGCAGATGTATAGAATAGACTCATGGACTCTGTGGATGAGGGAAAGGGTGGGATGATATGGGAGAATGGCATTGAAACATGTTAATTATCATATGTCTAATCAATCCCCAGCCCAAGATTGATGCTTGGGGCTGGTGCATCAAGATTTCCCGGCGGGGAGGGCGGAGGGAGGGGGGTTCTGGAGGGGGAGCATATGTAGACCCATGGTGATATCATGTCATTGTTTGGCAAAACTAGTTGAAAAAAAAAAAAGAGAGAGACAGAACATGAGAACAGCCTGGGCCCAGAAGGTGGAACTACATCATTTTCTCCATATTCAGTGGGTGAAAGGAATCACACAATTTGCCCATATTCAAGGGGAGAGGTCTCTTCACTGTAAGAGTGTCAAATAATTCATTATATTTTAATTCATCATGCAGTTTTTAAGATATTTTTATTTAGTCAAGGTGAAAAGAAGATTAAGATGGCTTTGACAGTTGTGGATGTAGCAGGGAGTAACCTCGTGATCTCTATTGTGGGCACCAGAGTGAATGGCCCTGGTCATTGAGAAGATAAAGAGAGTTCGGTCACTTCAAGGAAAGGAAGAAGGTGGAATATTTGAGATGACTTATTTATTTTGCGTTTTCTTTTCCTCCATTACTTGACCACTACATTATAGGTTTGGAGTAAATATAATGTTATGTGAAAAGTGAAGTTTGTGATGGGCTGTGTACAACATCCAATGGCTTGGTATTAAATCCTCATCCTCCCAATTACTAACTCGTACTGAATACTGTAATCTTTCAGTCTTGTTTCCCATCTGTAAATAATATCTAACTGTTTTTGCATTTTATGGTAGGTCCAACTCTTTCTAATTTCATATTATAAATTAATATCTCAATAAATAAATTCTGACAGGTAAATATATTTCTCCATAAAGTTTCACAGTATAGAACTTGGCCTAGTAGTAAGTCCTCTGATTCCTAGGCTAGGTTATTGCCTATACATTTCCTTTATTCAGATTTTTAAAAAATTCATATGGTCTCCTTAAATTTGCAAATTCACCAGCAAAATCTGTGGCATAAAGACATTGTCTCCAAACTAGTTCTTTAAATGATCAGTATCAAGACTCAAGTTAAAGCCTTGTATTTGGCCTTCACTGACACTCTCCTGGCCTACACCATTGACATTCACAAGGAGATGCTGTGCCTTTGGCAAAAGTTCTGCATGTATTTAGATATCAGGCAGCATGTTTACTACTTCAAGGCAGTGTAATCAGGTTACCATGGAGCTGGAAGAAGAGGGTAGTCAGCATTAAATCACTGAAAGATTTCCAACTGACAGGCCTATAATCCTGGGTGTAGTATATTGCCATCTTGGATAAATGGCTAAATAAAATTTTATAATGGTTCTCATTTTCAACAGAAAGAGAAATGCATTGCAAATTATAAGCTCTTTCCTCACAGCTTCCACAGCTTATGAAAGTACTGGCAATAAGACAGGGCAAGATAACAAGAAGAACAATTGGCAGAGAAGTTTTAATTAAATTAACATACCAATCTTCCAAACCTTAATTATTTAAATTACTAATAGCACACCATGGAGGTGACACAACAGCAGCTAAGACCCTGAATAAAACAGAATTGTTTAACAGCAGTTATTCTGCCTTTTAAAATGCATTCCCAGTGAATATTTAAATAGAGATTCTAATTATTAGAAGCGGTCAGTAGGTGACATTTTAGTAATCAATGCTTGGCCCTGTAAACTGACCTTGAGTTTATCCTAATTAAGTCAGTTATTTGACAGCTGCATAGAAGTACATAATGTTTATCTTTTTTTCAAAAACAAAACATCGAGTTGGCCAAAAAGTTCATTCACATGTTCCAGAAGATTGAATGGAAAACCCAAACAAACCTTGACCAACCAATACTTAATGACTTTTTTTTTTTCTTCTTCCCTCTTTTTGCCCTCTTGCTTTGGGCTATGTTATAGTGGAGAAATCTTACAATCACAGGTAAGCGCAAGGGTTCCTTGTGTTTATTGTTGTTCAGTCACTCAGTCATGTCTGATTTTTTGTGACCCCATGGACTGTAGCCTGCCAGGCTTCCCTGTCCTTCACTCTCTCTGGAGTTGCGCAAACTCATGCCCATTGAATCAGTGATGCCTTCCAACCATCCATCCTCTTCTCCCCCCTTTTCTTCCTGCCTTCAATCTTTCCCAGCATCAGGGTCTTTTTAATGAGTCAACTCTTTATATCAGCTGGCTTGGAGTTTCAGCTTCAGCATTAGTTCTTCCAATGAATATTTAAAGCTCATTTTGAGGATTGATCTCCTTGCTGTCCAAGAATAATCTCAAGAGTCTTTTCCAACACCACAGTTCAAAAGCATCAATTCTTTGGTGCTCAGCCTTCTTTATGGTCCAACTCTCACATCCATAAATGACTACTAAAAGAATCACAGCATTGACACTGTCAGAAAAGTGATGTGTCTGCTTTTTAATACACTGTCTAGGTTTGTCATAGCTTTCTTCCAATGAAAAAGCATCTTTTAATATCATGGCTGCAGTCACCATCTGCAGTGATATTGGAACTCAAGAGCATAAAGTCTGTCACTGTTTCCATTGCTTCCCCATTTATTTGCCATGAAGTGATGCGAACTGAGGCTATGATTTTAGTTTTTTGAGTGTTGAGTTTAAAGCCAACTTTTTCACTTTCCTCTTTCACCTTCATCAAGAGGCTCTTCAGTTCCTCTTTGCTTTCTGCCATTAGGGTGGTATCATCTGCATGTCTAAAGTTATTGATATTTCTCCTGGCATTCTTGATGTCAGCTTGAACTTCATCCAGCCCAGCATTTTGCATGATGTGCTCTGCATATAAGTTAAATAAGCAGGGTGACAATATACAGCTTTGATGTACTCCTTTTCCTATTTTTAACCAGTCATTTGTTCCATGTCCTGTTCTAACTGTTGCTTCTTGACCTGCATATAGGTTTTCAGAAGGGAGGTAAGGTAGTCTGGTATTACCATCTGTTTTAGAATTTTCCACAGTTGATCCAGTGATCCACATAGTCAAATGTGGATCCACACAGTCAAATGGTTTAGTCTATCAATGAAGCAGTAGATGTTTTTCTGGAATCCTCTTGCTTTACTATGATCCAACAGATATTGGTAATTTGATCTCTGGTATATGGGATATTATTAATAATTTCTCCTTTTCCTATCTTTACCTTTATATATTTCCTCACAGGGAAAAACAGGTTAAATAGAAAAGGTAAAGTAATGACTTTCAGGTTTATCCAATAATAATTCTATGTTATTATTATATAACAAAAGAAGTTATGTTCAAAATTATAGCTAATCAGTAAATTAGAAGATAAACAGAAATGAACACCAACTACATACCATCCAGATCTGTTATCAACAGAAGACTCTAGTCCATGCTATTGTTTTCTTCATGACAAACACACTTCCTTTTCCTAACATCATTTTCACTATTACTGCCTAAAGCTGGGCCTGTTTCTAACGCAGTCTTTGCTCAGACATGTCACAAAAATGGAGGAGTAGGCAAATGCACTAACTTTTTCCTATAAAAGCTGGTAATAGTTTATTTCTATTCTTCTATTTTGATGGGCTTGGCTTTTTTAATTTCTTATAGAAGAACAAATACAATTAAGACAGATAACTCATGACTGAATATATAAAAATACAATAAGTAATTCTTCAGAAAAAAGGCTGAAAACAGAATGGTAAATGAGAGTGTGATAACAAGACACCAATGATTTTATTATGAACAAAAGCAAAGACAATTTGTTTTTAAATTCTGTGCCAAAATTTAAGATATTATTTGCAATTACACTTTTCAAGAGTAAAATGGTAGCATACATTACTTAAAACAGACAAACCAAAATCTATGCAAATGGCAGATAAGCACAGTAGAGTATAGATGTTGCATATACACACCAAAATCCTAATAACAATTTTCTCTAGGTTTTTGAGTTAAATAACACTGATTTCCTTGATTTTCCAATACTTTTCAAACAAGTTTATAAAAATTTGGAATTCTAAATATACCTTTATTTAAATATACATTTCTTTTTTTTTTTTTGGGTTAGTGTTATGTTCTTTTTCTTTTTTAATTGTTTTTGCCATACATTGTCATGATATCACCATGGGTTTACATATGCCTCCCCTCCGGAACCCCCCTCCCTCTTCCCTCCCTTCCCCCGGGAAATCTAGCTGCACCAGCCCCGAGCATCAGTCATGGGCTGGCGATTGATTAGACATATGAAAATTAACATGCTTCAATGCCCTTCTCCCATATCATCCCA
>ML661338.1:27071965-27106946 GCA_007570785.1 Antilocapra americana | reverse complement strand
CTTCCCTGTGCCTTCCAGCCAGAAATGTAGCTTGCAGGGCTTAATTATTAATCTGCTTTTACTCCCAGCTATCTTGCTCTCCAAGATTCACCGCAAATCCGCCCGAGAGAATGCTCCCTGGTATTCGGAAACCTTTCTCCTCTTTTTTTTTTTTTTTTCCTGTTTATTCCAGACTCCCCTTCCGGGATGGATCCCCGCCCCCAACTCTGTCTCTCCCTTTACTTTTTTCTCTCTCTTTTTTCTTTTGTCCTACCTCCTCTCGTCAGCAATGGGCCGTCCCTTCAGATGCCCGATGTCCTCTGCCAGCATTTAGATCCTGTTTTATGGAGTTTGCGCTGTCTTTAAAAGTTCTTTTGGTGTATTTATTGGGGAGAGAGTGGTTCCCCCGTCCTATTCCTCCGCCATCTTAGTTCCCCCCCTAAATATACATTTCTTAATTTTAGTAGGCTATTTACACACCACTATTTTGCAAAAGTATTTGTTTCTTCTTATCTTCAATCTACTCACATCCTGGTAAAAGAACATATTCATCTCTGTAGGAAATTATTACTCACTTTTAGCTCACTCAATTTGGATGGGCTTTCAAATGCCGACCCACTCCAGCATTCTTGCCTAGAGAATTCCATGCACAGAGGAGTCTGGCGGCTACAGTCCACAGGGTTGCAAAGAGTCAGACACAACTGAGAAATTAACACTTTCACCACATCCTCAGTTTCACAAGGGGGTCAACTGTTTTATCTAAAAGAATAAAATCATCCCTTTAACCACATTTCATCCTGTTGTCATTAGTGTAAGAGAAAAAGACTCAGGACATCTACTGACTTTCCCTATTAGACATGAGGCTTGACATTACACTTGATGTTGCTATAGCTACCTTAGAACTAAGGGGAAAACGTGCTCAGAGTATGACTGACACAGAAAAAAAAACAAAAAACATAAACAAGCTAAGAGATGTAAAACTGCCCATGAATGGAGTGGTCTCGCTGTTAACGAGATACTTGAACATATCCCGAAGTAAAGCCAGGTAGAACTCCAAGTAGATACTTGAGAGAAGATGATTCCAGGCAGAGGGAGCAGAAAAACACGAGTGTAGATGGGAGTGGGCTTAACGCCAAATTTGGCCTAATGTCTAAACAGTAAAGGTTGTGTGTGCGTGCTCAGTCATGTCATGTCCAGCTCTTTGCGACCCTAAGGACCGTAGCCCAGAAAGCTCCTCCACGGGATTCTCCAGGCAAGAATACTGGAGAGGGTTGCCATCTCCTTCTCTGAATAAAGGTTACTGTGTATCTAAAATAATGGTGAGGTAATAAAATCAAAATCAGGAGGAGGTATAGGTACTAACCATGCTTTTAAGACATCAGTTTTGATTTTAGTCAAAAATGGGTCATGACTAGAAAATTTTGAGTAGCAGAATGACATGATCCCATTTACATCTTTACCTTGATAGTCACAGTCCTAAATGGAGAAGCATTCTGGGGTGGAGTAGGGGGAGTTGCAAGGCAAACATGGATGCAAGAAGCCAGTTTGTAGGTTGGTGCAACTTTCCCATTGAGAGAAAATGTGCTGTCACTGAAATAAATATTCAGAATAAGACCTGGATTGTGAAAATTCTAGAAATGTGATGGCAATTATGAGGTCTTGTTTTATTTCCCCTGCTATTGCATTCAAACATTAGCTGCATTAATGTGCAAACACAGAGGTACTGTTTAGAAACTAATGAACACTTGATGTACTATAACCTGTGGGAGGTGCAAGATATTTAATAATAAAAAATTCCCTTCTCTGTACTCTGATTACACTTGCAACATTTTGATTAAATTGCTTGTATTAAATATGAGCTAGAAAATTGCTGATATAATATGAAACTTGAAAGTATGATCTAAAATGCATTTAACCTGCAGAAAATTAATGAAGCAATGACAATAAGATGGAATAATTTGGTATTTACATAGTTGCAAGTGGGCAGCTTCCAGACACTAAATTAGGAGAATTAGAACACTAACTGCTATTTTTAAAACAGATTCTCTAACATGGGAAATCTAAACAGTGTAAAGAAATTCAGATCAAATTATTTTTTAGAAATCAAATAGCTACATTTTTATTGAGAAAGTGTCCTTCTAAAATTAACTTGTCAAATTCATGCTTATATATTTTTTGTTAGTGTGTAAACTTTATAAATTGTATCTCTGGAATGAAATAAACACATATTTGTGTAGGTGCAATACTTAAAGAAAAATTTGAAGGAAATGTTTAGGAGATGCAGTGAAGTTAACCTTCTTGTAGAGTAGGGGAATATTTGTTTTTAGGATTAAAAGAAAAATATCCTCCTGTAACCCAATTTAATCTCAGAAGATGATGATGATTAGAGAATCTGTGCATTTCTGAACAAGGAAATTGCTCTTTTATACCTCCTTTCCCTTAAGAACAGTACCAGCTACAATGCATATACATCTGTTTTGTGTAAAGTCAGTCATGCCCCATGTCTTGACATCTCAGAACAGCAATCATTCTCATATCTATTCAGTTAACACTGAATAGAGATCACAAAGATTCTCATGGCTAGGACATCTTGTTGATGTAGGACTAAGCATTAGTGGCCATTCTGATATACAACCTCGCTCTCAACTTTATAGAGGAATAAAGTATATCAATACTTACTAGTTTTAGTTTGTACATGTGTATGTGTGTATATATATATATTGGGGCTTCCTTGGTGATTCAGAAGCTAAAGAATCTATTACTAGGGAAGCCCTAGTATCTATACATGACTCAGATGGTAAAGAATTTTCCTGCAGTGCAGGAGATCCTGCTTTGATCCCTGGTTTGGGAAGATTCCCTGGAGAAGGGAATGGTTACCTATTTCAACATTCTTGCCTGGAGAATTCCATGGACAGAGGAGCCTGGCAGGCTACAGTCCAGGGGGTCACAAAGAGTCAGACACAACTGCAAGTAACACACACACATACATACACACACATATATATATATATGAAATATGTATAGATTTTGTTTCATATATATTTTATGTATATGGAGTGAGTGAGACGTAATTCACACAACATAAAATTCACCTTTATAAAGTATAAAATTCAGTGATTTTTAGTATATTCACAAAGTTCTGCAACTTTCACCACTGTCTAATTCTCTATTTTCAATACCCCAGAAGGAAACAATGCATCAATTAGCAATTATTCTACATGCTCCTCATCTGCTAGGCAACTGATAATTTACTATTCCTATAGATTTGCCTATTTGGGACATTTTATATAAATGGAGTCTTACAAAGTCTGGTTTTCTGTGTCCAGTTTCTTTCACTTAACGTGATGCTTTCAAGATTCGTTCTTGCTGTAGCATCTGTCAATACTTCCTACATTTTTATGACTGAATAATATTATATTTTATTTATATATTCATTGGCAGATATATGGATTGTTTCCACCTTTTGGATATTATGGGAAATACTGCTGTAAAAATCTGTATACAAGTTTTCATGTGGACATATGTGTTCAGTTTGGTTTTTTGGGGGGAGGGGTGAACTTTCAAGGATTGCTGGACTATTAAGTTACTTTATCATAAACATTTTGAGGAATTTTCAAACTGATTTTCTAAATAACTGTGACATTTTATATTCTCACAAGCAACAAATGAGTATTTCAGTGTTTCCACATCCTTGCCAAAAGTTTTTGTCAAATCTCATTGTGGTTTATATTTGCATTCCCCTAATATTGAGCATCTTTTTATGTGCTTTTTGGCCATTTGTATGTCTTCTTTGGAGACCATTTAATCAAAGGGCTTTGTCCATTTTTTAATGACTATGTCAAGTGTTTAGCTAAACTCCTCTATGTTATCACTGCTTTGGTGTCCATTTTGTTTGGCCAAGAAACCTGCAGTAACCTTAAACTGACATTAACCCCATCATGCAAGCACATGCTCTAAACAGCAGC
Organism: Antilocapra americana; assembly: GCA_007570785.1. Lineage (NCBI taxonomy): Eukaryota > Metazoa > Chordata > Mammalia > Artiodactyla > Antilocapridae > Antilocapra > Antilocapra americana. The sequence goes on along the minus strand of ML661338.1, from coordinate 27,103,002 downwards.
CTGCATTCCTTCTGTGATTTCCTAACAGCTCTTATGATCAACAGTCTCTGCTGCCTTCTGCTACCTTTCTTTAATGCTCCCTTAGATAAGACTTCCATATAACTTACCAAAACCTTGCTCTTTTGGCTCAAATTGACCAATCCAGCAATTAGCCAAGGAACCCCAAAGCACTCTTTCCATCGACCCTAATAAATACATGTGCCCCTGGTCCTTCCTCTCTCTTTCTGTACTCTGTGTTTATCTCCCCCTCAGGCCCCTCAAGATATGTCAGATACTTCTTCCAGGACTTGTGAATAATACAATTCTCTATCTCAGTTTCTCCTGTGGTCTTTTGTTGAATCTTGGTTCATCGTCTGGTACCCTCTGCTCCACTATTTAATAAGGGCTAATTTAACATGTCAAATTCATCATAGATTGTGAGTCTTACAGCCTCTGTCTTCATATCTAAAACAGTTTATTATAGACAGTATAGAGGGACCAATCTATTACTTAATCTTCTTCCTTTTAATTGAAAATTTTATTACATTTAATTTTTTTTAAACTAGGGGTATAGCTACTTTACAGTGCTGTACAACAAACTGATTAGCTATCTGTACACATACATCACCTCCCTCTTGGACCTCCCTCTACCTCCACCCCATCTATCCAGGTCACCACAGAGCACTGAGCCGAGCTCCCTGCACTACATAGCAGATTCCCAGTAGCTGTCTTAGACAAGATAGTCTCCCAGCTCATCCAATCACCACCCCTTCCAACCCCACCTGTGCCCACAAGTCCTCTCCCTATACCTGCATCTCTATACCTTCCTTGAAAGAGGTTCATCTGTACCATTTTTCTAAATCTCATATATATGCATTTAATACACAAAATTTGTTTTTCTCTTTCTGATTTACTTCACTCTCTATAACAAACTCTAGGACCATTCACATTTCTACAAATGACCCAATTGCATTCCTCTATAGCTGAGTGATATTCCATTGTCTACATGTACTGTATCTTCTTTACTCATTCATCTGTCGATGGACGTTTAGGATGCTTTCATGCTCTGGCTATTGCAAATAGTGTTGCAATTAAGCCTGGGGTACATGTATCTTTTTGCATTTTGCTTTTCTCAGGGTATATGCATAAGAGTGGGATTACTGGGTCATATGGTAGTTCTATTTTTAGATGTTTAAGGAACCTCCATACAGTTCTCCATAGTGCCTGTATCAATTTGAACCCACCAACAGTGCAAGAGAATTCTCGTTTCTCCATACTCTTCTCTAGCATTTATTGTTTGTGGATTTGTTTCTTTATGATGGCCATTCTGACTGGCGTGAGGTGATACCCCATCTCATTGCAGTTTTGCTCTGCATTTCTCTAATAATGTGTGATGTTGAACATCTTTTCATATGCTTCTTGGCCGTCTTTAGATCGTTTTTTGAGAAATGTCTATTTAGCTCTTGAACCCATTTTATGATTGAGTTGTTTGTTGTTTTGATATTGAGTTCCATAAGCTATTTATATATTTTGGAGATTAATCCCTTGTCAGTTGATCTGTTTGTCTCATGGCGAGACAAGATAAAAATTGTCTCATTTTTGCTGTGCAAAATCCTTTAATTATGTCCCATTTGTTTGTTTTTATTTTTATTTTCATTAATCTAGGAGATGGGTCAAAAAAGATCTTTTCTGGTTTTGTCAAAGAGTATTCTTCCTATGTTTTCCTCTATGTTTTATAGTGTTCGGTCTTACATTTAGGTCTTTAATCCATTTTGAGTTTATTTTTCTGTATGGTATTAGGAAGTATTCTAATTTCATTCTTTTACATGTAGTTTTTAAATTCAGTACTGTTAAAGAAGGAGTTCTGTCTTAACTATTTGATTACTGTATAGGCTGTAATTTTTTTATTCTTCAGTGTCTTCATCACTGTCTTTTTTTGAAGTTAATTTTTTTATGTAAAATGTTGAAACCCTGGATTTTCCTTTTATGCATGTACATATATATATATATATATATATGTTTGCATATATGTCTGTGTATGTGTATGCATGTAGTAGTTACCCTGATAAATGCAATTAGCATTAAAATTGAAAACTTGATTTGAATTTTACCATCTAAATTTTAATAGTCTGCAAACATTTCATTCATATACATCTCCATCTCACTTTCTGTATATTGTTATTCTTATAGATTGCATGCTATATATGTGTGAATAGTAGTATAAATTTGTAATTATCTTGTATATATTTCTTTTTCAATTATATATCAAATAAAGAAGAGTTATAAACTAAATGTAAAACAACCCTGATATTTATATTTGTTGTTTTCCAGTCTCAGTCATATCTGACTCTTTGAGACCCCATAAATTGCAGCATGCAAGGCTCCTCTGTCCTCCATTATATCCCAGAGTCTGCTCAGATTCATGTCCATTGAGTCAGTGATGTTTTCTCACCATCTCATCATCTGCTGCCCCCTTCTCCTTTTGCCTTCAATCTTTCCCAGCATCAGGGTCTTTTCTAGTGAGTTGGCTCTGCACATCAGGTGACCAAAATATTGCAAATTCAGCATCAGTCCTGCCAATGAATATTCAGGGTTGATTTCCTTCAGGATTGACTTGATCTCCTTGCAGTCCAAGGGACTTTCAAGAGTATTCTCCAGCATCACAGTTCAAAAGCATCAATTCTTTGGCACTCATTCTTCTTTAGGATCCAAGTATCATGTGTGTACATGGCTACTGGAAAAACCATAGCTTTAACTGTTCGTACCTTTGTCAGCAAAGTGTCTGTTTTTTAATATTCTGTGTCTAGGTTTGTAATAGCTTTCCTTCCAAGGAGCAGATGTCTTTTATTTTTTATTTTTATTTATTATTTATTTATTTTTTTATTAGTTTTGCCATACGATGACATGATATCGCCATGGGTCTACATATGCTCCCCCTCCAGAACCCCCCTCCCTCCTCCCTCCCTCCGCCCTCCCCGGGAAATCTTGATGCACCAGCCCCAAGCATCAATCCTGGGCTGGCGATTGATTACACATATGATAATTAACATGTTTCAATGCCATTCTCCCATATCATCCCACCCTTGCCCTCATCCACAGAGTCCATGAGTCTGTTCTATACATCTGTGTTCCTTTTGCTGTCTCGCATGCTGGATTCTCCTTACCGTCTTTCTAAGTTCCATACATATGCGTTAGTATACTGTATTGTTGTTTTTCCTTCTGGCTTACTTCACTCTGGATAATGGGCTCCAGTTTCGTCCACCTGAGTAGAACTGATTCAAATGAATTTTTTTTAATGCTGAGTAGTATTCCATTGTGTATATGTACGTCTTTTAATTTCATGACAGCAGTCAACATCCTCAATGATTTTGGAACCCAAGAAAATCTGACATTTCTTCCACTTCTTCCCACTCTATTTGTCATGAAGTGATAGGACTGGATGCCATCATCTTAGTTTTTTGAATGCTGAGTTTCAAGTCAGCTTTTTCATTCTCCTCTTTTACCCTCATTAAGAGGTTCTTTCATTACTCTTTTACAGCTGTTAAAGTGATATCATCTAAATATCTGAGGTTGTAGATATTTCTCCTGGCAATCTTGAGTCCAGCTTGTAATTCATCCAGCTCAGCATTCTCCATGATGTGCTCTACATGTAAGTTAAATAAGCAGGGTGACAATATACAGCCTGTTGTACTCCTTTCCCAATTTTGAACTAGTCAGTTTCTCCATGTTTTGTTCTAACTGTTGCCTCTTGAACTGCATACAGGTTTCTCAGGAGGCAGGTAAGGTAGTCTGGAATTCTCTTTAACAATTTTGCAATTTGTTGGAATCCACCCATTCAAAGGCTTTAGTATAGTCCTTGAAGCAGAAGTAAATATTTTTCTGTAATTCCCTTGCTTTCCTCATGATCCAACAAATGTTGAGAATTTGATCTCTAATTCCTCTGCCTCGTCAGAATCCTGCTTGTGCATATGGAAGTTTTCAGTTCACATACTACTGAAGCCTAGCTTGAAAGATTTTGACTATAACCTTGCTACCATGTGAAATGAACATGACAGTATCATATTTTGAACATTCTTTGGCATTGCCCTTTGGGACTGATATGAAAACTGACCTTTTCCAGTCCTGTGGCCACTGCTAAATTTTCCAAATTTGCTGATTTATAGTGTATATAAAAGGGTAATGGATTTCTAATGTATTAATTTTATATCCTGCAAAATTACCAAATTCAGCTATGAAATCTGCTAGATTTTAGTGGTATCTTTAGGGTCTTTTCTGTATAGTACTATGTCAGCTGCAAAAAGTGACAGTTTTACTTTTCTTCCAGTTTGGTTTCCTTTTATTTTTTCTGCTCGTCTGATTGCTATGGCTATGACTTCCAATATTATGTTGAATAAAAGTGGTGAGAGTGGACAACTTTGTCCTATCCCTGATTTCAGATTAAATACTTTCAGTTTTTCACCTTTGAGTATTATGCAAGCTTTGGTCTTGAATATATGATCTTTATTATGTTGAAATATGTCCCTCTATTCCCACTTTCTGGTGAATTTTTACCATAAATGTATGTTGAATTTTCTCAAAAAGCCTTTTCTTCATCTATTGAGATGATCATATGCCTTTTAATATTCAGATTTTCAATGTGGTGGTAAATGTATTGATTTGCAAATACTGGAAATAACTTTTCTTGATGCAGCTAAATTAATTTTTATTTTGTTGATTGTGTTTTGTTGCTGTAAAAGAAATCATTATATAATCCAAAAACATAAAGATTCAGCTGTGTATTTTCTAAGGATTTTATAATTTCTATAATGTGGTCTTTGATCCATTTAGGGTTATATTTTATATATCGTGTAAGGTAAGGATTCAACATCAATATTTGTGTGTATATTTATATATGTGTATTGTGCTTAGTTACTCAGTCATGTCCAACTCTTTGCAACCCCATGGACTATAGCCAGCCAGGCTTCTCTGTCCACCGGGATTCTCCAGGCAAGAACACTGGAGAGGGTTGCCATGCCCTCCTCCAGGGGATCTTCCCAACCCAGGGATTGAACCCAGGCCTCCCACATTGCAGGTGGATCCTTTACCATCTGGGCCATCAGGGAAGCCCAAGAATACTGGATTGAGTAGCCAATCCCTTCTTCAGGGGATCTTCCTAACCCAAGATTTGAACCGGGGTCTCCTGCACTGCAGGCAAATTCTTTACCAGCGGGGCTACCAGGGAAGCCCCATATATTTACACTTAATACATTTATTTACATATATTTATTTATTTGTAATACATTTATTTACATTTACTACATACAAAAATGGATATGTATGTATGCATACGGAAAAGGCAATGGCACCCCACTCTGGTACTCTTGCCTGGAAAATCCCATGGATGGAGGAGCCTGGTAGGCTACAGTCCATGGGGTCGCTAAGAGTCGGACTTGACTGAGCGACTTCACTTTCACTTTTCACTTTCATGCATTGGAGAAGGAAATGGCAACCCACTCCAGTGTTTTTGCCTGGAGAATCCCAGGGATGGCAGAGGCTGGTGAGCTGCCGTCTATGGGGTTGCACACAGTCGGATACGACTGAAGCAACCTAGCAGCAGCAGCATGTATGCATATGGAATATAATTTTATTCCATTGTATTGTTGATCCATTAAGTCTTGATTTCTGTGACTAAAGATTTAAAAATCAGGAAGTGAGACTTCTGAATATATTTGTTTAATTTTTAAATTTGTTTTTAAGTTTATTATTCTGTGTTCTGCCATTCTATATTTTTGTATCAGTAGAAATTTCTACATAAAAGTGAACTGGAGTACTTTTATTAGTTTGTGTTAACTCTGTAGATTAAGGGTTTTTCCATCTTATAAGCCATGAACATAATATGCTCTTGCCTTCTCTGTAGTCTTTAATGTCTGTAACAATGTTTTGTTGTTTTCCACATGAAAGTCATGTGCTACTTTTATTCAATTTATTTCTAAGTGTCTTTGATGCTATTATAGATGAAAATGTTAAATCAGTTTTATTTTCTGATACTTTTTTGCCAGTTATATAAATGCAATTTATTTTTGTTTATTAATCTTATATGCTGAAGCTTTGATAAATTCAGTTATTAGGTCTAATTTTTTTTTAGGATCCCTAGGATTTCCTGTATATATCATGTTATCTGTAGTTTTTTCTTTCTTTTCAAATTTAGCTGCCTTTTATTCCTATTCTTTTTTTAATTGCCTGAGCTAGAACCTGAATTATAAGATTTAATAGGATAGATGCACTGAGAGCAGACTTTGTTGTCTTGTTCTTAGAGGAAACAAATCCAATCTTGTATTATTAAGTGTGATTTTAGCAAGGTGTTTTTCCTTTTTTTTTTTTTTTTTACCAGCAATTTGTTTTCTTTATTCCTTATTTTGTTCCTGTCTTTTTTTTTTTTCTAGTTGGACCCTACCAAATAATTTTTAATTTAAGTAGTGAGAGAGGACATTCTTGTCTTATTCCTAATTTTAGGAAGAAAGATTTTGATTTCTTATTATTAAGCATTATGTTTGCTGTGAATCTGTCAAAATTTTTTCTTTATGAAGACCATTGTCATATTACATCTTATATAATTATTGACATGATCACACTAACATTAAAAATATCTTTATTTGTTCCTAATTACAATTTCTTTGCTATTATTAGGCACTGATATTAGGCACTTTGGTTTGATTACTTTTTCAATTACTTTATTTTCATTTTATTTGTGTCTGAGTCTAAAATATGTCTCATGAAAGCAAAATGTTGTTGTTAGGTTTTGTATTTTACCCATCCTGCAGGTGTTTTCTGTTTGATTATAAGTTTAATTTATTAAAAATTAACATAATTACTAATGAGGTAAGATTTATGTTCTCTATTTCATTATATGCTCTCTAAATGTTTTAGGTCCCACTTGTCCCTCTGTCCTTCAATTACTGCTTTCCTTTTTATCAAATAAGTATTATATTTTAGTTTATCATTTTTATTTATTATTTAATTCACTGTGTTTTTTGAGATATTTTCTCCATGGATGTTCTAGTTCTGAAGAGTTTACATATTATTACAATCTTCTTCAACTAATACTAACATTTTCCATATTATACAAAAATATCCCTTTATATTCATTATTTCTCTGTTATTGTGTGGCTATTGTCATACAAATTACATCTTTATACACTGCAATGCAGTCAACAAAGGTTTATAAATATTGCTTTTTGCAGTTGTCATTCAGATCATATGGAAAAAAAGAGTTACTTTTATATATGCTGAATATATATAGTATATATATGAATTATATACACACACTCAACATATATCCAATGGATGGTTTTATATTCAACATATATATATATATATACACACACACACAGACACACACTATATATGGTATGTATATGAATTCTATATATTAATTCAGCATATACATATGTTGAATTATTGTGCCTAGTTGCTCAGTTGACTCTAGATTGTAGCCTACCAGGCTCTTCTGTCCATAAGGATTCTCCAGGCAAGAACAGGGGAGTGGGTTGCCATGCCCTGCTCCAAAGGGTCTTACCAACCCAGGTATCTAACTCAGGTTTCCCGGACAGCAGACAGATTCTTTTACTGTCTGAGCCACTAGGGAAGCCTAAGAATACTGGAGTGAGTAACTATCTCTTCTCCAGGAGCGCTTCCCGGCCCAGGAATCCAACCAGGGTTAGGTGGATTCTTTACCATCTGAGCTACCAATAGTTACCAGTAAAAGTTAACTTCCCTGGTGGATCACTGTATGGAATCTGCCTGCAATTCAGGAGATTTGGGTTCCATTCCTAGGCTGAGAAGATGCCCTGGAGAAGAAAATGACACCCTACTCCAGTATTCTTGCCTGGAGAATTCCATGGATAGAGGAGCCTGGCAGGCTACAGTCCATAGGGTCGCAAAGAGTAGACAGAATTGAGTGACTAACACTTTCACTCTCTATTTCCTAGTGGATTCTGTTAATTATCTGGTGTCATTTGTTTCAGTCTGAAGGATTGCTGTTATTATTATTTGTAGAGCAAGTGTGCTAGCAATATAACTCTCAGTTTTTTTAATCTGAGAATCTCTAAGTCTCTCCTCTGATTAATACTTATTCTGGATACAAAATTACTGAATTAAAAACTTTCTTTTCATTACTTTGACTATGTCATCTCACTGCCTGCTGCCTTTCATTGTTTGATATTTTTCATCAAACTTGTGAACTTTTGGCCCATTATATCTTCAAATGTTCTTTCTATGCCATTTTCTGTCTCCTGTTAATCACACTAAGTTATGTTGGTGCATGCCATATTTCACCACAGCTCTCAGAGGCTCTTGCTGTTTCTTAATTCCTTGATTTTTCCATTTTACAGACTAAAATAATTGAGACCGAGTAAAATGATCTGTTATTGACTAATTGAGATAATTAAGATTATCTCAGTTTACCTGTGCCAAGTAAAAGTTATTCTGGAGAACTTCTAATGAATTTTACATGCTAATTAATGGTCTTTTCAATTGCTGAATTTCTATCTGGTTCTTTTTTTATGATTTCCACTATTTTCATGATAGATTATATTTGATAAACATTATTTGCTTTAGTATTTTAGATACCTTTTAAGTTCTTTGAAAATATTTAACTGATTTACTATCGTGTTCTAGTAAGTTCAACATGATTGGATGGTTTTTATTGACAGTTTACTTTCCTTTTATGGGTCATACTTTGTTTCTTATTATATTTTATGTTTGAAAAATATACTTGTTAAATAACATAATATGGCAATTCTAGAAATCAGGTGCTTCCTTTTCTAGCATTTGTTGTTGTTGCTGTTTGTTTAGTGAGTTTCCTGAATTAATTATGTAAAGAATATATTCTTGTCATGATTGCATTGCCACATATATCTGCTTGGTTACCTTATTGGGCAGCTAATGATTTTATAGAGAGTCCCTTACGTGCTGTGATTAACAAGTCTTTTATTCTTTGCCAAGGATTTTTGCATGTGAACTGTGGCTTGTCTACAACCCTCACCAAGCACTCAAAACTTCACTTTCACATGATCTTCTAGGAATATGTCAAAGCGATTCAAAGCTCTGTATGGGCATCTCATTTTCTCAGCTTTTTCCATTTTTCTGTTTGTTAGTCTATCATTTGTCCCAATTGTTACACACAGTTTCAGACATCTATAATGTTAAACAGCTATCACTGATTGCTTTCGACAAATGCCCACCAAGAAAATCTATCTAACGATTGGTGAACTCTGATTTAAGTCAAATAAGTACCAATCTTTTAAGTACATCTTATAGGGAATTACCAGACAGGTCAGATATTGACAATTAAGAATGAGGCTTTGAAAGAGTTCTCTTCCATTTGAAGCCTGAATGCTGTTATGCTATTGCTTTTCACTGTACTTTCAGGTTGTCGGTGGTTTTTTTTTTTTTTTTTTTTTTAATCTAGAACACAGAGAGACAGTGATAATAGGGGCAAGTTAAAATGTTATACTGCTCAATGCTCTAGTGCATTTATCCCTAGGTCCCTAGGTTTCTTTACCTGGGGATACTCAGCCAAGGTCTTCCTCAGGCACCTCCTTTTCTGGGGAGGGGAAGTGGGGCCAGGACCTACCTTGAAGACACATTTCCTGAGTCTGACTCAAGACTCAGTACTTTTCTGCTTGTAGCCCTCTCTTTTCTTCATACCATCTTGTCTCCCCAAACCCCCATACATCTGCAGGAAATTTCTGTTCAAGGATCCCTCCAGAGAGAGTTCCTTCATGTCTCTACTGAGCCATCTGACACTTGACTGGCAAACCACTTATTGGGGGAGAACAACATAGGGGTGCTGTACTTTCTTCTGTTTAGATTCTTGCTTTTATCATGGCAGTAAGTGATGAAAGCCTTAACTTTCATTTTGGCTTTTGGTTTTGAATCAATTATTCCAATATTTGGCAGCTCAGTTTTATCTCAATCTCAACTGTGTACCAAGCAATACAATTCAGTGTATGCAGAGGTCTATAAATATCTCTAAATGATATTCACATTAAATTAATCATAAGTTAAGTACTGGTGTCTCTGACTCTAATCCATTATTACATGAATCATTGTTGCATCTTTCTCTATCTGTAAGTTCCCATTTGAAAAGTGAAAAAACTACTTCTACCATCCTGCACCCATGTACGTAATTCTTGAATGCTGGTATACATATATTTTAGTATCAGAATTATTAACCCAAACCCAATGACAATGACTGTCAACTATATACAGTTCTATTTGCAGTTTTCTTTCATCAGTTCAGTTAAGTCTTTCAGTTGTGTCCGACTCTTTGCAACCCCACAGACTGCAGCACACCAGGCTTTCCTGTCCATCACCAACTCCCAAAGCTTACTCAAACTCATGTCCATAGCATTGCTTATGCCATCCAACCATCTCATCTTATGCTGTCCCCTTCTCCTCCCGCCTTCAATCTTTCCCAGCATCAGGGTCTTTTCAAATGAGTCAGTTCTTCACATCAGGTGGCCAAAGTATTGGAGTTTCAGCTTCAGCATCAGTCCTTCCAATGAACGTTCAGGACTGATTTCCTTTAGGATGGGCTGGTTGGATCTCCTTGAAGTCCAAGGGACTCTCAAGAGTCTTCACCAACACCACAATTCAAAGCATCAATTCTTCCGTGCTCAGAGTTCTTTATAGTCCAACTCTCACATCCATACATGACCACTGGAAAAACCATAGCTTTGACTAGATGGACCTTTGTTGGCAAAGGAATGTCTCTGCTTTTGAATACACTATCTAGGTTGGTCATAATTTTTCTTCCAAGTAACAACATATCTTTTAATTTCATGGCTGCAGTCACCATCTGTAGTGTTTTTTGAACCCAAGAAAATAGTCTGTCACTGTTTCCCCATCTATTTGCCATGAAGTGATGAGACTGAATGCCATGATCTTAGTTTTCTGAATGCTGAGTTTTAAGCCAACTTTCTCACTCTCCTCTTTCACTTTCATCAAGAGGCTCTTTAGTTCTTTGATTTCTACCATAAGGGTTGCACTATCTGCATATCTGAGGTTATTGATATTTCTTCCGGCAATCTTGATTCAAGGTTGTGCTTCATCCTGCCTGGCATTTAGCATGATGTAATCTGCATATAAGTTAAATAATCAAGGTGACAATATGCATTTTTGATGTACTGCTTTCCCGATATGGAACCAGTCTGCTGCCCCATGTCCAGTTCCAAACTGTTGCTTCTTGACATGCATACAGATTGCTCAAGAGGCAGGTCAGGTGGGTCTGGTATTCCCATTTCTTGATGAATTTTCCACAATTTGTTGTGATCCACACAATCAAAGGCTTTGGCATAGTCAATAAAGCAGAAGTAGATGTTTTTTCTGGAACTCTCTTGCTTTTTCGATGACTTAACAGATGTTGGCAATTTGTTCTCTGGTTTTTCTGTCTCTTCTAAATACGGCTTGAATATTTTGAAGTTCATGGTTCATGTATTGTTGAAGCCTAACCTGGAGAATTTTCTTTACTTTTAGTCATATAGTTTACACTCATATCCAAAGTTACCTGGATTGCCAATTTCTTGTACACTATCCAGTGAAGCTATTTAATGTGTAGTATGATTATTGTTTTACATTCTACATTCTATCCTGGAATCCCCTGATCTTCTAAAGAACTCACACCATAAAGTTCAATTTTTATGCTCTAAAATTCTGAATATTGACAATTTGTCCATGTAACCACCATTAGTAGTTCATACACAGTCTCACCACAGTAAATTCTGTGTTACACATATTCAACCTGTCCCCACCTACTCATGGACCTCTTAAATCCACTGATCTGCTTACCATCTTTATAATTTTACTTCTTCCAGAATATCATGTAATTAAAATAACAAATAGTTCTCACTACTCCAACATGCTTACCAGTAACTGGTATTGCTATTAATAATTTTTGGATTTTGGCAGTTGTAATAGATGTGTATGTGTGTTATATTATTGCTCTATCTTGCAAATACCTAATGAGAAATACTTTAAGCATATTTTATATGATTATCCATCACTGAAAATCTTTTTTGGAGAGGAGTCTATAAACATATTTTTGCATGTTATAACTGAATGTTTTTGGTTTCTTACTGATGAATTTCAAGAGTTCTTTGTATATAGATACAAGTTCTCCATCAGATGTGTTCTGCAAACATTTTCTCTCAATATGTGACTAACCTTTCAATTCTCTTAAGAGTGCCTTTGCAAAGTAGTGGTTTTGAAAAATATTCATTTTTGGTTGTGCTAGGTCTTTGATGTGTTTGTACAGGCTTTTTTTCTAGTTGCAGCAAGCAGAGCTACTCTTTATTGCAGTGTGGTGGCTTTTCTTATTGGGGAGCACAGGCTCTAGGTGCATGGGCTGAAGTCACTGTGGGATACAGGCTCAGTAGTTGTGGCACCTGAGCTTAATTGCTTCATGGCATGTGGAATATTTGTGGACCAGTGATAAAACCCGTGTCCCCTGTACTGGGAGGTAGCTCTTATCCACTGCCCTACCAGGGAAGTTATGCACAGTAGTAGATTTTAATTTAATAAACTAAAACTTACGAATTTTTTCATGCTTTATAATTTTGGTGTTTCATTTAAAAACTTATTTTAAAGAAACAATGTCTCACAGATATTTCTATTTATTTTTTCTAGAAATTCTATAGTTCTGCATTTTACTTTTGAGTCTGTGGTTCATTTTGAGTTTATTTTCTTAAACGACATAAAATCTGTTTCTAGATTTAGTTATTTTTATGGACATCAAATTTTTTTAGAATTATTTGCAGAAAAAAAAACTATACTTTTGCCATTAAACTGCCTTTGCTACTTTGCAAAGATTAGTTCACTGTGTTTGTGTCTGTTGCATGATTCTATGTGTCAATTCATTTGTTGATTACTGTAGTTTTATAATAACTCCTGAAACTGGAGAATGTGAGAACTCTAAATTTGTTCTTCTTGACTATCATGTCGACACTTATATACCTTTTGCTCTTTAGTGTCAACTTTGAAATAATTCTGTCTACATATTATAATTACTGGCCTATTCAAATGATCTATTTCTCCTTTTTGCATTAGTCATTCCGTTTCATTATCTTAATTTTGATATGGGTGATTTGCTGTCTAATTCCCTATATCCTCAATCTCACCCTGTCTAGAGGTTACTATAAATTTTACTGAACTTTTTGAAGAGGTAATTTTTGGTTTCCTTGATTTATTCTTTTCAGTTTCATTAATTTCTCCTTTAATTTTTATTTCTTTTCCTCTACTTGATTTAGACTTAAATTTCTGTTCTTTGCATAGCTTCCTAAGGTAATCAATTACATTTTTAATTTAGCTCTTCCTTATTTTCCAATACATGTATTTAATGGCAAATTTTTCCATCTTTGATCACTTTTGCTATGTCCCATAATTTTGATGTTCTATTTTCACTGTAATTTAGTTCACATTTTAAAATTTTCTTTTGAGATTTCTACTTTGAAGTGTCAAGGTTTATTTAGACATGCTTTAAATTCACTTTTAGTGCAGGTATAGCAGATTAATTCTGTCTCTCCCGTATCTCCTTATTACATTGATAGCATTCATTTCACATATTCTTATGATATAACCCCCTAAAATGCTTATTGTTGTTCAGTCGCTCAGTTGTGTCCAACTCTTTGCAACCCCGTGGACTTCAGTACGCCAGGGTTCCCTGTCCTACACCATCTCCCACAGCTTGCTTAAACTCATGTCCATTGTGTCAGTGATGCCATCCAAACATCTTATCTTCTGTCATCCCCTTCTCCTCCTGCCTTCAATCTTTCCCAGCATCAGGGAATTTTCTAATGAGTCAGCTCTTCACATCAGATGGTCAAAATATTAGAACTTCAACTTCAGCATCAGTCCTTCCAATGAATATTTAGAGTTGAGCTCCTCTAATATTGACTGGTTTGGTCTCACTGCAGTCCACGGAACTCTCAAGAGTCTTCTCCAAAACCCAGTTCAAAAGCATCAATTCTTTGGTGCTCAGCCAAAGAATATATGGTTATTACATTATACCAATACATGATAGTTATAATTACATTAGAAAGTTATCAAGACAAATTCATTTTCTCTTCATTTATTTCCCTTTTACACTATTCCTCTGTAGTGTAGATTTGAGTTTGACCTAGTTATTTTTATCCCTTGAGAATTTTTAAAGATATTTCTTCCATCCAAGTCTACTTGCCAATAAATTTCTTCAGTAATTTCTTATTCTATTGTCTAATAAAGTATTTCTCCTTCAATAATGAATGATAATTTTACTGTTTATAGAATTCCAGGGTTTTTTTTTCCAACTTTTATATTTCATTTCATTTTCTATCAATAGCTTGTTTTAGGGGGAAGTCCCATGTGTTTCTTATCCATGGCATTCTAAATGTATGTATTTTCTCTGATTTCTCTCAGGATTTTTTTTTACATTTGATCTCCTATACTTTTAATATGATAATAGTAGATGTACTTTATTTTTACTGTTAATTCTGATCCTTTTTTTGTTCTCAAATTCACTGTCTCACGGCCCTTGCTTTTGTAATATTCTCAATCAGCATTAATTCAAGTAATTCTATGTTCTTTTTTCTCCCTGTAGCATACCAATTATGATATGCTCTACATCTTTGAAATTGTTCACTTTTTTGGACAATAGCATTCTTTAATTTTTTTCTATTTGAGTTTCAGTTTCTGCTGAACTTGCTTACGGATTATATGTTTTAAACTATGCCCATCCTACCAATGGGGACTTCCTTGATGGCTCAGATAGTAAGAATACACTGGCAATGCGGGGAACCCAGGTTTGATCCCTGGATCAGGAATATCCCCTGCAAAAGGGAACAGTTACCCACTCCAGTATCCTTGACTGGAGAATTCCATGGACAGAGGAGCCTGGCAGTCTATGGGGTTGTAAACAGCTGGACACAACTGAATGACTAACACTTTCATTTTCACTCCATCCTGCCTATGTATCCTTCAAAGTCATGGATATGATACATAGCTTTTTTATTTCTAACATTTATTTTTGATTCATTTATTAGAGATTTCATGGTTCTATTTATAGTATGCATCTGTTCTTTCATTTGATCTACTTTTTCATTAGAATCTTAAACTAATTGTGTGCGTGCTAAGTCACTTCAGCTATGTCTGACTCTTTGTGACCCCATGGACTGTAGCCCACCAGGTTCCTCTGTCCATGAAATTTTTCAGGTAAGAATACTGGAGTGGGTTGCCATTTCCTTCTCCAGGGAATTATCCTGACCCAGGGATCGAACCTGGGTCTCCTGCATTGCAGGCAGACTATTTACTGTCTGTGAGCCACCAGAGAAGCTTTAAACTTGTTAGTCACTGTCAATTTACCTGATAATTTCAACATCTATATCATGTGTAAGTCTGGTCTTTACACTTCCTTCTCCTAAGAGACTAATTTTGCTGGAACTTTAGAATGTCTTTTAGCTTTTTAACTGAAAAAGAAAGCATATATCAAGCAATAGGAACTGAGTTACATAAGTCACTAAATTAAAGATCTATTCCTTAAGTAAGGAGTTAATTACTTGTTAATTCAGGTAGAATTTGGACCCATTAATGTTTTCTGTAACTAGAGGTTCAAGGCCTTTATTTTGTGCCCTTGTTTTAATCTTAGTTTTGGGCTTCCCTAATCACTCCTCCTCAGTGAGTCTGCATCTCAGGATGTTTCATCTATAATGCTTTGTTACTGTACTACAGCGATGTTGGTGTGGTGGTATAATACGAGGGAAGGAATAGATTCTATAATCTTACAATTAAGTCTCAGTATTTCCAAAGGCCTGTGTTTCTGAGCTGTGACCTTCACAAGTGTTTTTTACGTAAGGAAAAAAAGTGGGATTTCTTTTCCTCCCTTCTTATGTGAGACAGGAAAAGTAAATGGAGCTGGTTTGGGATACTCTTCCCTAGGTGAAGTAAGACTATAGTAGTCTTTTCTTACACATTATCTTTTTGTTGTAGAGAGTTTTCTGAGTGTATTTCAAAATGCTTGGTGCTGTGGTTCTAGACTTCAGAACTTAACAAAAAAAAAACATTCTGTTGTTGTAAGCCATCCTATTTTCAGTGATTCGTTACAGCAGCCTTAAGGATTTAATATGGTTGCTTTTCCCAGTCCTAATATAAGGAGGCGATTTTTCTCGACTCTTTAGTGTGAGAATTTTCATGTACTTCTATAGGTAAAACCCCCAAAATTGGGGGTTCCCTTAAGACTTTAGCATCCAGGAGTTTCTCACTGACACTAATTCCATACTCAGTCTCCAGGAATTTATCAATATTATGATTTAAAACGTCCTATTTCCTGGTGGCTCAGACAGCAAAGGATCTGCCTGCAATGCAGGAGACCTGGGTTCGATCCCTGGGTTGGGAAGATCTCCTGACCAAGGGAATGACAACCTACTCTAGTACTCTTGCCTGAGGAGCTCCATGGACAGAGGAGCCTGGCAGGCTATAGTCTGTGGGGTTGCAAGGAGTCAGACATGACTGAGCAACTCACACACACACACAGCATTTTATGGCTCCTGTAACTTTTTTCTCCAGATAAGTAGGTCTTTGCAGCGACTATGTGGACTCATCCGTGTTTCTAGACTTTGGGGTGGTGATTTGCCCTGTAAGCTCTATTTCACATTAAGTCCAAAAAGATACACATTGGTTTTCAAGATTTTTGTTATTGCTGTGAGATTCAAAGTTTGACATCAATATTTTTTTGCATTAGGGCTGAAACCAGAAGTTCTGTTAGACACATACATTTTAAATGAAGTAGGTGCAGCGAGATTTCCCGGGGGGGAGGGAGGAGGGAGGGGGGTTCCGGAGGGGAAGCATATGTAAACCCATGGTGATATCATGACAATGTATGGCAAAAACAATAAATAAATAAATAAATAAATAAATAAATGAAGTAAGTAATGAGATAAAAGCAAACTGGTAACATTTATGAATTCAATCTAAAGTAAAACAAATGGAGCCGAGAATTGATTTTGTGAAAATAGTTACATCATACCTTATAGTTGTATCCTTATTTATTCTACAAGTTTTATCAAATTTCAGCCCAGTAAATTATTTTCTTTTTGCCATTTGATAAAGTTATCTATTACTGGATTTTAAAACTGATAGTTTTGAATTTCCCCTCAAATCATTTTGTAGCTTTATTGCTATTATTGAGCTATCTTAGCTGATACTGTATAATTAAAATATGGCTTTGCACTCTTTAATCATCTTATGTGTGATTGCACTGTGTGATGCTCTTCTAGAACTGAAGAACACAAGCATCTAAATATTTGTGAATTTCAAGTGAGCTTTATTTCTACAAATTGAATATAATTAAAAATAATTAAGAAAATGGGATGAATCTATCTTTAATGAGCTTGCTTTTATTTTTTATATTTATCTTTCACAATCATAATTATTACTGAGATGTAATTTGTTAGCAAAATACTGAACACATTTCATTTGCAAAGCAATCTTCCTTAATGTTAGTCAAAATGTATTTTAAATTGCATTTAGTAGAGGCTTTTTTAATTATCAAATTCATTTCAATATTTCATATTATTTTGATACATACTTTTATATCATTGTCAATGTTATTCTTTTCACAAGTAAAAACAGTGGAAAAAATCATTCTACTTTCACTGATAAATTATTAATATTTGTTTCATCAGACTATAAAATGTTTTACTCAACAAACCAGTGTGGAATCTTTCAAATAACACTTCAACAGGTATATTCATATGTTAAAACTCAATAAAGTGTGCACTTCATGTGTTTGCACTTCATGTGTTTACAGATTGTTGCATGGTAATTGTACCCCAAACATTCTCTATATTTTTTTTAAACTTTTTTCTAGTGGCAGGAAATTTTCTAGGAGTTAGTGTTGCAAAGAGCAGTGAGAAACTTGTCAGCTTGAGGCATACTGGAGAAGTAGATGCACTTATTAACAGATCTTTAATATATTTAGTGCAATGAATGACAATGCAAAGGGCAAAGTGAGAAGTACTATGGAGAGACATCTTTGTGACTATTAGAGAAGGCTCAAAGAGGGCATTCAATGACAGATGAAACCGGAGGGATGAACAGTGGATTAGTTTCCTAGAGCTGCCAAACAGTTTGCCGCAAACTAGATGGCTTCAAACGACGCAGGTTTGTCCTCTTACAGTTCTGGAGGCTACAAGTCTGAAATAAAAGTGTCAGCAGCACTATTTTCTTTAAGTTTCCCAAAGAATCCATCTTTGCCTCTTCTTAGCTTCTGGTAGTTTGCTAAAAGTCCTTGGCATTTCCTAACTCATAGCTACATCATTAGAATTTCTGCCTCGATCTTCACATGATCAGTCTTTCCTTTATATGATTCTGTTCTTCACATTCACCTATTCTTCCCCTCTATTTTACAAATGCACTAGTCATTGGACAGATGGTCTCTCTTATCAAGTATGACCTCATCATAACTTGATTATACCTGTAAGATTCTATTTCCAAATATTGCCACATTTGCACTTTGAGATGATCTGAATTTTGGTGGAGACTTATTCAACCCTGCCCTCTCCAAATTTTCATTATTTCTGAATACAAAATATATTCACAGTATTCCATCATCACCGTATCTTAATGCATTCCAGTATCATCTCTCAGTTCAAAATATCATCTCAATATAATTAACTCAAAAACTCTCAAATCATGTATCTTCTAAATAATTTAAGTCAGGTATGAGTGAAGCTCTGTTATGATCCATTATGGGGAAAAATTGCTTTCTACTCATGGACCTACCAACCTAAAAATAAAAATTATCTGCTTTCACAGTACAATGTGGGATATGTATAGGGTATATATTCCTACTTTAAGAGGGATAAATAGAAAGGAAGAAAAGTAAAAGGTCTGAAGCAGAGTCCAAAGCTCAATAGAGTTATTTCTTTAGAGTGATTTCTTTTTTTTTTAATTTTCTTTACTTTATTGTGTTGGTTTTGCCATACATTGACATGAATCCGCCATGGGTATACATATGTTCCCCCTCCAGAACCCCCCTCCCTCCTCCCTCCCGATTCCCTCCCCCTGGGTCATCTCGGTGCACCAGCCCCGAGCATCAACCCTGGGCTGGCAATTGATTTCACATATGATGATTAACATGTTTCTATGCCATTCTCCCATATCATCCCACCCTTGCCCTCTTCCACAGAGTCCACAAGTCTGTTCTATACATCTGCGTTTCTTTGCTGTCTCGCATGCAGGGTTCTCGTTACCATCTTTCTAAATTCCATATATATGCGTTAGTATACTGTATTGTTGTTTTTCCTTCTGGCTTACTTCACTCTGGATAATAGGCTCCAGTTCTGTCCACCTGAATAGAACTGCTTCAAATGAATTTTTTTTTAATGCTGAGTAATATTCCATTGTGTATATGTACCACAGCTTTCTTATCCATTTGTCAGCTGATGGGCATCTAGGTTGCTTCCATGTCCTGGCTATTGTAAACAATGCAGCGATGAACATTGGGGTACACATGTCTCTTTCAATTCTGGTTTCCTTGGTGTGTATGCCCAGCAGTGGGATTGCTGGGTCATATGGCACTTCTATTTGCAGTTTCTTAAGGAATCTCCACACTGTTCTCCATAGTGGCTGTACTAGTTTGCATTCCCACCAACAGTATAAGAGGGTTCCCTTTCCTCCACATCCTCTCCAGCATTTATTGCTTGTAGACTTTTGGATGGCAGCCATTCTGACTGGTGTAAAGTGGTACCTCATTGTGGTTTTCATTTGCATTTCTCTGATAATGAGTGATGTTGAGCATCTTTTCATGTGTTTGTTAGCCATTTTTATGTCTTCTTTGGAGAAATGTCTGTTAAGTTCCTCTCCGAGTGATTTCTGTTAAGTGTCATGTCCAGAGACAGCTTCTGTGGCTCAGTGCTCAGTCTTCTCACCCCACTGGGGCAGCTGGTCCACCCTCTTGGCTCTAGCCAGTGGTAGTTCTACCTACTCAAATATTTTAATAAAAATTAGATTTGCTATAATATTGATTCCTTATTTCCATTTTATATGCTAGTTATTGGCAATAGCAACACTAAGAACCATGCAAGAATATTCTATCTTTCTAAAATTACTTATTGCACTTTTACTAGTTTTATTTCAGGAACAGTTATTCTATTCACATTTTGTAATTACTTTCTCCTTTTCTGACTTAAGATCTGTGCTACAAAATTTTGTTATGTGCATTATAAGAGAAAAACATTCTATTGTAAAATAGATGTGGAAAATGTAAAATATAAAAACTAATCTACCTTCTCTTCCCTTGGCCTTTGTCTATAGTAAACAGCAAATTAGTTTTACAAGAAGCATCTTCTTTATTAAGCTACTTTAAAAAATCACATACATCACTGCTTTGTGAGATATTTTAATCACTTTTGCTTCCAACGTGATTATATCTGGTTTACACTAACATATTTATCATAAAATGGAAAATATCAGATTAACATTAAGTAGTACTTTTTTTTCTGCAAAATTTTAATCATTGAAAATTTCATCAAAAATTTAATTTTTATTATACAAAATCCTATTTTTTACTAAATATACAATGCATGCTGACTTATAAATAGATAATTTATGTGCTAAGTATTGTTAAAATTTTAAAAAGTCCAAATTTGAAAATTGCCTGAACAGACAAAACTGGTTTAGCCACACAAGGCTTAACTACTAATGACCTATTTCTTGTTTATGCTTCCACAAATTATAAGCAAGACTTAACTGTTTCTCAAACTTGATAAGCAGTAACAACTAACCAATTCCTTATCACTTAAGAAATTCTAATATTATAACCAATCACTGAAGAACAAAGAGCCACTACCTTCTCACTATTTAAACTACTTTATAACAATCTGACTCTGAACCTCATTATATGTCTTGCTTTGAGTATGTCTGGTTTGCAAACTATCTTTTTGTCATGTGCACAACAAACTTTTATTAATTACTACTTCAGTGAGTCATTGGTTTTACTTCTGTTATCTCTGAGTTTTTGACAATATACCTACAAGTTATTTTAATTCTCATAGGATCTTTTCAACAACAGTGAAACAAGGGAGTGTGGAGTTGTTACTCCATAATCAGCTTGTTATTGTTACTTTTAATTGTTTTAAGATAAGACCCATTAACAATACTACTAAATCGGGTGTTTGGCATGGAGATCTTAAAAAAAGATCTATATCAGATAATAATATTCCTAAAGTGCAGAAACAAAATCTTCTTTATTAAGTTAAAATAAAATATTGATTAGTATGTTAAAATAGTGAATTAATTTCTTAATTTCCTTAATTTCTTTCTGACCTTTCCTTTTTAGTATAAAGGAATGCAAGAGATTTCCGTGCACTAATTTTGTATCCTGCAACTTAAATTCATTGGTGAGCTCTAGTAATTTTCTAGGAATAGTATCATGTCATCTGTAAACAGTGACAGTTTTGTTTCTTTTTTCATTCGAATTTCTTTCTTTTTCATTTCTGATTCCCAAGACTAGGACTTCCAAAACTATGCTGAATAAAAGTGGCGGGAATGGACATCCATGTCTTGTCTCTTGTCTTAGAGGAAAAGTTTTCAGCTTTTCACCATTAATAATGTTCGTTGTGGGTTTGACATAGATGATTTTATTATGTTGTGGTAGGTTCCCTCTATGCCCCCTTTTAGGATAATTTTTATCATAAGTGGGTTTTGAATTCTGTCAAAAGCTTTTTGTGTACCAATTGAAATATAGTTTTATTCTAGAGTTTGCTAATGTGGCATTCAAAATTGATTTTGTGTATATTAAAGAGCCCTGGCAGCCTGGGGATAAATTCCACTTGATCATAGGGTATGATTTTTTTTAATATGTTGTTGGATTCTGTATGCTAATATTCTGTTGAGGATTTTATTTTTGGTTTATTTTTTTATTGAAAGGTAATGTCTTTACAAAATTGTGTTGTTTTCTGTCAAACCTCAACATGAATCAGCCATAGGTATACATATATCCCCTCCGTTTTGAAATTGCCTCCTATCTCCCACCCTATCCCACCCCCTAGATTCAGACAGGGGCTCTGTATCAGTTTCCTGAACCAGACAGCAAATTCCTGTTGGATATCTGTATTACATATGGTAATGTAAGTTTCTATGTTACTCTTTCCATACATCTCACCTTCTCCTCCCCTCTTCCCATGTCCATAAGTCTATTCTCTATGTCTGTTTCTCCATTGCTGTCCTGTAAATAAATTCTTCAGTACCATTTTTCTAGATTCCATATATATGTGTTAGAATATGGTATTTATCTTTCTCTGACTCACTTCACACTGTATAATAGGTCCTATGTTCATCCACCTCATTAGAACTGACTCAAATGTGTTCCTTTTTACGGATGAGTAATATTCTATTGTGTATATACAATTTCTTTGTCCATTTGTCAGTGGACATCTAAGTTGCTTCTATGTTCTAGCTATTGTTCTAATTTCATTCTTCTATGTGTAGTTGTCCAGTTTTCCCAGCACCATTTATTGAAGAGGCTATCTTTGTCCCATTGTATATTCTTGCCTCCTTTGTCAAAAATAAGGTACCCATAGGTGCATGGGTTTATTTCTGGGCTTTCTATCTTGTTCCATTAATCTATATTGATGACTGTAGCTTTGTAATATAATCTGTCTTGATGACTGTAGCTTTGTAATATAATCTGAAGTCAGGAAGATTGATTCCTCCAGCACCATTCTTCTTTCTCAAGACTGCTTTGGCTATTCAGGGTCTTTTGTTTTTCCATATGAAGTGTGAAATTTTTTGTTCTAGTTCTGTGGAAAATGCCACTGGTAATTTGATAGGGGTCACATTGAATCTGTAGATTGCATTTGGTAGTATAGTCATTTTCACAATATCGAGTTTTCCTACCCAGGAACATGGAATATTTCTGTTTGTTTCCATCTGTTTATGTCATCTTTGATTTCTTTCATTATTGTCTTATAATTTTCTGTGTACAGTTCTTTTGTCTCCTTGGGTAAGTTTATTCCTAGATATTTAATTCTTTTTGTTGCAATGGGATTGATTCCTTAATTTCTCTGACTTTTCATTGTTAGTATATAGAAATGCAAGTGATTTCTGTGTAGTGATTTTGTATCCTGCAACTTTGCTAAAATCACTGACTATCTCTAGTAGTTTTCTGATACTATCTTTAGGGTTTTCTATGTACAATATGATGTCATCTGAAAATGAGAGCTTTACTTCTTCTTTTCGGATCTGGATTCATTTTATTTCTTTTTGTTCTCTGAATGTAGTAGCTAGGACTTCCAGAACTATGTTGAATAATACTGGTGAAAGTGAACACCCTTGTCTTATTCCTGATCTTAGGGGGAATGTTTTCAATTTTTCACCATTGAGAATAATGTTTTATGTAGGCTTATCATACATGGCCTTTACTCCATTGAGGTAGGTTCCTTCTGTGCTCATTTTTTGAAGAGTTTTCATCATAAATGGGTGCTGAATTCTGTCAAGGGCTTTTCTGCATCTATTGAAATTATCATATTTTTTTTAATCTTTCAATTTGCTAATATAGTGTATCACATTGATTGATTTGCGTATATTGAAGAATCCTTGCATTCCTGGAATAAACTCAATTTGATCATGGTTTATGAGCTTCTTGATGTGTTGCTGAATCTGTTTGCTAAAATTTTGTTGAGGATTTTTGCATCTATGTTCATCAGTGACATTGGCTTGTAGTTTTCCTTTTTTGTGTGTTGTCTTTGTCTGGTTTTGGTATCAGGGTGATGGTGGCCTTGTAGAATGCGTTTGGAAGTGTTCCTTACTCTGCAATTTTGTGAAAGAGTTTTAGAAGAATAGGTTTTAGCCCTTCTCTAAATGTTTGATAATATTCTTCTGTGAAGCCATCTGGTCTTGGGCTTTTGTTTTTTGGGAGATTTTTGATCACAGCTTCAGTGTCGGTGCTTATAATTGGGTTGTTCAAATTTCTATTTCTCCCTGGTTCAGTCTTGGAAGATTGAACTTTTCTGAGCATCTGTCCGTTTCTTCCAAGGTTATCAATTTTATGGATAACAGGTTTTCCCTGTTCATAATGGTCTCTTATAATCCTTTGTATGTCTGCATTGTCTGTTATAACCTCTCCTTTTTCATATCTAATTTTGTTAATTTGATTCTGCTCTCTTTTTTTCCTTGATGAGTCTGGCTAAAGGTTTGTCAATTTTGTTTATCTTCTCAAAGAACCAGCTTTTAGTTTTATTACTCTTTACTATTGTTTCTTTCATTTCTTTTTCACTTATTTCTGCTCAAATCTTTATGATTTCTTTCCTTCTACTAATTTGGACAGTTTTTTTGTTCTTTTTCCCCCCAGTTGTTTTAGGTATAAAGTCAGGTTTCTATTCTTTGTTTTTCTTATTTCTTGAAGTAGGATTTTATTGCTATAAACTTCCCTCTTAGAAGTACTTTTGCTGCATCCCATAGGTTTTGAGTTGTCGTGTTTTCATTGTCATTTGTTTCTAGAAATTTTTTGATTTCTTCAGTAACATGTTGGTTATTTAGAAATATGTTGTTTAACCTCCATGTGTTTGTGTTTCTTACATTTTTTTTCTTGTAATTGATATATAGTCTCATAGCATTGTGGTCAGAGATGCTTGATATGGTTTCAATTTTATTAAATTTACTGAGGTCTGCTTTGTGACCCAAGATGTGGTCTATCATGGAGAAATGTTCCATGTGCCCTTGAGAAGAAAGTGTATTCGTCTGCATTTGGATGGAAGATATATCAATGAGATCCATCTCATTTAATGTATCATTTAAGCCTTATGTTTCCTTATTAATTTTTTGTTTTAATGATCTGTCCATTGGTGTGAGTGGGGTGTTAGAGTCTCCTACTATTATTGTGTTATTGTCAAGTTCTCTTTTTATGTCTGTCAGTTTTTATCTTATGTATTGAGGTGCTCCTATGTTGGAATGCATAGATATTTACAATTGGTTTGTCTTCCTCTTGGATTGATCCCTTGATCATTAGGTAGTATCCTTCCTTATTTCTTGTAATCTTTTTTATTTTAAGGTCTATTTTGTCTGATATGAAGATTGCTATACCCTTTATTTTTTTCTTCTGGGACCCGTACAATTCGAATGTTTGTGCATTTGCTTTGTCCCAAAGGTCTCTGAAACTATCCTCAGTTCTTTTCATTCGTTTTACTTTATTCTGCACTTTCAGAAGTTATTTCCACAATTTTAATCTTCCTGCTCACTGATTCGTTCTTGTGCTTCAGATATTCTGCTATTGATGTCGTCTAGAGAATTTTTAATTTCAGTAATTGTGGTGCTTGTCTCTGTAGGTCTATCCTTTAAATCTTCTAGGTCTTTGTTAATTGATTCTTGCATTTCCTCCATTTTCTTTTTAAGGTTTTTGAACATCTTCACTATCATTACTCTGAATTCTTTTTCAGGTACTTTACCCATTTCCTCTTCATTTAGGAGGACTTCTGTGTATGGGCAAGGCTGAGTCTGCTGATGATTTGGTTTGTATTTTTGTTTTGTTTTGTGTTTTATATGAGGTGTCCTGAAGAAGGTGCTACTGGTGGTTGGGTTATGCCAGTCTTGTATTCAGGTGATTTCCTTTGTGTGAGTTCTCACTATTTGATACTCCCTAGGGTTACTTCTCTAGGGTCTTGGAGCCAATGCTCCCACTCCAAAGGCTCAGGGCTTGATTTCTCTGCAAAAACCAGCCCTAGGTCCAATCTATCAAGAGGGATTTCACCCCAAATGAAAGGGTCTTTACTTGAGTTCCAAAAGCCAGTGCACAAGAACACAATGGAGCTCTCTGACCCAGCAGAAACTCAGTATTGACTGCCATGTGGACAGGCCTCCTTGCATTGCAACAGATGACAGAGTGTCTGTCCTTGGCAGTGGTCATCAGAACTTATTGAGGATTTTTACATCTATGTTCATGAGTGATATTAGTCTGTAATTTTTTGTATGTGATATATTTGTCTGGGTTTCTATTTGTGATATCTTTGGTATCAAGCTGATGGTGGCCTTTTACAATGAGCTTGAGAGTGTTCCTTCCTCTGCAACTTTTTGTAAGAGTTTGAGAAGAACGTGGGTTAGCTATTCTCTAAATGTTTGATAAAATTTGCCTGTGAAGCCATCTTGTCCTGGACTTTTGTTTGTTGGAAAAATTTTAATCAAAGTTTCAATTTCATTACCTGTGATTGGTCCATTCATAGTTTCTATTTTTTCCTGGTTCAGTTTTAGAAGGTTGTACTTTTTAAAAAAATTGCTCATTTCTTCCAGGCTGCTCATTTTATTGGCATATAGCTCATTATAATAGTCTCTCCCTTGGACAGCAAGGAGATCCAACCAGTCCATCCTAAAGCAGATCAGTCCTGAATATCCATTGGAAGGATTGAAGTTGAAGCTGAAACTCTACTACTTTGGCCATCTGATGCAAAGAACTGACTCATTTGAAATGACTCTGATTCTGGGAAAGATTGAAGGCAGGAGGAGAAAGGGATGACAGAGGATGAGATAGTTGGATGGCATCATCAACTCAATGGACATGAGTTTGAGTAAACTCTGGGAGTTGGTAATGGATGGGGAGACCTGGCATGCTACGGTCCATGGGGTCACAAAGAGTTGGACACTACTGAGTGACTGAACTGAACTGATAATCCTTTGTATTTCTAATAATTCAAAAAGATACATATATCATAAAGTTCACTAAAGCACTATTTATAATAGCCAGGATATGGAAACAATTTAAGTGGCCATCAATAGGAATGGATAAAGATGTGATACACATATACAGTGTATATCTAGTCTGCCATAAAAATGAATTGAGTGACATGGATGAACCTAGAGATTGTCTGAGTAAGGTAAAGCAAAGAAAGACAAATATATGTCATTGAATCTAAAAATGGTACAACTTAATAACAGAACAGAAATAGAGTCACAGGTGCAGAAAACATACTTATAGTTTTGGGGGAAGGGGATGGTGGGGGTGGGGATATATTGGACGACTGCACTTCACATATACACAGTACTATAGTATACTTAGTATACTTAGTATACTATAGTATACACAGTTTTATAGTATACTATAAAACAGATAACTGATTAGGATCTACTGTATAGCAATTCACATATACACAGTACTATATATAAAACAGATAACTAATTAGGATCTACTGTATAGCTCAGGAACTCTTCTCAATACTCTGTAATGACCTATATGGGAAGATAATCTAAAAAGGAGTGGGTATATGTATATCTGATTCACTTTGTTCTATACCATAGACTAACATAACAAGTTAAAGTAAACTATACTCCAATAAAAAGTTTTTAAAATCACAGTTATGATAATGGAAAAGTGTTGTAGGAAATGATTTAAAAACAGTAAAAAACACATTATGAAACACAGTTTGAGTTCAATTTCGGTTAAAATAAGCATGGACAACAAACATAGTGCTATTCGTTCAGTCGTGTCGACTCTGTGACCCCATGGACTGTATTCCGCTAGTCTTCTCCATCCATGGGATTTTTGAGGCAAGAATACTGGAGTGGGTTGCCATTTCCTTCTCCAGATCTTCCCAACCCAGGGATCGAACTCGAGTCTACACATACTCGAAAAAAAACTGTGAATTGTTAAATTAAGTCAAAGCAATGAGTCCTAATTAATTCAGCTGCAGTTTAAATATCTCCCAGATCTTCAATTCATTACTCTGTTTTTCCAACTAATTTACTCTTTAATGTTTTACTTCATTTGAGTGAGAAAAAGGAAGAGGAGTAGTGGGGAGAGAAAGAGAGAGATGAAGAGGAACTTTCATTAGCTTTCAAGTCTACCAAAGATCATTGCTTAAAAGAATTAGTACTAGAGTATCCTATGAATGCATCCCTCTGTTTTCACAAACTTTTAAGTTTAGTTTAATCAAAATTTAAGGATAAGGCATAAGATAGAGCCTAACCTAAGTTCTGTCTTACTTGCTCTATTTAAGTGTGGATGAAAGCTCTCACTTTAAACATTTTTTAGCATTCTGTATGAAGATTTTTAACCACTTTTCTCATGATGGACTGGCAAGTAAGTAGATTAATGTAGATACTTAAGGTCTAGGCTTCTTGGTTTTATATCAACTTAAGGAATTTGCAATAGAGAAAAGATAGAAGTATATTAAATGGTGAAGATAAAACAGGCTAGTTGGGAACATAAGGATGTGAGATTTCAGATGTTTCATGTGAAAGTAGTAGTACTCTTCATATTTTATTCTAAGTTGTTAGAATTAAAATTCTGTCCGCTTCTCCCTCCCCAAATGTTGGAGTCCTAATCATCAGTTCTTCAGAGTATGACCTTACTTGGACAGAGTTTTTCAGAGGTAATTAACTTAAAACATGGTTGACTGGTTAAACAACGCTTGATCCATTATTTGTGGTGTCCTTATAAAAAGGGAAAAAGTTTGGACAGAGCAATGTATATAGAGAGAAAATTATGTGAAAAGACACACAAGATGACCATGTTTAAGGTAAGGAGCGAGGACTTAGAAGTTACTAACTCTGTTGACACCTTGATCTTGAAATTCCAGCCTCCAGATCTTTGAGATAATAAGCTTCAGTTTTTCAAGCCACCCCGTTCACGATGCTTTGTTATGGCAGCTCTACCAAACTATTACAAAAGTGATCCATCTTTTAGATGGAAAAGAAAGAAAATTTCCTTTTAGAGGCATCTTTTTTTTTTTTTATAGGGACACAGAAAAAACAAATGCTGGTACAACTACTCTGAGCCTCTAAAGTCAGCTGATCAGTGACTTAAACTCTGTCATTAGAATTCTTTACAAGTTAACTTATAACATCCAACAAAGAATTAAACAAAGGTAGCAGCCAAAGTCAAACAAAAAAGCTTAAACCAAGGAGGGTAAGTTTCTCTTACCAAATTTCTTGTAATTGTGTTTATTGTCAGAACTAGATGAGTTAACTCATGTAATATGATTAGAATAAGTGGCCAAAACATGGTAGATACAATGTAATCATTTGCTATTAGTTAATGCTAATTGGAATCCTGAATTATACTAACATATTGGTCAGAGAAATCCAACTGAAATTTGAAATTATTGTAGAGATCAAGTTGGTGGAGTAGGATGATGCAAAACTCAACTCCCCCTACAACCACATCAAAAATATCTACATGTAGAACAATTCTCACTGAAAACTAACTGTAGACTGGTAGAAAAACTCCTGCATAGACAAAGCTGTAAGAAAGATCAACACAGAATCATGTGGGAAGGGAAGAGAACTGATTAGTTTAGGATCTGTGCCCCTGAGATACCCTAGGCCGGAGGTCAGGGGCGGCGACCAAGAGGAGCTACCCTGCGTCCAAGGTAAGAGAAACCCAGGTAAGACAGTAGGCACTGAGAGAGGGAATCAGGGTGCAGACAGGCTGAAACTACAATCACGGACAACTAGCCAATCTTGTCTAACTCAGTGAAACTAAGCCATGGCGGATGGGGCCACCCAAGATGGACGGGTCATGGTGGAGAGGTCTGACAGAAGGTGGTCCACTGGAGAAGGGATTGGCAAACCACTTCAGTATTCTTCCCTTGAGAACCCCATGAACAGTATGAAAAGGCAAAATGATAGGATGCTGAAAGACGAATTCCACAGGTTGGTAGGTGCCCAGTGTGCTACTGGAGATCAGTGGAGAAATATCTGCAGAAAGAATGAAGTGACAGAGCCAAAGCAAAAACAGCACGCAGCTGTGGATATGAATGGTGATGGAAGTAAAGTCTGGTACTGTAAAGAGCAATACTGCATAGGAACCTGGAATGTTAGGTCCATGAATCAGGGCAAATTGGAAGTGGTCAAACAGGAGATGACAAGAATGAACATCGATGTTCTAGGAATCACTGAACTAAGATGGACTGGAATGGGTGAATTTAACTCAGATGACCATTATATCTACTACTGTGGGCAGGAATCCCTTAGAAGAAATGGAGTAGCTACCATAGTCAATAAAAGAGTCTGAAATGCAGTAC
Source organism: Antilocapra americana (assembly GCA_007570785.1). NCBI lineage: Eukaryota > Metazoa > Chordata > Mammalia > Artiodactyla > Antilocapridae > Antilocapra > Antilocapra americana. The sequence goes on along the minus strand of ML661338.1, from coordinate 27,073,003 downwards.
TTGGCTGCAATCTCAAAAACGACAGAATATCTCTGTTCTTTTCCAACGCAAACCATTCAATATCATGATAATCCAAGTCTATGCCCTGACCAGTAACACCGAAGGACCTGAAGTTTGAATAGTTCTGTGAAGACCTACAAGACCGTCTAGAACACACACCCAAAAAAATGATGTCCTTTTCATTATAGGGGACTGGAATGCACAAGTAGGAAGTCAAGAAACACCTGGAGTAAAAGGAAAATTTGGCCTAGGAGTACAGGATAAAGCAGGGCAAAGGCTATTAAGAGTTTTGCCAAAAGAATGCACTGGTCATAGCAAACACACTCTTCCAACAACACAAAAGAAAACTCCACACATGGACATCACCAGATGGTTGACACTAAAATCAGATTGATTATATTCTTTGCAGCCAAACATGGAGAAGCTCCATACAGTCAGCAAAAACAAGACTGGGGGCTGACTGTGGCTCAGATCATGAGCTCCTTATTGCCAAATTCAGACTTAAAATGAAGAAAATAGGGAAAAATATTAGACCATTCAGGTATGACCTAAATCAAATCTTTTATAACTATACAGTAGAAGTGAGAAATAGATTTAAAGGACTAGATTTGATAGACAAAATGCCTGAAGAACTGTGGATGGAGGTTCATGACATTATACAGGACACAGGGATTAAGACCATCCCCCAAAAAAGAAATGCAAGAAAGCAAAATGGCTGTCTGAGGAGGCATTACAACTAGCTGTGAAAAGATGGGAAGTGAAAAGCAAAGGAGGAAAGGAAAGATATACCCATCTGAATGCAGAGTTCCAAAGAATAGCAAGGAGAGATACGAAAGCCTTCCTCAGTAATCAATGCAAAGAACTAGAGGAAAACAATAGAATAGGAAAGGCTAGAGATCGCTTCTAAAAAATTAGAGATACCAAGGGAATATTTCATTTAAAGATGGGAACAATAAAGGACAGAAAAGGTAGGGATCTATCAGAAGCAGAAGATATTAAGATGTGCTGGGAAGAATACACAGAAGAATTGTACAAAAA
>ML661338.1:27000949-27071865 GCA_007570785.1 Antilocapra americana | reverse complement strand
CAGATAATCACGATGGTGTGATCACTCACCTAGAGCCAAACATCCTGGAATGTAAAGTCAAGAGGGCCGTAGGAAACATCACTGTGATCAAAGCTAGTGGAGGTGATGGAATTCCAGTTGAGCTATTATTTCAAATCCTGAAAGATGACATTGTGGAAGTGCTGCACTCAGTATGCCAGCAAATTTGGAAAACTCAGCAGTGGCCACAGGACTGGAAAAGGTCAGTTTTCATTCCAATCCCAAAGAAACACAATGCCAAAGAATGCTCAAACTACAACATAATTGCACTCATCTCACACGCTAGTAAAGTAATGCTTAAAATTCTCCAAGCCAGGCTTCAGCAATACATGAACTATGAACTTCCAAATGTTCAAGCTGGTTTTAGAAAAGGCAGAGGAACCAGAGATCAAATTGTCAACATCCGCTGAATCACTGAAAAAGCAAGAGAGTTCCAGAAAAGCATTTATTTCTGCTTACTGATAATGCCAAAACCTTTGACTGTGTGAATCAAAATAAACTTTGGAAAATTCTGAAAGAGATGGGCATAGCAGACCACCTGACCTGCCTCCTGAGAAACCTGTATGCAGGTCAGGAAACAACAGTTAGAACAGGACAGGGAACAACAGACTGGGTCCAAATAGGAAAGGGAGTATGTCAAGGCTGCATATTATCACCCTGCTTATTTAACGTATATGCATAAAACATCATTAGAAATGCTGGGCTGGAGGAAGCACAAGCTGGAATCAATATTGCAGGGAGAAATATCAATAACTTCAGTTATGCAGATGACACCACCCTTATGGCAGAAAGTGAAGAAGAACGAAAGACTCTCTTGATGAAAGTGAAAGAGGAGAGTGAAAAACTTGGCTTAAAGCTCAACATTCAGAAAACTAAGATCATGGCATCTGGTCCCATCAGTTCATGGCCGATATGGGGAAATAGTGGCTGACTTTATTTTTCTGGGCTGCAAAATCAATGCAGATGGTTACTGCAGCCATGAAATTAAAAGATGCTTACTCATTGGAAGGAGAGTTATGACCAACCTAGACAGCATATTAAAAAGGTGAGACATTACTTTGCCAGCAAAGGTCCATCTAGTCAAGGCTATGGGTTTTCCAGCAGTCATGTATGGCTGTGAGAGTTGGACATTGAAGAAAACTGAGTGCCAAAGAATTGATGCTTTTGAACTGTGGTGTTGGAGAAGACTCTTGAGAGCCCCTTGGACTGCAAGGAGATCCAACCAGTCCATCCTAAAGGAGATCAGTCCTGGGTGTTCACTGGAAGGACTGATGCTGAAGCTGAAACTCCAATACTTTGGCCACCTGATGCGAAGAGCTGACTCATTGGAAAAGACCCTGATGCTGGGAAAGACTGAGGGCAGGAGGAGAAGGGGATGACAGGGGATGAGATGGCTGGATGGTATCATCAACTCGCTGGCCATGGGTTTGGGTGCACTCCGGGAGTCAGTGATGGACAGGGAGGCCTCTCGTGCTGTGGTTCATGGGGTCGCAAAGAGTCAGACATGACTGAGCGACTCAACTGCACCAAGTCCCTGATGGGGGACTCAGAAGAATATGAAGGTTACACAGGTAGAGATTTCCCCTACAGATTCGTCAGCTGAAGACACACACCAGACACCCCAGATCTGGCATCTGACAGCTAGAAGACAAGTCCTCCTGGCTTTGGAGGAGAGCTGTGGGAAGCCTAGTCTCTGCTCATGACAGTGCACACATGCTTGCTTGCTTCTGAAACTGGGTGGAGAGGGTAGACAGAAACTTCAAAGGATGCAGGCTGGTTTCCGAAGACCACCCTGGTGTGCACTCCAGCCTGAGATACACACCTGCTCACGTCCACTTGCTTCGTGACAGGGGTTCACCCTGGGGCAAGGGCTGCTGCTAGTGCAGGAAGAGCTCAATAGGGAGGATCAAAAGTGGCTCAGACAAGACACTGCATTGGAGCACGGGAAGGGCAGCCATTACTGGTGCTTACTCAGGCAGTGCATCAGAAGTGATCCAAGCCTCTGACGGTGGAACAGCCCACAGCATTCTCAACAATCCATGCCAAGCCCCTGCACCACAGTTCCTCACTAGGGTGCGGTTTACAGTGGCCATGGGAAGGGCTCAGCTGTGAGGGAGAGAAGTTGCACAGGGTCCGAGAAGAGAGAAAAGAGGGTAGAAGGTGTATTTGATGAAATGACTCCTGAAAACTTCCCAAATCTGAAGATGGAAGCAAATATCTAGACACAGGAAACAGAGTGATTCCAAACAAGATGAACCCAAATAGACCCTCACCAAGAAATATCATAATTAAAATGGCAAAGGTTAGAATATTTTAAAGGTTGTGTACTGTGCTCAGTTGTGTCTGACTCTTTGTGACTGCATGGACTGTAGCCTGCTAGGCTCCTGTGTCCACAGGGATTCTCCAGGCAAGAATACTAGAATGGTTGCCATGCCTTCCTCCAGGGGATCTTCCCAAGCCAGGGACTGAACCCAGGTCTCCTACTTTACAGGTGGATTCTTTACTGTCTGAGCCACCAGGGAAGCCAGCAAGAGAAAAACAGTCATATACAAGGTCAACCCCCAAAGGTTGATTTCTCTCCAGAAACTTCTCAGGCCATAATGGAGAGGCATGATATATTCAAAGTGCTTAAAGGAAAAAAACCTGCAACTTAGGATACTCCACTCTGCACGATTATCATTTAGAATTGAAGGAGCGATAAAGAATTTATGAGACAAGCTAAAAGAGTTCATGAATACTATTAATAAACCTACTCTAAAAGAAGTGTTACAGGGTCTTCTCTGAATGGAAATGAAAAGGCTATAAGTACCTGTAAGAAATTAAAAATCCCACTAGTAAAGACAAATATATAGTAAAAATTGAGTATTAATCACCTTAATAAAATAGCTCAAAGAATAGAAGAAAAAACTGTAAATTCAACTATCAACAGTAATCAGTAAAGAGATTTAATGAGGATATTAAGAATACGAAATGTGTGGGGTGGGAGTTACAAATGTAGATCTTTTCAAATGTGTTTGAACTTAAAGATGGCCTGATTTAAAAACATAGTTGTAGATCAATATATACTAATCCCATAGTAACCACAAATCGAAAACCTGGAGTAGATACACAAATACTAGAGTAAGGAATACAAATATGCTACATAAAAATTATCAACCAAAAGGAAGAAGTTAGAGAAAGAATTTAAAAATGGAGAACTACAAAACTAACCAGGTAAAAAATGGTAAGTACAGACCTATATCCTAAAGTGATAATAATCACTTTAAATGTTGGTGGACTAAACTTTTTCTCAGTGGACAAAATGTGGCTTATTGGAAAGCAAAACAAAAAACAGGACCCATCTATATGCTGCTTACAGAGACATCAGAGCTTAAGATACAGACTGAATGTTGATGGGATGGATAACATGTTGACCAAATACAAGGCTCAATAAATTGAAGCAGATAGAAATTATATCAAGGATTCTAACCAAAATGTTATTAAATAAAATCAATTACAGGCAGAAAAATGGGGAAAGAACATACACATGTAAACTAAACAATATGCTACTAAGAAACCAATTAGTCAATGAAGAATTTATTGAAGATGCCCAAAATATGTTGAGATAAATGAAAATGGAAATAAATCTTTCCAAAATCCATGTGACACAGCAAAAGTAGTTCTAAGAAGGAAGTTTATAGTGATAAAGGCCTAGCTCAAGAAATAAGAAAAATGTCATACAAACAAGATGAACTATCATCTAAAGGATTGAGAAGAGAAAAAATTCAGCAGACAAAAGGAAATAAATATCAGAATAGAGAGTGAAAAGTAGAAAAAAAAAGAGCTCTTTTTTACAAGATAAAATTGAGAAAAATTTATCCAGACTCTTCAAAAAAAAAGAGGACATACATCAACAAAATAAGAAATGAAAGAGGGGAAAGAACAACCAATATCACAGAGCTACAAAAAAATATCATAAGAGAATACTGTCAGTAGTTATATGCCCACAAATTGTACAAACTAGAAGTAGACAAATTTTCAAAAATATACACTTGTCCAAAACTGTATCAGGAAGAAACAATCTAAACAGACCAATAACTAGTAGTGAAATTAAATTTGTAATTAAAAAAAATAAAACCTCATAAAACTCCAGGACTGGATCTCTTAAGTCAATACTATTTGATCTCAAACTATTACAAATAATTAAAGAGAATAGGATACTTCGAAAATCATTATATAAGGTCACAATTACTCTGGTATTAAAACCAAAGAAAGACACTTACAAAAGAGAGAAAATAACAGGCAAATATATCTAATGAATATAAACACAAAATATCAGCAAAATATTAGAAAACTGAATTCAATGATATATAAAAAGGATACCTACAACCATGATCAAGTGGAGCTTGCCCAGGATCACAAGGATGGCTCAACACTTGAAAATCAATCAATGGCATACACCCCATTAACAAATGGAAGGATAAAAATCTCATGATCATCTCAATGGATAAAGAAAAGACATTATAGAAAGCTCAACATCCAGTTGTGGTAAATTCATCAAAACTGGTATAGAAGGAACATGTCTCAACATAATAAAGACCATTTATTACAAACCCACCACTAACATCATATTTAATGATGAAAAGTTGAAAGCTTTTCCCCTAAAATCAGGAATGAGACAAGGATGCTCACTCTTGCCACTTCTATTTAATGTTGTATTGGAATCCCAAACCATAGCAATCAGACAATAAAAAGAAAAAGCATCCAAACTGGAAGGAAAGGAGTAAAATTCTCATTATTTGCAGATGGCATAATTCTATATGTGGAAAACCTTAAATTCTCTGTCCAAAATCTAATCAGATAAAAGAATTCAATAAAGTTACAGAATGCAAATTACCATACAGAAATCTGTTACTTTTCACACAGGAATAATGAAGTATCAGAACTTAGAAAATGAAACATCATATTTAAAATTGGATCAAAAAGAATCAAACACCTAGGAATAAACTGAACCAAGGAGAAAGACCTTTAAAACTGAAAACTGAGATGATAAATAATGATGAAAGAAACTGAAGATGATAAAGAGAAATGTAAAGATATTCTGTGTTCTTGGACTGGAAGAATTAATATTGCTAAAATGTCCATACTGCACAAAGCAGTCTACGTATCTGCTGCAATAGCCATGATAGTTTTCAACAAAGTAGACAAAATAATCCTAAAATGTATATAAAAACACAAAAGACCTCAAGTTGCCAAAGCATTCTTGAAGAAAAAGTACAAAACTCAAATTACCATGCTCCCTGGTTTCAAACTATACTACAAATCTACAGTAATCAAAACAGCATGGAACTAAAACAAAAAATAGACACATAGACCAAGGAAGCTGTACTGAGACCCAGAAAGAAATCCACACATTTATGGCCAATAGGCAAGAATATAAAACTGGAAAAGAACTTATCTTATATAAATAGTGCTATGAAAATTGGTCAGGTACATGTAATAGAGTGAAATTGGATCATTTTATTACACCAGTGGATTAAAGACCTAAAAACTATAGAGAGTTCTTGGTTTTTGACCTATGTTTAGCTATGTTATCTAATTTGTTTATCACTTTTGTTTTTGTCCTTCCAGGCACTGGTAGAGGCCAGGCACACATAATTTCCCTTGTTTTGCAGTTCCAACTACTGTATATTTAGTGTCTTCTAGTGGCTCCTTAATCAGAATTTTCTCCTTGGTTTCCTAAAGTCAATTTCTCAATGAACATCATTTCCTGTGTGTTTTTTGTAGATTATCTTTTTTCTGTCTTTATGCTGTTGATACTTCATGAAGCTCAAAACATAGTTTTTCAGTCTTGTAAAGCAAATTTAATGATTCTTAAGTACATACTGATAGAATTTCACCAGAATTGAAGGCATGGAAATATCTACAAATGTAGGCACCAGCATATGGATACAGAAAATCAGCAGACATTATAAAATAAAACAAACCTACTTGTTCTGATTCTTTTAGATATTAAAGTAGTTCTTTCTGACAATGTGGTTAATTTTTCTATGTTAGTGTTCCTTTGTCCTCTTATTTTCTATTTAAATGTGATATATATATTTTTTATAACTTACATTTTAAATGACATTGTACCATCTATTCAGCAGCAACACACTTCTGCTCTGCTAAAATGAATTATTCAACTTTTTTCATAACTTTGTCAACCCTAGCATATGACAGAGTTCAACATGTGATGAACATTTCTAACTGTCCAACACTGTGGAGATTAAATATAATTTCTTTAGAAAAAATATAATGACTTCAATATATGAGAGAAAAGATTCATAATGACTAGTTTTCTTAATAAAATAATTAAATAGAATAATTACTTGTTCAGAGCATTAACACATTTTCTGTTCAGTTACAAAATATATATTTAAGCTATAAAAGTCTCTGAAACCAAATTCAAAGTAGGAAACATTTCTTCAAAATGTCAAAGAGCATTGGCGAGTACTTGTTACAGTGTTGGTCTAAGAGTCTTTATAACATTTATGAGCCTCTTTCTGTACCTCATGCTTTAGTTTGTAAATATTTATCTGGCTATTCTAAAAGGAAGACAACACAGAACTTTGCAATGTTTTATTTCCTACGTAATAATTTATATAATATAAATTCTCCAATATGTTTCATAATTTTAGAAAACATCTAGATTTTAGGACAGTATACAGATCATTTCCTATTCAATACTAGTGTATATTCAATTTCTTCCATTTTTAGCAATTCTCTATGCATAATGAAATGTTATATTTTTTGAATACTTAAATTATCAAAATATTTATCATTAAAATATAAATACTATGTATGAAATACCTCATTGGGTTCCTGGAAGATGGTTAAAGCCAGCACAATTTTAAGAAGATTGAATTATAAAAGATAGTAAGAATTCCTAATAATAAAGCAAAGCATGAAAATCTAACATAGTGGGCATTGTCAGTATTCCACCCAGACTTCTGGATTTTTTGTTGTTGTTATTTGTGGGTTCATAGCCCAGTTATGTATGTGTTTTCTTCTAGCACCCACTGTCCAATATGGTCTTTGAACAACTGTCCTTGGCTACTGGACCTGCTTTACTTTTTAATCCAGAGATCCTGTAGCTCCTAGTAGGTCATGGCAGGAGTCCCCAAACCTCAGGATCTAATGCCTGATGATCTGAGATGGAATTGATGTAACAATAATAAGAATTAAGTGCAAAAAAAAAATGTAATGTGCTTTAACCATCCACAAACCATCCTCCCTCTACCCAGTCCATGGACAAATTGTCTCCGATGAAACCAGTCCCAGGTTACAAAAAGGTTGGGAGCCACTGGTTTATGACTTCCAACCCTCAATTGTGAGCCTTAGTCAATGAGGAAATATAACGGCCTGAATGCGGAACTAACCCTAGTTAGTTAACTCACAATAGAGCTCCGCAGTAGGCTCTGGCTGATACTTTGCATGAAACCACCACCTACTTGGACTCCTACCCTTGCCAATCATGCTTACTATGATATTAGCCAGTTTTTCCTGGAACGTATTATTCATAAATCGTTTGTACATATGTTGGCATCTCACACATGGACATTATATTGGACATCACCAGATGGTCAACACCGAAATCAGACTGATTACATTCTTTGCAGCCAAAGATGGAGAAGCTCTATACAATCAGCAAAAACAAGACTGGGAATTGACTGTGGCTCAGATCATGAAGTCCTTATTGCCAAATTCAGACTTAAATTGAAGAAAGTAGGGAAAACCACTAGATCATTCAGGTATGACCTAAAACAAATCCCTTCTAATTATACACTGGAAGTGAGAAATAGATTTAAGGGACTAGATCTGATAGAGTGCCTGATGAACTATGGTCAGAGGTTCATGACATTGTACAGGACACAAGGATTAAGACAATCCTTATGGAAGAGAAATGCAACAAAGCAAAACGGCTGTCTGATGAGGCCTTACAAATAGCTGTGAAAAGATGGGAAGCAAAAAGCAAAGGAGTAAAGGAAAGATATTCCAATCTGAATGCAGAGTTCCAAAGAATAGCAAGGAGAGATAAGAAAGCCTTCCTCAGTGATCAATGCAAAGAAATAGGGGAAAACAAAAGAATGGGAAAGACTAGAGATCGCTTCAAGAAAATTAGAGATACCAAGGGAACATTTCACGCAAAGATGGGCATAATAAAGGACAGAAATGGTATGGACCTAACAGAAGCAGAAGATATTAAGAAGAGGGGGCAAGAATACACAGAAAATTGTACAAAAAAGATCTTCACGACCCATATAATCATGAAGGTGTGCTCACTCACCAAGAGCCAGACATCCTGGAATGTGAAGTCAAGTGGGCCTTAAAAAGCATCACTATGAACAAAGCTAGTAGAGGTGATGGAATTCCAGTTGAGCTATTTCAAATCCTGAAAGATGATGCTGTGAAAGTCCTGCACTCAATATGCCAGCAAATTTGAAAACTCGGCAGTGGCCACAGGACTGGAAAAGGTCAGTTTTCATTCCAATCCTAAATATGCTCAAACTACCGCACAATTGCACTCATCTCACATGCTAGTATAATGATGCTCAAAATTCTCCAAGCCAGGCTTCAGCAATACATGAACCATGAACTTCCAGATGTTCAAGCTGGTTTTAGAAAAGGCAGAGGAACCAGAGATCAAATTGCCAACACAACATCCGCTGGATCATCAAAAAACAAGAAGGTTCCAGAAAAACATCTATTTCTGCTTTATTGACTATGCAAAAGCATTTGACTGTGTGGATCACAATAAACTGTGGAAAATTCTGAAAGAGATGGGAATAGCAGACCACCTGACGTGCCTCTTGAGAAACCTGTATGCAGGTAAGGAAGCAACAGTTAGAACCGGACATGAAACAACAGACTGGTTCCAAATAGGAAAAGGAGTACATCAAAGCTGTATATTGTCACCCTGCTTATTTAACTTACATGCAGAGTACATCGTGAGAAATGCTGGGCTGGAGGAAGCTCAAGCTGTAATCAAGATTGCCCGGAGAAATATCAATAACCTCAGATATGCAGATTATACCACCCTTATGGCATAATGTGAAGAGGAACTAAAAAGATTCTTGATGAAAGTTAAAGAGAAGAGTGAAAAAATTGGCTTAAAGCTCAATATTCACAACACTAAGATCATGGCATCTGGTCCCATCATTTCATGGCAAATAGTTGGGGAAACAGTATCAGAATTTATTTCTGGGGGCTCCAAATCATTGCAGATAGTGATCTCAGCCATGAAATAAAAAGACGCTTACTCCTTGGAAGGAAAGTTATGACCAACCTAGATGGCATATTGAAAAGCAGAGACATTACTTTCCCACAAAGGTCCGTCTAGTCAAGGCTATGGTTTTTCCAGTAGTCATGTATGGATGTGAGAGTTGGATGGTGAAGAAAACTGAGTGCCAAAGAATTGATGATTTTGAACTATGGTTTTGGAGAAGACCCTTGAGAGTCCCTTGGACAGCAAGAAGATCCAACCAGTCCATCCTAAAGGAGCTCAGTCCTAGGTGTTCATTGGAAAAGACCCTAATGCTGGGAAGAATTGTGGGCAGGAGGAGAAGGGGACGACAGAGGATGAGATGGCTGGATGGCATCACCGACTCAGTGGACATGGGTTTGGGTAGACTCCGGGAGTTAGTGATGGACAGGGAGGCCTGGTGTGCTGTGATTCATGGGGTCGCAAAGAGTCAGACACGACTGAGTGACTGAACTGAACTGAAATCCAAAGTCTTCTTCTAGAGAACCCCATTTAAGACAGCTTACTATTAGCAAGAAATTCAGAAGATTATAAGTAGAGAGAAAACAGATGAAAATGTATTAATGAAAAATGAAGAATACTTCCAGAAGAAAACTCCAATAAAGTTAAAAGCATTATCAGAGATCTTCCAAGCCTGATGGACCACATTACAGATTCATAATAGAGATATTTTGAGTCAATAGTTGGCATAATTACTGTAAGTACTATTTGAGTAAGTAAATAAAGCTGGGCTTGACTGATTAATTTTTTATCTCATGAATACTGAACAATTAAAAGTTGGTTTATAAACCAGAGAAAGACAGAGCATGGGCCTGCACCAATGGCCCAGGGCAATATGGTGTTTAAGATGCTATCTGCGAGGTTACGACATACACCTCCTCAACCAGGGGTACTCGTCCCTAAATCCCCAAATAATTATTTGCCATTCATTATAGGACCAATTTAGGTAGCAAACTCGCTGGTAGCTCAGCTGGTAAAGAGTCAGCCTGCAATGCAGAAGACCCTGGTTCAATTCCTGGGGCGGGAAGGCTACCCTCTCTTGTATTCTTAGGCTTCCCTGGTGGCTCCGACAGTAAAGAATCCACCTGCAGTGCAGGAGACCTGGGTTCAGTCCCTGGTTTGGGAAGATCTCCTGGAGGAGGGCATAGAAACCCACTCTATTATTCTTGCCTGGAGAATCCCATGCGCAGAGGAGCCTGGTGGGCTACAGTCCATGAGGTAGCAAAGAGTTGTACATGACTGAGTGACTATGCACAACACAGCACAGCATAAGAACAAATTAAATTAGTCAAGCTATAGCTCAGAACGTTCTTCTCAAGAACAGAAGGAACTTCTGTAAGAATCCACATAACATCATTTTTAATGATGGACTCCTTTTCATCTATGATAAATTGTCTAATTTTCTCTAAAAATAAGAATTATTATTATAAAGCATTAAATTAATAGTCTCCATTGTTAAAAAAAAAGCAAGACTTTTTCTCTTAGAAGACACAATACTATTTGCAGAAAATTATAAAAAATACACAAAGAAATAAGTACAAGTGTTAAAAGCTAAAACTAGAAATGAGTCCACAGAAAAAGAAAACAAAAAAATTGTAATACTGACTTAGATCTCATATATGACATCAAATGCAAAAACTTTTTAAAATGATAAATCAGAATTTATTTTTTAAAAAGAAAAGACAGAACATTAAAGATATGGAAACAAGCTACAGATTGGGAGCAAATATTTGCAAATTGTATATTTGGTGAGAGACTTTTATCCAGAACATATTACTTGTAACTCAATATTGAGAAAGTTAATTAAAAGTGGACAAAATGCCAAATGTACTTTTCACCAAAGAAGACATATACATGGCTAATGAATGCAAGAAAAGGTGAACAATCGCATTTCTTGTTAAGGGGATGCAAATTAAGCCTACAAGGAGAAACTCACTTTTATGGCTACAATGAAAAAGACAATACCAAGTGCTGGTGAATGAGAGTAGATATTGGATTTCTTAGACTTTGCTGCTTGAAATGTAAAATGCTACAGATATTTTTGGTAAACAGTCTAACAATTTCTTTACCAAGTAATTCCATTCTTAGCAACCTACCCACGAGAAATGAAAACATATGTCCTAGGCAAGACTTACACTCAGATTTCATAGCAGCATTATTTATAATAGCCCAAATTGTAAACAAGTGCCCATCGACTTCTGAATGAGCAAATGTGATATAAGAATGTATGACAGAATACTATATTGAAATAAAGTATTCCTGTATGCTACAACATCAATATATCTGAAAATACTTTTGCTAACTAGACTAAGTGAAAGTTGCTCAGTTGTGTCTGACTCTCTGTGACCCCATGGATTATATAGCACACCAGGCTCCTCTGTCCATGGGGTTTTCCTGACACGAGTACTGTTGTGGGCTGCCATTTCCTTCTCCATGGAATCTTCCTGACCCAGGAATCAAACCCGTGTTTCTCTCATTCCTGGAAGGCTCTTTACCATCTGAGCTACCAGCGAAATCCCAAATAGACTAAGTCCCAAATAGACTAACCCAATTGAAAAAGAATATATACTTTATGATTCCATTCTTGAGAAATTTTCATGGTTTAGGAAAACACAAATTTAAAAAGACAGAAAGGATACTGGTGGTTTCCTGGGGCTGGTGTAAAAAGTGTAGATGATTCACAAACAGGCTCCATGGAAATATGTCGAATGATGAAAAAGTTTTAAAACTGAATTTTTGTGATAATTGATTATAGAGCAACTTCATGCATTTATTACAAATAATCGAATTGTTAAGGAAACATCTAATATAATTCCGGGGAATAAATCAAGCCACACCTAACAAACAAAATGCCTTTAGAATATCAGGGCACAGTTAGCATGACAAACTACATGTGGTGAACCTAAAAGGAAAAATGAAGCTAGAGGTTCTAGTCCACTTCACAACAGACTGTCACATACTTTGGGCAGAATGGCCTACTCCTATCATGTAATTAGTGGACACAGTGCACAAAATACTACAGAGACTTTCTAAAACACTGTATAGAAACTTTCTTGAACCATTGACTATGGAGTGATAGAGAATGGGAACTGATTTATACTAGTTTTTGTTATTTTTAATGACTCCATAAAGCCAGGGTAGAATGCATCCAAGCCTGGGTGCATTCACATTTTACAGGTGAAGAACCTGAGTAAATGAATTAGTTCATCCAAGAACATAAAACATAATAATTGGCAAAGCCAAAACTTGAATCCATATAATTTTAACTCCAAATCTTAGGGCTCATTTTATTATGCTTACTTTTATAGTATTAAAACAGGAAAAGAAAATGGTGAGGCTTTTTAAAGTTCACTTTTAAGCTCTGCATATGATGGTGTGGGAAAGAAATAATAAACACTTCCTATGGGTCTGGCATAAACATAAGTCTGGTCACCTCCCTTTGGCAGCATACAGTCTAGTAGGGAATAGAAAATGAAAAAAACAACATGCACTTTTATATATAAACATTTATAGCCTCATCACAAATGCCATGAAGTCAGAGAAAATTATGTACTATAAAAGGAGGATGTGACCTCTTTAAAGAGGCAGCATTTAATGAACATCTGAATGATGAGAAGGAGCTGCACCGTTGAAGAGCCAGACTGTCAGAGGAGCAGCGAATCTCCAAATCAGAAGAAAAATCATGTGCAAAGGCCCCACATCAGAAGTGTAGCTTGAGAGGAGGCTGCAGAAGTAGACAGGAGTTGGTTTGGCATAGTTACTTGGAGTATGGAAACGAGTTCATAGTATATGTAAAGTAGTATGGAAAACATTCAAAAGTTTTATGCAGATAAGACCCATAGTCTGATATAGATTAAAATATTGTAGTAAAGCTGAGTATAGGGACACTCTATGACCTAGCATTCCCACACTATATAAATTTGCAGAAATAAAACCCCTCTACGCATGCTCAAGCACATGTACCAATGTATATACATTAAAATGTCTGCACTATTCTTATCTGTGATAACCAAAAGGTGCACACTGCCCAAATGTTCATCAACTAAAAAGCATATCATGTCATATTCATTCAGTAGGATACCACACAGCAATAATGATGAAAAACCACAACACACAAAACAGTGGCTAAATCTCACAATCATATATTGGGTGAAAGAAGCTAGACACAAGCAAGTACATACTAATGATAGTAACATTGGAAGATTCCGAACTAACCTCCCTCCACAGACACACAGTCTACAGCTAGAGATGGAACAATCTGCCCCTACAAAAGACTAAAGACTAGCTGAGTAACAGGTACAACTGGGCAAGTAAGAAGAAAACCACGTCAAAGTGGGTAGAGGAGACTGGGACTCAATTTCACCATAAACCTCACTCCTGACACTGTGACCCATAATCAGGAAAAACTCAAAACCCAGAACTTATATCTGGGGCATGAAGAATTTGAGCCCCACATCAGGCACCTTAGTTTTTAAGACATGGACTTGAGAGATAAGCCCTCCAAAGCATCTACCATTGAAAACCAATGGTGCTCATGTCCTGAGATCCTCAAGACTGAAGCAATCCGAAAAATGACACCGTGGCAGCTGGTCTTGCCCTGACGTTAAGTGAAGGAGGCTCACCTGCTTATATTCAAGTATTGTCCTAGGGGCAGGCATTTAACTTTATCAGGAGCCTGCTGAATACCCTCTTGGGATGTAGAATGGGAGGCGCCATCTTCATGATTTCAGTTTTCAATGTTCCAGAGCAACAGTACCTCTGCCCCAATTATTATGTCTTCTGCCAGGGGTCCCCTCTGTACCATATCATCTGGCTCTGGTGCCCAGTGGTTGTGGTAACACAGGATTATAACCAACAGGGAAAAGTTCTTAAACTCTAGGGCATGCTAAGAGGCAACAGACCGAGGGACTCTTTCTGTGAAGGACGTCTATTAGCTCATCATTATGGCTGTGGCCTAAAGGGCAACCTCCTAAAATATATGCCTTTAGGGGCTGACTGAAATTCTTTCTAGAGACCTCGGAGGTAAGGGCTGTCTGTACACTCTCCTCTGCTTTGCCCCTGCTCACTGATGTCTCTCAGAAGAGAGCTTATACCCTCATGTGGAGCCCCAGTTTTTGTGACTGCCACCCAGGGGATACCACCAGATTGCCTGGCTCTCGGGACCATTAGGGCTTATGCTTGCAGCCCCACAGGACTCTCTCTGTTTTTATGCTTCAATAAGTTGCTATGATTATGTTCTGGCCTCCAATCAGCTTGAAGCACAGCCTAAGCTAGGCACTAAGATTCTCCCCTTAAGGACAATGACAGGACTTGTCACATCCTTAACTTCCAGGGGCTGTCAAAAACATAACAGACTGCTTGGATAAGCAAAGGTTTGAGAGAAAGAAAAGAGCTGGGGCAGGGTTGAACAAAGAGCTGGCAGGGCCTTAGGTAGGTTTATTACCTACATAAAGGCCACACCTTCAAGACAGAAGTTGTTGCTTTATCTACTGTATAGAAACCAATACAGAAAGCCAAGACAAATGAAGAAACATACTAATATGTTGCAAAAGAAAGAACAAGATAAAACCTCAGGGAAAGTACATCAGTGAAATGGTGATAAGTTATTTACCTCAAAAAAGAATTCAAAATGATGGTAATAAAGATGCTCACCTAAGAGGGTACAAGAATGGATGAAAATAGTGAGAACTTTGACAAAGAGATGGAAAACATAAGAAAGTACCAAACAAAAGTCACAGAGCTGAAGAATTTAAGAATACAATAACTGAACTTAAAAAAAAAATAGAAGGGTTCGGCAGCAGACTTGATGAAGCATAAGAAAATGAGGGAGCCACAGCACCACAAAGAAAGAAATCAGATGCTCTTGACATCTTTGTACAGAAAGGAATTTTAGGTGGCAGAAACAAATGAACTAGTAGCTAAGTTGTTTTCAGGTTTACCAAAGAAACCATTAGTTAACCCAGAAAACACTAAATCTTCCAGAATTTTAGAGCCTTGGGCCCAAACCTTATTTTCAGAGAGGAAAGGCTCATTGCAGATCCCTGGAGTATGTGGTCTCCATTCCCCAGTTCAAATATGCCCAAGGAGAATAATGAACAAGTTCTCAGAGATCAGAACCAGAGTTCACAAAGAACAGTGAACAAGGGGCTCCTTCTGTGAGCAGAATCTGAGTTTAATCAAGGTAATCCCTCATCCCCAGTGTGTGCATCTGGGAGCTTTATTTAAATCTCTTCCTTAGGGGATTTACAGTATTGATTTCCAGTTGATGTTGTATGCATCCCATCCTTTGTCTTTCCAAGTGGGAGTGATTATTCTGTATATCCTGTGCCAACTCCATCACTGCATTCTGGGTATTTTTGCTGGAGAGGGAAGATAATTTGCCCTTTAAATGTGTATGACTGCAGACAGAGGCATCATATCTAGACCTGGTGGCACCTAGAGACATGGACTATGAACAATAAGAATTTCCCAGTTAAGATCTTATATTTTCTCTCTCAGGAAGGGGTGAGAATGTTCTGTGTGAAGGCAGAATAAAATGATCTGGTAACCAAAATGCTCTATCAAGGATAATAGAGTACTACGTACTTCAAGGCTGTATACTGTCACTCTGCTTATTTAACTTATATGCAGAGTGCTGTGCAGTGCTAAGTCACTTCAGTCATGTCCAACTCTGCGACCCTATGGACTGTAGCCCACCAAGCTCCTCTGTCCATGGGGTTCTACAGGCAAGAATACTGGAATGGACTGCCATTCCCTTCTCCAGGGAATCTTTCCCACTCAGGGATCGAACTGGCATCATTTACGTCTAACCTGCATTGGCAGCCAGGTTCTTTACCACTAGCACCACCTGAGAAACCAAGACCAAAGATAATAAAAAAATATTCAAACCACTATCTCCTTGGGTACTCAGAAGTCTGACCTTCCAAACCTTTCTTGTAGTTAGGTTAGGGACCGTATAATTGAATTCTGACTAGGAAAATATAGGCATATATGATATAAGAACTTCCAGATCTTATCCAAAAGTGTTGGCCTATTGTGAAACATTTCTCTGAATCTTTCTGCCTTCAGTGGGGAGCAGAAGAAAGGATCAGCCAATTAAAAGTCAATTAAGTAGAATTCATCCTACTAGAGAAGCAAAAAGAAGAAGAATGAAGACAAGTGAAGACAGCTTGAGGAACTTATGAGACAACTTTAGACAGACTATGATTTGCATTTTAGGGTTCCAGAATGAGAAGAGAGAGAGAAAGTTATAGAAATTTTATTTTCAGAACAATGGCTGAAAAATTCCCTAATCCAGAGAAGGAAAGAGACTTTCAGATCCAGAAAACCCAAACAGTTCTAAAAAGCTGAGCCCCAAAAGATCCAGATCAACAAACATAATTAAAAAGGTAAAGGCAAGGAGAGAATATTAAAAGCAGCAAGAGAAATACAACTTGTGTAGAGGTGAATCGTCACAAGATGATCAGGAGAGTTTTTTTTTTTTTTAGCAAACCTTCTCAGAAAGGAGTGGCACAATATGTTCAAAGTACTAACAGAATAAACCTCCAACCAAGAATACCCAGCAAACTAATAATTAAGAATTGGAAGAGAGATAAAAGTTTTCCAAACAAGCAAAACCCCTAAGGAAGTTTATCACCCCTCAAGTGACCTTACAAGAACTGCTAAAGGGACTTCATTGGGTTGGAAATATGGGATATTAATTGGTAACAAGAAAACACATGAAAGAATAAATCACACTAGTAGGTAGACATACGGTAAAAGTAGTGGGTTAATCACTACAATAGTTAGCCAAGAGGCACACAAGGCACTCACTTGAGATATAAGGACACAGAAGACTGAAAGTTAGGAAAAGAAAAAAATATTCCAAATGGAAACCAAAAGAAAACTGAAGTTGCTGAACTCATATCAGATAAAACAGAATTTAAACAAAGACTGTAAAAAAGATGAGCATTACATAATAATAATAAAGTGGGTAATCTAACAAGATGATATAAAATTTGTATATACATATGCACTCAACATAAACACTTAAATATATAATGAAAATTAGTAGTCCTAAAGTGAGAAATAGACAGAAATACAAATAGTATAAGACTTTAATACTCCACTTTCATCAGTGGGTAGATTACCCAGACAGAAAAATCAAAAGGAAACATTTCCCTTAAACAACATTTTAGACCAGACAAACTTAAGACATACATACAGAACATTCCATCCAAGTGCAACAGAATATACTTCTCAAGTGCTCATGGAATATTTTCTGAGACACCTCATATGTTAGGCAACAAAACAAGATGTAATAAATTTAGGAGGATTGAAATCATATCAATCATCTATTCTGACCACAATAATATAAAGCTATAAATTACATAAAGCTGGAACAATCACAAATATGTGGATATTATTTAACATGCTACTGAACCACAACAGTGTCAAGAAATAAAAAGAAAAACCCTAAAATACATTGAGACAAACAAAAATGGAAATACATAAAAATCTCTGGAGTAAAACAAAAGGATTTCTAAGAGGAAGTTCATAGTTATAAATGTTTATTTCAAGAAACAAAAAAAGTCTTGAATAAACAACCTTACTTTACACCTTAAGGAACTAGAAAAAGAAAAATGAAGCTCAAAGCTGGTGAAAGGAATAATAAAGATTAAAGCATAAATAAATAAAATAGAGAGTAAAAAGACAATAAAGAAGATTAATGAAACTAAGAGCTATTACTTTGAAAAAATAAACAAAATTGACAAGCCTTTATGTAGACTAAGAAAAAAAAAGGACTCCTAAAATCAGAAATAAAATAGGTGATATTACAAATGATATCCCAGAAAGACACATAATAAGAGACTATTAATAATTATTAATATATATCAACAAGTTGGGAAATCTAAAAGAAATGGATAAACTCCTAGAAATACACAACAAAAAATATTGAATTATAATTAAATACTCAATACAAACTGATTACTCATTAAGGAGATTGCATCAGTAAGGAAAATCTTCCCAACAAATAAAAATCTGGGTCAAGACTGATTCATTGGTGAATTCTAGAAAATAAAGGGAAAGTCACTCAGTCATGTCTGCCTCTTTGCAATTCCATGGACTATAGCCTGCCAGGATCCTCTGTTCATGGAATTCTCCAGGATAGAATACTGGAATTCTCCTAGTCGGAATACTGGAGTGTATAACTGTTCCCTTCTCTCTTCTCCAGGGGATCTTCTCAACACAAGGACCAAACCCAGGTCTCATGTATTGAAGGTGGATTCTTTACCATCTGAGATACCAGGGAAGCCTAAGAACACTAGAGTGGGTAGCCTATCCCTTCTGCAGGGGATTTCCCTAACCTAGGAATCAAAGTGAGGTCTCCTGCATTACAGACAGAATCTTTACCAGCTGAGCTACTGGGGAAGCTCAGTGAATTCTAAAGACATTCAAATAAGAATTAATACAAGCCCTATACAACAATAGAAGAGGAGGGAAGTCTTCCAAATTCATTTTGGAAGACTACCATTACTCTGATACCAAAGCCCAGCAGGGAAGCCACAGAAAAAGAAAATTATACGCCTATATATCCCTAATGAACAGAGGTACAGAAATCCTCAAAAAAATATTAGCAAGCCAAATTCAACAATACAGTAAGAATATTATACAGCATGATTAACTAGGATTTATGCAGCAGGTGTAAGAATGGTTCAACATCCACACATCAGTCAGTGTGATATACCATACTAAAAAAATGAAATATAAAATTGATACGATCACCTCAATACATGAAGAGAAAGCATTTGATAAAATTCAGCATCCATTTATGGTAAAAGTTCTCAACAAAGGTCATATATGACAAGTCTACAGCTAACATCCATCATTCTCAACAGTAGAAAGCTGAAAGCTTTTCCTCTAAGATCACAAACAGGATAAAAATGCCCATTCTAGTCACTTTTATTCAAGATAACATTGCAATTAGGCAAGAAAAACAAATAAAATACATTTAATTAGAAAAGAAAACTGTATTTATAATAGCATATTATATATAGAAAATTCTAAAGACTCCTTAAAAAAAAAACAACACAAACTATTAGACCTAATGAGTGAATTCAGTAAAGTTACAGGATACAAATACAATGCATAAATATCTTTTGAGTTTCCATACACTAACAATAAACTATTATAAAAAGAATTCGAGAAAATAAACCATTTACAATTATGTCAAAAAGGATAGAGTATCTGTGGATAAATTTAACCAATGAGGTTAAAAAAATGTATATTGAAAACTGTAAGACATTAACAATATAAACTGAATAAGATTCAAATAAATAGAAAGATATTCCATGGTTATGCATTGGAAGAATCAATATTGCCAAAAAATCCATACTACCCAAAGCTATATACAGATTTAATGCAATCTCTTTAAAATTTCCAATGTCATTTTTTTTTCACAAAAGACAATAGGTAATTCTTAAAAGTTTTATAGAACCACAAAGACTCTAAGTAGCAAAGACAAAACTGAGAAAGAATAACAAAGCTGGAGACACCAAGAATGGTGTCTTCATCAACAAAGCTGGGCTTCCCTGCTAGCTCAGACAGTAAAGAATCAGCCTTCAATGCAGGGGATCTAGGTTCAATTCCTGAGTTGGGAAGATCCCCTGGAGAAGGGAATGGCTACCCACTCCAGTATTCTTGCTGGGGAATCCTGTGATTACAAAGAGTCAGACATGACTTCACGAGATACTCATCGTTGGGGAAAACATTCTCTCATTTCAAATTACATTACAAAGCTATCCTAAGTAAAACAGTATGATACTGACATAAATATAGACACAAAGATCAATGTAACAGAATACGGAACCCAGAAATAAACTCTTTCATATGTGGTCAATTTATGACAAAGGAGTCAAGAATATATAATAGGAAAAGAACACTCTCTTCAATAAATGATATTGGAAAATTTACCACTCACATGCAAAAGAATAAAGTTTGTCCTCTTTATTAAACTATATACAAACGTTAATGCAGATAAATTGAAGATTTGAACATAAGACCTGAAACCATAAAACTTCTAAAAGAAAGCTCCTTCAAAAAGGTATTGACAATAATTTTTTGGATTTGACACCAAAATCAAAAACAAGAAAAGCAAAATTAAGTGAGACTATATCATATTAGCTTCTATACAGCAAAGAAAACCATGAGCAAAATAAAAGGGGAACCCACTGAATTAGGGAAAAAATATTTGTAAATCATATCATAACTCAGATGAAGCTAATATGAAAAATAAATAACTTATACAATTGCAGCAACCAAACAACCTGACTGAAAAGTGAGCAGAAGGTTTGCATAGATATTTTTCTAAATAAGACATAGAAATAACCAGGAAGTATGAAAAGGTCCTCAGCATCACTCACCATCAGGAAAATGCTAATCAAAACCATGATGAGATACCACTTGTTAGAATGGGTGTTATCAGAAAGGCAAGAAATAACAACTGTTGGTGAGATGTCCACTGATGAATTCATTGATAAATAAGATAGACTGTGTGGATGTATACTGTGTGTATGTCTGTGTATATAATGGGATAGTATTTCACAATAAAAATGAATGAAGTCTTGCCATTTTGAGACCACACAGATGGACCTCTACCCTACTATGTAAGGTGAAATAAACCAGACAGAGGAAGACAAAATCATCTTACTTCTCTTATATGAGGAAAAAGCAAAATAAGCCCAACCACAGCGTGGTGGTTACCAGAGGTATAGGGTAAGAGTGGATGAAATTGTATATACATAAGAAAAAGGATGCAATCTCAAAAACGACAGAATGATATCTGTTCATTTCCAAGGTAAACCATTCAATATCATGGTAATCCAAGTCTATGCCCTGAACAGGAATGCTGAAGAAGCTGAAGTTGAATGGTTCTACGAAGACCTACAAGACCTTCTAGAACTAACACCAAAAAAAGATGGCTTTTTCATTATAGGGGACTTGAATACAAAAGTAGGAAGTTGATAAACACCTGGAGTAACAGGCAAATTTGGCCTTGGAGTACAGAATGTAGCAGGGCAAAGGCTAACAGAGTTTTGCCAAAAGAATGCACTGGTCATAGCAAACACTCTCTTCAAACAACACAAGAGAAGATTCCACATATGGACATCACCAGATGGTCGACACCAAAATCAGATTGATTATAATCTTTGCAGCCAAAGATGGAGAAGCTCTATAAAGTCAGCAAAAACAAGACCAGGAGCTGACTGTGGCTCAGATCATGAACTCCTTATTGCCAAATTCAGACTTAAATTGAATAAAATAGGGAAAAATATTAGACCATTCAGGTATGACCTAAATCAAATCCATTACGATTATACAGTGGAAGTGAGAAATAGATTTAAGGGACTAGATCTGATAGACAGAGTGCCTGATAAACTATGAATGGAAGTTTGTGACATTGTACAGGAGACAGGGATCAAGACCATACCCAAAAAAAGAAATGCAAAAAAAGCAAAATGGCTATCTGAGGAGGGCTTACAAAAAGCTATGTAAAGAAGACAAGCCAGAAGCAAAGGAGAAAAGGAAACATATACCATTTGAATGCAGAGTTCCAAAGAATAGCAAGGAGAGATAAGAAAGCTTTCCTCAGTGATTACAATAGAATGGGATAGACTAGAGATCTCTTCAAGAAAATGAGAGATACCAAGGGAACATTTCATCAACAGATGGGCTCAATAAAGGACAGAAATCATATGGACCTAACAGAAGATATTAAGAAGAGGTGGCAAGAATACCCAGAAGAAATGTACAAAAAAGATCTTCATGACCCAGATAATCACAATGGTGTGATCACTCACCTAGAGCCAGACATCCTGGAATGTGAAGTCAAGTGGGCCTTATGAAGCATGCCTGTGAACAAAGCTAGTGGAGGTGATAAAATTCCAGTTGAGCTATTTCAAAACCTAAAAGTTGATGCTGTGAAAGTGCTGCACTCAATATGCCAGCATAATTGGAAAACTCAGTAGTGGCCACAGGACTGGAAAAAGTCAGTTTTCATTTCAATCCCAAAGAGAGGCAATGCCAAAGAATGCTCAAACTACCACACAATTGCACTCATCTCAAACACAGTAAAGTAATGCTCAAAATTTTCCAAGCCAGGCTTGAGCAATATGTTAACTATGAACTTCCAGATGTTCAAGCTGGTTTCAGAAAAGGCAGAAGAACCAGAGATCAAATTGCCAACATCTGCTGGATCACTGAAAAACAAGAGTTCCAAAAAAACATCTATTTCTCCTTACTGACTATGCCAAAGCCTTTGACTGTGTGGATCACAATAAACTGTGGAAAATTCATCAATAGACGGG
Source organism: Antilocapra americana (assembly GCA_007570785.1). NCBI lineage: Eukaryota > Metazoa > Chordata > Mammalia > Artiodactyla > Antilocapridae > Antilocapra > Antilocapra americana. The sequence continues at coordinate 27,049,218 of ML661338.1, read as the reverse complement.
AATACCAGAGCACCTGACTTGCCTCTTGAGAAACCTGTATGCAGGTCAGGAAGCAACAGTTAGAACTGGACATTGAAAACCAGACTGGTTCCAAATAGGAAAAGGAGTACGTCAAGGCTGTATATTGTCACCCTGCTTATTTAACTTATATGCAGAGTACATCATGAGAAATGATGGGCTGGAGGAAGCACAAGCTGGAATCAAGATTGCTGGGAGAAATAACAATAACCTCAGATATGCAGATGATACCATCTTTATGGCAGAAACTGAAGAACTAAAGTGCCTCTTGATGAAAGGGAAAGAGGAGAGTGAAAAAGTTGGCTTAAAGTTTGACATTCAGAAAACTAAGATCATGGCATCTGGTCCCCTCACTTCATGGGAAATAGATGGGAAAAAAGTGGAAACAGTGGCTGACTTTATTTTGGGGGCTCCAAAATCACTGAAGAAGGTGACTGCAGCCATGAAATAAAAAGAAACTTATTCCTTGGAAGGAAAGTTATACCAACCTAGACAGCATATTAAAAAGCAGAGACATTACTTTGCCAACAAAGGTCCATCTAGTCAGGCTATGATTTTTCAGTGGTCATGTACGGATGTGAGAGTTTGACTATAAAGAAAGCTGAGCTCTGAAGAGTTGGTGCTTTTGAACGGTAGTGTTGGAGAAGACTCTTGAGAGTTCCTTGGACTGCAAGGAGATCCAACCAGTCCATCCTCAAGCAGATCCTTCCTTAGTGTTCATTGGAAGGACTGATGTTGAAGCTGAGACTCCAATACCTTGGCCACCTCATGCGAAGAACTAACTCATTTCAATTGAAAAAACCCTGATGCTGGGAAAGACTGAAGGTGGGAGGAGAAGGGGACAACAATGAGATGGTTGGATGGCATCACTGACTCAATGGACATGAGTTTGGGTAAACTCTGGCAGTTGATGATGGACAGGGAGCCCTGGCGTGCTGCCGTCCACGAAATCACAAAGAGTTGGAAACGACTGAACGACTGAGCTGAACTGAAGAGAAAGTATACATATACCATTATTGTTTCAGGAATATAACAATGAAAACAGATACACTAACCTGTGGAATTAGACTCAGATTAGCATTTAATCTTTGATGTCATAGGAAATTTCCAGGATGTATAAAATTCAGTTTCTTGATCTAGGGACTGTATTTATAACTGTATTAAGTGAATATACCTGGACGAGGAAATGGCAACCCACTCCAGTATTCTTGCTTGGAGAATCCTGATGGAGAGAGCAGACTGGTGGGCTACAGTCATGGAGTCACAAAGAGTCAGACACGCTTAAGTGCCTAAGTAACTGAACATACCTCAAGATGTATGAAAACTGTATGTTAACTTCAACACTATATTTTGATAAAAGTGTCATAATTGTAAAGATGGAAATTTAAGCACTTTAAGTGATGAAGTACAGAAAATTTTAAGAAAATATTGAAACTACTTAAAAAAGAACAAGAGGGACTTATCTATAAATGACCTGTTTATAGAGTTAAATACATCTATGTAAATGATAGGTGGATTCATATGTAAGTGGATAGATGGTTAAATAGAGGGAAATACTGATATAGAGAGAGACAGAAAGATACCCATAGACTGGTTCATAAGTTATGATGTATTTCTTAGTGCTGGTATGTGGAGTTTAGTTAAAAAAAAAAAATTCTATATAATCTTCATTTAAATTATTCATCTTTAACCTTTATATTTTCTATTACTTGCTTTGGATTTTATTTGCACTTGGCTTTCTTACACTTAAGGTGGCATGTTAGATTATTGATATCGCATATTTTATTTGTTCTTCACATAGTCATTTATGGCTATACCTTTTCACTAAGCAAATGCTCTATTGGCACCCTATACATTTTTGTAATTTTAAACTGAAATGTTCATAACTATGTTACTATGTAAAACAAAGTGAATGAAAAGTATCTACCTTAAATAAAACATTAATCATATTTAATTAAATTATTGTCTCATTATTATAAATTCGAAAAAGGAAAAAATATCCAAAATGACAACAAACAAGGAAGATAAATAAATTAAAAATGTACCAGTCAGATATTATTCATGAGATTTCTGGATATATAAAAAGAGAAAAACAAAAGTAAATTCACACACAGACAAAGACACAAACATTCCATTTCACACCATTTCTAACATTTTTAAAACAACTACATAGAGTTTGGCTAAAATATACGTTGGTAACTTATTAGTTAAGTCTCAATATGAGACCAAAAAATAAAGTATCTCTGTATTTTATCTAAAAGAAGCAATCTGACACAGTTTACCCCAACTTAAAAACTTTTAAAATAAGCCCAGTCTTCTGAGATTTTAGAGTAAATAAAATGAATTCTCAGGACATTAGTTCTGTGATTGAAATTCATATATCTCCACAGGAAGTGGATTTTCCTACCAAAAGTTCAAGTGATAAATAATTTTTAATAACTGGTAGCTTAGCATTTTTGACCCTTGTGTTTCTAAAATAGTTTTTCATTTTCCCTGAAGGAAGAATCATATTGTTGCTTTTATAACCCTCAAAATACCACACAGTTTCCTCTTTTCAGTATCATGTAAGTGTCTGGAGAGGCTTATGAACTATTTTAGAAGTTAATCATTACATATTTCCTTCCATAATTTTTGGTCAACAATGGACATATAATTATCATATATTTTAGAATATGTTATTTCAAGTCACAGGTCAAAAACTAGATTATTATTCATTCAATAAAGTGAGTTAAGCACATAATGTATCAAAGGAATAAAAAAAAAACACCTTCTTTTGGCTTTTGGAGGCTCTCAACCCTCCTTTATTCAATTCATCTGGGCTGAAGAAGAATGTTTTCTCTTTAGTGAATTTGGGGTTAAGAACTTTGAACTTTTCTCTCCCACCCTGTTGCATAAGTCGAGATGCACAGAATAACTATACTGCTGCTGCTGCCGCTGCTAAGTCGCTTCAGTCATGTCCGACTCTTCGTGACCCCACGGACTGCAGCCCACCAGGCTGCTCCGTCCATGGGATTTTCCAGGCAAGAGTACTGGAGTGGGGTGCCATTGCCTTCTCCGAATAAGTACACTGATCTCTCCTAAATTTGATGGTAAAGGCAATTCTCTATCCAGTGAGTGAAACAGGAAGTGTTCCACTGTGTCCTGCACTGAGGCTGAGTGTCCAATATGGGATTCCATACTAGATATCTCCTTCTTGTCCTTTACCTAAGCCATAGTCTCAGAATTTTATCAGCGATGAAACTGGCATTTTGGGTCCCACTGACCGATTCTTTTGGCTATACCCAATTAATTTAGAACTGGGCTGGGGAAGAGAGCTATAATGTATTGAGAATATATTCATAGCATCATCTGCTAAATTGATTGGGAATCTTGAGAAATAGTAAATGGAAGATACAATTATAATTAAGAGAACAATTTTTTGGCACAACTAATGTAAGTGATTGTATTTTTTTTTGAGTAGCACAAGAGACTTAATTTTTTTTTTAAATTCAAGTTAGTTGATGTGCAGTGTTATAGAGATTACAAATGTATAATATAGTGATTCACAGTTTTTAAAGACCATATTCCATTTATAGTTATAAAATATTTCCTATGTCACTTTAAACTTTACTGCGTGGTACTAAAGCCAGCAGATTTGTTGATTTATTGGTTTTAGTTTGGTTTGTTTTATGTCCATAGTTTACAATGACTGATTTATAGCTGGCCAGATGCAGTCTAGGCATGTGGCACTAGCCTTGACTGGGTGTGGTTATGATCCTGGTAATCACCACAGTGTACTGTGTGTTCACCCATGGCTGACTTTTTTGTTTAATACAGGCACAGCAGCAGGTGCCAGCTTTAGCTGGTCTACAGTGCCCTCAGTAAAGTTGTGGACTGCATGTTTCTTGGCTCTTACAGCTTGACATTGAACTATACAAGCAGCTTAGCTTAGTGTTGCAGGCAAGACAGAGGTATGATTGGATCATGCTTGGCATTGGTGGGCAGAAAACAATCTCCTTGCTTTCTCTGTTTTCCCTCCTCTAGAAGGGGAACAAACAAATCTGTTCTATGACTTTGATTAAACCAAAAAATGAAAACAAGCTGAGCAACTGAATAGTCTTGACTCAGAATTCTGTTCCCTCTGATCGCTCTCCAGGTGTACTCAGTCTGATAGTCTCCCCTGTTGAAAGAGAAAGGTGGCTGTTCAGTGACATCTGTGGCAGAATGAATCCAATGTGAGAATTCTGTATTAGGTATAGCACTGTTTTCCCGTATCTAAGGCTCCCTAGAATCTGCTCTACCAGTGAAAAGGCTGCCATGTTTATATGTATATGTCTGACACTTGTCTTTGTTTTATAACTTAAGATTCCAAGAAAGAGAGTGATTTTATGAAAGACAATATGAAAATAGAAATATTTAGTATTTTTTTCCTTTAGCAGCTTTTAATTGTTTGACGCTTTCCTTTCTATACTGTTAGCAATTTTCAGAAAAGAAATGCTGATTTTAAATGATACCAACAGAAATGTATTAGAATTGACAGCTAGTATTTAATGGCAATGCTCAGAAGTTGGGTAGATATCATTTATTTGGATTCAGTTTGCTCATTCTTCTAAATTAATGCATGTAGCTGATTTAATGAATAACTTTCTTTTCTTTTTCTTTTTCTTGGCAGTACACTGCCAGAGACACTTTATGTCTGTGCTATACATCATTATGTGCCAAGTAGCACTATTTTGTACAGTTGTTGTCAGGTTTTTAGATAATGTATAATATATAAAGCACTTCATGTTTTTCAAACCCACAGACTGTTATTTTTCCTGTTTTATTCTTATCATTATTTTCTGTTGCTTTTGAGAAAAGCAAATACATAGCAAAAAATATACATAAATGAATAAATAAAAGAATGAACCTGGGCTCTTAGAAGCACAAAAGATATTCACTGCAGGGAAGAGGCAAGAACATGGAAATATGACTATTACCTAATGTGACTCTGTACACATGACAGAGAATGAAAGAAACAGAAATATCTCACGCTCTCTTAGAGATCTGGCCCAGAAGTTTAGCTTCAATTTATTTTTGACAATTTCAGTGTTTACTTTCTTTATTTTCTTCTACTTTCTATTCAAAATGTAGTGTAAGCATAACAGATATAAAGCAAATAGAGGACAGTGGTATGGCAGAAAGAGTTTATTTTACATGCTGGGTCTCTTTCATTTATTGCCTATATGACCTAACAAGCCATATCATATCTCACATATGTTATATATTCTGAATGTATCTCTCCATATGAAAATATAATATATGTGTATCATTTATATTTGAATTAATACTCTAATGGCTGCTGTGTCTTTCACAAAAGAAAAGATGAAGAAGATATATGTGTGTGCATGTGAGAGAGACAGAGTATGTGTGTGTGTGTTTGGCAGAGTGTTAATCACTTTGCCTCTGCTGCTCAGTCACTTCAGTCGTGTCCGACTCTGTGCGACCCCAGAGACGGCAGTCCACCAGGCTCCCCCGTCCCTGGGATTCTCCAGGCAAGAACACTGGAGTGGGGTGACATTTCCTTCTCCAATGCATGAAAGTGAGAAGTGAAAGTGAAGTTGCCCAGTCCAACCCTTAGCAACACCACAGACTACAGCCTATCAGGCTCCTCTGTCCATGGAATTTTGCAGGCAAGAGTACTGGTGGGGGGTGCCATTGCCTTCTCCATTAATCACTTTAGGGCCAGTAATCCTTTTATTATATACATGAAGTTAGTTTTTCTAAAGCTATATGATTAGTACTCATATTGCTTATATATACATATTATTACTCATATAATTTATACAATATTGCATTTATCAGAATTCAAAAATTTGTTTCTTTACATTCTTATTGATTTTTCACTCAATATTTTAACATATATTATTATTATTACACAGTTAAATTTAGTTTTAAGGTGTATATAGTACTAGTCTTGAAAGTTCATGAATTATAATATTCATTTTGTTATTTATTCATACTGAGAAAATAGTAGGAGACACAAAGAAAATAAAATCTGTCCAGGCATTTGTCAATCTGTAATAACAGACATATGAAACCAGTTGCAATCTTAATATTAAACATTTCTCCCACAGCCACTGCAGCTCAAAGAACTATAACATCTCCACCATCTTTTTTCCCTTTGAGGAATACTAACTCACTGAGAAATTTTGTTGTCTATTATTACAAAATGTCACAAACACTGATTTTTGAAATTAGAAGAAGGAAATATCCCAATCATCACTGGAGAACTAAAGTAACTTCGAAAAGGAGAAATTGTCTCAATTTACAACCCAGGAACAGAGATCCAGATACAGGATTTCTGGACTCAGAATCCCAAATCAGTCTTCACATTACAAGAAAATAGATTCTCCCTCATTGCAGCCAGACTCTTTACTGTCTGAACCACAGCCCTCAGACATGCATTAAAAGACTTTAAAACAATTTCTTTAAAAAAGGAGATAAAATATCCCATATAAAAGTATTTAAAAACTTATAGCATAAGAAATGAACAAAAATAGTTTCATGTGAATAAATTAAAACAATATTTTCTCACTTTTAATCTCTTTAAAAGGTAATTTATTGTTTAAAAGGAAAGAATTATAACTTTTTTGAATTTATGTAGTAAATACTACACATGTAGTATTATCATCTATGACTGTAAGTAGTAAACCCTAGAGTAACTAATAAATATGTATATCTAGAAATATAGCTAATATGGGGAATAGCAGGAAAAAAAGGAGAAATAGACAATAGCAATCAAGAATCTAAATTTAAGCCAAACTCTAACGATATTTAAAAAACATAAATTGTCTCCAGTCTCTACTTAAAAAGGTTTGTGACACTAAATGCAAAATCAGATACAAGTTTATGCTATTTATATAAATCCATTTCAAATAAAGAAAATATCCTATTAAAAGTAATAGGATATTAAAAAAAATCATACTTCTGATGAAAGTGGGACAGGCTGAAGCAATGTCCGGCAAATAAGATTTAAGGATAGTAAATAATTTCAAAAATAAAGAGTGAAATATCATAATGACAAAAGATTTAATTCAGACAGAAGACATGTGACATCCTACATATATATGTACCTAAACAGAAAGTTTCAAAGTCCATGAAAGTAAAACTGATTTGACTGACAAGAAAAATAGATAAAGCCATAATTACACTTAGAGACTGTTAATACTCTTCTCACAATACTTGATAAAACAAGCAGAAAAAAAAATTATGTTCAAAAGATGAGTTGACCAATACCAGCTAACACAAATGGCATTTATACACACTGCTGCAAACAATACTGATTAGATACTGCTTTTATCTGTACATATACCACTTAATAGATCATACTCTGAGAAATAAACAATAGTTCAGTGATATGAAAGCCATTAAATAGACTATAACATTGTTACCACAGTGGAAATAAACCAGAAATTAATAAGAGATATTAAAACATCCCCAAAGTTTTCAGTATGAAATAGCAGGTCTCTAAATAACAAATTGTGGTGTGATAGGATATTGGAATGCATTTTAATGAAACTGAAAACACATTAAAATGTGTGGAAAGTTAATGTTGCATTTAGAAGAAAATGTAAAGCATTATTAATAAATATTTATTACTATATGCACAATAGACAACCGACAAGGACTTACTGTATAGCACAGGTAACTATATCAATGTTTTAATAAACTACAAGGGAAAATGTGAAAAAGGATCTATCGATAGATAGGTACATGATAAACAGATTATCCTTCCATGTGTTTGTGTCGTCTTCAATTTTTTCATTTGTGTTGGACTGTACTACCCATCACAATCTACAGATTCAATGCAATCCCTATCAAATTACCAATGGCACTTCCTGCAGATCTGAAACAAAAATCATAAAATCTGTATGGAAACAGAAAAGATCCCTAAGAGCCAAAGCAATCTTGAGAAAGAAAAATGGAGCTGGAGGAATCAGGCTCCTTGATTTCACAATGTACTATAAAGCTAGTCAAAAGAGTAATCAAAACAGTATGGTACTGACACAGTAACAGTCTTACAGATCAATGGAACAGCATAGAAAGCCCAGTGTAAAGCCCATGCATGCACCTACAGTCAATTAATCTATGACAAAGGAGGTGAGAATGTACAATGGAAAAAAGAATCTCTTCAATAGTAGTGCTGAGAAAACTGGATATCTACATATGAAAGAATGAAATTAGAATACTCCTTAACGCTATATACAAAAATAAATTCAAAGTAAATTAAATACCTAAATGTATGACCAGACTCTATAAAACTCTTAAAGGAAAACATAAGCAAAACACTCTTCAACATAAATCACAGCAAAATCTTTTTGGATCCACATGCTACAGTAATAAAAATAAAAACAAATATAAACAAATGTGACCTAATTAAACTTGAAAGCTTTTGTACAGCAAAGGAAACTATATACAGAATGAAAAGACAACCCTCAGAATGCAACAAAATATTTGCAAATGATGTGACCAAAGGATTAATCTCCAAAATATACAAACAGCTCACTATCAAAAGAACAAACAACCTGATCAAATAATGGGCAGAAGATCTAAATAGACATTTTTCCAAAGAAAACATACAGATGGCCAAGAGGCGCATAAAAAAATGCTCAACTTGTCTATTAGAGAAATGCAAATCAAAACTACAAAAAGTATCACCTCATGGCCAGGACAGCCACCAGCAAAAAGTCTACAAATAAAAATACTGGAGAGGATGTGGAGAAAAGGGAATACTACACTTAGTGGGAATGTAAACTGGTACAACCACTATGGAGAACAGTATGAAGGTTCCTTAAACTAAATATAAACCTACATTATGATCCTCTGGGAGATATACAGGGAAGGCTAGCATGCTGCAGTCTATGGAGTTGCAAAGGGTGGATCATGACTGAGCAACTGAACAGCAAGGATCCTGAAATCCCACTCCTGGGTGTATATCAAGAGAAACCACACTTTGAAAATAAATATGTACCCGAAGTTTATTGTTGCACTATTTACAATGGCAAGATATGGAAGCAACCTAAACATCCATCAACAGAGGAATGGATAAATAAGTGGTGTGTGTCTATATATATGACACACACCAGAATATTACTCAGCCATAAAAGAGAACAAAATGATACCATTTGCAGCAACATGACATATCTAGCAATTATTATACTAAGTGAAGTTAGAGAAAGACAAATGTCGTATGATAACACTTATATGTGGAATCTGAAAAAAATAATACAAATGAACTTATTCATAAGATAGAAATATATTCACAGACTTAGTAAACAGACTATGGTTAGCAAAAAGGAAAAGTGGGAAGGGAGGGAGAAATTGGGAGACTGGGATTAACATATACACACTACTATATATAAAATAGATTATCTACAAGGCCTATTGTATAGTACAGGGAGCTCTACTCAGTACTAACCTATATGGGAAAATAACCTGAAAAAGAGTAGACCTATGATTGTACAATTGAATCACTTTGTTATGTACTCAAAACTAACACAGCACTGTAAATCAACTATACTTCAATAATAAAAGGATGGAGAAGGCAATGGCACCCCACTCCAGTACTCTTGCCTGGAAAACCCCATGGACGGAGGAGCCTGGTGGGCTGCAGTCCGTGGGGTCGCTAAGAGTCTCTCAGGACTGAGCAACTTCACTTTCACTTTTCACTTTCATGCACTGGAGAAGGACATGGCAACCCACCCCAGTGTTGTTGCCTGGAGAATCCCAGGGGCGGGGGAGCCTGGTGGGCTGATGTCTATGGGGTCACAGAGTCGGACACGACTGAAGTGACTCAGCAGCAGCAGCAGCAGGGTTTTATTGGGAGTCTTTGGCAGTCGTGTAGTAAATGACATCTGTCTAGTGTCACCAGTGGACGTATGTTGTTGTACAGCCACTAAGTTGTGTCTGACTGTAGCCCGCCAGGCTCCTCTGTCCATGGGATTTCCCAGGCAAGGGTACTGGAGTGGGTAGCCATTCCCTTATCCTGGGGATCTTCCTGAGCCAGGGATTGAACCCCAGTCCTGCATTGCAGGCGGATGTCTTTACCGCTGAGCCACCAGGGAAGCCCATAATGTACTATATGGATGCTCATATATAATACTATGATCTCAAATGATATGTATTATTCATTTTTTTTTTTTGGGGGGGTTATTGGAACATAGCCATGCCCATTTATTTATTTATTTATTTATTTATTTATTGTTTTTGCCATACATTGTCATGATATCACCATGGGTTTACATATGCTTCCCCTCCGGGTCCCCCCTCCCTCCTCCCTCCCCCCCGGGAAATCTCGCTGCACCAGTCCCGAGGATCAATCCTGGGCTGGCGATTGATTAGACACATGACAATTAACATGCTTCAATGCCCTTCTCCCATATCATCCCACCCTTACCCTCATCCACAAAGTCCACAAGTCTATTCTATACATCTGCGTTCCTTTTGTTGTATTATTCATTTTTTAAAAAATTTTACTTGAGAGACTAGCATTGGATACCTGCGCGATCATGTGTAAAATAGCTAGCTAGTAGAAAGCTGCAACACAGCACAGAGCTCAGCAGGGTGCTCTGTGAAGACCTGGAGGGTAGAGATGGTGGGGCTGGAAGGGGGCTCAGGAGGGGGGCTCGTGTGTGCCTGTGGCCGGTGCAGGCTGACGCGCCAACGCAGCGCTGAGACGCCATTGTCCTCCAAATTAAAGAAAGAAAAGAAATTTGTAAATGAAAAAAATAAAATAAAATAAATAAATAAATAAATAAATAAATAAAGGAAAGATACATAAAATCAGTCCTAATCTTCTACTTCTTAATCTTCTACTTCAATGCATTAAAAATAATAAAACAGTTTAGAAAAATAAAATATAAAAATATCAATGGAAAGTCAATAAATAAAAACATTTGACAACAAAACTAATACCCATTAATAATGAAAATATTCAGCAAGCTAAGAATTAAAAGGAATATCCTTAAGTTGGTGTACCTACAATTAATGTGATTTCTACTGGTGAAAGATGAACTATCCCTCCATTAAGATTAGTAACAAGCAAATAATGTTTTTTGTTAATGTTTCTATTTAATACTGTACATAATTAATTGCCTAACCATTATAATAAGAGAAGAAAAAGAAAAAACTAAAGCTTTGAAAGAAAGACATTAAACTATTTGTAGAGGATGTTATCTTTTATGTAGAGATCTGAAGAATTCAAGAATTATGATCAAAACTAATAAATAAATATAGTAAGGTAGAAGTTTAATAAGGCAGTAAAAAATGAATTTTATATATCCATAATACATGAAATTGAAATAAAATATTATTTGCAAATGAATTAAAACCATGAAACACTCATATCCATTTAAAATGTGGTAAAGTTTTGGGCATAAAAATTATATAACATTCTAAGGTCATTAAAGAGAATCTAAATGAAAAAATATATGATACAGAGCAGAAGATCCAATATTATTAAAATATCGGTTATCAACAAATAATTCTATAAGATCATTATAATTTCAATCAAATACCAGGAAACACTTTTGTAAAGATTAGTAAGCTGATTCTACAATGTATATGGTTATGCAAAGTAATTATAATAGCCAAACCCCTTTGAAAATAAAGATTAAGTTTAGAGGGCTTACATCTAATTTTAAGACATATAAAACTATAAAGATATAACTATACATCAAAAATGACAGAGTAGAGAGTTCAGAAATAGACACACACATACAAGTTTAACTGATTTTTCAAGCAAATATGTAATGTGGTTAAATCATGAAATTCTTTTTTGCTTTGGTACTGTTGGAGGCCCCTATGGAAAATGAACCTGAGCCAATCCCTGGCCTTACATAACATACAAAGTTTATCTCTAGGCATATCATAGAATCAATAAAATTTGGAAATATAAAACTTCTAAAATACAGGAAAATATTTTTCAATTCAATAGTTGGGCAATTTTTTTTTTTTAGGATACATAAAATTTTAACCATGAAAAGACAAAATGTAAACAGTTTTACTCTTCAAAACATACCAGAAAGAAAATGAAAAGGTAAGCCAGAGACTGGAGAAAATACTTGCAACACATAAATCTAATGAAAGGCTTGTATGTCCAGCATAGTTTCTAAAAACAGGAATTTCTAAAAATAGAAAGACCACATTGAGACTTTTGTCTTCTTTACCAAAAATTTCATTTCAATCCAAGAAATCAGAATTTGCATTCAAACTACTTCTGTCATATTTCCAAGCATGTATATACACAAGTGCCTATGTGAAGAACCCTTCAGAAACGTGTATTTCTGTGGCATTCAGAAACGTGTATTTCTGTGGCATTTCTACATAAAGTGATTTGAGCTCTAACCTTGTAAAAGATGGCTAATATGGTTTGATTACAAACAAGTCTAAATTATAGTTACTCCAGTTAAAGTTTCCTGAAATATGAATGCTAGTGACTTCAATAAGAATCTCCCTTTATTCTGAGGAATGCATTCAGAAGACTAGCAACATTTTTACTTGTACATGTTACACAACATCTACTGTGTCTTGACAATTTTCAGTTTTAAAATTCTTACTGGTGCAGTTTTATTTGGCATTTATCCATGTCTTCTTCACACTCTAGTAATTCAATTATCAATCCCTTTCCATGTATGTAATAGTCTAATGATTAGTGAAATGTTTCCATATAAAGAATAACAAAGTCAATATTACATTGTCATTCATCAATATTAGAATAACTTAAAAAAATTTAGACAATTCACCAAATTTCCTCTGATTAGAAACAAGTTAAGTTTCAAAGTTATATTGTATATATGAATAGGAATTGGTACATTTCAACTCTCAGTAAGAAACATTTTGACAAGATATAAACTGTAGTAAGATCTGAATGTGTCAAGCAGTATAAAAATTTTAAATGCTCTGACATATAAAAGAAACAAATTAACCAGAATTAAAAGAGCCACGTGTACCCCAATGTTCATCGCTGCATTGTTTACAATAGCCAGGACATGGAAGCAACCTAGATGCCCATCAACTGACGAATGGATAAGAAAGCTATGGTACATATACACAATGGAATATTACTCAGCATTAAAAAAAATTCATTTGAAGCAATTCTACTCAGATGGACGAAACTAGAGCCCATTATCCAGAGTGAAGTAAGCCAGAAGGAAAAACAACAATACAGTATATTAACGCATATATATGGAATTTAGAAAGACGGTAACGAGAGCCCAACATACGAGACAGCAAAAGGAACGCAGATGTATAGAATAGACTCGTGGACTTTGGGGATGAGGGTAAGGGTGGGATGATATGGGAGAAGGACATTGAAACAAGCTAATTATCATATGTCTAATCAATCGCCAGCCCAGGATTGATGCTCGGGGCTGGTGCAGCGAGATCTCCCGGGGGGGGGGGGGGGGGGGGGGGGAGGGGGGTTCTGGAGGGAAGGCATATGTGGACCCATGGTGATATCATGACATTGTATGGCAAAAACAATTTAAAAAAATAAATTAATTTAAAAAAAAGAAACAAATTAACTTCTGATTGAAAATAAAATTACAGCAATTTTTCCCCCAGGGAAGGGGGTATTTGCAAAGGGACAATAAGATGTTTTCTGCCAGAGTTAATAAGCATGGACAAAAGTAGAAGATAGGATGAATAAAAAATACAGAGGTTTTGGCTGAAAGTACAAGCGACATGTGGTGGCTGTTTAGTCGCTAAGTCACGTCCGACTCTTAGGATCCCATGGACTGTAGCCTGCCAGGCTCCTCTGTCCGCGGGATTCTCCAGGCAAGAATACTAGAGTGGGTTGCCCTTTCCTTCTCCAGGGGACCTTCCTGACCCAGGGATTGAACTCAGATCTCCTGCATTGCAAGCAGACTCTTTACTGACAGAGCTACAAGGGAAGATATAAAACAAAAGCTAGAGAGGAAAGTTCAGTTCGATCTTTGAGTCGAATTCTATGGTTAGTTGCTCATAATAAATTCTATATACCAAGAGAAATATTTCAGGTTTCTTAGCAGAGAGGAGGGTTTTAGAAAAAAAAATATGGAAATGTATTTGCCAGTACTCAATAAAAGAGACTGAAAGTTAGAAACAATGGTTTCTAAGAAATGGCACTTTAACAGATGGACTAGGTAAAGACTCAAGTAGAGCAAGGCAATGGATATAGAAATAGAAGCCAATAGCAAGTAAATTGATAATAAATTTTGACTATGAGTATGAGGAAGAGAGAGAGTGAATCTTTAAAGATTTTTTAAGATTTCCAACCTGTATGATTAGCAATAGGAGATGAATTTACATAAATACAGAAACAAGCCTCACAATTTTATTTGGGCTCTGGAAAGACTGTGAATGAATTTTCAATGTGTATAGCTTGTGAAAAGAGAATAACAGTTATTTTAGCCAACTGATTATAAGAGTACAAGATCTTTCAATTAATTAAGTGTAAAATCTTTTAGCCGATTAAAAGCTGGGTCCTTTGACAGAAAATAGACAATTAAAAAGATTAGTTTTTAATCTAAGAATGACTAAGAATTAATTAGCACATAAAAACTTTATTGCATTATTCAATAAAAATGCAAATGACATGATTTTGCCTATAATATTTACATATTTAAAAATGGTAATCACTAATGCTAAAGAGGATACTGTGCAATTATTCTCTGCAAAAAATTGGGAGGTCAGTTGGTGACTAGTTATGGGACCTTGACATGTGTCTGGTTCATATGCAGTGAATCTTCTGCTAATATGGAAACCCTCATTCTCTCAGTTGCTTCCCTGGTGGCTCAGACAAGGAAGCTGCTTGCAATACAGGAGAGTGAGGTTCGATCCCTGGGTCGGGAAGATCCCTTGGAGAAGGGAATGGCTACACACTCCAGTATTCTTGCCTGGAGAATTCCAGGAGCAGAGGAGCCTGGTGGGCTACTGTCCATGGGATCACAAAATGTCAGATATGACTCACTTTTTTATTTTCTTTTTTTAAAAAAGGAACTACCTTTCCCATGGTTACACCTCACCTCAGGGAGCACTAGTAGTAACAATTTGTTGAGGCATCCCTGTTCTTTGTCTTATCTGTAAATGGCCATCCTAGTTTTAGAGATCTGCTGAAGACTGGCTGAAGACTCTATATCACAGATCTCAGCCTCTCCCCCTGTACAGTCCTACTGTTAGGTGTCTATGAAATGAATTACCTTCACACAAGTGTCCATTTCAGAGTCTGAGTCCAAGGGACACCTGACCTACAAAATTTGGTCAAAGAAATCATCCTAGGAAGCAGATTCTAAAATGGGATTTGTGATCTGGATTACCTTTAGGTTTGCTGACACTTTTGTCCCTATTACTGGTTGTGGCTGAAGTAATTTTGGCCTATTTTAAACAGGATTACCTGTGTCCATCATATCCAAATTTAGTTCACAAGTCTTGACTCTACAGAAAAAAAAAAATATTGAAAGATGAGCGAAGAACACAAAATCAATCAGCAGCAGCCTCAACTGTAGACATTATGCCAGACGTGGTATGTATGGTACCTATGCTGGAACAGATCTACATGGTCTCAGTAACAAGGTATGGATATGGATACTGATACTGTTAATTCACTAGTTTCTAACCACTGTGAAGACACAGTACAAGTTAGCGCAGTCACATGGGGAAGGCAGCGGTACACACTGAGGCCGGGTCCAGGGGCTTTGTTCACTCTTGAACATCTGCCATAATATTATCTGAAGGGATCCAAAATTTCTGAACCTTCTACAGACAACCTCATTGATATTTATTGAGAAATTAAATAGCTTGAAAAATATAAACTTCTAAAACTTACAAGTATAATTTTATATATCCATGTGTGTGTTAAAAGAATTCAATGTCTATTAAAATAAAATCTTTCTAACAAGATGACCTCAGGCATAGATGGTATTATTAAGCATTTAAGGACAAGTCATACCAATCTCACAACATCTTTAAGAAAACAGAGGGGGAATAAATTATTATTAATTCATTTTAAGAGGTATAACTCCAATATGAATAGACTGTTGGTGTGTTTGGGGAGCTTTTATTTTATTTTTTTGGAGGTATGAGTTTCTTTGATGGGGGAAACCCTCCACCAAAGACACTTTCTGTGCACTCATTTGCTTTAGATGGTTCATCGGGACAACTGATATTTAAGATTTTACTTGATTTTCCATAATATAAATAAATAGCCTAGTTTGTAAAAAATCTGACCATATTTATTTCGAGTATTTCTAGGTCATTGGAAATACAATCATGAACATGACTGAAGTTGATTTAATTAACAATGTAGGCCAAAATTTTACACTCTATTATGAGGATAAATGGGCTTCCCTGGTGGCTCAGATGGTAAAGAATGTCCCTACAATGCAGGAGAATCAGATTTGATTCCTGGGTTGGGAAGGTACCTTGGAGAAGAAAACAGCAACCCACTTCAGTATTCTTTCCTGGAGAATCCCATGGACAGAGGAGCTTGGCAGGCTACAATCCATGGGGTTAAAAGAGTCAGATAAGACTTAGCAACTAACACTTTCCACTATAAGGAAAAATAAACTAAAAAGTACATGCCTAGCTAGGAAATTTTAACACAAAGGAATTACTAAAAATGTGTAAGTTTTGCTGACATTATTCATTTGGAGACAACCATATGATATAGAAAAATATAATCAGCAATGCCTTAAAAAAGGAAAATATTTTGACCCTCATGTAAATGTTATCTCATTTAAAACAAAAATAGAGTTTCTTGTGGTTATTATTTTCATTGCTCCCTCAGGTTTATTTTAGGTTTAGAATTCTCCATGATTAATATATTCAATGATATTTTAAACTTAAAAATGCTCACATGAATAAAATTTTTGAAACTTAGTTTCTTCCTAAATTCTATCAGAATATTTCAGTGTGATAAAGTGTCAGATATTAGTGTCAATCAATAGTGCATTCCCTCACAAGTAAGTAGAACCACTAAAGTAATTTAAGATCTAATAGAAACCTGATAAACAGGGAATCAGAATCAATACAGCTTAAATCAATAAAGGAATATAAGTTATTGATATTTAGCCTGGAGAAGAAAAGACTTGGCAGAAAACATGAGAGCTACAATTCATTATTTTACAGTGTAATAAGAGAAACAAAATAGGTTAATTTTAGGTAAATTAAAAAGTTTAGGAAGAAGAATGATCTAATCTCAAATTATTGGTTAAATTTTGAACAACTGCAGCTGACCAACAAAAAATAGAACAGACTCTACTGCCAACTATTAAACTCCCTGTTATTATCACCTGTCAGGTTATTACATTAGGGATTCCAACAATGGATAAACAGTAAGCACTAAGGCCTCCTATACTTGAATACAGAGTTTTCAAGCCTAATCTTTCATTCATCTATGCAGTGTAACAATTGCATTGTGCCTTGTTCTATCTGAGGCATTTTGCCCTTTTACTCATTTTCTACTTTTTCCAAAAGGACTCTCTCTATATACTTGTGTCAAGAAAAGCCCTCTTCTGGTTTGACTGTGGCACTGTTTCTAATGAGTCTTTTTTGAGAGGTATTTTATCTATTGGCCTCAGTCTGCTGGGAAAAAAAAAAAGAAAAAAGAGATCAGCATATTTCCTAACTATGCAAACTACTTTAGTTTGTTCAGCTACTCCTCATCTCTCATCAATTTCCTTTCACTTTCTATTTTATTTGACCTCTCAAAATTCACATAAAATGTCCTTCCAACTTCTTCAACAACTTTAGCATTTCCTTCTCAAACATATTTCCAGTCTCTAGCTAATATCCTTGAAATCAAACACCACATTATTTTTTATCCCTGGTCTAAAAGTTTTAGAAATTGATTGACCAAAGCCTAGTATAATTATTCATTAACACTGTGACACCACACAGGTCTTCATCACCTGGAACTGTTTCACCAATGATAACCAAAGTATCCTTGTATCTGAAAACAGCATCTTAACTAATGAATCTAGTTTTCCTACTTCTTGAATAATCTAAATGTCAGTCTCCTATTAAGATATTTTCAGTCATCATTCAGATTCTAATTGCACAACGTCCTGTAAAGAGTTGGGGTTGTATGAGTGTTCATTTCCTTTTTTCACAGTTTCATTGAGGTGAAATTGACATGCAATACTGTATAAGTTTAACTTACAGCCTAATGACATATACACACCATAAAGTTATTACCGCAATGCATTGACATCTTTTCATATATTCAAAATTTTTTCTTTGTGATGAAATCTTTTAGGATATACTTTTAAATATACTGTACAGCAGTGTTAGTTATGTCTTCCCTGGTGGCTCAGTTGGTAAAGAATCCACCTGCAATGCAGGAGACCTAGGTTCAATCCCTGGGTCGAGAAGATCCCCTGGAAAAGAAAATGGCAACCCACTCCAGTATTCTTGCCTGGGAAAACCCATGGACAGAGGAGCTGACAAGCTGAATTCCATGACATTGCAAGAGCTGGACATAACTTAGTGGCTAAACCACCATCTGTGTTAATTACAGCCATCATGTCATGCATTATATCCCAGTACTTCTTTATCCAATAACTGAAGTTTGTACCTTTTGACAACTCTCATTAATTCTCCCACCCCAAGTCCCATCTCTGGTGACCACAAATCTGGTCTCTTTTTCTGTAAGTTTAGTTATTTTTAGATTTCACAAGTAAGATCCTACAGTACTTGTTTTGCTCTGTTGGACTTCTTTCACTTAGCCTAACTCCCTCAAGTTCTATCCACACTGTTGCAAATGGCAGGGCTTCCTTGCTTTTTTTATGACGAAATGTTATGCTATTCTCTGTGTGTGTTTGTACATATCTAACATTAATTTTATCCATTTATCTTTTGATGAACACTTAAATTGTTTACTTGTTTCAGAGACTATAATTAATGCTGCAAGAACAAGGGAGTGCAGATATCTCTTTGACATAGTGATTTTGTTTCCATCAGATATATACACATAAACAGAATTGTTAAGTCATATGTAGTTCTATTTTTATTTTTCTGAGCAACCTCCATACTGTTTTCTGTAGTGGCTGCACCAATTTACATCCCTAGCAACGATGCACCAGAGTTCCCTTTTCTCCACATTCTTGCCAGCATCTACTATCTCTTGTCTTTTTGCTGATAGCCATTCTGACACATGTGAGATGATACCTCATTGCAACTTTTTTGCATTCCTTAATGATTAATGATGATGAGCATCTTTTTATGTATGTGCTGGCCATTTGAATAGCTTCATTGGAAAAACATCTATTCAAGTTCTATGCTCATAATATTTGACAAGGGGGCCAAGAACACTCAATGGAGAAAAGATAGTAAATACAATAAATGATGCTGGGGAAGTAAGATGTTCACATATAAAAGAATAACAAGACCTCTGTCTTACACAATCACAGAAATGAACTCTAATGGATTAAAGGCTTAGATGTAAAACCTACTGCCTTAAAAATTCTAGACAAAAACACAGGGAAAAGCTCCTTGACAGATTCATGACAGTGATTTTTTTGCTTTATATGACACCTAAAGCACAATCAAAGAAACAGACAAAATAAACAGATGTGACTACATCAAACTAAAAAGTTTCTGAACAGCAAAAAGGAATGATCAACAAAATGATAAGGCAGCACACAGAATGAGAGAAAATATTTGTAAATCATGTATCTGATAAGAGGTCAAAATACATAAAGAACACATATTTGCTCAATAGCAAAGTGACCAGATAATCAAACTTAAATGGCTATTCCTTTCGATGCTGATTGATAGTGCAAGAGAATCACAAGCTTCTTAGAGAACCCCAACAAATCCAGTAAAAAACAAAATATACCTCATTCTGTATCATCCATTCTGTCTACTTTCACCATTTATGCTTTGGGGCTGTAGACTATTTTTCTGAGAAACTTGTTTAAGTAAATAAAATACTTCATCTTTCCTTGTTTCACCTGTATCTTTGCTTTAATTTATATCTTGTAAAAGTTGCACGGCATTTCATGGGAGTCCTTAATCCTCACTCTTCTTTATTCTCCATCAGTGACTTAATCTTTCTTAAAGACTAAAGCTTTGATCGATATATCTTTGGAGCTTTACCTGTCAAATGTTTTTAAGATACAGTATCTTTTTGAAAAGATCAATATATGCATGGAATTAACATCAAATGAACTGATTCTCAAAATTAAGGAAAAAGCAAAAACACCTAGAGGGCTTATAAAAACACATATTGCCAGGTACACTACAAACCTCTCACTTCTAAAGGAAATTAAGAAGGTTGTTGTTGTTGTTTAGTCCCTAAGTTGTGTCCAATTCTTTGTGACCCCATGGACTGCATCAAGCCAGACTCCTCTGTCTATGGGATTTCCTAGGAGTGGGTTGCCAGTTCTTTCTCCAGGGGATCTTCCCAACTCAGGGATCAAACTTGTGTCACCTGCATTGGCAGGCAGACTCTACCACTGAGCCACCAGGAAAGTCCCATGTTATTATACTTTTTGAGATGTTATTATACTTTTTGTTCATTCATTGTTACTTAAGTCTGTATTCAACATTATTTCCTCACTGTCACTGGTGTTTATCTCAATGACAGCAGAGACAATATGTTTTTGCATGAAATCCTTTTTAATCTAATAACTTTTTTGCACTCAGTTTTTTATTTTTCTTTTCAAAATACCTGAAATGTCTATGTGCTTCCTTCCAGTAGATTTAAAAAAAAAAACTGAACTGAACTGAACCATTTTTCACAACTTCTTCAACCTCTACCTTGAAACCTTCTCACATCATCCCAATTTTTATCTAACTGCAATGCATGTACGCGTTAAACTAATTCCCTAAGGTTAAAAAACTGTGAAGAAGGAAACAGTGGCTATATACCAATTTGAATTGAGGTAAACTGCATACATATTAGTGTTTAAGTGATATATAATTATGTTTGCAAATTAGATGCTCTGAAAAATCCTGCAAAATTATAAGTGTGTTTAATTCAATGTCTCAAATTTATTTAGATATAGAATGCCTCTTTAAAGATACGCTGATATTTCTAGTGAATACTGTCTTAGGATGATGTAAAATTACTTTCTATGTATTTCGTTTGTTGTTAGCAAAAAGATAGCTTTTATTTAAAATTTTCAGAGTTCTCAGTACCTTCATTTTTTGGCACATCTACTGATGAAAATCACTTTCATTGACAGATTCATATTTAAATCATTTTGCATGTACCATCACTATTTTAACTGGAAATGTTTACTGCAGGGAACTAACTTATATTAGAAATGAATTATAATAGCATAGCTAGACCATGAGCTTGAATCTGTACACTAATCCTTACTTGTGTGATTTAAAGCAAACTATAAAAGTAGCAAGTCTCCTGAAAAGCATCAAAAGACCAATTGTATGCTAATCCCTAGCACACAGAGCATGGTAGATAATAAATTCTCAACACATCAGAGTTTAGCAATCAATTGTATAATAGCTTCCAAAAGCATAAATGCAGGGGAAAAGCTATTCTAACAATTATGATGCTCATCCATTAATCTACAGTCTACTCTTGTTATAAAAATAACGATTTGAAAGCAGCAAAGATGATGTTGCCATTAGCTTCATTTTGGAGTTTTTATAAGAAACTGTTTGGAATCCTTCCATTCTGTTTGCATAAGGATACAATTTGCTTCATGATTCACTACATCATTTTTTTTTCCCTTGAGAATTTGCAAAAACATCAAGTACAAGAATTTTTGTGTGTTTCCCTTAATTGTTTTGTTTACCATGCTGTATTTTTGTGACCCTCATACATTATAATATATCCCTTTTGAAATACCTATTAGGTAAGTAAGTATTAGTCACTCAGTCATGTCTAACTCTTTGCAATTCCATGGACTGTAGCCCGTCAAACTCCTCTGTCCATGGGATTCTCCCAGTGAGAATACTGGAGTGGGTTGCCATTCCTTCTCCAAAGGATCTTCCTGACTCAGGAATCAAACTCCTGTCTCCTGACTTGCAGGCAGATTCTTTACCATCTGAGTCATCAAGGAAGCCCTATTAGAAAGCAATATATGAGTTCATATATGTATTTGCACTTAGGGTAAAAACACTATGCTGTCTCCAGTGTGATTGGAACCATTTTGTAAGGAAAGGTAACAATAAATGTGTGTGTATAATATATATGCACTGTATATACATATGTATACATACACATACTTTTCTGTGTGTGTGACACACACACATGTTGCAAGACTAGTACAGCTACCATTTTAACAAGTTCACCATTCCTCTGGATTTGAATATAGTATGCCCTGTTTATGCATGCATACTCACTCAGTCGTATCTGACTCTCTGTGACCCTTTGGGTTGTAGTGCACCAGGTTCCTCTCTCCATGGGATTTTCCAGGCAAGAATACTGGAGGGGGTTGCCATTTCCTCCTCCAGGGGATAATCCTGATGCAGGGATTGAGCCAATGTCTTCTGAGTCTCCTGTCCTAAACAACTAGTATCAATAACTTAAGGCTAACTTATATGCAGAGTACATCATGAGAAACGCTGGGTTGGTGGGAGCACAAGCTGGAATCAAGATTTCTGGGAGAAATATCAATAACCTCAGATATGCAGATGTCACCACCCTTATGGCAGAAAGTGAAGAAGAACTAAAGAGCCTCTTGATGAAAGTGAAAGAAGAGAGTGGAAAAGCTGGCCTAAAGCTCAAAATTCAGAAAACTAAGATCATGGCATCATTACATCACTTCATGGCAGATGGATGGGAAATAGTGGAAACAGTGGCTGACTTTATTTTTCTGGGCTTCAAAATCACCGCAGATGGTGACTTCAACCATGACATTAAAGAGGCTTACTCCTTGGAAGGAAAGTTATGACCAACCTAGGCAGCATATTAAAAAGCAGAGATTTTGCCAACAAAAGTCCATATAGTCAAGGCTATGGTTTTTACAGTGGTCATGTATGGATGTGAGAGTTGGACAGTGAAGAAAGCTGAGCGCTGATGCTTTTGAACTCTGGTGTTGGAAAATACTCTTGAGAGTCCCTTGGACTGCAAGGAAATCCATCCAGTCCATCCTAAAGGAGATTAGTCCTGGGTGTTCATTGAAAGGACTGAGATTGAAGCTGAAACTCCAATACTTTGGCCACCTGATGCGAAGAGCTGACTCATTGGAAAAGACCCTGATGCTGGGAAAGATTGAGGGCAGGAGAAGAAGGGGATGACAGAGGATGAGATGGTTGGATGGCATCACCCACTGAATGGACATGGGTTTGGGTGGACTTAGGGAGTTGGTGATGGACAGGGAGGCCTGGCGTGCTGTGGTTCATGGGGTCGCGAAGAGTCGGACATGACTGAGTGACTGAACTGAACTGAACAAATTATTAAACCCAGGAACTATTATTAAAATCAAGAAATTTAACACCAATGCAATACTATTATCTAATCTAAGTTACTGGTATAATTTCATTATAATTTCAATTTTCTTAGTATTGCCATGAATCAGTTTTCCCCTTATGGATATAGTTAGTATCAAGCATCGCATTTTATCATGTCTATTTAGTCTATTCTAAATTTTTTTTTTTAATCTCAAGCATTCTGTGATCTAAAGGCAAGTTATTTTTGTAGAATGTCCCTCAATTAGGGTTTATAGAATATTTCTTTAGGATTAGATTCAAATTATGCATTTTGGTTGTATTACTAAAAATACGATGTGTTCACCATGGTGCATCATATCTAAAGCCATGAAACATTTGATTGTCCTAAAGTTCTGTGCTAAGTTGCTTTAGTCATGTCCGACTCTGTGTGATGCAAAGGACTGCAGCCCACCAGGCTCTTCTGTCTGTGGGATTCTCCAGGCAAGAATACTGGAGTCGGTTGTCATGGTCTCCTCCAGGGGATCTTCCTGACCAAGGGATCGAATTCGCATTGGCAGGCAGGTTCTTTCTAATGTCACTTGGGAAGCCCATCCTAAAGTTAGTAACATTAATTTTGATCAGTTGGTTTAGGTGATGACCACTATATCTCTCCTGTGTAAAGTTTTTATTTTCCACATTGTCATCAATAAGTAATTTGTAGGGAGATACTTTTAAGACACCGTAAATATCTTATTTCTCTTCACTATAGTGAAGTATTTCCAAGTATTAATGATTTTACCAAATATTAATGATTATATGGGGCTCAATGATTACCAGGTGGCTCAGTAAGGAATCACCTGGTAATGGCTCTGCTTGCCAATGCAGGAGATGTAAGTTCAATCCTGGGGTCGGGAAGATCCCCTGGAGAAGGGAATCGCAACCCACTCCAGTATTCTTGCCTGGAAAATTCCATGGACAGAGGAGCCTGGTGGGCTACAGTCCAGGAAGTCACAGAATCAGACACTACTGAGCAACTAAACACACATGCACAATGATTATATAATTGCATCATTCTTTAGATATTTATTAGCTGATCTTTTTTTTGCAAGAAAGCACTTTTTCTTCTCTTTAACTTTTCTGTTCATTTATTTGTAACACTAATAGCTAATAAAATTTTATTAAGTGAATTATAATCAATTGCTACCACTATTTATTTTGATGTCCAAATTATCCTAGATGTATCCACTGAAAGCCTCTTCAAGCTGGCCCACATTTCTTTTCCCTCTGTCTATACATATATATATATATATATATATATATTTTACTGTTTCCCTCATTTCTAGCACACTGAGGTATTACGAGTTCATCTTAGTTTTTCTCAGCCTAAGTTTATTAGGAAAAAGAGTTTCCTCTAATGATCCTTGGATTCTTTCAGTGGAAAATGGTATTTAAGAATTAAAATATGGGACCAAGGCAAGAATGTCTACTTTCACCCCCTCCCCAGTCAATATTGTACTGGAGGTCCTAGCTAATATAATAAGAAAAGAACAAAAGAGGTATACAGATTGAGAAGAAAGAAATAAAACTGTATTGGTTTGCAAAGTACATGACTGCCTTTGTTATAAATCCCAAAAAAACCAATAAAATACTACTAGTAACTAGTAATCAGTTATGGAAACACTGAAAGACACAAGTGTATTACATGAGTCATTTGTACCCTGATAAATAACAACCAATAATTGGAATTTTAAATTTAAACATGATACTATTTAACAGCAAAAACTTTAAGCATAAACCTAGTAAGAAAATTTTATATATAAAAAAAACAGTATATCTCTGGTAAGGAACTTCCCTGGTGGTCCAATGGTTAGGCTTTTTTTTTTCCCACCTTCCAATGCAGAAGGTACGGGTTGAATCCATAGTTGTGGAGCTAAGATCACAGATGCCTTGTGGGCAAAAACAAAAGCATAAGCAACAAAAACAATATAGTAACAAATTTAACAAGGACTTTAAAAATGGTCAGCATCAAAAATCTTAAATAAAAAATCTCTGGTAAAAGACATCGAAGAAGCTTTCAATAAATGAAGATTACATAGGTATGTACTGGAAGACTCAATACTGACAAGATGTCAGTTCTTTGCAGAGTCAATGAAATCTCAATCAAAACGCTAACATTTTTTGGATATTAACTGTACATATGGAAAAGAAAAAAAACTGCTAACACAACCTCAAGTGAGGACAAATTCAGAGGACCAATGGTATGCGATTTCAAGAGTAAGTACAAAGCTACAGTAACCAAAGTAATATGTACTTAATGTACATTTGAAACTAACACAACATTGTAAATCACCTGTGCTCAAATAAGTAGTTGATTTATGTGTTAAATTTATTTTCTTTTAAAAAGAAAAAAAAAGTAAGATAATATTGGCAAAAGAATAGACAACTAGATCAATGAAATAAAATAGAGAGGCCAGAAATAGACCTATATACATATAGCCAACTGATCTTTCACAAAGGAGAAAAGGTATTCAATGGATAGGAATACTTTTTGAACAAATGTGCTGTAAAAGCTAGACATACACATGTAAAAATAATTTAACAACCTAATAATTTTATATAGGAACTACAAATTGATTATAGACCTATATGTATAATGCATAACCATAGAGTTCCTAGAAGATAACATGGGAGAAAATCTAGGGTGTCTAGAGTTTGGCAGTTTTTTGTTTTTTTTTTTTTTTAACATTACCAAAGGCACAATCTATGAAGGGGAAAAAGAAGTAAGTTGGAAGTCTTAAAAACATTAAAAACTTCTCTGTGAAAGACTCTACTAAGGGAACAAATACACAAATCATGTTGAAGGAAACTGCAAAATATCTGATAAAGGATTATTACCTAAAATATATTAAGAACTCTTAAAAACTCAACAAGAAAACAAATGAAACTATCAACAAGAGGGAAAGTATCTGAACAAATTTCAAAGAAAACTTACAAATGGTAAATAGATATATGAAAACATTGTCAATATATGTCATTTGAAAATTGAAAACTGAACCAACAAAGAGATGTCATTACACACCTATTACAGTGGCTAAAGTCTAAAACACTGACAGCACGAAATGCTGGTGAGGACATGGAGCAGCAAGAATTCTCATTTGTTGGTTATGGGAATGCAAAATGGAGCAGCCACTTTGGAAGACAGCTTGGCAGTTTCTTACACAGCTAAACCTGGGATTGAAGCCGGATCTCCTGTATAGCTAAACGTAGTCTTACCAGAAAATCTAACAATTGTGCTCCAAGGCATTTATCCAAATGAGCTCAAACTTCTGTCTATGTGAAAACTTCACACAAATGTTTATAGCAATTATATGCAAGGCTGCCAAAATTTGGAAGCAATCAAGATGTTCTTCAGTGAATGGATAAACTAACGGTGGTAAATCCATTAACTACTATACCATTCAGTAATAAAAAGAAACACGTTCTCAAGCTGTGAAAAGAGATGGAGGAATGTTAATTGCATGTTGCTAACCGAAGAAGCCAATCTAAAAGGGCAACATGTTACTTGACTCTAACTATATGACACTCTTTAAAAGGCAAAACTTTGGACATGGTAAAAGGATCAGTGATCTCCAGGATGCCAAAGTAGGCTGGAGAGAAAAAGGAATAAATTGGTAGAGCAAGGCAGTGAAACTATTGTAATGGTAGATCTAGGTCATTATTCATTCATCAAAACATGTAGAGTATATAATACAAACAACAAACTTTGATGTAAAAGGTGAATTTTAGCTAATGATAATATATTAGTGTTGGTTCATCAACCCAACAGAATTATCATCCTAATACAAGATGATAATAGGGGAAACTGAGGGGAAAAAGGTGAATAGGTATATGGGAATTATCTCTATTCAATTTTACTACAATCATTCAAACTGCTTTAGAGAAAAGTATTAATTTGTCTAAAAACTAAGATTTGGATGTTATGTGTGCTCCTTGACATTGGTGTGTCATTTCTCCTGGGTGCTCTCAGAAAGCAGAACTAGAAAGAAATACAAACTTACATATGCGATACACATATACATACAATTGTGTATGAATTTTAGGTTCATATATACATGACCTATGGAATGTAGCCTGCCAGGCTCCTCTGTCCATGGGGATTCTCCAGGCAAGAATACTGGAGTGGGTCGCCACACCTTCCTACAGGGGATCTTCTTGACTCTGGGATCAAATCCACATCTGTCTCCTGCATTGGCAGGTGGGTTCTTTACCACTAGCACAATCAGGGAAGCCCTAGATACATACATACATGCATATAAAACTATATATCGCTTTTTTATATATACAAATATATAAAACTACATATATAAACATGTATGTATATCTAAAGGTTTATGTACTAATCTGTACTTAGAGTCTTTAATTTATACTGGCGCTGACAATTCCAATTCAATCTGCACTGAGACGGCAATCTAGTCTGTCCTCTTTTCATGTCTGTAACCCCCTGCTTCATTTGTGATAAAAGAAAGTCAATGAAATCACTATTTTTTCCCCAAGTCTGGAGTTCACAGAAAATGTTTTAGACATGCTAACTCATATTACTATGGAAAACAATTCTATTAAGTTTATTTGTATATTTAGATTTGATAGTTCAGACAAGTGACTGTCTGAACCTACACCTCTATCAATGTAGAGAACACATTTTCTTATGCCAGAAGTTTCCTTGTTTCTGTTTTCTTAATTTCCTCATTGGAGGCAATCAAATTCTGGGGTATTTTTCTCATGAAACATTAGTTTTGTCCAAAACACACACACACACCTCTATTTGTGTGGGTTTTCTTTGTCCTGCTTCCTAAACCCTACTCAGCATCTTGAGCTCCATGCATGCTGTTGAATGTAAGAATCATTCCCTATTTTTTGCCTTGCTGAGTAAAATTTCTTTCCTTCTTTCCTTTTTCTGTGGATTAATCAAGAAATTTTTATTTCATTTTCTCTATTACACCTTCCTACCTTTGTTGTTTATTTCTTTGAATGAAAGTTTAATGTTCACACTATATGTTAATAATGGGTTACTTACATGAACTTTAAGAATCTTTTGTTATTATAGATACATTGTATAATACATACATATCATGCATTTATACTGTATAATGCACACATATAATATACAAAGCTGTGATATATATATAATACTTATCTTACACAGAGCTGGACTGAATGTCTTATAACCTGTCCTGAATCTTTTACAAGAAGTAAATATCAATGTTAATAATATTAAATGAGCAAGTGATATTTTGTTGCTGATGAAATCTATTAGCTTTAAAATATTATCAATATAGAATGGATATGGACAATTTCATTAAAAAATAGCTTATAATCTTTAAAGAGTTTCAGTAAAAATCTATATTAAAAACAAAAATTTCAGTTGCTACAGGCAAAATTTAACCTTCATCAATCACAATTACCTATTTTTGCTTACTTTTTGAGAAGTTTTTGTGAATGGTGCTACAGGAAGTCAATTAGTTTTATGTAGGTTTTTGAAGGCAAAGTAACTTTGTAAAATTTTAAAGCAGATTAATGAACAAAGATTCTAAATCAGGAATATGCTCTTTGTTCTGCTTCTATTTAGATAAGTTTAAAGTATTATTCATTCCAGGAGTTATTTTAAATTATGCTCCCAAAAGGCACTTAAGAAAAACTTAATGTGTTTCTATATTTATTTTTCCCTTTCTTAGTCTCTTTTAAATCTTTTTTAAAGCTATAGTCCCTGAAAAGTGTTTGAGCTGATAATCTGACAATGTACTACTCACCACTATTTTGTCAAGTTAAATTCTCCTGCATTATAGTAAAACTAGCAGTTTCCAAAAATGAGACAATCAATTCACTCACACAATGAATCTTGGAGTTGTATTCCTTGTTAGAAGTCCAAATTATAGAAAAGGCCTTAGTCCTAACATAAATTTTGGACCAAACCCTGTGACGTAATAACTTCAAGTAGAACAATGGGAGTTCAAAGAATCTTTGTTCCAATTCCTCTAAATTTCTTTATGCTGTCAAGGATGCATGTGATCTTTGACACATAAAATGATCATTGTCTCTCATTTCCAGTTAAGAAGAAGTAATAGTTCCTGACTCTCTGAAAAGACCGTACTTAAATCAAACTTGTTTTGGTGCTGATTGTATTAATATCTTCACCCAGTACAGCAATAATTATGTACTACTTTTTAAAGGAAAAATTTTCTTCCCCATTATTGGTACTTTTATACTGTGAACAGAGATACATTACTAACCCTAAACCTTTTACTAACTTTTTCCTGATTCCACTACTGAGGAGGTATATTTTGTTGTCTGATTCCTAAATTTGAACAGAATGACAACACTTGTGTGTGTGTATGTGTGAGTAGGGGGGGTGGGTATTCTCCTCAGTTTTCTACTCTCTCCCTATACTGCAATCGTATATTCATATTTTGCATGTGAGTTTCTAATGCTCTGAAACTGAAAGTCGCTCATTCGTGTCCAACGCTTTGCAACCCCATGGACTGTACAGTCCATGGAATTTTCCAGGCCAGAATATTGGAGTGGATAGCCATTCCCTTCTCCAGGGGATCTTCCCAACCCGGAGATCAAACCCAACTTTCTTGCATTGCAGGTGGATTCTTTACCAGCTGAGTCACAAGATGCTCTATTTTACATACTTTTCAGTCCTTCTGATTTGTTTGTATTCATGTGACTTTCTTTGGGCAAGAAAATATGGGCAAAATTATCAGGCCAGTTTGGAAGCCAGGGCTTTAAGTAGCATTGTTTGATTCCAGTCTGTGCTTCAATGATCTGTCATGAGAAAAGCATGTTTAGCTAGGTGCTGGTACAAAGAGAATGCAGAGATGGAGCAAGTGTTGGAAGTGTTAGTTACTCAGCTTTGTCTGACTCTTTGCAACCCCAGGCTCCTCTGTCCATGGGGTTTTCCAGGCAAGAATACTGGAGTGGGTAGCCATTCCCTTCTCCAGGGGATTTTCCTGACCCAGGGGTCAAACCCAGGTATGCTGCATTGCAGTCAGATGGTTCACTATCCGAGCTCCCAGGGAAACCCACAGAGACCAAGGAACATACTTAAAACCTACTGCAGCCTGAAGCCCAGCCAAGTCAGCCAGTAGCCTAAACAGAGCCAACCTCCTAACACATAGACTGGAAATAGAGAAAAGCATGTGCTGTTTGAAATTACTGAACTGGGGAGTGTTGTGAACAAAGCCCTGCTGTAGTGCTGGTGAAGAGATACAACATGCCTGTCTAATACCTATGCTATTTCTATTCTTGGGAGTGGCCTTCTCAAAGATAGCACCTGTCAGCTTCCCTTTACACCGTGTCTTAGCCTATGCAGTCTGTCTGTTGCTGAGAGTCTCCGGGTGCCCCTGGCTGGACTGTATTTAATAGGAGGTCTGATAGAAGAACTTTTCACACATCAATGTATGGAGAAGGAGTTCTGGCTTATATATCACTTAACTTAAACCTTATACTAACTAGAATGGCCTGTTTTGTGGCTATTGTACCTCTGCTTCTAACCATTAAAGGACAAAAACACATTTAAAAATCAAAATGCAGTAACTATGGTTCAGGCATTCAAAATGTAGCTCCAAGGCCATTGCGTCTGCGTACGTTGATTTTCATGGATGTGGTTTTAGACACATTTCTGCATTACTGAGAACTTGATTTTCTAAACTTTCAAGTCAAGGATGTGACCAGGCATTCTCAAATAACACTTGCTAGCAGCTGCCAGCTCCAACCTTACGGCCTCAAGGCCTCCCTTGTAACTATGCAACCGTTTTGGACTCCAACCAATTCTTACTTATGAAGCATCCTCACTTCTTGCAACCTCCAACCCTAAGTTTTGGCAAATATTTTATGTACTTTCAAGAGTTTTGCCTCTATATAATCATCATTTATTTTGTAGTCCAGCAGAATACAATTCAAGGGCTTCTTCAATCTGCGTCTCAAGGGCCATAATGCTCAGTTTAGCCCTCAAATGAAACACTTTTCTATTCCTATGGATTATTCCCATCAACAGGTCCTTGTGGCTCTCAAACTAAATCAAATTCCCCGGTTTATTTTCTGATAAGGAAATTTGTCTTCTATATTTACTCTTTCACAAAAGAAGGAAGGTACTATAAATTAAAGACTCACTGGAAACATAAGCAAAAGGAGCATAATTGTGAAACCTGTTTCCTAGAGACATAACAATTGATCTTAGAGGGCTTTTTTTTCTTTTGTGCAATAACAGTTAGGCCTGGACTATGACACAGGTCTAAATAATTGAAATGCAGGAAGAAAAGAAAAGGTTTATGATATGGTCCTCAGCACATTTTCAAGTCTCCCCGAAATCTATTTGCAGACTAACTCAACATTTGTTTAGCTATATACATTAACACATACAGTCATCCAGGTGTGCAACATGCCAGCTGCATTAACATAGGTTTCTCCTTTTTAGAGAGTTGATTCAACCATTTAAGTACAAAAATCAATAATTTTTAAAATGTTCTTTTTGTGTCAGCATTGAAGAATTAGTCTTTAAACTTTACTGGAAACCAGTAATCCACATCTGCTCAACTGTCAAATCATCTAGGTAATTGCTAAAGAAGGTCCTTTAGTGACATTACATCCAACATGCACAGAATACACATCCTTTTCAAGAACACATGGACTGTTTACTGAAAGAGATAGAACACAGTATATACAGAAAATAGCCATATACAAACATCTGACCGGGAAAACAAATGTAAAGGCAATATGCTCTATTTACATGAACACAAAAATTTCAAATAAACTATGATGCAACACAATCCATAAATATTTCATGACTATATGGGGTTTACTAGAAAAAAGTCAAATTAGTTAATATTGAAAATTATTCAAAGTAATCCAGCATATTAAAGGCATAAAAAGTCAACAAGATCTTTTTGCTAAATAAAATATTTACATAATTGATAAAGCAAACACAGATGATGATTAAAGTAAATCTTAAAAATATGCAGAATAGGAGTGTCTTCAGTCTGGAAAGATATCAAAATATGCAACTAATGTTCTACTTAACAAATCAGCTTTGAAAAAAAAAATTCCAGTGTATTCAGTTTTTAATATGTTGTATTGAAGGTCACCTATGCAAATAAAATGAAAGGAAATGAAATTAAGACTGGTAAAGAATTAAAAGTTTAATTATTTTTGAAAAACCAAACTGTGTACAAATTATACTCTAAGGGAATTATAAACAAGTAAACAAAAACTAAAAAACTAATACATAAATTTGGTAGCTTTCCTGGAAAAAATCAACATAAAATTTCCATTTTATTATAAAATTCTAGCACACTGGCATTATGCCTTCTGAATTTTTCAGGTTGTAGAACAGAATATCTTAGATATTAAAGTCATTCACATAATGACACTTGAACAGAAGAGTCCTGTGCTCTTAATATATTCTAGGTCTCTAGAATGTTTATCTAATACAAACTATAGAACACTAACATCCTTAAAACCATGAAACACTGCAGAGTAAAACAAAGACCTCTGTAAATACAGAAATATTATAAGTTCATGGACTGGACTATTAGTGCTAGTGGTAAAGAATCTGCCTGCCAATGCAGCAGATGCAAGAGACAGGTTCAATCCCTGGGCTGGGAAGATCCCCTGGAGGAAGAAATCACAACCTACTCAGATATTCTTGCCTGGAAAAATCCCATGAACAGAGGTGCCTGGCAGGCTACAGTCCATGGGTTGCAAAGAGTCAGATATGACTGAGCACTTGTTAGCAGCAGCAGCATAATAACACAATATTAATTTTTACCAAATTGATTTAGATATACAAAAAGAGCATAAGAAAATTCTCAATAGTTTTATGCGGAATTCTCTTTTCAATATTGATTCTAAATTTAGAGGGAAATACAAGTAAGTAAGTAAGTAAGTAAGTGTTACTCGTTCAATCGTGCCCGACTCTGTGACCCCCAAGGAATGCAGCCCACCAGGCTTCTTGTCCATGAGATTTTCCAGGCAAAGATGCTGGAGTGGGTTGCCATTTCCTTCTCCGAAGGATCTTCCCAACCCAGGGATCAAACCCGGGTCTCCAGCACTGCAGGCAGATTCTTTACCGACTGAGCTACAAAGGAAGCCCAGGGAAATACAAAATGCCTAGAAAATACTAGACAAGATTAAGAGGAACAAAATTAATAGGATTATACTATCAGAATTAAAGCATACTGTAAAGCTACTCCAGACACACATGATTATAATATCATAATTTAAAAAAAGTAAATATGTATAACAACAATTTAAATCACCTAAAGAAGAAAAGTGCCACATCAAAGAAACAATGGAAGACAGAGGACAATGGAATCATAAATTCTATACTCTGAAAGAAAGCAAAACTACTCTTGGTTTAGAATTATATACCCAGCAATGTACATTTTAAATAAGTGTAAATTAAATACATTTTCAAATGAGCAAATATGGGGTATTTGCAATATTTGTTGAAAATTATCTTTTTGCTTTTGTTTGTCTTTTCATAATCAGTTGACTTCGTTTCATGTTTACAGGCCTGCTCTTGTCATCTAATCTATTCTTATTAGATATTAGATATTAGATATTAGATATTCTTATTCATATTTTCTTTCAGGAAATATGAAGTTGGGGAAAAGAACATGCACATGTGTTGCAAGATATTTGATTTTTCTTTCACAAAGTACTTTGGAATGTTGCTTTCTAATTAATTTCCAGTAGGATAACACAGATCTTTTTGCTCACTGTGAAAGCATTTTAACATCTTCCAACTGCATGATGAATAACACTTAAATACTTTATCCTGTCATTGAAATTCCTAAAAAGTCTTACCTACCATAAATTCTCACTGCTTCCCGTGGTCCAGCTGATAATAAGCTACCTGTTTTCTCACATGCTTCAAATGTCCCTCTGCACATACTGCTCCTTCTCTCTGAATTACCCCTAAACCCTTACATACATGTTTCACCCTTTCCTCCAAGGTTCAGCTGGATAGAACTACATTTCTCTGGAGAATTTTTTGATCCCATTAAATAATACAATTTCACTTTTCTCTGGACTCCTTAGTTATTTAATTTAAACTTCTATCAGTTCCTTAGGAAAATAATCCATGACTACTTCACTCATAGATCCTTCTAAAATTAAAGTGCCTTGCATATTATTAACAATGAACATAGTTGTTGAATAAGAAAACAAAGCAAAAATAATCTTTAACCAACTGTCACATTTCATCAAATATAGGTTAGCACTATGTAATGGATTTTTAAGTATTAACAAGAACAATCTGATCAAATTTGGAGCCAGAATATAGATCCATATATTTAAAGAAACAAATTCAAAGTATGTAAACTGTGGTAGAGGACAGAATCAGTTTTTGGCTGGGAAGCTCTCCCTGGAATAGTAAATAATGACCTTCTAGTCCCAGCCATATTCACCTAGTGAGTCAGTTGTGATCACCACATTCATATATATTCTGCCTGGATTCAGAAGGCATGTTTTTGTTTTCATTTCATATTTTTCTATTTCCTGGTTTAAATAATAGAGTAAGTAAATGGAGTTGGCCTGAAATCAAGTGGAAATGTTACATAAAATTTACACCCAAATATATTGTGAAAATGTTTTTACATTTATGAACTGTATTAGTGAAACAGATATTATATAGTAAATCAGTCTATTTTAACTTTCATGTTTAATAAGCCATTACATTCAAATCATTGATTTTATTAACTTATTTCAATCTTCTGTAACATTAAACACAATTTAGAGCAAATATATGAACATGAACATATGCTTTCCTTTAGAACTTAAAAAATCACTGACATGGGTTTTAAAACACATTGAGAATGCCATTATAGCTAAACAAAGTATATAGTACACATTCTAGAATTAATATTAAGAAAATTATCAAAGTGGCTCATAACTCTAACATAAAATTAAGGTACTATGTGATATATATGATAAATAATATGAAACTGATACATTTAAAAATAAACTATGGGTTTGATAATTTAACAAAGTTTAGGTAAACTTTCATTGACTTTACAGTATATTGCAATTTAAAGGTTTCTGTTCTACTGTTTAAAAATTAATTCCATGTTTCTTTTTTAACATCATCTTGATAAAGTTTCCTTGAATAATGATATAGATAAATTAGGTGAATTTTGTATTTTTAAAAACCCTAAAGAGGAAATACAGTGGTTCCATTTTGAATTTCCTTAATTTACCCAGTGAAAAACAACACTTTGCATAAATTTTGATGGGTTCTGACATGTTCCTGCAGTAGTTTCATAACACAATTGAGAGAAAATTCTTCATTAAAAATGGCATTTATCTTCCTAAACTTGTGAACAATACCAGCAACTGTTTAAGTCAGTTAAATAAAACTATGCTTTCATAATTTACTAAAATAAATCTCATTTTATGTGATATTTTTCTTTTTTCCATGAATTAACATAAAACATTGTTATCAAATGACAGATGTTTTTAGAGCTGGGAGCAAATTATATTAGAACCCTTGGATGATGTTTGCAAAGCTTTTGACTTGCCTATAAATCTCTTCTAAATATTTGAAAGCGCTTTAAAACAAAAACTGGAAAATAAACTAGAGAATATGAAATAAGTAACAATTATAGTAATGTACAAAATCTATCAAACTTAAATACCATAAGGCTGCTTAATCTCATGGGTGTATGAATGAAGGAATAATAGTTCTAAGTTTCAGACTAAAAGGGTATCATATCATGATATTATAAGGCAGCTTAGGAAGAATTTAAATAAATTAGATAAATATAATCTGTATACAGTAGATACATATACACACACACACAAGCACTGTGTCTTGTACTTGTGTTGTGTGTCTCTGTGCATGTGTGTTCTCAAACATCCTTCAGTCAGTCATGTACATATGGCTTGGAGCCATAAACTCTGGCAGACATGAACCGGGTTTACAGTGAGGGTGAGGTACATGTGTATAAAAGGAAGAACTTGCTAAAACATTTTGATGGTTATGGTTTATTTAAACAGTAGTTGATACTGACTGTTTCTTTACTAGTCCCTCTACTAAGCTCTTTACCTAAATTACATAATTAAAACTCAAAATAATCTTTGGGAAATGAAATAAATAATATCTCTATTTTAAATATAAACACAAATTTATAGTGCAGTTGGCCTTTAAGAAATTAGTCAGTGATAGAGCTGGGCTTTAGACCCACATTCACCTCAATTGATGTACCTGTCAATCCTTTTTTCTAGATCTCTTTTCTTACAATGAACTTTTCAGAGAATGTATGATTTCATGTATGTTAGCCTTTTAGTCTTCACAGTAATGCTATGAAAGATAGCCATTCATTATCATCATGGCCACCACATTATAAATAAAAAGATATAATTTAGAAACTTAAGACATTTGCTACAGTTCACATGGAGAATAAGTGGCAAAGCAGAAATTTAATCAGGTATTTTGACTTGGAAACCTATATCCTTAAACAGATCATACAAATGTCCATGTTTTAGACAATACTTGCATAGTTATAAATATCAAACTTGCTCCATTAGGGAAATCAGTTGAAAAATGTGGCCTTAAAGTGTAATGTTTGATGTGACTCACAGATGGGTAATGCTAAGAATGAAAGACATCTGAGTGTTTTCTATGTTCACCAATTATTCTAAGCTCTTTTTTAATTTCAATACCATCAAGTATGTAAAACACACACACCTACATTTTTTAAATGCAGAATTTAGGATTAATTGAAGTCAGCTAAATCTCAACATCTTGGGACTAAGCCTAAGCCTTCTGTCCTAAAATACCCTAAGTTCATGTTTGGTTTTATATATCTGTTTGGTTTGGTTTTGGTTTTACGATCATTATACGTTACAGATTACATCCAGGTTTACTTCTGCTTCACATCAATTTTTTAAAATTTATACTTTCTTGTCAAATCGTCTACGTGAGCCTTTAGAATGTACTCAAGCATTTAGAATGTGCTTTAGTGTATCTGTCTGCAGTGTGGGAGACTCAGGTTTGATCCTAGGGTCAGGAATATCTCTTGGAGGAGGAAATGGCAACACACTCCAGTATTTTTGCCTGGGAATCCCATGGACAGAGGAGCTGGTGGGGTCCATGGGGTCACAAAGAGTCAGACATGACTGAGAGACTAATACTTTTATACACACAGTATTTTTAATCAAATTAAGTATACTATTTTATAATGTTTAAAATAATCTGCATGCACTTCCCTTTTATTATTTTTTAAAATTTTTTGGCCACATAGCATGTGGGATCTTATTCCTTGACCAGGGATCAAACCCTTGACACCCACATTGGAAGCATGGAGTCTTGACCACTGGACATCCAGGGAAGCCCCCCTCCTTTATTATTTTAAGTGAATATATTATTTTCTAATTAATTTTCATAATTTTATTATCATGGTGATATTTTCAAAGATGCTACTCTTTGGTATAAGGATCAATGTAATTTTTACTTTCAAATCCATGAATTTATGCTTTTGTTTATATTAATAAACTTTAATGTATTAGTAATCTAATATTTTGAAAATCATTTTCATATTTAAGTTTATCTTACGAATATTTCAACAGTTAAAATCTTTGCCACCTGTCATAACTTGAATGTTTGTACTGTTTACTTTAATTACAACATATTTGAAGGGGGAAAAAGGCAAGATAAAAAGAAAATGGGTATATTACATTTCTAAGTGACCCTTGAGTTTTGATCAAAAAACTTTTTTATTACAAAATGGATTCAGTACTTCTTTACCGAAAATGAATTAAATTGATGACTGAGGAAAATATTTTCACTGTTTCCTTTCATATACCATTTACTATTTTCTTTTGGAAAATTTAGTATTCCATTGTATAACATACCTTTCTTTATATGATTTCCTATAACTGAATGACAAAAAAATAAGATGATTCAAAAATGAGCAAAACATTTCAATTAATATCTATAAAGAAGATATACAAATGGCTAATAAGCACAAAAGATGCTCAGTATCATTAATCATTAGGGAATGCAGATGAAAACCACAATGAGATACCACCTTAAACACATTAGGATGGCTATTATTGACAAAACAAACCACAAATAAGTACTAGTGAGGATGTGAAGAATCTTGTGTTATGTTGATGGGAATGTTAAACAGTGTAGCTGCTGAGGAAAAGAGTACAGTGATTCTGGAAAAAATTAAAAATAGAACTGTCACATGATCAGCCATTCTACCTCTGAGTATATACACCAAAAAATGGAAAGTGAAGTCTCAATGGGACATCTGTACTCCCTTGTCATAGCAGCATTATTTCCAATATCCAAAAAGTAGAAGCAAGGCAAATGTCCATCACCAGAGGAATATATAAAGAAAATGTTTCATATAAATACAATGAAATATTACTCACTGTAACACAGTGACTACATGAATCAACCTTGAGGACATTAAGGTGAATCAAAGAAGTATTCACATAAAGGAAAATACTACATGGTTCAACTTATATGAAACAGCCGCTGCTGCCGCTGCCCTAAGTCACTTCAGTCGTGTCCGACTCTGTGCGACCCCATAGACACAGCCCACCAGGCTCCCCCGTCCCTGGGATTCTCCAGGCAAGAACACTGGAGTGGGTTGCCATTTCCTTCTCCAATGCATGGAAGTGAAAAGTGAAAGGGAAGCTGCTCAGTCGTGTCCGACTCTGAGTGACCCCATGGACTGCAGCCCACCAGGCTCCTCCGTCCACGGGATTTTCCAGGCAAGAGTACTGGAGTGGGCTGCCATTGCCTTAGCCTTAGTAGTTAAATTCAGAGTCAGAAATGGAGTGGTGGTTGTGAGGGGCAGGGACAAGGAGAGAATGGGTAGGTATTTAGTATGTGACAGATACAGAGTTTCAGTTCTGCAAAAGAGTTCTGGAGATGGATGGTAGTGATGGTTACACAATAGTGGGACTATAGCTAATACCCCTGAACTATGCAATTAAAATGGTTAGGATGGTAAATTTTGTTATGTATATGTTACTGAAATTAAATAAAAATTGTTAAAAATGACTTGTCAGTCAGTTATAACTATAGACAGTATGCTTTAAGTAAAATAAAGCTATCTACAAATTTAGTAGAGATACATCAGTAGTGATCTATATGTACTTGAAAATTCTGACTTTTCTAAAGTAACAATAGATTATATAAATAAAACTCTAAACATTCCCCCATAGGAAACCTAGAAAATTGAGCCTTAGGAAAAAGAGGAAAAAAAAATGCAGAATTAGATGCATGACACAAAGACAAAGAATCTAGTCAGTACATTGCTTCCCTAAGTAAGCATTAACATTAAACAAATAAGTATCAATATCTACATCTATATTTGCCTATCTACCTTGCAAATATTTCCACCACTGAAATACATTTATATATCACTCTTAATTGCAACATAACAGAACTGAGATAAGAATAAGTGAGAGAAAATGTGAATGTTAAACTAATGATTAACAGAATAATACTCCATGAAGAAAAAATAACAACAAATTTTTATGCACCAAATATATCTTACACTGAAAATACAAAAAGGAAAATTTGAGACAATTCAGCAGAGATGTGAAGAATCCACAAAACTATACATTTTAAAATTCCTTGCTTTGAAACATATACTCTGACAAAAAGGAAGAAAATGTAGAATATATTTGAAGAACACAATTAAGAGCTTGCATACAAATAAATATTGATAGAGCATTCTTTCTGAAAAACTTTCACAAGCCTAAATTACTTGAGTACTCCTACTTCCCGTAATTTATTTGTCTAAAATTAAAAGGAAATGTCTTAATTTTACTGAGTCAAATTAAAAATGGGATAGAAGCACTGCATCTTACAAATAATA
Organism: Antilocapra americana; assembly: GCA_007570785.1. Lineage (NCBI taxonomy): Eukaryota > Metazoa > Chordata > Mammalia > Artiodactyla > Antilocapridae > Antilocapra > Antilocapra americana. The sequence continues at coordinate 27,008,959 of ML661338.1, read as the reverse complement.
TTCTTAGGGAGGAAGGCAGGTAGTGGAGGAGGGGTAAGGAAAGGACAAAAGATAACAAGGACCAAAGATGTGTTAATATCTCAGAGATTAAAAATACACTATATTCCTCACCTCCGCCTCTTTAATATTTTTAGTTTAAGTCCTAAATCCTTATGTTGTTGTCATTGTTGTTTAGCTACTAAGTCATGTCTAACTCTTTTGCAACCTCAGGGATGGTAGCCCAATCTGTCCATGGGATTTCCCAGGCGAGAATACTGGAGGGGATCGCCATTTCCTTCTCCAAGTCCTTATAATAAGGTTTAAAACATCATAAAGCAGAAAGGGGAGGGTAAGGAGAAGATTGAGGGGAGAAAGAATGAGAGGACAACTAAAAAGGCATGGGGATCAGAAAGCAAAGAATGAGATCTGCAGTGATTTACAGGTGATAAAGAGAATACGACAAAGTACTGGAATGAATAAATGAGCTTATCAGTTTTGGCAGAAGTCAGATAAATATACAGAAATCATAGCATTTCTAGTTGCTAGCAGTTAAAATCAGAAAATTTAATTTAAAAAGGATTGGAGAAGGAAATGGCCACCCACTCGAGTATTCTTGCCTGGAGAATCCCATGGACATAGGAGCCTGGGAAGCTACAGCCCATAGGGTTGCAAGAGTCGGACACGACTTAGCGACTAAACTGCTACTACTACCACCACTTCTCAATTAATAAAATCACCAAAATATGCTTAGGAATCTATCTAACAAAATATGTGTAAGATTTTTAAATACTGAGTAAATAGAAGAGAATGAGAATTTGTGTTACGTTGAAAGGTACAAATTGTTTGGATGTCAATTTCTACCAAATTTATAAATTTAACACAATTTTAATAAAATTTATTAAAATATAATTATTGAATCAGTAATTTTAAATTTCAAAAGGAATTATGAAGTTGTATGAGTACTCAAAATAATTCTGAGAACACATTAACACATAGACATGCCCTATCTAATATCAAGATACAAACAATGGTAGCTCAGAAGAATGTATAATTAATAAAAATGGAAACTATCACCAGAACAGGCATCAAAATTACAGATTTAAACACACAAAATTTGTTCATATTTATGCCAACAGACATATTAGGGTAATTCATTATGTTTTATATATTGGTTCCTATTGTGAAAATCATAGTTGGAATCACAAAACATATGACATACTAATCAAAATTATGAAAGTAAAAAAGAAAAAAAAATCCGAAATAAGATAGAATAGGGCAGGAGACCTCACTAGAGATTTCTCCAAGAAGACACACAAATGGCCAAAAACCACATGAAAATATGCTCAGTGTTGCTGATTAGAGAATGCTAATCAACACTACAGTGAGGTCCACCTCACACGGGTCGGAATGGCCATGATTAAAGTGTCTACAAATCACAAATGCTGGAGTAAGTGTGGAGAGAAGGGAACCCTCCTACATTGTTAGTGGGAATGTAAGTTGGTGCAGCCACTATGGAAAACAGTATGGCGTTTCCTCAAAAGGCCAAACAGAGTTACCATATGATCCAGCAATCCCACTCCTGAGTGTGTATTCAGACAAAACTAGAATTCAAAGATACGTGCATCCCGATATTCACAGCAGCACTATTTACAATAGCCAAGACATGGAAACATGTCCGTGAACAGATGAATGGCTAAAAATGTGGTACATATGCACAACTGCATTAGGAAATAATACTACCATCAGTCAAGGGAATATTGTTACCAGTCAAGGAGCAGAGAAATTAATAGAAAAAACAAAATAATGCTTCCTAAAAAGATTAGTAAGTGTGAACAATCCTGAAATTTTGGAAAACTAACAAAATTAAATAATGGGAGCAATAATAACCATGGAGTCTAGATAGGGTTTAAAGTGTTAGTCACTCAGTCGTGTCCGATTCTTTTCATCTCTGTGGACTGCAGCCCACCAGGCTTCTCTGTCCATGGAATTCTCTAGGCAAAAACACTGGAGTAGGTTGCCATTTCTTCTAAGAACTGAATTTGTAGAAGTACAAATTGACCTTTATTTCTATCTACATTTTTCCTAATGTATGTACTAATAAATTACTCATTTATATTTCATAATTGTAAATATGCCTCCACACTCTACATAAGACATATCCAGTAACTAGTTCTCTATTTATAGAACTGAAAATATTCAGTAAAGTTTAAGAAAAAGCTCAAGTAAATGTTTTATCCTAATATGTACACACAGAGAGTAAATATATATCTTGGTTTTAAAGGCATGCAATTATAATTCAATTATTATACTCTTCAGCTCAATAATATTATTCTGAGCAAAGCATTTAAAACATTTTATTAAAATATATTACAGCTTTACTTTCTTCACATGAACACTTTGAAAATATACTCAGTTCCAGTTTTCTTAAAACATTTTGACATGTTTCCTTTCTTCAGTACCTTACATAGCATCAGATTTACAATGTACATACAAACAGTACTTTTAGAATATATAAACAATAGTTGTTATGTAATATTAAATCAAATAATTTAATTTGTAATATGTGCTTAAGAATTTTGTTTTATTTCCCAACATGGACTTAATGAGAAATCTAGAACTGTATGTTAATTTTACTCATTAAAAATATTTTAGCATTTTCATTTAAATGTACTTCCTCCTCCAATGCAGTGAACCCAAGATAAACTTTTCATGAAACAGATTTCATATATTTGATTCTTATACTACATATTAATAAGTGGAATTCACTAGTTGCAAAGTTTGTAGTCTTTTGTCTATTTCAGGAAATAGACAAAATATGCATGTGTTTTCAGACAAAATTTTTAGAAAGGATGATACTTGTGGATGGACATCTGTATTAGTCAGAGTTCTCCAGAGAAACAGACTAATAGGATATAGAGATATATAAGAAGAGATTCATTATGGAAAGAGATTCACTATGGGAATTGGCTCATGCAATTTGGGAGGTTGAGATATGTGGTTATCTGGGGCTTGCAAGCTGCAGATCCAGAAAAGTTGGTGGTATAATGCAGTCAAGGTCCATAGGCATGAGAAGGACTCTCGTGTCCAAGGGCATAAAAATGGATGTTGTATCTTAAGAGTGAGATACAACACTCACTTTTTGCCTCTTCTTTACCTTTCAGTTCTACTTGTGCCCTCAACAGATTGGGTGATGTCCCCATCAATCACATTGGTGAGGCTGATTTTCCTTATTCAATCTAATGAATTAAATGATCATGTCTTCTTGAGACATCTTCACGGCTACACTAGGAATAATGATTTACCAGCTATCTGGGTAACTCTTAAGACCATTCAAGTTGATATATTAACAATCACAGCACCTCATAAAATGTGTGTACCACAGTATAATTCACAGAGTTGGTGTAACTGCCAACCATTGGAAGGATAATTTGCTTCATACATTCATTGACTTTTAAATAACTTATTGTTATCTATATACAAGTATTATGATAATGTCAAGAAACACAGGTACTGATATTTTGAAAAATGTAGCACCTTAAAACAAAGGCACCAAACAAAAGGGTAATGATTTTGGCACAGAAAGTAGATACTCGACAAGTTGTGTTAAAATGAAAATCATTCTTATGTGTGTAACATCAGTGTAGCATGATGATTTTAAGTTTTAATACATTTAAAAATTATTTTTGAGGAAACTATTTCTAAAATGAGTACATCTTCTCTTTTTTCTTAGTTTCAAAGTCATAAACATCCATGTAAAATATCTAGAAAATATAGATTGACAAACTGTATAAATTTTATTAAAATACTGTTTAAATTGACAAACTCAAATAAATAATGTATAACATTAAAATTCTCAACCTGTCATTTATGGTCTATGAGAAGAATTCAATCTGGCTTTAATTTTAATCACATCTTGACCTCCAATTATGCATATTCTGTACTTACTATTGTTAATGTATGTGATTTTTCATCCAACCTTGACAGTGTCAGATAGGAAACTTCCAGTGCATCTAGGTAAAGATGACAAATTGATGTGTGTACATAACTATTTCTCTTATGCTTTATTAGTCCTAGGATGAACTGAGAAGTTACTGTGCCCCATATTGCCCTTCTTACACTGTACTTACACATTTACTTTGGAGATTCAGGAATCTCCATGCATATGTATATTCATTTTATCCATTTAGGATTGTTCATTAAGGAAAAAGAAGTGACTTCTTCTCTACCAAGGTGCATTATTTGTTTGGGATGAAGAATCTCCAATTAGGATCCTTAACTTTTACTTAAAATGTCTTCATAAGCTTTGAAATAGCTCAGTGTTCTGCAAAATGAATTCTTCAGATGCTAATTATTTTTGATATTCTCTCAATAGAATGTTTCATTCAATTCAGGGTTTGTTTCTTTAATTCACTGTAGTCTCTGCCAATGATTCTTTTTATGTGTCCACAATCAGACGCAAAGCCAGGAGACTTATCTATATTTTCATATTGTTTAGTTTATTATTTAATCCATTCTCATTTCCATGCATTCATTAAAGAATAGACAATGTTGAGAGGAAGCCACTCTGGGTTTTAAGTTACTTTTGTTACAAATCTGTTACATTTATTTCTAGAGTTACTAATCAAAATATCTCCTTAAACACTCAAATATTTTGGTATATGTTTACATTAAAAATATATTATGAAGTCTTTCTGACTTTTATCTAATACCAAATATAATTAGCCTCTACTTTGTTACTATTACTGTTGCACCTTCTGCAATGATTCTGTATGGCAAGTCACACACAGTTTTGTTATCTATTTTATATGTCTGACTCTCCAATTATACAGAGAGCTCACAAAGGAGCTATATTTTATTCTTAATTGAATTAAAATTGCATTAAAGATACAAAATACATTTAATATGTTGTAATAAAAATATAAAACTAATAGCACTTATAAAATACATGAGAATTTAAAATGTGCTAAAATTAGTTGAATTAAATTAATTATATTTTGATAACATTTATTAATTTTACATATTTATAATATATTGCAGACTTTGAGGCAGATATAAAAATTTTAAAGTTAATCTGCTCTCTTTTAAAAGTACAGGTAAATGTGATATTTGATGAGTCTTGACTTTTTTCTAAATCATCATTTAAAAGTACTAAAAATACCATTTTGATGTAATGGAACTACAGAGAAAAAATAGTATTTTAGCATTAGGTATGAGGTAAATGATATGGTTTGTTTCCAAGACAAACCATTCAACATCACATTAATCCACTAATTCAATCAATAATGCTGAAGAAGACGAAGTTGAATGGTTCTATGAAGGTCCACAAGAACTTCTAAAACTACCACCAAAAGGAGATGTCCTTTTTATTGTAGGAGATTAAAAGCAAAAGTAGGAGGTCACTGAAACCTAGAGTAACAGTCAAGTTTGGCCTTGGAGTACAAAATGAAGCAGAGAAAATGCTAACAGAGTTTTGTCAAGAGAACACACTGAACATAGCAAACACCCTCTTTCAACGCAAGAGATGATTCTACACATGGACATCATCAGATAGTCAATACTGAAAACAGACTGACTATATTCTTTGCAACCAATGATGGAGAAGCTTTAAGTGGTCAGCAAATTAAAGCCTGGAGCTGACTGTGGCTCAGATCATGAGCATTTTCTTGCAAAATTTAGATTTAAATTGAAGAAAGTAGGGGAAACCACTAGCCATTCAGGTGTAACCTAAATCAAATCCCCTGTGATTATTCAGTGGAGGTGACAAATACATTCATGTGATTAGATCTGGTAGACAGCGTGCCTGAAGAATAATGAACAGAGGTTCTCAACATTATACAAGAGGTGGTAACCAAAATCATCCCAAAGAAAAAGAAATGAAAGAAGGCCAAATGGTTGTCTGAGGAGGCTTTATAAATAGCTGAAGAAAGAAGAGAAGAAAAAAGCAAGGGGGAAAGGGAAAAACATACCCAACTGAATGCAGAGATCCAGAGTAGAAGAGAGATAAGAAGACCTTCTTTAACGAACAATGCCAAGAAATATAGGTAAACATGAGAATGGGAAAGACTAGAGAGATCTTCAAGAAAATCAGAGATATCAAAGGAATATTTCAGGCAAGGATGGGCACAATAAAGGACAGAAACAGTAAGGACCCAAGAAAAGCACAAAATATTAAGAAGTAGCAACAATACATAGAAGAACTATATGAAAAAGATCTTAATGCCCCAGATAACCATGATGGTGTGGTTACTCACCTAGAGCCAAACACCCTAGAGTGTGAAGTCAAGTGGAAGCATTATTATGAACAAAGCTAGCAGATGTGATGGAATTCCAGCTAAGCTATTTCAAATCTTAAGTGCTGTACTCAGTATACTAGCCAATTTGGAAAACAGAGCAGTGGCCTCAGGATTGGAAAAGGCTCAGTTTTCATTTAAATCCCAGACAGAGGCAATACCAAAGAATGTTTAAACTACTGTACAATTGTGCTCATTTCACATGCTAGCAAGGTTATGCTCAAAATCCTTCAAGTTAGGCTTCAACAGTATAGGAACTGAGAACTTCCAAATGTGCAAGCTGTGTTTAGAAAAGGTTAAGGACCAGAGATCAAATTGACAATATTTGTTGGATCTCAAAGAAAAGAAAGGAATTCTAGAAAAAAAAAATCTACTTCTGTTTTGTTGATTACACTAAAGACTTTGACTGCATGGATTACAATAAACTGTGGAAAATTCTTAAACAGAACACCTTACCTGCCTTCTGAGAAACCTGTATGCGGGTCATGAGGCAACAGTTAAAACTGGACATGGAACAACAGACTGGTTCCAAATTGGGAAAGGAGTACATCAAGGCTGTATATTGTCACGCTGCTTATTTAACTTGTATGTAGAGAACATCATGAGAAATGCTGGGCTGGATGAAGCACAAGTTGGAATCAAGATTGCTGGGAGAAATATAAATAACCTCAGATATGCAGATGACATAAGATTTACGGCAGAAAGTGAAGAAGAACTAAAGAGGCTCTTGAAGAAAGTGAAAGAGGAGAGTGAAAATGTTGGCTTAAAACTCAACATTCAACTCAACTAAGATCATGGCATCTGGTACCATCACTTCATTGCAAACAGATGGGGAAACAGTGACAGACTTTATTTTGGGGGGCTCCAAAATCACTGCAGATGGTGACTGCAGCCACGAAATAAAAAGATGCTTGCTCCTTGGAAGAAAAGTTATGACCAACCTAGGCCATATAGTAAAAAATAGACATTACTTTGCCAACAAAGTCCATCTAGTCAAAGCTGTGGTGTTGGAGAAAACTCTTGAAGAGTCCCTTGAACAGCAACGAGATACAACAAGTCCATCCTCAAGGAAATCAGTGCTGAATATTCACCAGAAGGACTGATGTTGAAGCTGAAACTCCAATACTTTGGCCACCTCGTGCAAAGAACTGTCTCATGGAAAAGACCCTGAGGTTGGGAAATATTGAAGGCAGAAGGAGAAATGGACAATAGAGGATGAGATGGTTGGATGGCATCTCTGACTTAATGGACACGAGTTAGAGTAAACTCTGGGAGTTGGTGATGGACAGATGGACAAGGAGGCCTGGCATGCTGCAGTCCATGGGGTCGCAATGAGTCAGATACGACTGAGTGGCTGAACTGAACTGATGATGGCTGTCTATTGTCACCCACCCTGCTTGTTTAACTTCTACGCAGAATACATCATGTAATATGCTGGGCTGGATGAAGCACAAGCTAGAATCAAGACTGCTGTGAAAAATAACATCAGATACACAGATGATACCACTCTAATGGCAGAAAGTAAAGAGGAACTAAAGAGTTTCTTGATAAGGGTGAAAGAGGAGAATGAAAAAGCTGGCTTTTCATTGGGAAAAATTGGGAAAAACTCATTGGAAAAAATTCAATGGAAAAAAACTAAGATGAAGGCATCTGGTTCCATCACTTCATGGCAAATAGAAGGCGAGAAAGTGGAAGCACTGACAGATTTTAATTTCCTGGGCTCCAAAATCACTGCAGACAG
>ML661338.1:26891007-27000549 GCA_007570785.1 Antilocapra americana | reverse complement strand
CTGTCTGCAGTGATTTTGGAGCCCAGGAAATTAAAATCTGTCAGTGCAACAATACAGTATACTAACACATATATATGGAATTTAGAAAGACAGTAACGAGAACCCAACATGGGAGACAACAAAAGGAACGCAGATGTATAGAATAGACTCGTGGACTTTGTGGATGAGGGTAAGGGTGGGATGATATGGGAGAAGGGCATTGAAGCATGTTAATTGTCATGTGTCTAATCAATCGCCAGCCCAGGATTGATGCTCGGGGCTGGTGCAGCGAGATTTCCCGGGGGGGAGGGAGGAGGGAGGGGGGACCCGGAGGGGAAGCATATGTAAACCCATGGTGATATCATGCCAATGTATGGCAAAAACAATAATAAAAAAATAATAAATAAAATAAAAAAAATAAAGTATCTTGCAGACTAAAAAAAAAAAAAAAAGATGCTTATACCTTAGCAAACCTATACAGCATATGAAAAAGCAGAGACATCACCTTACCAACAAAGGTGCATATTGTCAAAGTTACAGTTTTTCCAGTAGTCATGAAAGGATGTGAGAGTTGGACCATGAAGAAGACTGAGCACTTAAGAATTGATGTTTTCAAATTGTGGTGCTGGAAAATACTCTTCAGAGTCCCTTGGCTGCAAGGAGATCAAACAAATCAATCCTGTGGAAATCAACCCTGAGTATTCATTAATTGGAAGGACCAATGCTGAAGCTGAAGCTCCAATACTTTGGCTACTTTATGTGAAGAGCTAACTCACTGGAAAAGACACTGTTGCTGGGAAAGACTGAAGACAAAAGAAAAAGGTGGCATGATGAATTTGAGATGGTTAGATAGCATCACTGACTTGATGGACATGAGTCTGAGCAGACTCGGGGGGATAATGAAGGACAGGGAAGCCTGGCATGCAGCAGTCCATGGGGTCACGATGTCAGTCAGGACTTAGTGACTGAATAACAACAACTATACTATTAACATATCCTATAAAATGAAACATTTTAACAACAAATAAAGAATTCTATTTTGGTTCTTCCAAATGTTGCATAATTTTTGATAGTTACTGATAGATTCCCAACTCAAATTCTTACTGATGTTTCAAACAGAAGATCTGTATCAATAGAAGAGTTTTTCAAAGAGGTAAATTTCTGTTTCTATGCTGGGAAATAGTAGATAAAGCATGTTACCCATGAATTTGAAAAAAGATTCAATTTTCAGACCAAACAAGTGAATGGAATATACAAATGTTCAATTTCATATTTTATAAATGAGATTTAATGAAAATACTCAACACAAATTTGTTATTTGATTATTAAGTGTATGAATCTTTTAAGTGATTCATCATACAAATAAAGATACCAAAATAATGATTGATTTTTATAATGACAGTGATATTGGTGGCACATGTTGTTTAGTCACTCAGTCGTGTCCAACTCTTCTGCAACACCATGGACTATAGCCCATCAGGCTCCTCCATCCATGGGATTTTCCAGGCAAGAATACTGGAATTGGTTGCCATTTCCTTCTCCTCCATCACCATCTTTCTCCATCTCCACCACTTGTGGTACATAGTGAAAAGTAACTAGAATTATTCAAATGACAGCAATATGAAAATTGTACATGGAAAATTTTAGAGACAGTCTATGGAGTACACACATCAGAATTTTACTAGCATCCCTGAAAGGACGGATGATGTATATAACATCCTATTTCCTTATCCTCAATAGTCACACTTCATGTGGACTGTAAAACAGACAAATAGCAGAAGATCTGTCCATCCTCTAGTAGCCTTTATTAATACAAAAGATTAGGAAATCAAGACAGCAGAGTCAAAAGATGACGAGGTCACCTCCACTTATGAACACATCAAAAGTACAGTACATACTGGGAAATTCTCACTGAAAACAAACTGGCAGAAGGCTCTCCTGCAACCAAATCTATAAAGAAAGATCCACTTGGAGCTAGGTAGAAAGAGAAGTAATCACATCAGGATTTGTGCCCCTAGGAGAATACATAGAGGTATGGGGTGTATCACAGGCTGCCAGAAATTTTCTGAGGAGTGAGGGATTCCAACGACAGCCCTAGGATCTGACACCAGGAAGATTAATCTCCTTAATTGGCTTAAAAATCATTGGTACTTACAGAAAGGCTATAAGATACCAAGGTTTTACTTGTGAAGAACATGTAAATGCTTGCTTATTACCTACTTCCAGAAACAAGGTAGACGAAACAGACTGAAACTGTCTAGAAGTCTTAGTGATGTGCCAGAACCATCCCAGCATGTGCCTCATCTACACTGAGTGCCAGCTCTGCCCCCTTTGGCTTCAGCACAGCTCCCCACTAGAGCAAACACTACCACTCTGGAGGAGTGCCCACTTGGGAGGACAGAGCCTGCTTGGACATGGCACTGCATCTGAAAGGGAGAGGGCAGCCACTGTTGACACACACAGAGGTGGTGGATTGGGAGCTATCTGTAGCTCTGACTGGTGTGCTGGAACTGGCCTAGTACATACGCAGGCTTGGGGCTGCTAGTCACTGGGGTGAGGGTGCTGTTGCCAAGGACAGCACGCTTTGAATGAATAGTGTCAGCCTGAACCTGATCCTAAGGACTTCAGCTCCAGCACCATGGAACGTGCATCCATTTCTAACCGGAGAGCCATGGCCACAAAGCATAGGAGAGCACCAGGCTCATGTCTAGCCCTGGCTCTAGCCCATTCATCTCCAGCTCTACCTCCCATCCACCCATGATAAAGACTCTCATTAGAGTTGGTATAGAGGGAACATATCTCAACAGAATAAAGGCCATTTATAACAAACCCACAGCTAACATCATACTCAATGATGAAAAGCTGAAAGATATTTATCTTTTCTAAAATTAGTAATAAGACAAGGATGCCCACTCCTGCCACTTCTATTTAACACAGGCTTGTGAGTCCTTGCTGTGGCAATCGAACAAGAAATAAGAAGGATACATAATGGAAAGAAAGAAATAAAACTGTCACTAATTGCACAGGACATAATATTGTACGAAGAAAATCATAAAATCTACTCAAAAATTATTAGAAGTAATAAATTAAGTTGCAGAATACAAGATTGATATACAAAAATATTTTGCTTTTCTGTATACTAATAATGAATAATTAGCAGAAGAAAGCAAAAGATAATCTCATTTAAAATCACATCAAAGGAATAAGATACACATGAATAAGCTTCAATTAAGGAGAAAAAAATACCTATACTCTAAAGTATAAAACACTGATAAAGGAAATTGCAGATGATACAAAGAAACAGAAAGATATAGTCCATGTCCATGGATTACACAAATTAATATGTTAAAAGGTCCATAAAACACAAAGAAATCTATAGATTAATGCTATCTCTATCAATGCACTTAAAGTCAGTTAATCTGTAGCAAAGGAAGTAAGAACATACAATGAGAAAATGCAGTCTCTTTAATAAGTGGTTCTGAGAAAACCGGAGAGCTACATGAAAAAGGGTGCCATTCAGACACTTTTTCACATGATGTGCACACACAAAATGGATTAGACACCTAAATCTACAATAAGAAACAATAAGCTCCTAGAATAAAATGTAGGCAGAACCTTTTTGACATAAATTGTACCACTGTTTTTCTATCTCCCAAAGCAGAAGAAATTAAAGTAAAAATAAATGAGCTAATTAAATGAGAGCAACTTAAACTTTAAAGCTTTTGTATGAAGCGTGTGCTTAGTCGCTCAGTCGTGTCCTACCCTCTGCAACCCCAGACTGGTAGCCTGTCAGGGTCCTCTGTCCATGAGATTCGCCAGACAAGAATACTGGAGGAAGTTGCCATTTCCTTCTCCAGGGGATCTTCCTGACCCTGGGATCGAACCCAGGTCTCCTGCATTGCAGGCAGATTCTTTACTGATGAGCCACTAGGGAAGCCCAAACTACTGAATAAGAGAAAGTCTCTGCAAATAATACAATCAATAATGAGTTAATATTTAGAACATATGAACAACACACACAACTCAATAACAAACAATCCAACTAAGAAATGGACAGAAAACTGGAATAGATATTTTTCCAGACTACATACAGATATCAACAGGTACATGAAAAGATGTTCAACACTTTAATCAGAGATGTGCAAATCAAAAACCAGAAAAATATATCTCACACCTGTCAAAATGGTTTTTATCAAAAAGTCTACAAATAGTAAACATTGGTGAGGATATGGAGAAAGGGGCACCCTTGTAACTGTTGGGGACATGTAGATTGATCCAGTCACTATGAAAAACAGTTTGGAGTTTCTTCAAAACACTACAAATAGAACTACTATATGACCCAGCAATTCCACTCATAGGTATATATCCAAAAAATAGAAAAACACTAATTTGAAAATATACATGTACCCTAATGTTCATAGCAGCATTATTTATAATAGCTAAGTTATAAAAGCAACCTAGGTGTCCATTAACAGATGACTGGATAAATAACATATCTCTCTTTATCTGTCCTTCTCTGTCTCTGTCTCGCTCTCTTTTTTCTCAAACACACACACTCAAAGGATGGGATATTAGCCATAAATCAAATGTAATTTCACCTTTTTCATAAACATGGATGGACCTGGAGGATATTATGCTTAGTGAATTTAAGTCAGCAGAGATAGAAAAATACTATTTTTATCACATACATGTGAAATCTAAAAAATGAAATAAATGCATGAATATGAAGAAACAGAAACAGAGTTAGAGATATAGAGAATAAATTAGTGGTTATCAATGGGGAGAGGGAAGGTTGGAAGGGGCAAGACAGGAGTAGGAATTTAAGAAATACAAACTTAAAATGAGATACAGAATATATTGTACAGCATAGGAAAAATAGCCATATTTTATGATAACTTTAAATTGAGTATAATTTATAAAATACTGGATCACTGTGTTTTATATTTCAAGCTAATAACTCATCTATATTTCAATAAAAATGGTGTGTTCATTTTTTTTTTATCAGTTCCACATATGTGCTATAACTTTTTTTAGTTCAGTGAATTTTATAAAGGACTTCACTGTCCTGCTTTAAGATTTGGCTCTGCATACTTTTCTCCCAAATATACAAATATATAAACCAGTGAAAGCAAACTATAGTTAATTTAAATCCTTATGCTGTTCCTTTCTAATTATCTGAAAGAGTCAAGGATTTTTTATGTCAATTTCCACCAAAGAAAAATAAACTTGGATTTATAAAAATGACTACAGTACAGAACCAGAAAAGCATGTAATTGAAAAATACTGCAGTTAAAGGGTAAATGAGAATAAGTTCTTAAAAACAGATTACAATGAAATGGGGCAATTATTGAGAAAAAATGTGGGTTCTCAATATGATTTAAGATACAACAACCATGAAATTAGAGCAAGAAGAATAAATATAGAGTATATCCAAATAGTTTATACAGATAGCAACACTATATACAATGCATACATTTCATTATAGCAGTTAAAAGAGAAGTATGAATCTTGGGAAAATAAAATCACTGAAAGTAAAGGAATGATTAAGTTTACTTGACCTTGAACCATCTGAGACAATAACATTTGGATCTGTTGCTCACAATAATGTTTTCAAAATAATGTTTGTTTGGAAATTAAAACATTAAGATGAATGTGAAATCACAACTGCCTCAATGGCTGTGAAATTCTGGACCTATGGAAATGTATCTGGTCATGACTTACTGTGAGTCGGCCTGTCAGCCATGAAATGTGGGCATGTTAGTTCAGTTCAGCCACTCAGTCGTGTTCAACTCTTTGTGGCCCCATGGACTGCAGCATGCCAGGCTTCCCTGTTTATCACCAACTCCTGGAGCTTGCTCAAACTCATGTACATTGAGTCAGTGATGCCATCCAACCATCTCATCTTCTGTCCTCTACTTCTCCTGCCTTCAACATTTCTCAAAATCAGGGTCTTTTCTAATGAGTCAGTTCTTTGCATCAGGTGGCCAAAGTATTGGAGTTTCAGCATTGGTCCTTCCAATGACTATTCAGGACTGATTTCCTTTAGGATTGACTGGTTCGACTTCCTTGTAATCAAAGGGAAGCTCAAGAGTCTTCTTCAACACCACAGTTTAAAAGTAGCAATTCTTTGGCACTCAGCCCTCTTTATGGTCTAACCCTCACATCATAATGGCTAATGGAAAAAACATAGCTTTAACTAGACAGATGTTTGTCGGCAAAGTGATGTCTCTGCTTTTTAATATGCTATCTATGTTGGTCATAGGTTTTCTTCCAAGGAGCAAGCATCTTTTAATTTCATGGCTGCAGTCACCATCTGCAGTGAGTTTGGAGCCCCCCTAAAAATAAAGTCTGTCACAATTTTCATTGTTTCCCAATCTATTTGCCATGAAGTGATGGGACCGGATGCCTTGATCTTACTTTTTTGAATGTTGAATTTTAAGCCAGCTTTTTCACTCTCCTCTTTCACCAAGAGGCTCTTTACTTCTTCACTTTCTGCCATAAGGGTTGTGTCATCTGCATATGTGAGGTTATTGATATTTCTCCCAGCAATCCTGATTCCAGCTTGTGCTTCATCTAGCCTGGCATTTCACATGATTACTCTGCACAGAAGTTAAATAAGCAGGGTGACAATATACAACCCTTGACATACTCCTTTCCCAATCTGGACCAGTCTGTTGTTCCATGTCCGGTTCTAACTGTTGCTTCTTGACCTGCATACAGATTTCTCAGGAGGCAGGTTAGGCGGTTTGGTATTCCCATCTATTTAAAAATTTTCCACAGTTTGTTGTCATCTATACAGTCAAAGGCTTAGTGTATCCACTGAAGCAGAAGTAGATGTTTAAAATAAAAATTGTTGTGCTGTGACTAAGTCTTGTATGACTCTTTCTAATCTATGAACTGCAGTACGCCAAGCTTCTTTGTCCTTTATTATCTCTTGGAGTTTGCTCAGACTCATATCCATTGAGTAGGTGATGCCATCCAAGCATTTCATTCTCTGTCACACTATTTGACTTCAGCCCTCAATCTTTCCCAGCATCAGGGTCTTATTTCCAATGAATTAGCTCTTTGCATCAGGTGACCAGAGCACTGGAGCTTCAGCTTGCGCTTCAGGGTTAGTTTATTTCCAAATGAATCAGGGTTGATTTCCAATGAATATTCAGAGTTGATTTCTTTCATGATTGACTGGTTTGATAAAAAATAATCTGTTGGAAACTTAGACTGTGGCTTCTGCATGTCATGGTGATTTGTAGACATCTTCACCCTCACGCTCAGCAGATCCAAGTGCCCCATTTTAATGAGTAAAGACACAGAGGTATCTTCAGGCCAAAGTGATGAAATGAAGATGCTGAGCAAGATGCACTTTGTGTTCAGTTCCTTTTGTCAAGTCATGTAAACAAAATATTATTTTAAAAACCCATTGCTTTTAAGTCTGACTGACAAACAATTGCTATTTGAAGACAGTGAAGTAATATATAAGATTCGACTTAGAGATGATCAGAATTATACATAAAAAGAGCTGACAGAGGATAAAAATAATAACTAAAAAATTAAGTCTCTAATAATAAAGTCTCTAAAACAATAGCTAAAAATACTAGTTGTAAATGAGAATTTGGTGAAAAGTTATCAAAACCTAGGTATATTCTAGTTTTTAAAATGTCTAAGAATAATGAAAAAGTTACTCAAGCTAAACAGATTAATAGGGACAAAGAGACAGAAGTAACACTTGGGCTTTCTATAGGATTCTTTCTATAAAAATGGACATCAGCTATGAATAAAGGGAAAATAATGAGACAAAAAATAAAACTAAATTATTCATTAGAAATTTAAGTGTGGAGGCAAATAAAAAATATTTTCAAATACATTTTATTTTTATAAAATCTCACAAAACACCCCTTACAACCATGAAAATCATAAATATAAATTCCAGATGTGAAGAAGTTGTTATGTGAAAGATCTAATAATGAGAGGTAAAAATAGGAAAGATTAGAAAATCTTTTAAATAAATCTAATTAATTTAGTTATAAAACCTATGTGACTATCAAATTTGGGAAGGGCAAATCTATCCAATAAAAAATAATAATTTATGTTCCACTTCTAAAATTTTAATGTATGCTATTTATAAAAAATTCAAAATGTGAAAGTGTTTACAAGATCTTTATCAAATTTATAGAAGAGTTGTGTAATATTTTAAAATATTTTGTTATTATTATAACTGCCTCCATGGTTCAGTGGTAAAGAATCCACTTGCAATACAGGAGACACATAAGTTGCAGGTCAAACCCTGAGTCAGGAAGATTCCCTGGAGAAGGAAATGGAAACCCATTGCAGTACTCTTGCCTGGAGAATCCCATGGACAGAGGAGCTCAGCAGGTCTACAATCCATAAGGTCACAAAGAGTAGGACACAACTGAAGAGACTTAGCAAACATACATTATAGCCATCATTATAATTTTTATCATTGGCACTCTGCTTATTGTTATTATTTAGTCTGTGTCTCTTACCAGGAAGGTATATACAGTCATGTCAAAAAAGTTAATTAAAACTGAAATATATTCTTTATAAAGCTCAGAAAACACTGAATAGCTTATTACAAAGTAAGAGATGTTTTTTAAAAGCACTAAAAATCTTTGATTATGCAGTGTAAGTATGAAGTGACAACAAAATGATAATGATAAATTTTAATGACTAAAATTTGTTTTTACCATTGAAAAGAAGACTAACACACTTATATATGACAATCAGTCATGTTTTACTTGGAATAAATTGCATACATACACATAAAGAAATTATAAAACAATAAACATCAGTTCAGTCACTCAGTTGTGTCCAACTCTTTGTGACCCCATGAACCACAGCAGGCCAGGCCTCCCTGTCCATCACCAACTCCCAGAGTTTACCCAAACTCATGTCCATCGAGTCAGTGATGCCATCCTGCCATCTCATCCTCTGTTGTCCTCTTCTCCTCCTGCCCCTAATCCTTCCCAGCATCAGGGTCTTTCCCAATGAGTCAGCTCTTCGCATGAGGTGGCCAAAGTATTGGAGTTTCAGCTTCAACATCAGTCCTTCCAATGAACACCCAGGACTGATCTCCTTTAGGATGGACTGGTTGGATCTCTTTGCAGTCCAAGGGACTCTCAAGAGTCTTCTCCAACACCACAGTTCAAAAGCACAATAAGCATGGAGTCCTACAATTTCACTGAGTTCCAATACCAGAGATCAAAATTTGAGGAATGAAAGTCAATAAAATTTGTACAGTATATTTGAATGGAGGAAGATATGAAGGGACAGAGTCCGGAAAGCCTTTACAGAAGCCTTCTTGAATCATCAGCTGAGTATCTACCTGAAGACACATAAGGTGAGTCACTGAAGCTAGGAAAGACAAATTACAGTGGGAGAAAATTAAATCTAGGTATCATACAAAGCCAGAAATGGAGTTCCCAGTCTCCAGAGCAGAGAAATTTTATAAAACAAATAGGGCATTCACAAATAAGTACCACACCTTAGTGGGCAAGTATCCCTTAGAAGGAATGGAACAGCCCTCACAGTCAACAAAGCAGTTCAAAATGCAGTACACTTGGGTGTAACCTCAAAAATAACAGAATGATCTGTTTGTTTCCAAGGTAAACCATTACACATCACAGAAATCTATGCCCCAACCACCAATGTCAAAGAAGCTGAAGTCGAACATTTCTATGAAGACCTACAAGACATGCTAGAACTAACACCAAAAAAAAGATGTCCTTTTCATCATAGGGAACTGGAATACAAATGTAGGAAGTCAAGAGACACCTGGGGTAATCGGCAAGTTTGGCCTTGGAGTACAAAATGAAGTAGGGCAAAACTAACAGTTTTTCCAAGAGAACACACATCATAGCAAACATCCTCTTTGAACAACACAACAGACAACTCTACACATGGACATCACCAGAAGGCCAATACTGAAATCAGATTGATTATATTCTTTGCAGGTGAAGATGGAGATGCTCTATGCAGTCAGCAAAAACAATACTGGGAGCTGACTGTGGCTCAGATCATGATCTCCTTATTGCAATATTCAGACTTAAATTGAAGAAACTAGGGAAAACCATTAGGACATTCAGGTCTGACCTAAAAAAAAAATCCCTTATGATTATACAGTGGCAGTGACAAATAGATTCAAGGGATTATATCTGACAGAGTGCCTGAAGAACTATGGACAGACATGTGCAACATTCTACAGGAGGCGGTAACCAAAACCATCCCCAAGAAAAAGAAATGTAAGAAAACAAAATGGTGGTCTGAGGAGGGCTTACAAACTGAGAAAAGAAGAGAAGCAAAAAACAAAGGAGAAAAGGAAAGATATACCTAACTGAATGTGGAGTTCGAGAGAAAAGCAAGGAGAGATGAGAAAATAATTCTTAAGTGACTAAATAAACAGAAGAAAATAATAGAATGGGAAAGACCAGAGATCTCGTCAAGAAAATTAGAGATACCAAGTGGACAATTCATGCAAGATGGGCACAATTTAGGAAAAAAACTGTAAGGACCTACAGAAGCAGAGATTAAGAAGAGGTGGCAAGAATACACAGAAATGTACAGAAAAGGTCTTAATGACAGGATAACCACGATGGCATGGCCACTTACCTAGAGCCAGACATCCTGGAGTCTGAAGTCAAATGAGTCTTAGGATGCATTTCTATGAACAAAGCTAGTGGAGATGATGGAATTTCAGCTGAGGTATTTAAAAACCTACAGGACGATGCAGTTAAAGTATTGTGCTCAGTAACCCAGCAAATCTGGACAACTCTGCAGTGGCCATAGGTCTGGAAAATGTCAGTTATCATTCCATTCTCCAAAAAAAGCAATGCCAAAGATTTTGCAAACTACCATACAATTTGCTCATTTCACATGCTAGCATGATAATGTTCAAAATCATTCAAGTTAGGCTTCAAAAGTACACAAACTGAAAACTTCCAGATATAGAAGCTGGATTTAGAAAAGGCAGAGGAACCAGAATTCAAATTGCAAACATCCACTGGGTCATCAAAAAGCA
Organism: Antilocapra americana; assembly: GCA_007570785.1. Taxonomy (NCBI): domain Eukaryota; kingdom Metazoa; phylum Chordata; class Mammalia; order Artiodactyla; family Antilocapridae; genus Antilocapra; species Antilocapra americana. The sequence goes on along the minus strand of ML661338.1, from coordinate 26,989,538 downwards.
AGAACATTCCAGAAGACCATCTACTTCTGCTCATTGATTACGCTAAAGTCTTTCACTGTGTGGATCACAACTAACTGTAGAAAATTCAAGAGATGGGAATACCCAAGCCACCTTCCCTGCCTCCTAAGAAATCTATATGTAGGTCAAGAAACAGCAGTTGGAAGTGGACATGGAACAATGGACTAGTTCCATTGGGAAAGGAGTGTGTCAAGGTTGCATATTGTCACCCTGCTTATTTAACTTATATGCAGAGTACATCATATAAAATGCCAGGCTGGATGAAATACAAGCTGGAATCTGGATTGCAGGGAGAAATACCAGTAACTTCAGATATGCAAATAACACCATCCTTACGGCAGAAAGCAAAGAGGAACTAAAGAGCCTGTTGATGAACACGGCAGAGTAGAATGAAAAAGCTGGCTTAAAGCTCACCATTCAAAAAACTAATATCATAGCATCTGGTCCCATTACTACATGGCAAATAGGTGGAGAAACAATTCCTCCCCTGATACTGGGAGGAAAAGCTGAAGGCAGGAGGAGAAGGAGAGGACAGGGGATGAGATAGTTGGATAGAATCACTGACTCGGGCATGAGTTTGTGCAAGTTCCAAGAGTTGGTGATGGACAGGGAAGTCTGGTGTGCTGCAGCCCATGGAGTCACAAAGAGTCAGACAGGACTGTGACTGAACTGAACAACAACAACAAAAAAAACAAAACTGAATGCCCAATGCTGACCTAATCATAGGTAAGTTTCCAAGTGGCCCTAACTACTTTGTTACCCTCTTCTGTATTCCTCATTTCCATAGAAGAAATCCAAGTTCCTCAGTTCTTTTTCCAGAGGCATTTCATCTGTTTTGAATGGTATGCCAAGAGTTCTCCAAAAGAAGTCAACTGGGGATTTGAGAACACATCATCTCCTGAATCTCTTTTACTCTGATAAGCTCTGATGCTTCTGCCAGAACCATGATCTCTGCTCTTCCACATCCATTTCCTAGACTCAAACCCATCTTGTCTTCAGTAACTACAAAACTTAGCTTTCAGATATGTATGGCAAAAACAATAATAAAAAAAAAAAACTTAGCTTTCAGATAAAGTCTAACTTGTCTGTAAATTATTTATAGAACACGTGTGTTTTTTTAAGGTACTATTTAGAAAAATGAAAAAAATTGCTGACAGTAAATCAGTGGCAGACCAGGAATGGAGAAAATTATACAAAACAGATGTATGTATATTTTAAAATATAACTCTATTATATCATGTTTGCCATAAGAAACAACATCATGCAATATTACAATAAATGTTTTAGGTATTTTACCATATAATTTCATTCAATATTTATAATATCATTCAATATTATAGCAAAATGGGCCTAAGGTTCTCACAGATGTATTACTAACCACTAAAACACATAACAATATTTATATAAAATGAGACTTTATTTATATACTTTTTAAAATTTATTTCAGTCTGACAAAACAGTGATTGAACAACAACAACAAAATAAAACATACAAATGAGACAATAAGAAAATATTGGTGTTAAATAAAAATAGGTCAATATCTCACCACTTAAATTTCTACAGATATTGTCAAATTTTTTAAAAAATGTTTTTGACTTGCCCCAGGAGGAAAACAAAAAACAGAGGATATAGACTTTTCATTAAAAATTATTAAATCTGTAAAATATATGTTAACTTTTAGACAATTTTTCACCCTGTGCTTGCAGGCTGCTCTAAATTAAATGTACGTGTAAAATTTTGCAAAAGCTATTCTGGATATGGCCCTGGGAATTAACAGTACAGTTACAGAGCACATTTATGCAACAAAAAGAAAATATGAATGGCTTATATAAAAAGAAAGTATACAGAAGAATGACAGAGAAGGGGCAAACATCAAAGACCTCCAAACTACCCATAATATTCTCATTGTTTTAGTTGTTGTTGTTCAGTCACTCAGTCATGCCCAACTCTCTGCAATCCTATAACTACAGCATATCAGACTTCCCTGTCCTTCACCAACTCCTGGAACTTGCTCAAACACATGCCCATTGAACCAGTGATGCCATCCAATCATCTCATCCTCTATCGTCCCCTTCTTCTGGCTTCAATCTTTCCTAGCAACAGGGTCTTTTCTAATGAGTCGGTTCTTTTCATCAGGTGGTCTAAGTATTGGAGCTTCAGGATCAGTCCTTCCAACAAGTATTCAGGGTTGATTTCCTTTAGGATTGACTGGGTTGATCTCCTTGCAGTCCAAGGGACTCTCAAGAGTCTTCTCCAACATTACAGTTCAAAAGCATCAATTCTTCAGCACTCAGCTGTCTTTATGGTACAACTCTCACATCCATACATGAGTACTGGAAAAAATCATAGCTTTGACTATACAGACCTTTTAGGCAAAATATTGTCTCTGCTTTTTAATATGCTGTCTTTGTTTGAGACTTCCTTCTAAACATACCCATTCTGTTTCTGTCTTACATAGCACAAATAACTCTGATTACACAAATATAGCATCAAGCTTCTTGGGTTGGTAAACATGTATTTCTTCAAAATTCCTCTAAAGATAGGAAATTTCAGTTTAACTTCATAATTTGAGGGAGTTTCCTTGAACTTGTAAATTTTTTTCATTGAAGTATGGTTAGTAATTTAAGTATAGTTAAGTAGAGTATTATAGAAAAGAAAGTCAATACTTTAGCCATGTAGCTACTTCAATGTTTAGTGCTATGGACTGAACTATACCCCAAATTTCATATGCCACAGCATTAAACCCAGCATGACTGAATTTGGAGACAGGTTCTACAGGAGGTAATTAAGGTTAAATAAGGTAAAGAGTCCACCTTCCATGCAGGAGATCCAGGTTCATTCCCTGGCTGGCAAAGATTCTCTGGAGAAAGGAATGACAACCCACTCCAGTATTCTTGCCTGAAGAATTCCATGGAGAGAGGAGTCTTGCAGGCTACCCTTCATGTGTCCCCAGAGTCAGAAACAATCGAGCAGCCAACACTTTCATTTTTCACTTCAATGTCAATATAACATTGTAAATCAACTATAATTTAATATAATACATAAATTTAAATGATGTCATAAAGGTCCTGATATAATAGGACTAGTGTCTTTATGAGAAGGGCATGGCAACCCACTCCAGTATTCTTGCCTGGAGAACCCCCATGGATAGAGGAGCCTGGCGGGCTACAGTCCATAACATCACAAAGAGTTAGACATGACTGAAGCGACTTAGCCCAGGCACACAGTGTCCTTATAAGAGGCACTAGAGAGTTTGTCCTCTCTCTTTTGCCCTCCCTCACCCTGTGACATTTGCAGGTAGATAGCTGCAGACCATGAAGAGTGTGTTACCGAAACTAAACTCTACCAGAGAATGATCTTGGACTTTCCAGCCTTCAGAACTCTAAGAGAGTAAATGTCTGTCATTTAAGCCACCTACTGTTACAGCATCTTGAGTCAACTAAGATTTGGGGACAATTACATGTTTATGGTTATGAGTGGGGGTAAGTTAAAGAGAAAACTAACTCTGCAAGATTCTGCACATGGATGGGTAGATGAATAGATGAGATTGTTAAAATTAAATATTCTTCCCACAATTACTAGGAGTGAATAACATATAGTATGTCCATGTTTATCATGTCCTGCTATGAAAATCTATCTCTATTCAAACCATTCTTGAGGAAGACTTCCTGGGTGGTCTGGAAACATTCCAGGAGTAGAAATGAATGTGGAAAAAGTATATATTTGGTCAATGAAGCTGTCCAAGAGTGTATAAAAAGTATTAAATGGAACTAGGGCATACTAAGGAATTTTTAGAAAGAGGACTTAGTGATAAATTGTTAAGAAAATGTGCAAGTCATTTATGGGAGATTCTGAGAAGTACATTTAAACACTTAAGTAGATGGCTGCACAAAGACTGAGATTGAAGAGTCCAGGTGAAGAAAAGGGTAGGGAGGGTGAGGGCTGATTGTTTTGGGGTGTATTTTCAGACATTTAACAGAAGCTTATATATAAAGTTAATTATAAATACAAACAACACAAAAAACTGATAACTGATTGGGAAGTAATTTCATATACATAGCAATAAAGCCAGAATAGAAAAGAGGACCTAGTTTGGACTACTACATGATGGTGTGAGTTTATACATGAAGGCGCCCACAAGAAATAGAATTCAGGAAACTAAAATCCATGCATACTGTGACAAAAAAAGTGACAACAGACATATTTCAAAAGGAATGTGTGCTGGGCTGTGCGAAACACCGCTGCTAAATCAAAAGTTGTGTCTAAAATTGCTGATCAGATTTATTGGATGGGAATCTCTGGTGTGGTCCTTTCAGACATTAACCATAACATTCAAAAGAGTTTGGAAATGAAAGGGGTTGAGGAAAAGAAACTTATTCACAAAGTTTATCTAGGAGAACATGCAGAGAATTAGGACAATACAGGTAAGAGGAGATAAAATTCTCTAACTTTTTGAGACATTTTAGACTTAGAGAAGAGTTGCACAGATAATACAAAGGGTCACCATATATATTTTGAGGTTTTTTGTTTGTTTTTTAAAATATGTTCTTTATGAGAGACACACAAAGAGAATTTTTAAAAGCTATTGAAGTTGTGTTATAGACAAGCAAGTTTGGACAATTCCAGTAAGATAATGAGTAATGGATATTATGAGTCTCCTGAAAATACTATCACATTCAAGACACTACTAGAGAAGATGGCTTTCAATGTATAATTATGAGGGAGGAAGAAAAAATATGAGTTACTATGTAGGAATATATGGAAATTTGATGCTATGAATTTAACAAAACATTGTCTCCTAATGTTTTTCTGTGTATTGGTAGATGGAATAATCTTATTACTTTGAAGTAAATGGGAAATGAGGCTCTGAAACGAAGGCCTGGAAGGAACAAAAACGTAGATCCTTCTCCAGAGGTTATGAGGATGGCTGAGCATAGAAACTGTGGGTTTGTCAAACAATTGGAGATGGTTAGATCCTTAGTCTAGCCACCCACCTGGATTTCTGATTTTTCTCTCTATAGTCCTATAGCTGGCATAGGCTGGAGAAGGCAGTTTAAAGTATATGGCCAGAAGTCTAACTGGGCTTAGACTTTGAGAGAAAAACAAGCAAAGCAATTTCTCAAGCACTAAGAAAAGAGAGTTTGGAAGCAGAAGCCAAGGGATTTAAAACAGAGAAACAGAAATGAGACAGAAAGCCCTATTGATGAAGAAGTAGAAATGTGATGGATTGGAAATCCCAGTAAAGAGCAGGCATGGTGGGGCCCTGGACTACAGAAGGTGGAATTATGGTAAGTGATCACAAACTTCCTCTCCAGACTAATTTTTAAACTAATTAAGTGTAAAAATACCCAATGAGATTTCTCCTTAAATTTTATTATGTGTACATATCCACAAGGGAAAAATAATATATTTACATTGTTGGACATTCTCAGTCAAAAGTATGTTAAATAGTTCGGGCAAACCTTATTTTACATTGTTTTGCAGTGTTTGGTTATGGACTGCAATACACCTTACAATTGTGTGTACAACTGGCATTCCACTAGGGGTACACTCTCGTGTCTTTAGCAAATTAAATGTTTAAGTCACCAAATTGATGACTGTTTCTTTAGCTATTGAACAGAATTTAGTAACAGGGACTCCACAGCCTGTCAGGGAAAATGTTTTAGTAAGGGTGGCTCTGGCTATTTGAGCCTATAATTAAATCTTATGCACACTTACTCTGACATACTGGCTTCTTAAATGGTCAAAAGTAAACATTATGCTTTATTTTGTGTAGGTTATTGACCTTTTGAATTTTAGTTTTCAATTCCATACCATGGATTAAAAAAATAAAATTTTATTCTAATAGAAAAGTTGTGTTCTTTATTTCCTTTCAGGCAGCCTATTCTGAGGCTAAAAACAATGGTCAAATCAAATATTGTACAATGTAAATGATCATGAAATGTAATATATTAGCATTGATATCTACTGATATTTACAATATCTATCAATGTTTTTTCCATGTTAAACTGAGAACTTCAAACAATGTCCAAGGAAAACCGCTCTAAGAGCATAATGTTAGATTTCTTGAAGTGTTTTGTTCCCCATCAGAGGGAGAAAAAAAGTGAGACCCAAGGAGACATAAGAAAAAGTAATCTGTTTAAGAACAAAAAATGGCCCTGTGTTGGAACATAATGTGCCAGAAAAAATAGATTTGAAATGATACAGTATCTAGATGTGCACAGAGGGGTGGGGGGAAATAGATGTGCCGTAATGGCAGAGAAAGACTTCACAAAAAGCAGTTCAGAAAGTACATTTCTAAGCTGTTATCCCATTTTCCTTTTTCTTTCAGAAGTAATGCCTCTCCCAATTAATTTCCATCCATGCACATATTTGCTGTGTAATATTTAGAAGTGAAGCAGCTCCATATTTTAAGAGGAGATGAGATTATAAAAGGAGGAAAGCTTAATGAGGTAGAAGATTGAAGGGGAAAAAAAACAAAACCATGAAATTAGATTAAGAGAAACAGAAAAGAAACCATATAGTTGTATTTAATATTTTAACCAAACAACTCTGTTGCAAAATACAGAAGCTGGCAAGACAAACCTGTGTGAAATTTCAGTCAGTGTTAAAAATGCAATTTAGTTTGTCCGTTCCTCAAAAGATATATTTAGATAATTGAGTTCAATTTTGCTGACTTTTCACCAAATCAGCATTCTTAATTACTGTACTTAGGAACCATGTCCAAAATAATTCTCACTGAGGGTGGCATTTATTAATACATCTGGGAATTTTCTTCTAGCTGTTGCTATGTGTAAAGACTTGTGTGAGGTACTGAATTCTCCACAAAGAGTAAGATGTGATTTCCACTTTCAAGGTCTTAACAGTCTATGGATAAGTATGCCAAAACACACTTGGAAGGTGCAAAGTGATAAAATGGCAATGCATTAATTTCCTGTACTTCCCATAAATCCATCCGAAATTGGTGGCTTACATCTACAGAAACTTATTGTCTCACAGTTAGAGGCCTAATGCCTAAATCAAAGTGTTGGCAGGGCTATACTTCCTCTCAAAACTATAGTGGAACATCTATTTTTGCTACTTCAAATTCTGATGACTCCAAGTGTTCTGTGGCTTGTGGCTACACTGCTGAAATTTCTCTGGGTCAGAGAGTCTCCTCCTCTCATTTTTCGCTCCTTTTCTGATAGTCTCAAAATTGTCTCTCTCATAAAGATAAATGTGATTGTATTTAGGGCCCTGTAGTTTATCCAAAGTAAGTTCTTTCAAGATTCTTAACATAACCATACCTTCTTCCATCAGTTCAATTCAGTCGTTTAGTCGCATCTGACACTTTATGACCCCATGGACTGCGGAACACCAGGCTTCCCTGTCCATCACCAACTCCTGGGCCTGCTCAAACTTATGTTTATCAAGTCCACGATGCCATCCAACAATCTCATCTTCTATCATCCCCTTCTCTTCCTGCCTTCAATCTTTCCCAGCATCAGGGTCTTTGCAAGTGAGTTGGTTCTTCAATCAGGTGGCCAAAGTATTGTACGATTGAATATTCAGGACTGATTTCCTTTAGGATGGACTGGTTGGATCTCCTTGCTGTCCAAAGGACTCTAAATAGAGTCTTCTCCAACACTACAGTTCAAAAGCATCAATTCTTCAGCAATGAACTTTCTTTAAAATCTAGCTCTCACATCCATACATGACTACTGGTAAAACCATAGCTATGACTAGTCAGACCTTTGTCAGCAAAGTGATGTCTCTGCATTTCAATAGGCTGTCTAGGTTAGTCATAGCTTTTCTTCCAAGGAGCAAGCATCTTTTAATTTCATGGCTGCAGTCACCATCTGCAGTATTTTGGAGCCCCCAAAAAACAGTCTCTCACTGTTTCCATTGTTTCTATTTCCCATGAAGTGATGGGACCAGATGCCATGATCTTAGTTTTCTGAATGTTGAGCTTTAAGCTAACTTTCTCACTCTCCTCATTCACTTTCATCAAGAGGCTGTTTAGTTCTTCTTTACTTTCTGCCTTAAGGGTGGTGTCATTTGCATATCTGAAGTTACTGATATTTCTCCCAGCAATCTTGATTCCAGCTTGTGCTTCATCCAGCTCAGCATTTCGCATGATGTACTCTGCATATAAGCAGGGTGACAATACACAGCCTTGACCTACTCCTTTCCCAATTTGGAACTAGTCTGTTGTTCCATGCCTGGTTCTAACTGTTGCTTCTTGACCTGTATACAGATTTCTCAGGAGTCTGGTAAGGTGGTCTGGTATTCCCATCTTTCAGAATTTTCCAGTTTCTTGTGATCCACACAGTCAAAGGCTTTGGCATAGTCAAAAAAGCAGAAGTGGATGTTTTTTGGGAATTCTCACTTTTTTGATGATCCAGAAGATGTTGGTAATTTGACCTCGGTTCCTTTGCCTTTTCTAAAACCAGCTTGAACATCTGGAAGTTCATGGTTTCACGCCTGGCTTGGAGAATTCTGAGGATTACTTTGATAGCATGTGAGATAAGTGCAATTGTGCAGTAGTTTGAATAATTTTGGCATTGCCTTTCTTTGGCATCAGAATGAAAACTGACCTTTTCTAGTCCTGTGGCCACTTCTGAGTTTTCCTGGCATATTGAGTGCAGTATTTTCACAGCATCATCTTTTAGGATTTGAAAGAGCTCAACTGGAATTCTATTACCTCCACTAGTTTTGTTTGTACTGATGCTTCCTAAGGCCCACTTGACTTCGCATTCTAGGATGTCTGATTGTAGGTGAAGGATCACACTCTCAAGATTATCTGGGTTGTGAAGATTTTTTTTTTGTATAGTTTTTCTGTGTATTCTTGCCATCTCTTTTTAATATCTTCTGCTTCTATTAGGTCTATACCATTTCTGTCCTTGATTGTTCTGATCTTTACATAAAATGTTCCCATGTTATCTCTAATTTTCTTGAAGAAATCTCTAGTCTTTCCCATTCTATCATTTTCTTCTGTTTATTTGCATTGGTCACTTAAGAATACTTTCTTGTCTCTCCTTGCTTTTCTCTTGAACTCTGAATTCAAATCGGTATATCTTCCCTTTTCTCCTTTGCCTTTAGCTTCTCTTCTTTGCTCAGCTATTTGTAAGGCCTCCTCAGATAACCATTTTGCCTTTTTGCATTTCTTTTCTGGGTGATGGTCTTAATAAATGCCTCCTGTACAATGTCACAAACCTCTGTCCATGGTTCATCAGGCACACTATCAGATCTAATCCCTTGAATCTATTTGTCACTTCCACTGTATAATCATAAAGGATTTGATTTAGGTCATTTCTGAATGGTCTATTGGTTTTCCCTACTTTTTCAATTGAAGTCTGAATTTTTCAATAAGGAATTCATGATCAGAGCCACAGTCAGCTCTGGGTCTTTTTTTTTTGCTGACTGTATAGAGCTTCTCCATCTTTAGCTGCTAAGAATATCAGTCAGATTTTGGTATTGACCCTCTGGTGATGTACATGTGTAGAGCCATCTCTTGTGTTGTTGGAAGAGGTTGTTTGCTATGACCAGTGTGTTTCCTTGGCAAAATTCTGTTAGCCTTTGCCCTGCTTCATTCTGTACTCCAAGGCCCAACTTGTCTGTTACTCCAAGTATCTCCTGACTTCCTACTTTTGCATTTAAGTCCCCTATAATGAAAAGGGCATCTTTTTCAGGTGTTAGTTCCAGAAGTCTTAGGTCTTCATAAAACTGTTCAACTTCAGCTTCTTCAGCATTACTGGTTTGTGCATAGGCTTGGATTACCATGATATTGAATGGTTTGCCTTGAAAATGAACAGATGTCATTCTGTCATTTTTGAGAATGCACCCAAGTACTCCATTTCAGACTCTCTTATTATGGGGCTGCTCCATTTCTTCTAAGGGATTCTTGCCCACAGTAGTAGATGTAGCAGTCATCTGAATTAAATTTGCCCACCAGTCCATTTTAGTTCACTAATACCTCAAATATCAGCATTCACTCTACTATCTCCTGTTTGACCACTTCCAATTTACCATGATTCATGGACCTAATATTCCAGGTTCCTATGCAGTACTATTCTTTACAGCTTGGGACTTTACTTCCTTCACCAGTCACATCCAAAACTGAGCTTTTTGTTTGTTTGTTTTGCTTTGCTTTTGCTCTGTCTCTTCATTCTTTCTGGAGGTATTTCTCCACTCTTCTCCTGTAGCATATTGGGCACCTATAGACCTGGGGAGTTCATCTTTCAGTGTCATACCTTTTTGCATTTTCATACTGTTCATGGGGTTCACAAGGCAAGAATACTAAAGTGGTTCGTCATTGCCTTCTCCATTAGCTTTTTTTTTTTTCTTTCCATACTAGGTAATAACTCAGGCATTCTGATTATTAGGGCAGAATCTATCTTTTGGGTGTCATGATTCAATTCATTATGGTCAATAAAATACCAAAATCTAGAAGAACAGAGAAAGAAGTCAGAGAACCCTGTGCTTTTAAGCGAAGTATTTTGAACCTGACAGAAAGTTTTATTTTTAAAGACAAACAACAATCCATACTGAGTAATTACTTCTGTGTTTATCATGCTCCTATACATGAATACATATTATGTCATTGAAACATCCCGAAATCTTAATCAGCAAATGATTATCGTGAGTGATCTGTAGTGGAGTTCAAGAATTTCAGGGACATTATATGACTGTTCTAATTTCTCTAGCTATAATGCTCCTAAGCGCTAAAGCCAGGACTCCTACCCACATTTTTCTGAGCCAAAACTCATGAGCTTTTAAGAATAAAGAATACAATATTAATAATATTAGTCTTAGTGCTAACTAGAAGAATATATTTATATTTTCTTTTATCTTTTGAGTATGATGTGCTTACTCTAAGTTTCTTTTCTTTTCTTTTTTATCTCAGAGTAAGGACAGCACTCCGGATTATTTTACCAGCTATCGAGTCATTGTTAGAACTACTACCCTGAACTGGTGAGCCAGTAAAAGCAGCTTTTAAAAGCAAGAATCTTTCAGCCATGTGCCTATGGGACTTGCTGCCAAAGCAATCCTGATGCATCTCATACAGGCAAAGAAAATGGAGCCTCTGAGCCAGATGTAACATCAGCAGAACTGATGAAATGAGAAGCTGTGCTTGCAGGCTTCAGTAGCATCATCATCTCTTCCAATTTATTGATATATTCTTACTGAGGATAAGGAAAGACTTTTTGAGGCAGGCTTGCCATTGATCAGTTCCAGAATGCTTGGAGGTGAGGGAAGCTTGGCTTATACATGAAGCTCAAAGAATCTACATTTTATTAGGCTGAGCATCACATAGTCTGTTTTGCCTTAAAGCATAAATGAAGATCAAAGTAGAAAAGAGATTTAGTGGCACAATTTGATAGATCGCTGTTTTTAAAAAAAGAAATCATATAATGAACTCATAAGAGAAGACAAGAAACTTTGAAAACTCTAAGGGAACTGGCTGTTTATCTCCAGTTATAACACTGATGAAATTATTTTGAAGTTTTAGTAAGCTTCAGGCTTTGAGAGATCAAGCTATAAATCTGATAGATTGACCCTTCCTAATTTGTAGTTTTGTTTTCTTGTTCTTTACTTTTTGATGGCATGAGTACTTCTAAGCCACCAGTTGATGACAAGACAAAGAGCAAATGATTGTATTAGTGTGGATCTTGATCTACATTTTATACTCATTAAAAAGAGTTTAATTTATGGACCAAGAGTTATCAAAGATGGTCATTCTTTTCATGGCTTTGTTTAATCTCATTTTGTAGCCTTAGTGTCTGGAAAATGTTTCTGTTAGTCGCTTAGTTGTGTCTGACCCTTGGCAACCCCATGGACATGTAGTCTGCCAGCCTCCTATTTCTTGGAATCCTCCAGACTAGAATACTGAAGTGGGTTGCCATTTCTGATTTCTTAATAAAGAAATATCTGGTGAATCTAGATATACTGCATTTATAAGACCATCAACATTAAACCTACAGACTCAGAATCTTCTGTATATTCCTGGCCTCTCCTTTTCTCCAAATTTCAGCCTAAGCAGAGACACAGCCTGCCAAAGGGAATTTATTTCCTTTGGGTCACCCCTGCTCACAGCTGATCCTCATTAGGGAAAACAAATGGTACTTTAAATAGAACTATTGAGAGCTTAGGTAGAGGTCAATGTAAATGAGTTCACAAAGGGAGACTTCAATAGTTACCTAGTAGAGAGGCAGGAAGCCATATAAATAGACACATCAATTTGAAAGAAAAGGCCTAAGGCCTGTTTTGTTCAAAGCTAAGCCTTTAAGTGAGTCTCTCTCCTGTCTCTCAGCTTTCTTTTCTCTCTTTCACAGATGTTTACCTGCCTATGAATAAGCACTAAGCAGCCTTTTTGAAGTTTGTTTCCATGCAACATCTGTGAGAATTTTGGCTTTAGGTCTTACTTCAAAGCTTCTGTACCTAATGATAGCCCCCGACAGATGACTCAACAGTAAAGCACACCCTCCCAGGAAGGCATTTCCATGTGACACAATTTTTGATGTTTAATAGCAGCATAAACTTTCAAAAGGCAAACAAGATATGCTGGGTGCATGTTAGGAGATAAATCAACTTTTCTGTGCCAAAGAAATGATACCAAAATTGTAAAATGAGTTTCTAATACTATATTTTTGGCAAATCTCAACTTGAAGTTTTCTTAGCTCTAAAAAATAACAGAGCCTCTATTTAGTAAATGTCTTGATACTGAAAAGCCAATGCCTTGAACAAGCTCAGAAATTATTATGTATTCTCCATGCACAGAGACTTCTCCTAATAATCTTATATACTCTACCGTATTTAAACTTTAAGATAAGGCAAGAGTTAAGTACTTGATTTACCTAATTTTACAGATGAGGAAGCTGATATTTTTAAAAAACATGTGAATTTTCCAAGATGACATACCTAATAGTGGGTGAAATCAAAATTTAAACTCACTAGATTTACCCAAGTACATGGAATCATTACTTGAACGATATTCCTGGAATGAATACTTTAACCTATCTTATGTATAGCCACATTTATGTTTTTAAGAAATATAGAAGACACTCAGTTCAGTTGCTCAGTCGTGTCTGACTCTTTGTGACCCCATGAACCGCAGCACACCAGGCCTCCCTGTCCATCACCAACTCCCGGAGTCTACACAAACACATGTCCATCGAGTCAGTGATGCCATCCAGCCTTCTCATCCTCTGTCATCCCCTTCTTCTCCTGCCTTCAGTCTTTCCCAGCATCAGGTCTTTTCCAATGAGTCAGTTCTTTGCATCAGGTTGCCGAAGTATTGGAGTTTCAGCTTCAGCATCAGTCCTGCCAATGAACACCCAGGACTGATCTCCTTTCGGATGGACTGGTTGGATCTCCTTGCAGTCCAAGGGATTCTCAAGAGTCTTCTCCAACACCACGGTTCAAAAGCATCAGTTCTTCTGTGCTCAGCTTTCTTTTAGTCCAACTCTCACATCCATACGTGACCACTGGAAAAACCAGAGCCTTGACTAGACAGACCTTTGTTGACAGAGTAATGTCTCTGCTTTTTAATATGCTGTCTAGGTTGGTCATAACTTTTCTTTCAAGGAGTAAGCGTCTTTTAATTTAATTGCTGCAATCACCATCTGCAGTGATTTTGGAGTCCAGAAAAATAGTCTGACACTGTTTCCCCATCTATTTCCCATGAAGTGATGGGGCCGGATGCCATGATCTTAGTTTTCTGAGTGTTAAGCTTTAAGCCAACTTTTTCACTCTTCTCTTTCACTTTCATTAAGAGGCTCTTTCGTTCTTCTTCACTTTCTGCCATAAGGGTAGTGTCATCTGCTTATCTGAGGTTATTGATCTATCTATCTATCTATCTATCTATCTATATATATATAAGACCATATGAAACACTTATCAAGGACATATAGGTTTATTCTGTGTTGGTAGGATTCAGGTTGCAGGTTATTCATTGTAATAACAGTGTCCAATAAGCACTGTTAGAATTCAAGCTGGATAAATGGGTTGATTGTTCATTTATCCCCAAAGTAGCTCCAGTTATCATAAATACATGTGCAAGATACCATGGCTTCTATAGTAAAATGATGAGAAATTGTCAGAACTTCTTTATGTCATAAAGACAAGATTCTTGGGTCCACAGGTATTCTATATATATTTTTTTCCAGTAAAAAAATATTATTTGTTATCTACAATTACATTATAGGTCCTGGATGACTTTTATCATTCTGTTCAAAATAACTTTAACAAAATAAAATAATCTGACTCAAAAATCATGCAAGCAAAATTCTGAATCAGCCAAGTGAATATCATACACTATTTCCAGGAGGAATAGTGAATATGAGATTCTGTGAGGTTTTAGCATGCTTGTTAGCTAGTCAATAGTGGCATGCTTTAAAATGAGAGTTGCTTACTCTGAATTTATGAACAAATTTTGTTTGTCAATATCAAAAGCATTTACAATATAAAGTTTATTTTGTCAATAACTATCAAATCTTAATGGTAAACCACTCTTGTCTCAAGGCATTTTATGATCTCCTAAAATTCAAACCCTAACAACATAAGACTAAAAAAGTTATTATATAGTTATAACATGCTATTTATTTTCTGATAGTGAAAGGTACTATAAAAAAAGACCACAATATTAAACCAACATATTGTGGATATTCTATATACATTTTAGAAGAACCATGAACTGCTCATCTTAAATCATGAGAGAAAGCCCAGAACTTTCAATACTGGCAGCGGAAAATGGAGTAGATCCAGTCTGAAGCAAGGGTATAATCCTTAGATGTGCATGTGTGAGTGCTCAGTTTCTCAGTCATGTCCAACTCTGTGACCCCATGGACTAGAGCCCATCAAACTTCTCTGTCCATAGAATTTTATAGGCAAGAATACTTGAGCAGGTTGCTCTTTGATGATCCAGGAGATCTTTGCAACCCAGAGATAGAATCCATGTCTCCTGCATTGGTAGATGGATTCTTAACCACTGAGCCACTTGGAAAGCCCAACCTTTAGACACAAGCATAATATTTCTCCTGTGTACATCAAAGAATAAAAAGTAAAACACTGATGTGAAATGGAACTTTATCAAAAAGACCAACTCAACAATCCTGAGGGGCAAGAACCTCTGATGCACTTCTATTACCAAAGCTGTCCTTACTAACAGATTTTGTAGTGAAATTGTTTGCAAAACTGATGCAATCTTCTTTTGCAAGTGTCCCATTATAAATTCACTATTTTAGTGTCTTAGGCAGCAATATATCTTATTTTCCACTTACAATGATATATAAAATAAAAACCCACCGGAAGAGTTAACACATTACCTTGTGTTCATTCACACTAAGGATGTTCATTGCCTATTTACAGACAGGTGAGCCTCCATGAGAGAGATAAAAAGATAGATTCAGAGGGTTAGCTTTGAACAAAACTGGCTACTGGTGCTTTCTTTCAAATCGATGTTTCAGTACAACTTCTTGCCTCTCTACTAAGTAACTACTGCTCTTATTTCATTAGGATACATTTTGATATTGCCTGGCCATTTAGGCATTCATGAAAGAAAGAAGGAAAAAGAGAAAAAGTTCTACAAATATAATTTACAAAAATGAACAGCAGAGTGCCAAAGTTGATTTTCAACTATTGAAAGCATTTTACATATAGAAGCCAATGGCCAGTGTTTCAGCCCCTGAAAGTTCATTCTTTTTTTCAGATACTTCTATAAATTCTAGAATAGTTTGTATGGTCATGCAAATCACAAACTGTTAGGAAGAAGGAAGTCAAACGCAGGTTTGCATATATACATTTACTGTCCTCTTCATACATGGATGGCACGGTTTGTCAGAAAGTGTTTTCTGTACTGAGGCCTAGAGTCATTTCTCTCTGGTGACAGCACTGGGAAAAGAGCAAAGGGGCAACCAACCAGGGAGATCCATGCCACCTCTCCATTGATAATGCAGTCCTGTTCACAGACTCCGCAGAGAAAGATAAATTGATTGCTTGGAAGAAATGGGCAGTGAAAGTCAAATAAATTGTTGAAAATGTGCTAGGGTTTGTCCTCTAAGAATGGAAAAGACTTGTCTACAGATGTTTCTGCCTGTAAATTTCAAAAGTACTTGTACTTAAAACTGCAAACACTTTAAAGAGGGCTTTATTTGTAGATGGTTCTTTCAAAAATTCTGGATTAGAATATTCTAGTGTGTTATTGGGAAAAAAACAGCTATCTGATTGTGGGGAACTATAGAATTGAAAAGTTAAATCTGATATACAATTTCAAAGACATGAAGGAATACATTAAGATAGTGATGGAAAATACAATTTCGACAGGGAAAAAATGTTAATATAGATGACAGAATATAAGGGACCGATTTATTTGTACACTGAGAAAAAAATATGAGTCATCAATAAGAAAATCAAAATTTTGTGTAAGCTACAGGATGTTTTCTCTATCAAAATATCATCTTCCTCAAACTGCATTCCATTAAGGAAGCTTCTGCTAATGTGTTATGTGTTTCCTGGGTATAGGATGAAACACAGGAAAAAAAATATACCCATTATCTAAATTAATCATTTATTTTTCTATTCAAACATATTTGAAGTAAAATTTTGGAGATTACAGTGAATGTCAAATTTGCTCTGCTACTCTATCTTAGCAAATAATATCTGTGCAAAAAGTTGCTCTATTTAAGATTAGATGTTTTGATCTTATACTATTTTAGCAATTCTTCAGGAAACGTTTGTCTCATATGCATGAATGCTTAAATATCAGAGACATACATACAAATCAATTCAACTATGAGGATTTATATGCTAAATCTGAATATTTATTTTTATGTAACATATTTTGATGATATTCCCTGTAATTTTTAATTACAATTTTCTCAGCACATTATTTGCTTGATTTTGTGGGTTTATTCCTAGGTTTTAAGTTGACAATTGAAAAATGCAATGTTTAAGTTACAAAATGTTCCAAATTTGAACTGTAACACTTTAAAACTTATTGCTAATACATATAAAGCATTGTTTTTAGCCATAATGCTATAAAATCATAAAATGAAATTCCACTTAGATGGCTTAAGTCCTAATCAGGGAGAGAGTATAGATATTAAATCTATTACATCATCTAAGGTCAATATAAAATTATATCAAATACTATTAGAAACTATCATAAATTATTTAATTAAATGATATAATGAATGATGCATACTATATTATCATTCATAATGCATGACAACCTATAAATATGATTATGCCTGTCTATCTATAATCTATATGAATATATAATTTAATGAATTTTTTAAATGAAAATTAACTTTAATATTATAATAAATGATTGAAAATTATTTATTAGCCACTGACAACAGGACTATGACTGCAGCAATTTCTTTAAATCTCCTCAAATCCTTTTATGAAAAGACAAATCGAAAGAGATGAAATAATTCACAGATGGCACATTCACTGAACCTATATGGCCAGAAACCCTCTAAGACCCTCTGAGAGGGGATGTGTGGCCAGACCACTCCAGGGCATCAGATCAATGCCAGGTCAACTGCAGCCTTGTGGCAGCAGAGGAGAAAGCTGAACACGGAAGGACCATAGAGCTCCTGGAACCCAGGAGTAACAGACAAAACTTCATTTCAAAAGAATCTAGAACAGTCTGCAATACTATAAAAAGAACTTGTAGGCTCCAGGTTTCAGATCTATTTAAAAAAGTAAATAAATAAAGAGCCAAGAAAGCACCCTGGGGCAGAAAGATCAAACCGTAACAGCCTAAATCCTTAGGCATCACTTGAATGTACCACAAATAGGCTTTTTCAGAAAGACAAAGACCTACCCTGAAGGAAAGCTGTTGGGGACATAATCCATGCTCAGAAGACAGGAGCACTAGGAATTCCAAAGAAAGATTGCTTAGATGCCAGGGGTAAATGGATCCAGAGTAAACAGACTTCAGAAGGCAATATTCCAAACGACCAGGGTATTATAAGTGAACTGTTACTTTAGAAAGCAGGCAGTACAAGTGTTACCGTCACACTAATGCAGAGATGTCATCACCAACTCGATGGACATGAGTTTGAATAAGTTCCAGGAGTTGGTGATGGACAGGGAAGCCTGGGGTGCTGTGGTCCATGGGGTTGCAAAGAGTTGGACACGACTGACTGTGACTGAACTGAACACAGAGATGTGGAGCCATGGCCACACAGAGAGGATGCGTTTTGAATACTCGACACAGAGAGGATGCGTTTTGAATACTCGACAGTAACAACAGGAAAGGACTTCCTTGAGCACGGAGCTCATCATGACTCCTACCAATGAAGTTTCTGCTACAAAACCTACTCTATCATTCAGGGTTCTCCAGAGAACAGAACAAATAGGAGACAGGGTCTGTAAGAGATTTATTACAAGAAAGAGCTCATAGGAATGTTGTTAAGTTTCAAGAACTTTAGTCAGCAAGACGGAGACCAGGAACAGCTGATGCTGTCTTCCAGTCTGAGTTCAAAGGCCTGAACCATCAGGAGACCTAGTGGTGTAAATTCTGGTAGAAAGCCTGTAGGACTGAGAGCTAAGAACTCAGTTTCATGTTCCACTTTGATCTGAAGGAAGGAAAAGATCAATGCCCCAGCTAACAGGCAGTTAGACTGAAAGTGTTCCCTTTAACTCAGCATTTTTTTGTTCTTTTCAGGTCTTCCATCGATTGGAATTGATCTACCTACCTTCATTTCAGTTCATTCACCCAGTCTTAGCCAACCCTTTGTGACCCCCATGGACTGCAGCACACCAGGCTTGCTGTCCAACATCCTGGAGCTTGCTCAAACTCGTGTATATCGAGTCAGTGATGCCATCCAACCATCTCATCCTCTGTCATCCCCTTTTCCTCCTGCCTTCAATCTTTCCCAGCATCAGGGTCTCTTCCAATGAGTCAGTTCTTCGCATCAGGTGGCCAAGGTGTTGCAGTTTCAGCTTCAGCATCAGTCCTTCCAATGACTATTCAGGACCGATTTCCTTTAGAAGTAACTGGTTTATCTCCTTGCAGCCCAAGGATCTCTCAAGAGTCTTCTCCAACACCACAGTTCAAAAGCATCAGTTCTTTGGTGCTCAGCTTTCTTTATATTCCAACTCACATCCATACATAACTACTGGAAAAACCACAGCTTTGACTAGATGGACTTTTGTTGGCAAAGTAATGTCTCTACATTTTAATATGCTGTCTAGGTCAGTCATAGCTTTTCTTCTAAAGAATAAGCATCTTTTAATTCCATGGCTGCAGTCACCATTTGCAATGAAATTGGAGCCCTCCAAAATAAAGTCTCTCACTGTTTCCATCGTTTCCCCATCTATCTGCCATGAAGTGATGGGGCCAGATATCATGATCTTAGTTTTCTGAATGTTGAATTTTAAGCCAACTTTTTCACATTCCTCTTTTACTTTCATCAAGAGGCTCTTTAGTTCTTCTTCTCTTTCTGTCATAAAAAAGGTGGTGTGGTGTCATCTGTGTATCTGAGGTTATTGATATTTCTCCCGGCAATCTTGATTCCAGCTTGTGCTTCATTCAGCCTGGCATTTTGCATGATATACTCTGCATATAAGTTAAATAAGCAGGGTGACAATATACAGCCTTGACTACTCCTTTCTCAATTTAGAACCTAACTTAGTGATGGCAATCTTCTTTAATAAATCTCCTGATTCAAATGTTAATCTCCTCTAGAAAGAGCGTTGGGCTTCCCAGGTGGCTCAGTGGTAAAGAATCTGCCTTCCTATGCTAGACAGGCAGGTCTGGAAGATCCCCTGAAGTAAGAAATGGCAACCCACTCTAGTATTCTTGCCTGAAAAATTCCATGGACAGAGGAGCCTGGGGGACTCCAGTCCATGAGGTCACAAGGAGTTGGACATGACAGAGTGCATACACACAGAAACAGCCTCACACACCCACGGTAATTTTTAACCAAATGTTTGGTCTCCTTGTGGCATAAAATTAACCATTACACGTCCCATGAAACTCATTTTTTTGAAATGTAAGTAGCAGAACAGAAATACTTTTGAAACTCTGGCAGAAAATAATAAAAATAATCGATTGCAGTAACAAGACCACAGATACTCTCAGGATGGAAGATATTCAAAGTAGTTAACTTGCTGCCAAGTATACAGTAAATCTCAAGAAATTATGTAATTCTAGAGCTTGGTTTTGGTTTTTTTTTTTAACAAGTTGGACATTTGGCAGTAGCAGTAGCTAGATTAGCCTTAGTAAGAATTCATGCTGTGTCCTCTATCTCTGCCATCATGACCACTTCATCCTCTAAATAAGAGTCTTACAAAATCGTTCTTGGTGGTATCTATTTGAATGGAATAGCATTCTATCCTCAAAGCAACGGATTCATGTACGGCTCTCTGCAATGTTTAGATACTATGAGATGCCACTGGACTACATTATAGCAGCAGAAAAGAGAGTTACAGCTCAAGGGCAAACTTTACAGATGTTTACCACACACTGGAAGTGAACAATAACTCTCCCTGATTCTCTTTTCTTATTGAAATAGAGAAAAAAAAATGCACATTTCCCAACAGTGTCCACATACCTGAACTTGAGACTACTCTGTTCTAGTAAAGTACCACATCGGTCATGGCAGCATCAATCCAGACAACCACTGGGCTGAGCGGGCAGTAGTTAGAGTCATTTTCCAGGAGCCACCCGGTTCTTGCAGAGTCAGTCCTGGGTAATTTAACCGGATGTGCTGAGGCCCACCATTCTTTCATCTGTCAGCCATCTCATTGCTGACACAAATCTCCTAAACTTTATAGTAAATACAGGATATAATTTAAATATTTTTACTAACTTTGTCATACTAGGGATGGTTTCAGAGGCTTCCACTTTGCTTTCCCCATTTTGGTAGTTATTCAAGGCTTCCCTGGTGGCTCAGATGATGAAGAATCCACCTGCAATGCAGGAGACCCTGGTTCAATCCCTGGGTTGGGAAGATGCCCTGGAGAATGAAACGACAACGCACTCCAATATTCTTGCCTGGGAAATCCCATGGACAGAGGAGCCTGGAGGGCTTCAGTGCATGCAGTCACAAGACTCAGACAAGATGAAGCATGCATGCATATAATCAAGGACCCAATTTGTGCTAACTTTCAAGTATGTTAATACCAATTAAACTTTCAGGCTCCAGGGAAATGACTATCAAGGAAATTTATGTGAACTATTTATTACCTGTCTCCCATAGGTTCCCATATATAGGAAGGCCACAATAATGTTTTAAAGTATTCATAGTTCAGTGTCACAGAGATCAGATACCCTATGTCAACAGTGTGATAAACAGAGTAACCCCTGTCTCCCAACATATAGTCAACTGAGTAAATGGTCCTCATTTTCTTTGGGGAAAAACTCAGTGAATCATTGCTGTGTACACATGCTATGGTGCTGGCGTTGTTCCACTTGGAACTAATGTTAAGCGAGTTTTCATTTTTGAACAACGGTCTCTGGTCTGAGAGAGCGAGAGAATCATGACATTTTTATTAGGGTGGTTATCATCAGATGCCCAGTCACCAAACCTTGGTTTCTTCTACTAGTTCAAGCTGAGTAGTGCAGTTGTCAGCCACCAATCTATTTTGCCCCTCTGGAGGTCATACTCTATTAATCATCCTGTAGTTTCTTGGGTATTTGGTTGCCAGGGCTTCTAGTCAAACTTTGCTAGTCATCACAACATCTGTGGTTAATTACCACCTGGTAACTAAATATTCACACTTCCACCTAGACTCCACTATTCAAAGTCCATTCATGGACATCATTTTCAACTATATAAACTCTTTAAAAAGTATTTCCTATTTCTAATGCTAAACTAAAAAGGGGAGTGACTATAGAACTTGTTAATGCTTCTTTCTCACCAGACATTGATGTGGCCATTAAAAATTGTGTCCATTGCCAACAAAGGTCTGTCTAGTCAAAACTATGGTTTTTCCAGTGGTCATGTATGGATGTGAGAGTTGGACTATCAAGAAAGCTGAGCACCAAAGAATTGATGCTTTTGAACTGTGGTGTTGGAGAAGACTATTGATAGTCCCTTGGACTGCAAGGAGATCCAATCAGTCCATCCTAAAGGAAATCAGTCCTGAATAGTCTTTGGAAGGACTGATGCTGAAGCTGAAACTCCAATACTTTGGCTACCTGATGGGAAGAACTGACTCACTGGAAAAGACCCTGATGCTGGGAAAGACTGAGGCAGGAGGAGAAGGGGATGACAGAGGATGAGATGGGTGGATGGCATCACCAACTCAATGGACATGAGTTTGTGTAAACTCCGGGAGTTGGCAATGAACAGGGAGGCCTGGCATGCTGCAGTCCATAGGGTCGCAGAGTCAGACACGACTGACTGGCTGAACTGAGCCTTTCCAAGGAGCATAACAATCATGCTCATTTTCTGACTGTACATATTACATCCATTTGAGCATGTCTGCTTCTCTGAACTTTTTAATATCTTTATCCATCATCTGACATGGCAGTTCACATTTCAATTTTGCTCAGCTTGACCACCAGTATGCACCATGCTGCTGGGAGCCACTTTATTAGTTTGTAAAATCTCCTGAGCTTCTTTCCAGAAGGCTAAATCCTTTATCTCCCAAGAATATTCTCAAGTAAATAAACTCTTTCCTTTCAATTCTATGTTCCAGTTCCTTTAATAAAGAATCTTCTAACTCAATGTCATGCATACTTTCCGGATGTCTACTGACACATATCAGGTAGATTTTCAGCATCTTAAAACTTTAGTACTTTCATTGCTTAAGAAGCCCAGTGCATCCTCTGTTGGTTGGTATTGTCCCTTAAAACCTAGGTAGAAGCAATGTGGCCAAGAAAAGATAGAGCAAAGATCCTGAGTGCCTTTCTAGATTATTCGAGATGATTGTGCTTAATAGAGATGAAAGGAATATTTCTGCAGCCTTAGATGGTTCAGAAGAGTCAAAGGCATCAAAGTCTTCAGGAGAAATCATCCATATGTCTAGATCCTGTGTGTTAGGGATCCAGATTTTCCCAATGAGGCACTGCTCTTAGCACAAGCAATCTGCTGAGTTTAACCTCCTTTGAAGTTAGTCATGCAGACTGATAAATCTCAGGCCTCATGCTAGGCTTTCTCTGCATTCCTGATGCAAGACATGAGGGCTTCTTTGCCTCTATCAAGGACTCCCTTTGGCTTTCACATCTCATTTTTAATTCATTCTTATTTTTGTCATCTATTATCATTCTGTAGAGAAATTACAGCCCATGAGAGTGCACCAGAGATGGGGCTGGAATTATAGAAATTGAGGAAGGGCCTAACAGTTTCCTTTCTTCTGGATGAATTCATGACCACATTCATAACAGTGTACTCCTACTTGTGAATCCCATCATTTTACTCCCTTTCTCAAATCTCTTTAGGATAAGCCACAGACATGATATATTAAGACCATACTATCTGTCCTCTACCTAAATATTAGACTCATTTAATATGTACTCCAAATGGTAAAGAATCCATCTGCAATTCAGGATACCTGGGTTTGATCTCTTGGTTGGGAAGATCCCCTGCAGGAGGGCATAGAAACCCACTCCAGTGTTCTTGTGTGGAGAATACCCATGGACAGAGGAACTTGGTGGGCTACAGTCTATGGGGTTGCAAAGAGTTGGACATGACTGAGCAACTAAGCATAGCAAGCCAATTTACTTTACCTCCTAAGTAGTATAGATGAAAATCTCAGACATAATATTTTATCAGGAGGAAAAAAAAAAAAATAAGGACAAAAAAAAAAGGCAAAAAAACAAGACAAAACCTTTCCCAACTATCCACACACAAATTTAACAATAAACCTTTAATACTAAAAAAATCTAGTCAGTATATATATCCCCATGATATATTATAATTTATTTAAAAGCTATTTTATTGAAATCAGAATCCCTACAGGATTCAGAATACTGATAGGTTGGCTTACCATTCTCTTGTCTTTAATTCTGCATGTTTCCCCTCTCTTTTTTCCCCATGAGGTTTAGTCTTTCCTCTGCATGGTTATTTGCCTTCTATATTTTTCTGTGAGTATTCCTACAGGATTTATTTTTAACATATTTCTTTGACTTTCATGTTTTTATAAAACACACAGATTTAACAAGATTTTTGATTCAGATTTGATTGGTGACATTTCTTCATAGCTGATGTGTTGTACTTTTTATTACTTCATTTCAAGCAGTACATTATCTGGCTGTTTCAAGTTTTATATTCTTAAAATTAATCACTAGATTCATTTACTTAAAATCTCTTTAGAAATGCTATGATTCTTAAATACTAATACTTCTGGATATAGTGTTTTCTCTATGGCTTTGAATACCCACAGCATACTTTAAAATAATTATCAAAATGCCATATGAGTAAAGAAATAAAGCAATTAACAGGGATTAATGTACAAGAACACTTATTATAGAATGTTTGGAGATAGAAAAAAAAGAAATATATTTAACATTAAGTAATAAAGACAAATAATGTGATATTTGCATCACATGGAATGTTTTATAACATGTTTTCAAAAATTTTTAACATGGAAAATGTTCTTAGTGTATTCTACATTAAAAAGGGTTAATGACATACTTTTTTCTAAAATAATACAAAAGCTTATCAGATGTAATTTCAGAAGCAAAGAACTAATATACAATTTTAATTTCCTGTTTTTTCTGATACTCTGTAAATACACTAAATTTTAATTTTGGATAATGGATAATTAGAATCCAATATTGCTGTTGGGTTCCCAGTTGAGTCTGACTCTTTGTGACCCCATGAACGGCAGCATGCCAAGCCTCCTTGTCCCTCACCATCTCCCTGAGTTTGCCCAAGTTCATGTTCATTGCATCAGTGATACCATTCAGCCATCTCATCCTCTGGTGCCCTCTTCTCCTTCTGCCCTCAATTATTCCCAGCATTAGCAATTTTTCCAATGAGTCATCTGTTCACATCAGATGACCAGAATACTGGAGCTTCAGCTTTACCATCAGTCCTACCAGTGAATATTCAGGGTTGATCGCCCTTAAGAGTGACTGGTTTGATCTCCTTGCTGTCCAAGGGACTCTCAAGAGTCTTTGCTAGCACGACAGTTCGAGGGCATCAATTCTTAGACATTCTGCCTTCTTTACGGTCCAATATTCAGTTTAGTTCAGTCACTCAGTCATGTCCAGCTCTTTGTGACCCCATGAACTGTAGCACGCCAGGCCTCCCTGTCCATCACCAACTCCCGGAGTCTACCCAAACCCATGTTGATCAAGTCAGTGATGCCATCCAGCCATTTCATCCTCTGTTCCCCTTCTCCTCCAATATTAATGGTCCAATATTAATGAATATAAAACTGATTTGCAATTATATATGGCTGAATAAAGTTGTTTCTTTTGCCCTTAATAAGTGCCAATAACAAAATAAAAGTTAATGAAAAATAATAAGTACATGTTTAGTAAATATGGAAATAAGGAAATATGATCAGATTGTGGAAGTACTGGGAGATCACAAGATTAACAATACAGATCTCAACAATGCAAAATGCAAAACAAAGTTCTAAAAATTGGAGACTATCCTTGTAATTCCTGGAGAAGAAAATGGCAACCCACTCCAGTACTCTTGCCTGGAAAATCCCATGGACAGAGGAGCCTGGTAGGCTGCAGTCCCTGGGGTCGCTAAAAGTCAGACACGACTGAACGACTTCACTTTCACTTTTCACTTCCATGCCATTTCCTTCCTGGAGAAGGAAATGGCAACCCACTCCAGTGTTCTTGCCTGGAAAATTCCATGGATGGAGGAGCCTGGTGGGCTGCCGTCTACGGGGTTGCACAGAGTCGGACATGACTGAAGCGACTTAGGAGCAAGCAGCAATAGCTTGTGATTTCTGGGAAAAGGGGCAAGTTTCTCCAGGAGAGTTAATGAGTGTCAAGGAAACATATATCAAACCAAACTGTATGGATAAAGTTGTCCTCTATAGAATTGCTTACATAGAAACAAGTGAGGATAGCTCAAAGTCCCCATAAGGATAGTGAATTATAAAGAATCTAGAATATATACTAATATGAAGGCATTTTGAAAAACTTATACATCTATAAACAGATATGAAAAAGTCTCTAAATCTTATCAAATAGAAAGCAGAATCCAAAATGATAGATAGTATTAATATGTTTATATTTCTACCAATTTGAATAGTTTACATTGAACAAATTTCATAAATTAAGTATACAGACAAAAATTCATATTTTTATTTAAAATTTTGTTTTGTTGAACACTGGTTAGTTTGAACATTTGATTGCATTTGCTAGATATTTTACATTTCCTTTTGTGAATTACTTCATCCTAGCATTTGTTCAGTATAATGATTATCCTTTTTTTTATGAAAATGCTTGTCCCTATGTTGATTATTTTTCATTACATATGTTATTTCTCTATTTTGAGGTTTGTTTAAACTTTTTGAAGCTTTTGATATTTAAGAAAATCTGTCATGATGGCTACTTTTATTGTGCAGCTCAGAGTTTCAATTATCTCCTATATCATTTCAGTAATTTTATGTTCTATATATTTCTGCCCTTATTCCATTTGGATTTTATTTTGATTTGTATTTTAAGATCTATATGAGGAGACCAACCATCTGCTAACAAAAATGTAATATGTATTTTGCATTATCATATTTGTGTCCTACAGAAATCATAGAATACAGCTTGCTACTGTAGCTGATGGGAAGAGTGGGGTAAGGGTGTATCCATAAAGGGAATAACTTATCAAGGGAAGAGCAGATCCTTACAGAGAAAACAGAAAATTAACAGAAAATGTTAACTTGCTGGGCAAGAGAAAATATATTTTGACTTTATTCATCTGCTATGCTATAGAATGCCAACTATTTAAGAGTATTCACCTTTGCTAGCAGGGGATAGGGTGTATTAAATAATTTTGATACCCACTAGCCACAGACATCACTTTGCTGACAAAGGTCTATATAATCAAGTCTATAGTTTTTCCAGTAGTCATATACAGATGTGATAACTGGACCATAAAGAAGACTGAGCACTGAAGAATTGCTCGAGAAGACTTTTGAGAGTCTCTTGGACAGCCAGGAGATCAAACCAGTCAATCCTAAAGGAAATCAACCTTGAATATTCATTGGAAGCTCCGATACTTTGACCAACTGATGTAAAAAGCCGACAAGTTGGAAAAGACCCTGATGCTGGGAAAGACTGAAGGCAGGAGAAGAAGGGGGTGACAGAGGATAAGACAGTTGGATGTCACCATCAACTCAATGAACATGAGTTAGACCAAACTCCAGGAGACAGTGAAAGACAGGGAAGCCTGGCAGGCTATAGTCCATGGGGTTGCAAAGAGTTTTCAGACACAGCTGAGAGAATGAACAACAGGAAGATCCCCTGGAGTAGGAAATGGGAACCCACTCCAATACTCTTGCCTGGGAAATTCCATGGACAGAGAAATCTGGTGGGTTACAGCCCATAGGGTCACAAAAAGTCAGACACGACTGAGCACTCACGATTGTTGCATTATGCTTTTATCAGATCAAATGTTAGTAATTATCAGCTTCATCTTGACTTTATCTTCAGAAATGTTTAAAGGAATCTGAAACTAGTAACTGATAAATCACTATGTCACTTTCTTGATTAAAAAAAAGAATCTTGTAATTTATAAAAGTAACCAGTGTGGTGTTAACCTAATTTTGCCTTGTACTTTTATAGCCTTATAATTTTACATTTATTTTAAAAAATCAAAGCTTATCAACTAGCTCTTCCTTTTACATTAACAAGGCATCTTTTCCATTCAATATTTTATCACTTTTGATTTTTTTCATGAAGTTACAATTTTCTGTAGATTAGATTTCATGTTCTACTTTTCTCTCATCACACCTCATTTCTATTAGTTTCTTCTGAATTCTGAGAAAAATTGCTGAGTATGTATTTAATTGTGTTGATTTTTCTAAGGAATCTAACTGGCTGCTTACTCCTATGACAATGATTTTGAATTTGATAATTCTATTTTTAATCAGGAATAATAATATTTCTAATCTATAGAATAATTTTGTGAATTAAGAGGTAACAATAGCTTTGAATTACATCAAAAATGGAAGTGCTGGCTAGACCCTGGGTTTCCAGGTCCTAGGTATATTGCAACCCCATCTGGGGCTGCCCATGTCTTGAAGTGCTCAGAAGTGCTCAGCTCACATGTGGTAGGTCCCTATTTACTTCGTCATGTTCCCCAGTGTGGGAGTCAGCATGCTGAAATCCTTTCTGTTTGCACCAGAGAAAACACAAGAACCCAAGATCTTTGCCTACCTACACCTCTGCATCAGGCCCAAGTCCTTTCCCTAGGGAGATGGTAACCATGCTTTACTCCATAAGCCTCCTTCAAAGCCTTTCTGACCTGCAATGAAGATGAAGAAAGAAAGCCTGGACCATTGGTCTGCACTGTGGACCAGAGATCAGGTTTGGACTAAGCCTGCACATGGACCAGTGAAGGGTATGGGACCTTTAGCTCATGTTCTTTATTTGCATCAGATAATGGCCGGTAGACTGATTTTCCCATCCCTTTGCTTGTAGCAGGAGATAAATAACTTAAGTATAAAAATAAAAGGAAAGAGAAAAGGTAGTAATAGGAAGACCATGCCTCACACCCTCCTTCTGCTTTTCTTGATGCCCTAGGTGTTACACTTCCCAGTACACAGAAGCAGTCAAGACCTAAGATCACAAGAAATACTTGACATACTTGAAATATTGATAAAAATCTTGAAAAGAAAGGCTTTAATTGATATTAAGCACAAGTAAACTAGTGTCCAGATTATTTTAATATGTTGATCTGGGGTAAAGAAAACTACATTTTGCCCTAAAAGTTGTGGTAGGGTGAAATGAGAAATAGGTGATTCCTGGTACGTAGCATGAAATCAGAAGACAAATGCTTTTTGGAAGGAAAGATATGACAAACCTAGACAGTGTTTTGAACAGCAGAGACATTCCTTTGCCGACAAAGGTCTGTATAGCCAAGACTATGTTCTTACCAGTGGTCATGTATGGTTGTGAGAGCTGGACTGTGAAGAGGGTGGAGTGCCAAATAATTGATGCCTTCAAACTGTGCTGCTGGAGAAGACTCCTGAGAGTCCCTTGCAGCAAGGAAATCAAAGCAGTCAATCTTAAAAAGCAAATCAACCCTGAATACTCTTTGAAAGGATGGATGCTGAAGCTCCAGTATTTGGTCACCTGATGGGAGCAGATGACTCATTGGAAAAGTCCCTGATTCGGGGAAAGATTGAGGGCAGAAGGAGAAAAGGGTGTCAGAGGATGAGATGGCTGGATGGCATTACCGATACAATGAACATAAACTTGGGCAAATTCTGGGAGATGGTGAGGGACAGGAAGGCCTGGAGTGCTGGAATATATGGAGTTGCAAAAAGTCGGACATGACTGGGTGACTGAACAACGGCAGTATGTACAACTGCATTTTTTACTTGCTTTGATCAATTAACTTATTTTTGAATAAACTTTGAACATATATTTTTTAAAGTTTACTAAAACTATTGTTTTATTTTAATTTTTAATTAACTATCAAACTTTTTATTTTGTATTAGAGTATAGTTGATCAACTACATTGTGAT
Source organism: Antilocapra americana (assembly GCA_007570785.1). NCBI lineage: Eukaryota > Metazoa > Chordata > Mammalia > Artiodactyla > Antilocapridae > Antilocapra > Antilocapra americana. The sequence continues at coordinate 26,959,922 of ML661338.1, read as the reverse complement.
ATTTTCAGGTAGTTGAGTGTATTTTATCATTATTTAAGTAGTTTCTGTGAACTAGTTGCAAAAAAAGAAAAATAAAAGTGGATCTCTTCAGTTCTTCTAGTAATTAGCAATATTCTAGCATAGTAATTGGAGAAGGAAATGGCAACCCACTCCAGTATTCTTGCCTAAAGAATCCTGTGGATGGAGGAGCCTGGTGGGCTGCTGTCCATAGGGTCACACAGAGTCTTACATGACTGAAGCGATTTTTCATGCATGCATGCATTGGAGAAGGATATGGCAACCCACTCCAATATTCTTGCCTGGAGAATCCCAGGGACAGAGGTGCCTGGTGGGCTGCTGTCTATGGGGTTGCACAGAGTCGGACACGACTGAAGCGACCTAGCAGTAGCAGCAGCAGCAGAGTAATAAAAATATTTTATGATGTGTTTTTGGTCAAGATGAAAATTGGCAGGTTGATGAAACTAAAATAACATTTACAATTTTTTAAATGCATTGAAAATTTCTGTCATAAATAAACCTCAACATTTTTTAATCTAACATTTCCAAAATGCCTTTGAGAGGCTACCATATATTTTTCTATCATGATATCTACTAATATATTATATAATTAATGGTCTGTTTCCTTCAGATTACTTATAAATATGAGCTTAAGAAAACTATAACAAGTAAAAACACAGGAGTTTGGAAAATCATCTGTTTTACGTTATTTATAAGAGGTCCAGAGTTTGGTCAACATGATACTTTTTTTCAAGAAGGTGGTATTACATAACAAAAGAGGCCTAGATAACATGAAATAATATGAAGAGTTTTAAAAAGTTTCAACTGTGTTTACTTCAGTTCAGTTGAGTCTGATTCTTTGCGACCCCATGGACTGCAGCATGCCAGGCCTCCCTGTCCATCACCAACTACTTCAAGTTAAACAGTTTATCCAGTGACCCAGAATTGCTGAAAGTTTCCCAAAAGAGGAAAAGAGTGATTTAAAGGAAAAAAAAAAATGCAACTTCAAAACTAGTTTTTCTACAACATGAAGGCTATCTTATGCCCCCATGTAATGATAAACTCCCACTAGCAAAGCAGTTTGTAAATGTTGTTTATGAAAATATAATTTTATTTAGGGATAGGACTCAAATATGTTCACTTTCTCTTTGTGCACTGTGTTTAACACTTAAAAACAATTTTATAATAAAACAAGATGCCTACAGCAACATTGATAACATATTAGAAAATTGTTTAAATTGTCATTATGTAAAACAAAACTTCAACTAAACCTAGAAACAGTTAATATAGGAAGCTAAGTTTATAATGAATTAAAGGAAGCTTACTGTTTTATGATTTTAAAAAAGCTCAAGTATGTAAAATAAAGTCATTCAATAAATGTATTGGCAATATTAAAATTTACTGTATCTAATTAATAATTCAATTCTAGGAACATTAGACTTTAGGTGTATAGCTATTTGGGCTTCCCTGGTAGTTCAATCAATAAAGAATGTGTCTGCAGTTCAGGAGACCTGGGTTCGATCCCTGGGTCATGAAAATCTGCTAGAGAAGGAAATGGCAACCCACTCAAGTATTCTTGCCTGGGAAATCCCATGGACAGAGGAGCCTGTCAGGCTACAGTCCATGGAATCGCAAACAGTCTATTTCTGTCATTGAAAAAGTGGAGACAACAAACATTATATTACTGAAGAAAGTTTCAAATCAACCTTCATCCATCATTATGAAGATGAATCATTGGTTTAGTGGATGTTTCACTGAGCAGGGGTTGGAAGAAGGAATTAAAATGCTTTGAAAAGCTCCACCATATTTTTGGGTATCTGGACACACATATACCCAGAAAAGACCTATAAAGGTACACTGACCTCTGCCTGAGATTTAGGCTTGACACCAGCTGTAACTGAAGGTTGAAGCCACCATTTAAGACTACTGGATAGAGCATTAAAGATGTACCCTATCCCCCCACACAGGGACCCTTGACAAAGACCCATGAATATATCAGTTCAAGGTTTTTAAGTATATCTCTATTTTCTAATATTAACCAAGCAGAGACTTCAGCAGATATGCACAGCAAAGAATGTAACTGTAAAAATACTTGAGAGAAGTCCTAAACAAAGATAAACAAAAACAAAAAGAGCAGCAAATAGCAAAATAAAAAATTCAGAGGAAGGAAGAATATGATTTCTAGAGTTGTTTTTAGTAACAAGATTTTTGAAACACACAAAGTCAAGAAAAACTGCCCATAATGAAACTCAAGCATTGGCTTTACTAGACAAATACCTTTAACCAGGTTTTTGAGATATGTTTAATAAAACAACAGAAACTATGACTAAAGAAATATAAGAGAAATCCATCACCAAATAGAGATTGTTAAAAGGCATGGATTTATAGAAAAATAATTAAAAAAATCCCAATCAAAAGCTTAATAACTGAAATAAAAATTTCACTGTTGAGAGGGCTCAATATCAGGCAAGACCTGACCGAGGAAAGAAGCAATTCATCACAGGTGAATTGTGATCACCAGTCTGAAGAACAAAGGAAAATAAAAACCTTTAATGGCAAAGTGTTATAGACAAACATGGGATACCTCTTGGTACACCAATGTATATATAATGAAAAGACCAGAAGAAATAGTAGCAAAATGGACAAAAAAGTGTTTGAAGAAATAATGGTCAAAAACTTCTCAAATTTGATGAGAAACTTTAATTGCTGGTACATTTGAAATAATATCTTGAAATGTGCTAAATGGAAAAGTAACAATGTTGAAACACTCTCTGTATCCTGTTTTGTATAACTTCCCTCAGAAGAAGTTACCAGAACCTATCCTATACAGGGAAAAGGAAATACCAAATTCTAATACATCCTCTAGTATTCCTATCTTACCTAAATCAAAGCATTAGATAACAGGGGAAAGTTAAAGAGCAGCTGTGAGGAAAGCAGTCTATGGGGATAGGCTCATTAAAAGAAATGACAATATATTATAGCAAAAATAACTGCAAGGCTAAACTTCTAAGAAGGAATTTAAAGCTGGCAAAGAACCCACCTGCACTGAGGGAGACCTGGGTTCAATCCCTGGGTTGGTAAGATCGCCTGGAGAAGGCAAAGTCTACCTACTCCAGTATTCTGGCTTGGAGAATTCCATGGATAGTCCATGGAGATGCAAAGAGTTGGACACAACTGAGTGACTTTCACTTCACTTCCCTGGTGGCTTAGACAGTAAATCATCTGCCTACAATGTGGGAGACTAGGGTTCTATCCCTGGGTTGGGAAGATCTCCTGGAGAAGGAAATGGCAAAAACCCACTCCAGTATTCTTCCCTGGAAAATCCCATGGATGAAGGATCCTGGTAGGCTACAGTTCATGGGGTCGCAAAGAGTCGGACACAACTGAGCGACTTCACTCACTCACTTGATTATTCACATTATGAGTCAATTTGACTAGGCTCTTTGGTCAAACACTTACTGAGATAATGTCCTAAAGGGATAATTTTTAGATGGGGTTAACATTTAAACGTCCTTCAGGGATCACTGCCTTGTCACAGCAAAAGGGCTTGCCTAACTCAGTGAAGCTATGAGCCATGCCATGTAGGGCCACCCAAGATAGATGGAGAGTTCTGACAAAACACGATCCACTGGAGGAGGGAATGGCACACCACCCCAGTATACTTGTGAGAACCTCATGAACTGTATAAAAGGACAGAAAGATATGGCACTGAAAGATGAGTCCCCCAGGTCAGAAGGTGTCCAACATCCTACTGGAGAAGAGCAGAGGAGAACTATGAATAACTCTAGAAAGAATGAAGTGGCTGGGCCAAAGCAGAAACGACATTCAGTTGTGGATGTATCTGGTGATGAAAGTCAAATCTGATGCTGCAAAGAACAGTGTTGCATAGGAACCTGGAATGTTTGGGCCATGAATCAAGGCAAATTGGAAGTGGTCAAGTAGGAGATGGTAAGAAGAAACATGGACATCTGAGGAATTAGTGAACTAAAATGGACAGAAATGGATGAATTTAATTCAGATGACCATTATATCTACTACTGTGGGCAAGATCCCATAGAAGAAATGGAGTGGCCTTCATAATAAAAAAAAAAAGATTCCGAAATGCAGTACTCAGGTGCAACCTCAAAAATGATGAAATGATCACGGTTTGTTTCCAAGGCAAGCCATTCAACATCACAGTAATTCAAGTCTATGCCCCTGCCACGGATGCCAAAGAAGCTGAAGCTGATCAATTCTATGAAGACCTACAAGACCTCACAGAACTAACACCAAAAAAAAAAAAAAAAAGATGGTCTATTTTCATCACTGGAGGTTGGAATGCAAAAGTAGGAAGTCAACAGATATCTGGAGTATCTGTTCTCCAAGGCAAATTTGGCCTTGGAGAACAAATGAAGCAAGGCAAAGGCTAACTACTAAGAATGCACTGGTCATAGGAAATACCCTTTTTCAACAAAACAAGAGATGACTTCATACATGGACATCACCAAATGGTCAACATTGAAATCAAATTGATTATATACTTTGTAGCCAAAGATGGAGAAGCCTGTATACAGTCAGCAAAAACAAGACCTGGAGCTGACTCTGGCTCAGATCATTAGTTTTTCATAGCAAAATTCAGGCTTACACTAAATAAAGTGGGGCAAACCAGTAGGCAAGCCAGGTACAACTTAAATCAAATCCCCTATGAATATTCAGTGGAGGTAATGAAGAGCTTCAAAGGATTAGATTTAGTAAACAGAGTGCCTGAAGAACTGTGGATGGAGGTCCATAGTATTGTACAGGAGGCAGTGAACAAAACCAACCCAAAGAAAAAGAAAAGCAAGAAGGCAAAGTGGTTATCTGAGGAGGCTTTACAATTAACTGAAGAAAGAAGAGAAGCAAAAACCAGAGGAGAAAGGGAAAGGTACATCCAACTAAATGTAGAGTTCCGAAGAATAGCAAGGAGAGACAAGAAGGTCTTCTTCAATGCACAGTCTGTAAAACCAGAACAAAACAACAGAGGGGAAAGACTAGAGATCTTTTCAGGAAAATCAGAAATATCAAGGGAACATTTCTCCCAAAGATGGCCACAATGAAGGAAACAAATGGTAGAGACCTAGTAGACTCTGAAGAGATCAAGAAAGATGTTAAGAATACATGGAATAATTGTACAAAAAGATTTTAATGAACCGTATTACCACGATGGAGTGGTCAGTAACCCAGAGTCAGATATTCTGGAGTGTGAAGTCAAGTGGGCCTTAGAAAACACTGCTGTTAATAAAGCTAGTGGATGTGATGGAATTCCAGTGGAACTATTCAAAACTCTAAAGGATGATGCCATCAAGATGGTGCACCAGTGTGTCCGCAAATCTGGAAGACCCAGCAGTGGCCATAGGACTGGAAAATAATCCTCATGCCAATTCCCAAGAAGGGTAGTACTAAAGAATGTTCTAACCATCAGACAATTCTTCTCATCTCCCATGCTAATAAGATCATGCTTAAAATCTTGCATGTTAGGCTTCAGCATTATGTGAACCAAGAACTTCCAGATGTCCAAGCTGGTTTTAGAAAAGGCATAGGAACCAGAAATCAAATTGCCCAAAATTGCTGGATCATAGAGAAAGCAAGAAAATTTCAGGAAAACATCTACTTCTATTTCATCAACTACACCAAAGCCTTTGACTATATGGATCATAAGAGACTGTGGAAAGTTCTTAAAGAGATGTGAATACCAGACCATCTTACCTGTCTCCTGAGAAACATGTATGCATGTCAGGAAGCAACAGTTAGAACTCTGTATGGTACAACTGACTGGTTTAAGATTGAGAAAGCAGCTGTTTGGTGTCACCCTGTTTGTTTAATCTATAGCTGAGCACATCATGAGAAATGCCAGGCTGGATGAGTTACAATCTGGAATCAAGATAGATGGGAGAAACATCAACAACCTCAGATATCCAGATGATATCACTCTAATGGCAGAAAGCAAAGAGGAACTAAAGAGCTTCTTGATAAGGGTCAAAGAGGAGAGTGAAACACCTGGCTTAAAACTAAATATTAAAAAAAAAGAAAAAACCCAAGATCATGGCATCCAGCCCCATTATTTCATGGCAAATAGAAGGGGGAAAGTGACAGATTTTCTTTCTTGTGCTCTAAAATCACTGTTGATGGTGACTGCAGCCATGAAATCAGAAGATGATTGCTTCTTGGCATGTAAGCTATGACAAACCTAGACAGTGTGTTAAAAAGCAGAAACATTACTCTGCTGACAAAGGTCCATATAGTCAAAAGGGTATGGTCTTCCTAGTGCTCATGTACAGTTGTGAGAGCTGGACCATAAAGAAAGCAGAGCACTAAAGAATTGATGCCTTCAAACTATGGTGCTGGAGAAGACTCCTGAGAGTCCCTTGAACAGCAAGGAGATCAAACCAGTCAATCTTAAGGGAAATCAACCCTGAATACTCATTGGAAGGACTGATGCTCCAGTATTGGAAGCTCCAGTATTTTGGTCATCTGATGTGAACAGCTGACTCATTGGAAAAGACCCAGATGCTGGGAAAGATTGAGGGTAGAAGGAGAAGAGGGTGTCAAAGGATGAGATGGCTGGAAGGCATCACTGATGTCATGAACATGAACCTGGGAAAACTTTGAGAGATGGTGAGGGACAGAGGGGCCTGGTGTGCTGCAGTTGCAAAGAGTCAGACACTACCGGGTGACTGAAAAACATTTAAATAAACAGATTTTGAATAAAGCAAATCACCTCACTCCCCATAATGATAGCGGGCTTCATATAATTAACTATTCAAAAGGTTTAAGAGCTAAGATGCTAAGACTGGTGTCTCCAAAGAAGGGATCCTGGGATGCTGTCTCCAAACTGCAATTTAGAAATTCTGCCTGACTCTCCAGTCTCCAGACTCAAGACTACAACATAGATTTTTGCTGGAATTTCCAGTCTTCTGGCCTGGCCTGCAAATTCTGGACTTGCTAGTCCCCACAACTGCATGAGTCAATGGCTTAAAAAAAAAAGAAAAAAAAATCTCTGAAATGAACTCCTTAAACATCTGTCTCCCTCTTTCTTCCTCCTCTCTGCTCTCTGCCAACACACTGTCTATTTTCTTCTACTCTGGCTCTCTCTCTTTCCCTACTTATCTAACTATCTTCCCTATTGGTTCTTTTTCTCTAGAAAACCCGATTAATACAAATCAAAAAACAACACAGGAAACAAAAACAGAAAATGGAGAGGAAAAAGAAAACTGACACCAGCTAGATAAACATAAAACTTCACAGTAAAAGCCTGCTTACCTCAGCAACTTTTCCCTACACAGTAGGTCTGACATGCAAGAGGAATTACAAGAAACTCTAGAAGACAAAGAAAACCACAGTTTGAAGAGACAAACCAGGTAACAGAACCAAACTGAGAACTGGCAGACATTCTGAAGTTACCAGATTAGAAAACTTAAAATAACTGCGCTTGATACATGTAGGGCTATAAGTTTAAAAGTGCACTGTATTCAACAACAGATGTAAATAGAGATATGGACACTTAACAAAAATGCTAGGAATAAAAATCACTGAAGAAGAAAGACTGCCCTTCATGAGTTCATCAGTAGACTGGGTATGGCTAAGGAAAGAATCACTGAGCTTGAAGATATGTTAATACAAACTTTCCGAACTGAAATACATGGATAAAAATATAATATAAAAAAGGACTGAACAAGGTATCCCAGAACTGTTTGTACAATGACAATAGGTGTAATACAGATGTATCGGGAATCCAGAAAGAGAAGGAAAAAAGGAGCAGAAACAATTTTTGAGGTGAAAGCAGCTAAGAATTTTTCAAAAATCATGACAGATGCCAAATCATAGATCAAGGACCCAGAGGACTGCAAGCAGGATAAACAACAACAACAAAAGAAATGGTTCACCTAGCATGTCACATTCAAACTACAGAAAATCAAAAAAAAAAAAAAAAAAAAGATCTTGAAGCACACACACAGAAAAACACTTTACCTATGAAGAAAAGGTAGAAGATTCATAGCAGACTTCTTGTCATTGACAATACAAGCATAAAGGGTAAAGTGAAACATTTAAAATGTTGAAATAAAGGAATCACCAACCTAGAATTCTTTATTAAGGAAGCTTGTTGTTCAAATGTGAAGGGGAAATAAAGACCTTCTCAAATGAATAAAAAGTGAAGTTTTCACCAGTAGCTCTGCCTTTCAAGAAGTTTTTAACGTTTAGAGAAATAAAATGATGCAGGTCAGAAACTGAGATCTACATAAAGAAATGAAGGGCATTTGAGAGGGAATACATACAGGTAAAGTAAAACCTTTTCTTTTTCATACTTGATTTAATATATAATGTTCAAGTTGACAACAGCAACAATATATTGGGTGACTGTAACTTATTAGAAAGTGAAATGAGTGACAACAATGTGAGAAGGGCTGAATTCGAAATATTCTGTTATAGGGAACTTGCACTGCTCATAAAAAATACAGACCTATTTGAAAATGGACTTAGCTGTTGCCATCCTTAGGAAATCACTAAAATAATTTAAAAAGAAGTATAATTGATTTGTTAAAAAATAATGAGAGAAGACAGAATCCTATAAAATGCCCAATGAAACCAGATAAGGCAGAAAAAGGGTGGAAGATTTTAAAAGTTAAGAAGCACAAGAAAAACAGTACAAAATGGGGAGAGATTAATCCAACTATATACATAATCATGTTAAATGTGAATAGATTCAATGCAACTATGGAACAAATAGGAAATAACAGAGGAGATAAAACAACCACCACTGACTATATGTTGTCTGCAAGAAAGCCACTTAAAATAGAAAAAACATAGACTATAAGTCAAATTATGAAGAAAAATACATCACACTAACACTAGTGAAATGAAAGCAGGAGTTAGATATATCAATTTCAGGCAAAGCAGACTTAAGACAAGGAAAATTATCAGGGATAGAGAGGAACACTACATAATGATAAAGAGGCCAGTTTTCTAAAACAATCCTTAATGTGTATGTGCATAACAGTAAAGTACCAAAATAAATGAGGCAAAAAACAGAATAGAAAGATCAAATTAACAAATAATATAGTTGAAGACTTCAACAGATCTCTATCAATCATTCACAGATTCTGCTTTCAGAATATCAGTGAGGATACAGCTGAACTGAACTACCAATCAACTGGATCTAATTGACATTTACAAATGCTTATCTAACAGCAGAATGCAGTCCATCCTTGGGTATCTGAGGCGAATTGGTCCCAGGAGCCCTCACATATACAAAAATCTGCTGATGCTCAAGTCCCTCATATAAAATGGAAATGTACAATGAATAAAAATTTCAATCCAAGTTGATTAAATCCATGAATGGGAAATGCAGGAATAGGAAGAGCTGACTCTGGTTCTTAAAAACAAGCCAAATGGATCTGTCCAGTTCAAACCCATTTTATTCAAGAGTCAACTGTTTATTCATTTCAAGCTCACAGGGACATTCACCAAGGCACATCACTTTCAGGGACATAAAACAACTCACAGTTAAAAGAACTGAAATCATCTGAAATATGATCTCAGTACACAATGGAATCAAACTAGAAAACAAAAACAGAACCCCATGGACTAAATAGTCCATGGAATTCTCCAGGCCAGAATACTGGAGTATTCCCTTCCCTTTCCTTCTCCAGGGGCTCATCCCAATCTAGGGATCAAATCTAAGTCTCACACACTGAAGATGGATTCTTTACCAGCTGAGCCACAAGAGAAAGCCAAGAATACTGGAGTGGGTAGCCTATCCCTTCTCCAGCAGATCTTCCTGACTCAGGAACTGAACTGGGGTCTCCTCCACTGCAGTTGGTTTCTTTACCAACTGAGCTATCTGGGAAGCTCCTAGAAGTTCCTAAAGAATCCCAAATTATTTGGAGATTAAACAACACACTTGTAAATAAAGCATGGGTCAAAAAAGAAATGTCAAGAGATGTTAAAAATAATTTGAACTTAATGAAAAAGAAAATAAAACAAATTTTGCCTTTCAAAATTTGTGGAGTGTAGTGAAAGCAGAGGTAAATTTGTAGCATCGAATGCATATTTTATAGAAAAACAAAGATTAAAACCAAAAATGTAAACTTTTACCATAGGATACTAGAGAAAGAAGAACAGTATAAACCAAAAGAAAGAAGGAATAGCAAACTTTAGGCAGATATTAGTGAATTTTAAAATAAGGAACATAAATATCAATAGAGATAAATGAGAAAATTAATGAAAATAAAAAACAGGTCTTTAAAAAGATTAATATAATTGATAAACCTTTGCTAGACTAAGAAAAAATAAAGAGAAGATGTAATAGCAGAAATGAAAGCAGGATCATCATTTAAGAATAGAGTATTATACAAAACTTTATGATCATTAACTTGACAGTGTGAATGAAATGGACTAATGCTTGAAAGACACATTTTACCAAAACTGACACAAGGAGAATACAAATGTATCAAGAAGGAAACTGAAATTACCAAAACCCCTCACAAACAATACATCAAAATATTCTCATTTTTTCCTGAATATATTACAGTTAAGATTCTTTTCAGTTTTCTAGGATGATTGCTATCATAACAGTAGTCATGAGAAATTTCCCTTATAGAATGACATGTTTGATTTCAAAAAATTAATCAATGATGTGATAGCTAAGAAATTTGCTACAAATGGAAAAATCTCTCATATTTTTGCCCTCAACACATCTGCATTTTAGCAAAAGCTACCATGAATTTCAATGAATCTTACATGCCATATACCATGCTAAATGTATTTTACATATTTTCTATAATAGAGCTATTCTTTAATGTAATTATTTCCCTCATCTCACACAGGAAACACCTGATTTTTATGAAGACAGAAAACATCATCTCATACCACAGTAAGTAGCAGAAAATCTAGTCAAACAGAGCAAGAACCTACTTTACCATTTTTTAAATGATGTATTTCATTTTCATCCTCTGTTCATCAATAACCCATTTAGAAACTACAACTGAACTGCATTTGCTGATTATTTTAGTCATACAGAGAATGTAGTCATGATAGAGCCCTAAAATACAGCAATTATAGGTACAATGGTTATATGTACACTTCACAGTTCAGAGATTATAGATGTATTTTTATACATTGAATACTTTAAAAATTCTATTAAGGTCATTGGCTAGTCCTAAAAGGGAAACCCAAATGAAGTGTTTATTTCTTGTCTATTCACTAGAATGAAGTTCTAAGAAGGCAGGGAGTTTGTTTTATTAAGAGATCTATTCCTAATCCCTAGAAAACTGTATGATATATAGGAAAGTTATTGACAGTAAATCCTAAGAGTTCTTATCATAATGAGAATTTTTCTTTTACTTTTATTTATTTTCATTCCACCTATATGATATGATGGATGTAAGCTGAATCCATTGAGATAATCATTTCAGAATATAAATCATGCTCTGTGCCTGATTTATGTAATATGTCAATTAGTTCTCAATAAAAGTAGAGAAAAGTGGTTTTAAAAATTTACTGAAGTGAAATTTACTGATGTGAAAATAAAACAGCAAAAAGAAAAGCTTCTGCGTAACAATGAATTTTGTTTTCGCTCCCTCTCTTCAAATAATTAAACCTTTGAAGAGAAAATTTAAACAACTTCAGTGTGTTTAAAAACATAGAACTTTTTTGTTAGAAAGTCCTTTATACTTTCTTTTCACCATGTTCAGATTGAAAAAGTCAACAGTTAAAGATAATTATGAAGCTAAAAATCTCCAGGTTTTAGAGGTTTTACTTAATTGCAGTGCTTAAAGTTTGCAAACAATAAGATGCTGAAATGTACTACTACGAAAGTAAAGGAACAATTCAGGAGACCTCCAATTTGGCAATTCATTTTTAGACACACTATCAAAAGCACTTCCACGAAAGAAAAACCTGGTTAATTGGATTTTTCAAAAAATTAAAAACTTAAAAGCTGTGAAGGAAGGTTTTAAGGGAACAGAAAGACAAGCCATGGACTGGGATAAAGTATCCAGAAATCACATATCCGATAAAGGTCCTATATGCAAAATACAGAAAGAAGTTTTAAAACTCAACAGTAAAAAAAAGCTTAATGCACAAAATATCTAGGTATCTCACCAAAGAAGGCAAGCAGATAGCAAATAAAACATGAATATGCTGAAAATTATATGTCATTAGGGAACTGCAAATGAAAGGAAGCCATATCCCTACACAACGATTAGAAGGACTTAAATAAAAAATTCTAACAATACCAATTGTTGACATGGGTACAGAGCAACAGAACTCTCATTCACGGACAGTGAGCATGCAAAACGTTTAAGCTACTTTGGAAGACAGTTAGAAATATCTTACAAAGATAAACATACTCTTACCATACAATCCAGCACTTGTGCTCTTGGCTACTTAACTTACCAGAAAACATATTCACAAAATCCCTCTAAACCTCAGGTTTTTGCTCTACCTGAAAGAAGCTTAGACGTTACCCCTCTGTCCTAACAACAAATAAAATGCTGAACAGACTGGAAAATCAACAACTCTTCTTGAATTCATAAGGGAGGGGAGGACACAGTTCAAACTGCTTGTCTCCAAGACTGAAGAGTCAAGATAGATGAATACTGGGAGTCACGACTCACCTGAGCTGTCTCATGCACAGAAATCGGCAAGGCAACCAGCTGGAGTAGGAAAAACCGAACTGGAACTGACAAATTGCTGGAGGCTCAATGTGGACAATTCTGACATTTAAAAACTCCAGGAGAACCCAGTCATGGCGGGTGGCGGAGCTCCTCCACCTTAGTGAGTTTTATTTCCAGGAGCTCATGCAGTCCACTTGAAGTACTAGAGAAAAATCCCCCTTGTGCTTTCAGCAGCAGGAGGGGAAAAGGAACCATTTTGAAGTGTGTCAGAGCATGCTGTTCTTCTTAATAAAGTCTGCCCTCAGGAGAAATTAATTAACCAGAGTCTAATTGGCTGGGGTATTAGCGGAGCCTAGCTCACCTGGGAGAAGGGAAATACTCAACTCTAATCAGCTGTAGCCTTCCATATAGGAAAGGGGAAATATACAACTCTAGCCCACTCCAGCCATCTTCATTCACATAAGGAAAGATAGGTGAAGTTCACAGTCCAGAGGCACTGACCCACTACACAACTGAGAGCTAATTACAGGTTGGATCCCTGGGTTGGGAAGATCCCCTGGAGAAGGGCATGGCAACCCACTCCAGTATTCTTGCCTGGGAAATCCCATGGACAGAGGACCCTGGCAGGCTACAGTCTACCAGGTCACACAGAGTTGAACATAACTAAAGCGATTTAGCACAACACAGCACAGAATTATAGAACACTTCCCCTCACCCCACACCCCACCATCACATTACTAATGACCTATTTATAGCAGTTTTTTGTTCAAATCTGGAAGTCAAGATTACAAGGCATACTGAAAGGTAAAGGAAATATAAGAGAGAGAAGGAGCCACACATATAGCAGGGACTGGGAATAATCACACCAGGATTATAAAATAACTATAATTAGTATGTTAAGAGTGCTAATGGATAGATTAGACAGTATGCAAAAACAGATGGAGAATGTGGGCAGAGAGATGGAAATCCTAAGGAAAACAAAAACAAAAAGAAACACGAGAAATCCAAAACAATGCAACAGAGATGGTAAGAATTCCTTTGATGGGATTATCAATAGCCTACACAGGACAGAAGAAAACATCTCTCAAATCCAAGGTCTGTGGGACAACTACAAAAGGTGTAACATCCACCTATGAGAAACCAGAAGGAGAAGAAAGAAAGTAGCAGAAGACACATTTGAAACAATAACAACTGAGAATTTCCCCCAATTTCACGTCAGTCACTGGATCACAGATCCAGGAAGCTCAGAGAACATCCAGAATAGACATCAAAAAATCACATGTAGGCATTTCATTTTCAAACTACAGACAATCAAAGATAAAGAAAAAAGCCTAAAAAACACCTTCATGCAAATGCTTATAGCAACTTTATTCATAATTGTCAAAAATCAGAAGCAACCGAGATCTCCATTAGTAGGTATAGGTAATCGATTGTGGTACATCTCAACAATGAGATGTTATTCCACGAAAAAGAAATGAGGTACCAAACGTGAAAAGATATGGATAAATTGCAAATGCATATTGATAAGTGAAAGAAGCCAGTCTGAAAAGAATGCATGATGGAAAACTGTATGACATTCTGGAAAAGGCAAAACTGTAGAGATGATTTAAGAAGTCAGTGGTTGCCAGGTATTTGGGGACCAAAAAGTATTAAACAGATGAAGTACAGAGGATTGTTCAGGGTAATGAAACTATCTTATATGATACTGTAGTATACCGTACTATATCACCGCTATGACACTATAGTAGTGGATACTGGATACTATGTATCTGTGAAAACTCAAATTTACAGCACAAAAAAAAGTTAATCACTTAGTCGTATCCAACTCTTTGCAACCCCATGAACTGTAGCCCACCAGACTCTTCTGTCCATGGAATTATCCAACCAAGGTGACAGGAGTGGGTTGCCATTCCCTTCTCCAGAGGGTCTTCCTGACCAAGGCGTAGAACCCAGGTCTCCTGCATTGCAGGCAGATTCTTTACCACCAGGGAAGCCCTTAAGCATAAAAAGTGAACCTTAAATATATGTAATTAAAAAAATAATCTAGATATTCAGGAGAATCACACAATGGAAAAAAGAATGTGACAAAATATCTAACTGTATTACAAGTACTATATGAAACAATGGGCTTCCCTGGTGGCTCAGATGGTAAAGAATCTGCCTTCAATGAGGAAGACCCAGGTTCGATCTCTGGGTTGGGAATATCCCATGGAGAAGGGAATGGCAACCCACTCCAGTATTCTTGATTGGAGAATCCCATGGAGAGGCGCCTGGCGGGCTATCGTCCATAGGATCGCAGAGTTGGACGTGACTGAGTGACTGGCACTTTCACTTTCTTTCATATGAAACAATTTCACTTACTAAGTTTGGAAGAAAATGGTGTTGACCTAAGTAACTTTGGAACTGAGCAGAGGCAGTACAATGAAAGCCAAAATAAACTACATAAAAAGCACTGTAATAAATTAATGAATAGATATTTCCTCTGAAAAAATAACTCAGATGATATATTTGCTTGAATTAAAATATTAATGTCATTGATATTCCCCATCTCTGACTCAATGACACTGAATGACTCACCCTGGATTGCCACATCTGTTGTCTTTGAAACCATTGTCTCAAGCAGATGTTCAAGGCTTTTCTTAAGATGTCACATACACTGATCCCAGGGACAAACTGACCTAAAACAGAATTTGAAAAATGTATTAAAGCCATGTAGGATCTTTACTTTGGTGCTGCCTGTACTCAAGTTGCAGACTCTCTTCAGACAAAATGTACACTTATCACAGCTGACGGGTTCAAGCAGATGTACTGGCTGCCGAAGCTCAGAGCAGAGACAAGCTGAAGAACCCTGCAGAGATTTCTTGGAACTCAGCTGCTCTTCATTAAAACCAATGGCAAATGTAAAGTAAACCAGAGGTGACAAAGGGGGCGAAGACATTCATTGTGTATGTTTTCCCTGGCGCGCGCTGATTGCCTGGAGTCCCTTCTCTCTGTCGTCTATTCCCCAACACAGCATGAGTTAGAAATTTTATCAATAAATGTTTTCACTCTCAATGTTCGACCTGTTCTAATAGACTGTTAAATACAGTTTTTAGGTTCACAGCTAGTCATCATTTGTCTATACCCATGGCAAGGAATATGGAATAAGCTGCTCTCAGCGTTTTCTGCACACCAAAGAAAGATGACAAATGCTGTCTATCAGAATGATTGGGCATATAAAATTCAGGCACCCAACTGGCATGCTGTAGATACTTGGATTTTATTTTTAAAATGTTAATAATAAAGGGTTATAAGTTCAGTATTATAGTCAGGCATATCTTATAATGAAATGAGCTACATGAATTAACAATATGCACAATACAACTTATTCTTTGATCCTGATTTTTAGAATTCATGTTATGCTTCTTGATTTATGCATAAATTTATGATTTATTTATCAGAGTTTTTCTATTTGAATACAGTCAAAAACATAGCTATAATAAAAAGCACTATGTTTTATAATTGAGACAAGCTCTCTCAATAGGCAGAGGGAAGGGATCTGATCAATTCATCTTTTATTTTCTTAAATGCATATAAGAAAATCACTTTATTTTTACATGCCTCCATATTAAAATTAGCTTAACATAATATGCCTGTAATCCCTAATTTTCATGCTAGGTCAAGATTTAAATAGAAGTTATAAGAATGGCACTGATACAGATTTATGATACTCCAAAAAACATCAAATTTGGTCTGTCAGTTAAGAGAGCCTATGGCTTCAGAAAGACAAACTAGATTTCCAAAATTCTTCAGTATTATGAAATATGCATCATAATCCCTAATTGCAATGCAGATGAAGTCTGCCAATGCCCATTAACATATAACCCCTTTAATCACTGCTTCAGATATGTATTGGAAAATTACAATTTACAATTAATGAAAACAAAAATTACACAATTATTAATCAAATAGTGTATTATCAAGTAGGATGGATTAAATTATACTGTGATAATTTACAATCACCAATCTCACTGGCTTAACACAGTCACAATTTATTTCTTGACAATTAAACATATCTATTGTGGTAAGGCAAGGACTTTCTGCTTGTAACTTTCTCTCAGGATTCTAGGGTGTGGGACTTCCCTCGTGGTCTGGTGGTTAAGAATCCACCTTCCAATGCAGAGGACAGCGTTTGGTCCCCGGTTGGGGAACTAAGATCCCACGTGCTACAGAGCAGCTAAGCCCATGTGCTGCAACTACGGAATCCAGGCACCTCGACCAGACAGTCCGTGAGCTGCAGTGACAGAGCCCATGAGCTCTGGAGCCCACAAGCCACAGCCAGAGAGAGACCCCAGGGTCACGGTTAAGACCCAGTGCAGCCAGAATAGAAACAAATAAATAATACTTTTTTAAAAAAGGAATCTAGGATAATAGAGACTCATTCTGGAAACATAATTCTGCAACCCTTTCGGTAGGGAAATGGCTAGATGGAAAGTTGCACCTGGATTTCAAAATTTCCAATATACTCTGTTCATATTTCACCTGCCAAAGCAAGTCACATGGCAATTCTAATTCAAAGAAAATGGAGGAGGAATAAACCTGGGATGATTCCAACACCAATCACAAGTGCCCAGAGCTTTTCAAAGGCATACCTGTGTTAAATTTACTCCAGTCATTAGCTTCAGCTGAGTGTCAACAGGAATGCTGAGCTCCTGGAAATCATTGCTACATGGTGAAGATTAGGATCAGCAAATGACCCAGGGCTAGTCCATCACTGTTCCTGTTGATCAAGTTTTATTGGAATCAGCCAGGCCCATTCCTTTAAGTATTGTTTATGGCTGCTTTTATATGCCAATAGAAGAGTTATGTGGTTACAACAAACTCTGTATGGTCTGCAAAGTCTAAAATATTTACTCTTTGAAGTTTTAGAGAAAACTTTGCTGATTACTGGCGTAAGTGCATACATACATACATGCTACATGACAGGTGGTGAAGATTTTATATTTGTTTCATCCTTAGTTTTTCTTTCAGTAGTGCTTGTTTCTTATGTAATATTTTGCATGTGAAAATTCAAACAGGAGCCTATGTTACTGATTAATGAGTATGAAAAATATTAATCCATACTTAGCACAAAGAAATTACTGAGGAAGGTTGAGTTTGCAACAGTGAAAGGATAAATAGGAAGTCATGTATGCCATTTTTTTGGTAAACATAGCATTTTTTAATATATGCGTTGTGTATTTTTTATTTTTTGAAAAATTATTTCACCGATAGCTATTTTTTAAATGTCTTTATTGGGGCAAAATACGAAACAAAATCCACAGTTCTCAAGACTTCAGTTTCGTGGCATTAAACACACCCACATTGCTGGGCACCTATGACCACCATCTTTGCCTAGAACCTCTCTACCCTCCCCAGCTGAAATTCTGTACCCATTATGTACCAATTTCCCATTTCCTCCTCCCAACAACCCTAGATAACAGTATCTGTCTCGATGAACCTAATCACCCTAGGTATTCTCACACAAGTGGGATGCTACAACATTTAACTTTCTGCGACTGGCCTCCTCCTTCCGGAATAACATCTTCATGTTTCATCCACACTGTAGCACACGCCAGGATTTCCTTCTCTTTCAAGTCTGAACAATAGTCAACAGTATGCACACACTACATTCTATTTATCCTTTCTTTCCTGGATACACACCTGGGTTGCCCCCACCTTCTGGCTACTGTTGAAAATACTGGTAGAACATAGGTGTATAAGCACTTGTTCAAGTCCCTACTCTCACCTCTTTTGGGTATATACCTAGGGGTGGAACTGCTGGATCACACAGCAATTCAGTGTACAATTTTGAAGAATAGACATTCAGTCTTCCAGAGCCACTGCACCATTTCATACTCCCATCAGTAAAGCACAAGAACTCCAACTTCTGCATATGTTTGCAAACACCTGCCACTGTGTTTTGCTCTGTTTCAACAACAGCCACCTCAAGTTTAGGAAGTGACACGCCATACTGGTCTCAGTCTGAATTTCCTTAAAGATGTGCTGCACTAGTGTTCAGTCCCTCAGTCGTGTCCAGCTCTGTGTGACCCCATGGACTGTAGCCCTCCAGGCTCCTCTGTCCATGGGATTCTCCAGGCAAGAATACCGGAGTGGGTTGCCATGCCCTCCTCCAGGGGATCTTCCCAACCCAGAGATTGAACCCAGGTCTCCCATATTGCAGGCAGTTTCTTTACCATCTGAACCACCAGGAATATTTGATATTTAGCATCTTTTCATATTCTAATGGGCTACTCATCCATCCTCTCTGGAGAAAGTCCATTCAAGTCCTCTATTCTTTAACTGTACTGCCTATATTTTTATTGCAGATGTGCAGGAGATCTTTTTCTATTCTGGTATCAATCCCTTATGAAATATATGAATTTCAAATGTATGTCGTTTGGTTAAAATATATGATTTTCTCCCATTCTGTAGATTGCATTTCACTCTGCTGACAGTGTCCCTGGATATACAAAAATTCTAAATTTTGATTAAGTCCAGCCTATATATTTTTTTCTCTTGTTGCCTGAGCTTTTGGTGTCATCTCCAATCAAGCATTGTCAAATCCAATGTCATGCAATTTTGCACCTATTTTCTTCCACGAGTTTGATGGTTTTAGCTCTTACATTCAGTTCTTTGATCTATTTTCAGTTAATTTTTACATATGATATTAAGAATACAATTTTACTTTTTAATGCATACAAATCATCTATTTTCTCAAAATCACTTGTTGAAAAGATGTTTCTTTCCCTGTTGAACAGTCTTGGCATCCTTGTAAAAAAATCAATTGACTATATGCATGAGGGATTATTTCTGGGATTTCTATTCTATTACATTGATCTTTATGTCAGTATGCCTGTGTATTACCAAAACTTTACAATAAGCTTTGAAATCAGGAAGTGATTTCATTAGCTTTATTTTCTTCCAAGATCACTTTACTACTTGAGGTCCCTTTAAATTCCAAGTTAATATTAGGACAGATTTTTCTATTTCTGCCTAAAAATCAGGATTCCATTGAATCTGCAGTTTGTTCTGGGTAGTGTTGACATTTCAACAATATTATATATATTCCAATCAATACATATGGGATATTTTGCTATTTATTCATCTTTTAAACTTTGCTTTTTTAATTTCAAGGTATAATTTTTCTTTTTTGCTTTTTGGTTAAGTTTATTCATAAGTACTTTATCCTTTTTGATGTTATTTTATATTGAATGGTTCAGTGAATTTAGCCATGAGTTTTTCATATATGGTTTTATGTTGAAGTAATTTCCTTCTACTCCTAATCTTTCAGGTGTTATATATCATGAAATCTGTTAAATTTTGTGAAATGTTCCTTCTTAATGAATTGAGAAGGATGTTCCTGGAATGGTGCAAGTAAATAGAATGTTTATGGGGAAATTTAACAAATATTGCCTAATTATAAAAATTTTTGAATATTCACAAAAGAAGATCAGTAAATCTTATGAATATATCATGTAAGTTTAACAGACACATTTTAAATCTATCCTGTAATATTTGTTCTTTAAACCCAACATTTTTAAAGTTAGTATGACTCTCAAAAGCAATGATAATAATAAAAACAATTCATATAAACACAATCACATTAGCACCAGTTACAAATTTAAAGACTTACTGCTATTATGTAATAATAATCAATTCATAGTCAATATCCTTTATCCTCTAAAAAAATGTATTTTCACAGGTTTTTGCCACATTAGAATTTCAAAAACCTAGCAAAATCCTTCATTTTAACTTTTTGTTTTCAATTCCATTACAACTTTAAAGAAATGTAGGCAATTATTCTATGGTATACTTCAAATTTTGGATTTTATTGATCACTTCCTTTTGAGGTAGTTTAACTTTTCCCCTGTTCTCCATATTTTCTTAATATTTTAGTTAGATATAAGGGTTTGAATATGTTAAAACTGAAAAATTTTGGCAACAATACTGTACAGATAATTTTGGCTGATTCAGTTGCAAAACTTGAGTAAATATATCATTTGTTGGTCTCAAGTCTAAGTGATTGTAATCAGGAATAAGTTTAGATTATTTAAGGCTTGAGGCCTTTACAATTTGAAGTCACTTCTTTAAAAAAAAAGTTACAAAATTATAAAACAAAGTAACAAATATAAGTAGTTAGAATACTAAAGAAACACACACACAAAAGTTAAAATTCATAAAACCCAACTAATTTCCTCAATGGTCATACAGTGTTCTGACCCCTCTGTGGAACTGGAAGTGAAATTTGCAAATAAGGGAATATGAAGTTAAAGCCTAATCAACTTCATAGTAACCTGCTTCTGATACTGAGTTTGGTTACTGCATTCTAGTCATGACATAATTTCATTGTAATTCTTCCGATCAGCATTCTGCCTTAACACAGAATGCCGGTACTAGCCATCATGACTGTTGCCTAAATTCATTATTTCAATATAGATTGCAAAAAAAATTATTAAATTTGATCATTTCTTCTCCATTTTTGAGGTAAAATTCATTTTTAAGAACAATGCCCTCAGAGCTATTTGATTATCTCAAATACAGTTCCGACCATAAAGATAGAAAAATATTAGTTTTTTATCATTATCTATTTTGAGAGTAATAAGTTGATGCTTAAGCAAATTCTAATGATCTTAACATTTTAATATGTTACTTTTTCCTTCTTTTTATCATTTATATCTCTGTGAACTAATTTTCTACATTTAAAGAGTCTTAATCAACTGTGTAGTCATTTAAAAAATTAAAAAAAAACGATCTTATCATTGGCTTAAAGATTCTATTCAAGCTGACTCTTGGGTCCTCTTAATATAACCCATTAATTTTGAGTAGCCAATTTTTCTGACATTTTAATATGTGTCAGATTCATCTTATACATTACCTGCCTCAAACACAGAACCAGTTATTGCTTCCAGGCAAAGGCCTGGCCTCCTTAATTGGGTAAATTGTATTAAAGGTAACAATATTGGCATAGGGACAAATATTATAGCACTGCAAAAAGTGGTATTATTCTCTGCTTCTTTACAAAAATTACATTTCAAATTATACCACACCAGACCAAGTAAAACGACTGCATACAGGCTACTCTGATATCATTGTATTAGTAAATACAGTTGGATGTATTTTTCTTTCGACTTTCACAAACCTTGCATTTCTAACCAGTCACCCAACTCACTGTTTTACATTTTTAAGAGCCAAGGATTAATACATTGTTTTCAGAACTAATAAAGATATCGTCTATAATAGGGTTACAAACAGATAAATACCTTCTGAGCTTACTAAGTATAGACAAATATATCTGGTGATATATACAAATTGTGTGCGTGTCTCTTATATTTAATACGCACTTTACTTTTAGCTGAATAAATAGGTACCATTATCATAGTTCAGCTCCAAGTTACTGTTTTCTTACTTCTAATGACAAGTGGTATAACAAGAGAAAGTTAAGGGTATTTCTGCACATAAAACCTGTCACATTTTTCGAAAACTCTTCCCCCTCAGGGCTGCCTTATTTAGAGTATATTGGTATCGGTTATCAAATGAGTTCCTCAATTATCAATTTGGAGAAAGGTAAATTTTACTCCCAGTTGGTAAAAATAAAAAAGCATTGACATAAATAATCATTGCTGAGAATGCATTCAGTATTCCCCACCCTTCACTTCATACCCATGCCTATTATTCAACAAGTAAGCTGACTGTCATGGGGACCCGTGGTAGTATTGGGCACTGCTTCTGTCCCATATACAGTAATTACTTCTACTTAAAATCTGTGGCATTGGACAGTGAGTGCCTGTCATGTCTGTCATCTAGCTTACTCTTTAATTGGAAAAAATGATGGATTGATGGATAGACAGGAGGCAGGAAGATGGACAGAAAGACGGAAAGCAGAAAATAAAAACAGCAGTGCACAGATTAAAATATATGTTAAGCTTTGCAAACACTGTAAGAGGCCAGACAGCTTGAAAGATGCTTATGTTCAGTTTACAGATTTATGACTTGCTCTCTCCAATATTCATGAACATGGAGAGTATTTGCCTAAGGCATGATATAGTAGCAAAGCATTAAAATCGACAATAATTGCCTAACACAATGAACAACATAATTATAGACTGCTGGCCATTTTATCCATTGAATTCAAGATACATTTACTACTCTTAAATATATCTGCATGTACATAAATGCATTCATCTGAAGCAGAGGTCATTTGCCTACAAGATTTTCAAATCTTTTTATCTCTTAACTAATGTTGTTTTTTTCCCCTTTCATTTTGTTTACAGCATGTAAATTGCAGTTTTACTTAATTCAACAGATCCTTGACTAATTGGCTGTCAGTTCCATTGTGAATGTTATATTCAATAAGCTACAATTATAAATCTCTAAAACTCCTCTTATTATTGAAAAGAAGGTGAACACAAACAAAATAACATTATATTTTACATTTAACCAAGATTATTGGTTCTTTGCAACAAGGTTTTCAGATGATAAAAACAACCAATGTCATTTTATTTATCTTCAAATATTTTTTACAGAGCAGAGGAAATAATGTTCTTTTGTTCTGCTGGCTATTTTTTATATAATTGTATAAACATAGTGTACTTTTAAATTAAAAAATTTAAAAAGAAGAGAAGAAAAAATTCATATTGACTCTCCGTTCCTTTTTCAATAGACTGAATTTTCTTCCACTCCATAGCCAAACTTTTTGAAGAAACTATCTGCATCTATTTCTCCCCGCCAAAAGGATCACCTAAACATTATTCAACTAATTAACTACAGTCTGGTGTCACTCCTCCTGTTCTATCAAAAGTGGTTTTAGGAGGGCTCCGACAAAGTTCATGTTGCCAAATCTAAGGGTCATTTCACTGTCAGTATTGTGGTGTGTAAACAAAACAGCTTCCGTGACAGGCTGCTGGGATATAAAGCAGGCCCTAGTTCCGGCGACCTCCCCCCACAAGCCAGGAAAGTCCCGCGCGCGCCAAGAGATAGACCATCCAGGGCAGATGCGCAGTTTAAACTGACCAAACATTGACTGCCAGCTATACCAATGCTGTAACAAAGAACTGCCTGTATAAAAGCAACTGTGATCTGGAGCGCGGGGCTCTTGTCGGATTCCACTGCGTGGATGAGACTTGCGCCCTAGCCCGGCTAGCAATAAACCCCTTTATGCTTTTGCATTGCTGTGTGGACTTGGTCTCTTCAGGGGCTTGGGACCCGGAGTTTGGACTTAACAAGTATCTTATCGGAAATTTCAGTACTTGACTTTTCTCAAGCCACACCTTGGTTTCCAGTTCATCACTAACACTGGGCTTCCTTCTTCTTCCAATCCTTCATGGTTGCAGTAATAAATACTTTAACTTTCTGACACTAGTAATTACAATCACTATCTTTCTCTCCCTTTTCTTAAACAGGCAGGAATCTAATTATTAACTTTTTCAGGATAAACAACTTTTGTGTCTGTTGCTTATATTTATGTTGAGTATTTTTTTTTTAATTTCATTGATTTCTACTCATTGTTTATTTATTTTGTATTGGCTGGGACAGTTATACCATATACTGTAATTATTTTGGCTTAATACAGACAGTTGTTCTTCAACAAAATTAAGTGCAGGAAAAAAGCTTGTTTTTATTTATTTATTTTTTTAATAACTACAATTTCTGTTTTCTTCTTTTTTCTGTACTGAGCTTCCATGGGTGATGTTTTTCCCCTCAGCCTAAAGAACATCATTTAGTGCTTTCATTAATACCATTCTACCTGCAATAAAGTATATCAGCTTCCATTTTCCTGATTTTGTCATTTGTTATCCTCATTATGATAGGATGTTTTCTCCGTAGCTTCTGAGTTTGGCTTGTTAGTTGTCTTAAGCCATACTACATATTACAATCTAGAAGGTTCTCACCTAAGTGTTGTGTAAACAACTTCTGTGACTAGTTAAGGTGCTCTGACCCAACATCCTGGCCTCAGACACCAACTGGAAGCTCACTGTAATAAAATTACAGAGGAAGTACTGAATGAAAGTAGATCAGTTATGGCCCTAGCACAGTGGGCCAGACTCCACTGAAGGGACTACACTGGAGGTAAATTTCTTGGATTCTAGAACCAACCTTTTCTGCCCCCTTCCACTTCCCATGAGGCATGTTGTAGAAGCTGAGCTAGTTTTTGGAAAACTGCTCCTGATTTTCGGTGTCTCTTCACTGTCCAGCCCCTGCCACCTCTGCCAGCACAGGGCACTTTCCCTTTTCTCCTCGGGCTTTGTTCATATATAAATTACTCCTTACAATCAATAAACAGATTCAAGTTTGTAAACAAACAAGCAAAGAAAAACTTTCACAAAGGCATTAAGGTCACAGCATAACTCTAAAATTTGATATCAAACTGGAATCATACTGAAGTTCAATACAAGTTTGGAAAAACTGACATTTGTGTAAACATGTATGTTTCCATCAATTAGCATGGTATGTTATTTCCCTTTGTTCTAGTACTGTTTTACGTCCTTCATTAAGATTGTATTGCTTTTTTCATAAAAGTTTGTTATTTTTTCCTTTCAGTTTATTCCAAAGTATCATAGCTTTTCTACTACGTTGAAAGGATTTTTACAAATCCTATTACTACTTCTAATAGGATTAAGTAAGTTATAAATTGTTTTTGCATTTCTTTAATTTCCTCAGATCTCTTGTTATATTTTTAATTTACTTGTCTCTTAGTTTCCATAGGTAGAAAAATATACAATCAAAATGATAAAGTTTATTTTTTGATTTTTTTAGATTTATAAAGATTTAATGTTATTGATTGGAAGTGAAAATTTTTAATAATATTGCATAATAATGTGGATATTCAATTCAGTTCAGTTCAGTTGCTCAGTTGTGTCCCAGTCTTTGCGACCCCAAGGAATGCAGCATGCCGGTCCTCCCTGTCCATCACCAACTCCTGGAGTTTACCCAAACTCATGTCCATTGAGTCGATGATGCCATCCAACCATCTCATCCCCTGTCAAGCCCTTCTCCTCCCACCTTCAATCTTTCCCAGCATCAGGGTCTTTTTTTTTTTTTTTTTAATTTTCTTTACTTTATTGTGTTGGTTTTGCCATACAATGACATGAAACCTCCATGGGTTTACATATGCTCCCCCTCCAGAACCCCCCTCCCTCCTCCTTCCCGATTCCCTCCCCCTGGGACATCTCGGTGCACCAGCCCCGAGCATCAACCCTGGGCTGGCAATTCATTTCACATATGATAATTAACATGTTTCAATGCCATTCTCCCATATCATCCCACCCTTGCCCTCTTCCACAGAGTCCACGAGTCTGTTATGTACATCTGCGTTTCTTTTGCTGTCTCACATGCAGGGTTCTCGTTAGGGTTAGCATGAATAAACAAATGGGACCTAATTAAAATTAAAAGCTTCTGCACAACAAAGGAAACTATAAGCAAGGTGAAAAGACAGCCTTCAGAATGGGAGAAAATAATAGCCAATGAAGCAATGGACAAACAATTAATCTCAAAAATATACAATCATCAGGGTCTTTTTAAACGAGTCAGTTCTTCTAATCAGGTGGCCAAAGTATTGGAGTTTCAGCTTCAACATCAGTCCCTCCAATGAACACCCAGGACTGATCTCCTTTATTATCTCTCTCTTAGTCTTGTTTTCTCTGTGGTGAAAAATTTAGAGCCCTGTTATCTAAAGTTTTGTTTGCTCTTAAAATTTGATAAATGATGATGATTACAATTTCCATTTTGCTTAGAGATTTTATTAAGGAACAACTTTTAAATGATACCAAAAAATTTTTCTGCATGTTACAGAAAAGATTAGTGTATACTGAGTATAATGAGATGTATTGATAGTGTTACTGTTACTGAGCTAAGTTTTGTTCTTTGGGTTATTATTTTTTTCTGAGGATATAACCCTCCCTATTGAAAGAACTAAAATGAAATAAAATATTTCCTCATGAGCTCTCCAGCCACTGAAATAAATATTCAGTGTAATATTTTGCTCTTCAAGGATACCTGAAGTCATAGCTAAGTATTTGAATACTCCAGAAATAGAGTATATATATATATATATAAACCATTCTGTTTCACGAGGGATTATCATAAAAGATAATTTAGTTTTCAATCCGATTCAAAAGAAGGGCAATGGCAAACAATGTTAAAATGGCCACATAATTGCACTCATTTCACATGCTAGCAAGGTAATGCTCAAAAGCCTTTTAAAAGCTCAAAAGCCTAGCTTTAGGGTTCAACAGTACATAAACCAAGAACTTCCAGATGTACAAGCTAGATTTAGAAAAGGCAGAGGAAATGGAGATCAAATTGCCAACATTGGTTGGATCATAGAAAAAGCAAAGGAATTCCAGAAAAGCATCTACTTCTGCTATATTTATTCACTACACTAAAGCTTATGACTGTAAGCTAAAGCTTTCTGACTGATCACAACAAACTGGAAAATTCATAAAGAGATGGGAATACCAGACAGCCTTACCTGCCCCCTGAGAAACCTGTACACAGGTCAAGAAACAACAGTTAGAACTGGACATGGAACAATGGACTGGTTCCAAATTGGGAAAGGAGTACGTCAATGCTGTATATTGTCACCCTGCTTATTTAACTCCTATGCAGAGTACATCATGTGAAATGCCAGGCTGGATGAAGCATAAGCTGGAATCAAGATTGCCAAGAGAAATATCAATAACTCCAGATACGTAGATGACACCACCTTATGGCAGAAATGGAAGAGGAACAAAAGAGACTCTTGATCTTCCAGAAAAACATCTGAAAGTGAGGTCGCTCAGTCATGTCCGACTCTGAGACCCCTTGAACTATAGCCTAGCAGGCTACTCCACCCATGGGATTCTCCAGGCAAGAATACTGGAGTGGGTTGCCATTTCCTACTCCAGGGGATCTTCCCGACCCAGGAATCTGGGTCTCCCACATTGGGGGCAGATGCTTTAACCTCTGAGCCACCAGGGAAGCCAGAGCTAGAAAAACATCTACTTCTACTTCATTGACTATGCTAAAGATTATGATAATAAGCTAAAGAGGAGAGTGAAAAATCTGGCTTAAAACTCAATATTCAAAAAACTAAAATCATGGCATCTGGTCTCATCACTTCAAGGCAAAAGATGGGGAAGCAATGGAAACAGTGACAGACTTTATTTTCTTGGGCTCCAAAATCAATGCAGATGGTGACTGCATCATGAAATTAAGATGCTTGCTCCTTGGAAGAAACGCTATGACAAACCTAGACAATGTACTAAAAAGCAGAGACATTACTTTGCTGATAAAGGTCTGTAAAGTCAAAGCTATGGTTTTTCCAGTAGTCATGTACAGATGTGAGAGTGGGACCATAAAGAAGGCTGAGTGCTGAAGAACTGATACTTTCAAACTGTGATGTTGTGTTTCAAACTGTGGTTAAGACATTTGAGAGTCCCTTGGATTGCAAGAAGATCAAATCAGTCAATCCTAAAGGAAATCAACCTGAA
Source organism: Antilocapra americana (assembly GCA_007570785.1). Classification (NCBI taxonomy): domain Eukaryota; kingdom Metazoa; phylum Chordata; class Mammalia; order Artiodactyla; family Antilocapridae; genus Antilocapra; species Antilocapra americana. The sequence goes on along the minus strand of ML661338.1, from coordinate 26,931,805 downwards.
TAGTCACTGGAAGGACTGATGCTGAAGCTGAATCTCCAATACTTTGGCCACCTGATGCATAGCGCCAACTCATTGGAAAAGACCTTGATGCTGGGAAAGATTGAAGGCAGGAGAAGGGGACGACAGAGGATGAGATGGTTGGATGGCCTCACTGACTCGATGGATATGAGTTTGAGCAAGCTCCAGGAGTTGGTGATGGACAGGGAAGAGTAGGACACAACTGAGCAACTGAACAACAAAACAATCATAAAAAAGGGCTTCCCAGGTGGCACTAGTGGTAAAGAATCTGCCCGCCAATGCATGAGACATATGAGACATGGGTTCGATCCCTTGGTCTGGAAGATCCCCTGGAGGAGGACATGACATCACACTTCACTATTCTTGCCTGGAGAATCCCATGGACAGTGGAGCCTGCTGGATCACAGTCCAAGGGATCTCAAAGGGTCAGACATAAAAGAGAAATGAGTGGATAAATAGCACTTGAAAGAAAGTGAAAGTCACTCAGTTGTGTCCGACTCTTTGGTACCCCATGGACTCTAGCTAACCAGGTTCATAAAATTCTCCAGGCAAGAACAATGGAGAAGGCAGACACTCCCTTTTGCAGGGGATCTTCCCGACCCAGGGATTGCATCCTGGTGCCCCACACTTTTGGCACATTCTTTACTGTGTGAGCCACCAGGGAAGCACTTAGTTTTCTGTCAAACTAGGCCACAGAGATGTTTAATGTATGGTATAACTGGATACCCCTGGAAAGCTGTCCTATATAGAATTTCTTCACAAGCACCCTCTAGGTTTCCCAGAGGAACTACATAAGGAATATGATTATATTATTTAGAATGTTTCTGGCTTAATAGGTATTCTATATAAACTTGCTAAAAGAATGAGAGTATTTATTGTCTCATAAAAAAGGAAGTTTGAGCAGGTTTCTAAGCTTATTGAATACATGACTTAATGAGGTCATCAGAATCATCGGTTTTATCTGTCTTTTGTCTCTTTTATCTTCAGGGTTGGCCTTATGCTCTGACTGGTTGCCCTCAGGCTTACAAGATGACTGCCAGGAGAGATCAGTGTTAGAGGCTTATTCCTGTTCCTAGGTTCTTGGCTGAAGAGAAAAAAAAGAACTTTCCCAAAAGCCCTCAGCTGATTACTTAATTCTTTTAATTCTGAATAATTTCCATGTCTATTTTCCTGCCAATCACTGACAGGTAGAAAGATAAATATTGTGATTGATTTAGACTAAACAGAACCCACTCGGCCTCTACTAAATTCTATGAGCTTCATAGAAGGAGGTGGATATTTTAGGGAAAATGAATTCAATTTCTCATAGGGCAATGGAAGTAGGTTTGTGCAATATAGATGGATAAGCAACAATTAAAATGCATTACTACAAACTCTTTGGCTATCAAGAACTTTTCCACATATATATTTTCATTCCATACATTCTAACATAGATTTTTTTTAATGCTTATGAATGATGAAATATGTCTCAATTTCTCGCCAAAAGAAGAAAATCTAAAGTCAATTACTGCATTATCCTGAAGTACAAGATTTCTAGGTAGTATTCAGTCCTTACATGTAGCTCCCAATGGTTCAGTGATTTCTTGCTCACGAGTGATTTATCTTCCTTAAATGTACATGGATACAAGGTGGTGAAAAGCATGATAATTACAATGAAAAAAAGTCCCTCTTGTAAAGGTGAACAATAAGAAAATATGTGGTTATATATAATATACTTAACTTGTTGGACAGTGATACAAAAATGTCCTGTTCTGTCAGGGAAGTGATTTTCCACAGCCTGTGATTCAAAGTTTTTATTCTCTCAAAGTATAGTCATGTCTGTTGTCTATGTGACCTGAGAGTGGACAGTACAGAAAAGTTCTTTTCTAGATCTGCACCATTTTAACAATGTATTTTTTGAAGGAAAAAATTCCTGGGACTAGTGCTTGCTTTAGAAGGTTTATTTTTTTTTTTAATAGTTGTTCAGTCTACTTGTTTTCAATCAACCTGATGACAAAAAATACACAATCAGAAATTATTTGGAGCTATGAATCTGGAAGGTTCTGATTTATCATATCAAGCTCTGTGCTCTGTTTTTGTCATGAGACCTTAATGCAATACCTTCCTTTCCTTTTGGTCTTGGTTCCCGGGTGATTTAACAACTTCCTCTGGCAGGAACATCCCTGCTTCAGACCGTTGCATCTTCACAATAAACAACCAGTGGCCTTTGTCAGTCACACAGTGCTTTACAGGAGGTGCTTAGGAGAGGTTTGGGGGAACAATTGCTTTGTTTCAATCTTATTTTCTCTCAAATTTTTAGATTATTATTCCTATAAGACTTAGCCATTCAAATTATCCAGGCCTTGATTACTAAATTTCCAATTGTTTTAATTATAATCCATACATGACCATGGCCTCTCTTAGCAGACACATAATTTTCTCACTCAGATTTTAAGTGAGTCATCTGCAGACAAAATTTTTCTCCATATTTTAAGATGTTATGCAATGTCAAAAAAAAGAAGGTTCAACCTAGTCTTAAAGCATAAATGTTTCCTACTAAGAACTATGATTGGACCCAGCCATCATCAGAAATTGATGTCAATATACAATAGTTAAAAAATTTTTTTCTATAGAATAGTATTCTCAGATTCCAATTACAGAAAAATATTATTATTGTCTTACACCAGTTTTACCCATTCCATACTTTAGAATGTTATTTTCAGTTTTAAAATTCTAACACAAATATTTCATTCATTCAGCATGCTTACTCTAGGAACTTTGATTCAAATACTTTAAATACGATTGCTATGCATAAGTTGATAGAGAAGAAATCTAGGAGAAAGACAATCTTCTGAATTTATCAATTCAGGAGCTCACTGATATTATAAAAGTTCAAGTTTTACTATCTCTCAGGTCTCTTGGTCACAGGAGATGCCATCTTAAAATTGGTTCTACCCATACTTGTAGAATTACTGCCAAGGATGATCATGACTATTTGCATTCTCCTTCACATCAATGGAAAAAGGAGAAATGTTTCAGGAAATCATTGCCAATTACAGAGAAAGAGTTTTTTCCAAAAGTAAATTTTTTCATGATTGATTCCTTTTACATTTGTATTACAGAAAAAAAAAATCACTAACAAGTAGACTGCCTTAGCTTATCCAGACTGCTTAATGAGGGGCATATTACTGATTTCCAATGTGTCATCCATAGCCTATGGAAATTCATTCTGCCTTTGGGAAGGATGTATATCTAATCAAAATCAAGAAAGCCTGCCCTATGTGCAGAAGATCCAACACAGTTCTTAAGGAAGAAATATAAATGTTAAAATTAAATTGCAATAAATATGTTAAACATAAGATTTAATTTGGCTAAAGAGACAATTACTATTATTTATTTTTGACAGACCCAATTTTTAAAAGGACATAGAAAGCTTGAAGTATAAGTTACAGAAAGAATCTAAGGGGAGACTACTGACCAAAAATATCAGTATAATATTTAGTTATAATAATAACAGAAAAAATTCAAAACTGTTACCAAGGACTAAAAGATATTTACTACAATCAAAGAGAAGTTAGTAACTCCAAATTCACAAACTTCTACAAATATGGCAATTCACTCTTCATAAGAGAAAATTGAAAATCCACAAACTGGAAAAATTTCTCACACTTCTTTCATTTAATGCTATGTTAAAAACATTTATAGATATACATAGATTACAGAAAGGTAGGTGGATAGATGTGGGTTTGAGCATGCATATGTGTAAGAATTTTGAATCAGTAACTCAATTCTTTAATCTGACACTGTACAGTAAAGAGTAGAAATGTCTGGAGCACTGAATTTGAGCATATGTAAGAAAGCTCAAGGATGTAGTAATGTTACAGTGAACTGACCATGGAAAGCCCAAGCTCACATACCTATTTTAGGCAATTTAAAAAATGTACTGATGAGGCTGACACTACCTACTGTGGCCTGGTCAAGTCAGGGTTAACAGTGAGTTATATCATCCTTGATTTGTGTTCCCTAATATCAAAAACATGAGGGGTGCCCAGGGTAACAGAGACCAAACAGTAGCACTTAACAGCTGGGAGCAAAGTAAATGTCATCCAATAATCAGACTGCCTTGATCCACAGGGATCAGTGGTGGTTGCCAATAAATCACGGAATGCCTTGAGTTGAGAAAGACAGACAACCACCTTGTGTGAAACTTGTTTTAAGTAATAGAAAAAGAAAATTAGAGCTGGCAAGTGAAAGCAGACATCAGGCACTCCAATAGATAATCATAGCCTAATAGGTAGATATGAACCAATTCAGCTAGCATCCATTAATTTAAGGGGAGGCAGGTTTCCTTTGAGGAAAGACCTTGAAACTCTCAACATAAATATTGGATTGGCCAAAAAGTTCATTTGGGGTTCTTGTTACATCTTACAAAATCCAATATACCTAGTAAAATGTTAGTTGATTCTTCTTCAAAAGATCCTGGAGCCATCTGAGAGGGTAACACTACATAGGTGAAAGGGTTAACATTTAGGCTCTTCCAAAATATTTAGATAAGTGGTCTGAGATATCAATAATATCTATTAAGCTGAAATGATATCCTGTCAAGTTGTTAGCTTGATACACATGGAGGACAGGTGAGAAACTGAATTCTGACCCAAGCCCAACTCACAGTGTGCTCAACAGTTTCATAATGAACACTAAATATACAAGAAGAATAAATATACTCAGTGATAGAACACCCCTTGTCTTGCTTTTCAGACTTGTGTAGGAGAGCCAAATAAAACTGAACTTGCCTCTTATTCCAAGCTTAAAATCAACAGCAGTACTGCATTTCTGGAAGCGATGTGTGTCAATGATTTAAAATGGTTTGTGCATGTTAAAGTCGCTTCAGTCATGTCAGACTCTTTGTGACTCTGGACTGTAGCCCTCCAGGCTCCTCTAACCATAGGATTCTCCAGCAAGAATACTGGAGTGAGTTGCCATGCCCTGCTCCAGGATGAAAGTGGTAGTAGTTGTGATTCACAGATATTTCCATTTAATTTGCATGGCTTAGCTCAACAGTAATGGATCATGGCAGATAAAATCAGGTGATAGCCTGATTGTGAATTGAAACTGCTACGTTTACATGCGATACCTTGGCAGACAATGTGATGGTTACATACCATCACCGACTCAATGGACATGAATCTGAGCAGACTCCTGGAGACAGTGAAGGACAGGGAAACATGGTGTGCTGCAGTCCATGGGGCTGCACACAACAACGAATCTGACTCGTAAAACTTAATACAGACGTTATCATTGGAGACTTAAGTACACATCTGTTGGTGTGGAAAATAATAAATAAGTAAATTTTCTATCTCCATTAAGTGTGTGTGTGTTTATATGGTAAGGACTAAGGACAACAGTTCACCTTCATGGCTTTATATAAGTCTATATCAACTCTCTTGCATTCTACATAATGTTGTATATAGGGGCATTTATGGTCTGGATAATCCATAGAAAATACCAGTAGTTTGCTATATGGATGATATCAAGGAAAACTGATTTGTTGAGCTGGAAGTGTCAAGTTATCTAGATGCCATGTGCGATACATATATGTTTCTGATACATACTCAATACCCTTTTATATGGATAAGATTTTAATCCACCATCAAGGAAATGCTGGGCTAAGTCCTTTCAGGTATAAAACACTTCCCTGGACCATGGATGTCCAACCACTAAAGTAAAAGACTCAGATTTTGGTTGACAACTCTAGATATTTGAAACAACACTAACTATGATTAGAAAGCAGCTTCAGTCTATTCGCTAGGTTACCTGGAGGTCCAGAGGGAAAAAAAAAAAACACACACACACACACATTTCGAGGTTACAGTAAACTTTTTGGTTTTCTTGTGTTGCAAACTATTATTTATCCACTGACATATCATGAAAAATAAGAATGATAGATAATATATGTCAAGCCCCACTATGGGAAAAGCAGTAATTTCTAAGGCTTGGAGGAAAGCATTTGCATTCTTTGTCACAGAGCCAAGCTTTATTGTTTTATAGCACCTAGAAGGCCACTGAGAATGCTACTGGGTCCTAAAAGTGGATGATTTCCTAACCAGGCTCACAAAGTAATGCTAACACTAAATGCTCACCATGAACTACGTTTTATCTCAGCAACAATGTTAATAAGTCCTATGTGTCTTGCAGACATCCTTTATTTAAACCAGATTGAATCAGGTCTAGAAAGCATCCATAAATTATATGAACAGAGTTCCATGACAAGTATTTTTGCCACATTATTGCTCATCCTAATTCAAACCTCTGACTTTAGGTAAACTTTCCAAGAGTAAATTGATAAGAAAAAAAGTAACCAGGACTGATTCATAGATGATCTGCCACAATGTATTGACAGTAGTCAGATGAATAGTAGATGTCAACTACAAACTGGCACTTACCAAGAGCACTGCCAAGGACTGAACAGCAAGGCATTTGCCGTCTGCCTCTATGGAGATTGAAGCCCATGCTGCTATAGCTGTTGACCTTTGACAACCCCAGAGGGAGTTCAGGGTGGAGTGAGGCACTCTGTGCTCCAGGGAATCTGGTGGGACAGGACTTTAGAAAGCTGGGTGTTTTTAGGAACAGCTTTCATGGTCTGAATCCTTGCATCTCCTCAAATCTAGAGAAGCACTAAATCCCTTCATGGTGGCATCAGATCCTCATGACTAACAAAAATGTACTCATTGTAAAATGAGTACTTCATGGCACTGAAATCCCCCTTCACCAAAACTCTATATATTGACTTCCCCCACTGCTGCTTTGGATCAGTTTCATAGCTATCTGAGATGCTGCCTCCCAGGCTGCAGTCCTCATTTTGCCCCAAATAATACTTAACTCACAACTCTCAAGTTGTATATCTTTTTTTTTAGTCGACACAGAGATCCATAATAGCCACATTTAAGGATACCCCGGAGATATAATAGTGAAGGAAAATCTTCACAGTGAGGAGAGTGATGAGGAGTAGAATTTTCTAACCACTTCCTGTGGATTAGAGGTAGTCTGGGATTTTTACATACATGAATTTATGAATTGTGGAAAATTTCAGGGCCATTTCTTCAGGGCCTGAACTAAACAAGACACGATCATCGAAAACATGTTTCAGGAAAGGAGAGAATGATGGCCCTATGGGAGTGATGTGAACTATAAGAATTTTTCGTGTTACAATAATGCCTGCCAAAAAGCATCATTTTGTACAGAATCATGTGTCAGAATCACCCATATTTAGAATGTCAGACAAATTCTCTATTGAACCTCCCCAAATCCCATAAACAGAGGAATCACTGTGGCAAAGATGGAAGATATTCATATGTCTGATAACATGAAATTGCTCTCAGTGAGGCTAATTCAGTTATGCCATTGCTGAAATGTCTAAAATGATAACAGAAACAGATACTGGGTCTCAAAACAGCACTATTCTTGTGGCCACCTTAAGGCTATTGGACTAATTTTCAATAGTCCAATTATACTGGACTATTTCTAACTTGGAAGAAGCAGCAATTTGTCTTTATTAGAGTTGATATACATTCCATATGAGGTTTTACACCACCTGTTCACAGAATCCACACCAGCATCAAAATCTGTTGCCTTCAAACAACCACTGTATCAATGTGGCATCATACAAATATTGCCTGAAACCAATGTATAGCAATGGCTCATCACTACATGACTTAATATGAACTTTATCGCTTTGAAACAGTCAGCCTGATAGAATATTGGAATACAGTGGTGAAACCCCATCCAAGACACAGGCTCTGGGAAAATATCATCAGTTTATGGCCCTGTCTTTGATCTACACCTTGAGCCAAAATCCAGTGTATAAAATTGCTACTAACACTACAACACACATCTCTGGGAGCCAAGGGACATGCGTGAAGAGTAGACATTATCAACCTTAAAACAATAACCAAATGTTCATTTATAAAATTTGATTCCAGTCTCCTGAGACTGTATTCTTCTGGGTTAGCATTTCTAGTTCCTTCAAATCAGAAACGAAAAACATTTCTGCTAGAGGAATACAACTGGATCATCTACTAAATTAGAAGCTGTACTTATCAATTGGGGACTTTAAGTTCATGCCACTAGTTTTAAAAGCCAAATAAGAATTATATTGGCTAGGAAAATCAATCCAAAACATATGACTATAATTTGATTACTGAAACAGTGTCATGCATGGTAATGACTATCAAGGCACAACTAAAGCAACAATCACCTAATAACGACATAGCATCTAACAGTTCAGACTCCTTGAGAATGGTGATCTTGGTTCTTTTCACAAACCAACAAACTAGCCTCAGATACCTAATGATGAGTCTCTTCTACTAAGCCTTCTAAGCAATGATAATTAGGTCAGTATTTTGGAGGAGACTCTCACTAATTAGACTAATACTTCTCCTTGATTTATAAAATAGGGGTGATTTATTAATATAAGGGGAAAAATTGATAATACAGAACTAAGGTAAATGGGAAGTCATAAAGCATTTAAATGACACAGCAAGTGGATCAAATTGGGCAAGATTATGGATGTAAAAGCTATGGTTTTTCCAGTAATGTATGGATGTGATAGTTGGACCATAAAGAAGGCTGAGTGCTGAAGAATTGAAACTTTCAAATTATGGTGCTGGAGAAGACTCTTGACAGTCCCTTGGACTGCAAAGAGGTCAAACCTGTCAATCATAAAAGACGCCAACTGTGAATATTCATTGGAAGGGCTGATGCTGAAGCTGAGGCTCCAAGACTTAAGCCTACCGATGCAGAGAGCCAACTCATTTGAAAAGCCTCTGATGTTGGAAAAGACTGAAGGCAAAGGGAGCAGAGTGAGGTAGAGGATAGAATGGTTAGATGGCATCATGGACTCAATGGACATGAATCTGAGCAAACTCGGAGATAGTGAAGGACAGGGAAGTCCAATGTGCTGAAGTCCATAGCGTTGCATAGAGTCAGACATGACTTAGTGACTGAACAGTAACAAATAATGGGCATCAATCAAAAATTTACAGCATAGATAAAAACTGTTATAAGGGAAAGGAAGACATACATATAAATTACGAATCTCCAAAGGAAAACAATGAATAGAATTTGTTTGTATGCATCTGTGTAGTTCACTCTGTTTGCTGATGATAATGATCTTATATACAGAAAATCCTAAAGGCTCCACCAAAAATATGCTAGAACTAATAAACAAATTCAATGAAATGGTAGGCTGTAAGATCAACATGTAAGAATCAGCTCCATTTCTCTATATAATGTATTATCTGAACAAGAAACAGAGTATGCAATCCTATTTACAACAGCATTCAAAAAATGCAATACTTAAGGATGAATTTAATCAAGGAAGTGGAAGATCTATACATCAAAAACTATAAAATAATGATGAAATAAATTGAAGATACAAATAAATTGAAACGTATCCCATGTTATAGATTTAATTTAAAAGTTAAAGTGTTAAAATCCCCATGCCACCCAAAGCCATCTATAGATTCACTACAATCTGTATCAGAAATCTCAATGGTATTCTTTAGAGAAATAAAAACAACCCTAAAATCCATTTGGAATCACAAAAGACCCTGAATAGTCAAAACTACTTTGACAAAGAACAAAGGTGAAGGCATCATATTCCTTGATTTTCAATTACTATTGTTTGTAGTAATTCAAACAATACAGCACTGGCATAAAATAGACACATAAACCAACAGAACAGAATTGACAGTCCAGAAAATAAATCCATGTATACATGGTGAACCATTACTTGACACAGAAGTCCAGAATATTCACTGGTAAAGACACTCTTGTCAATAAATAGTGCTAGGAGAACCAGATATTCACATGTAAAAGAACCAAATTTTATCCCTATCGTCTAACCCTCACAAGAATTAGCTCAAAATGGATTAGCAACTTTAATCTGAAGCTATAAAACTCCCAGAAGTCAGCACTCTGGAAAAGTTCTTTGACACTGGTCTTGGCAACAATTTTTCTTTTCTTTTTTTAATTATAATACCAAAAGCACAACCAACAAAATAAAAACATCAGCAAATGGGATTACTTAAAACTGAAAAGCTTCTACACAGCAAAATAAAAAAATTAATAAAGTGAAAATTCAATGAACAGAATGGGAGAAAATATTTTCATTTGTATATCATAGACAAGGGATTAATATTCAAAATATATAAGGAATTCATAAAGCTCAGTAGCAAAAAGAAAAGAAAACAAACTCAGATTAAAATTGGCAGAGGACCTGAATCAACATTTTTTCCCAGAGAATACATACAATCAGCCAACAAGTATGTGAAAAGGTGTTTAACTTCACTAATTATCACAGAAATGAAAATAAAAACCTTTTGAGATATCACCTCATAATATTAGAATGATATTATCAATCAGACAAGAGATAGAATGTGCTGGCAAGAATGTGGAGAAAAGGGAACCCCCATGTAAGTGAGGAATGTAAATTGGAAAACTATTATATAAAATAGTATGGAGTTTTCTCAAAAAATTAAAAATCAATCTACCATACGATCAAGCCAAAATCACACTCTAGAAGAGATACCTGCTACTCACAATGGGCAAGACATGGAATTAGGGATAACTAAGATAGTCCATTAGGGATAATTGGATAAATGTATATATATAACAAACACACAAACATATGTATGGAATACTATATATAATGGAAAGTTATTCAGCCATAAATGGAGTAAATCCTGATATTTACAACAATGTGAATGGAACTTGAGGACATTATGCTCAGTAAAGTAAGTCAAAAAAGGAAAAGTGCCCTGTGATAGAGGAAAACAACAGAATGGGAAAGACTAGAGATCTCTTCAAGAAAATCAGAGCTATCAAGGGAAGATTTCATGCAAAGATGGGCAGAATAAAGGGCAGAAATGGTATGGACCTAACAGAAGCAGAAGAGATTATGAAGAGGTGGCAAGAATACAGAGAAGATTATACAAAAAAGATCTTCATGACCCAGATAACCACGATGGTGTGATCACCATCCTGGAATGAGAAGTCAAGTGGGAATTAAGAAGCATCACTATGAACAAAGCTAATGGAAGTGTAATAGAATTCCAGCTGAGCTATTTCAAATCCTAAAATATGACGTTATTAAAGTGCTGCACTCAATATGCCAGGAAATTTGGAAAACTCAGCAGTGACCACAGGACTGGAAAACGTCAGTTTTCATTCCAGTCCCAAAGAAAAGCAATGCCAAAGAATGCTCAAACTGTCACACAGTTGCACTCATCTCACACACTAGCAAAATAATGCTAAAAATTCTCCAAGCTAGGCTTCAAACAGCACGTGAACGTTGAACTTTCAGATGTTCAAGCTGGTTTTAGAAAAGGCAGAGGAACCAGATTGCCAACATCTGTTGGATCATTGAAAAAAAGAGAATTGCAGAAAAACATCTACTTCTGCTTTATTAACTACGCCAAAGTCTTTGACTGTGTGGATCACGACAAACTATGGAAAATTCTTTAAGAGATAGAAATACCAGACCACCTGACCTGCCTCCCGAGAAATCTGTATGCAGGTAAATAAGCAACAGTTAGAACCAGACATGGAAAAGCAAACTGGTTCCAAATTGGGAAAGGAGTATATCAAAGGTATATATTGTCACCCTGCTTATTTAATTTATATGCAGAGTACATCATGGGAAATGTCGGGCTGGATGAAGCACAAGGTGGAATCAAGATTGCTGGAAGAAATATCAATAACCTCAGATATGCAGATGACACCACCCTTTGGCAGAAAGTGAAGAACACTAAAGGGCCTCTTGATGAAAGTGAAAGAGGAGAGTGAAAAAGCAGGCTTAAAACTCAACATCTAAAAAATTAAGATTATAGCATCCTGTCCCCTCACTTCATGGCAAATACATGGGAAACAATGGAAACAGTGACAGACCTTATTTTCTTGGGCTCCAAAATCACTGCAGATGGTGAAGGCAGCCATGAAATTAAAAGACACATGCTCCTTGGAAGAAAAACTATGACCCACCTAGACAGCGTATTAAAAAAGCTTGCTAAGTCATTTCAATTGTGTCTGACTCTGTGTTAAATCATTATATTGTGCACCTTAAACTCACATAATGGTGCATGTCATACTTAAAGCTGAGAAAAAGTGGAACCATTCTGCTTAAATGTTTTATCCCGAATAGTTAAAAAAATGCAAAGAAATGTAGGAGTTAAATCTAATAGAAAACTTGGAGATATAAATGGTATAGAGCATTTGTTTCCATGAGCACTGTTTACATTCAGTGGATAAAACATCAATTATTGATTTGTTGCAAGTTTAGTATTCCTGAAATATAATCATTCACAACTCCCTCTTCACAGCTGCCTACGCAGAACTTGTTTAACAGACCTGGATGTTACCAAGACTCAGAACTGTGAGCAAAATATTTGAAAATCTAGTAGGTATGTGTTTACAGGGTTAGTAGGTATGGGTTTACAGGGTGCATGCTGCATGCTAAATCGCTTTAGTTGTGTCAGACTCTTTGCGACCATACGGACTATAGCCCACCAGGCTCCTCTGTCCATGGGATTCTCCAGGCAAGAATACTGGAGTGGGTTGCCAGGCCTTTCTCCAGGGGATCTTCCGACCCAGGGATCAAACTCAGGTCTCTTTCATCTCCTGCGCTGACAGATGTCACTAACGCCCCCCTGGGAAGCCTGTGTTTGTCAGGTAACAGCATAGAAAACTTCACTCCTGACCAAGATGAGACTGAGTCATTTGTAAATTCCCCAGTGAATTCAAGTGATTGTAGAAATAATACCCTTGTTCCACAAGCACTTAATCACAGCATATTTTATGAAAATCGAGGTAAATTCTCTCTGAAGCACACAGATTTAAGCATCATGAAAGAGAGTGATGAGAATAGATGCCCTGAAATACACTGGAATCTCTCTTTGAAAATATATATTCAAAAAATTCAATGTTCTCATATTTAAAAGAGAGGCCTGCAGTTCTGCCTTATAGTCTTCTTTTTCTTATGAGGATTGATTGACATTATCTACATAGAGCCTTAAGAGAGTGCTAGTCATAAATATGCATTTAGTAAAGGTAGGCTTTTATATTAACAGTGGTACATAGCTACTGATTATGTAGAATATATATCCCTAATTCATTTTGTAGTGGAAATTTTGAACTATGAGTATATGGCAAAAGAAATGCTGGGTTACTGTCTAAACTGTTCTGAGCTGGAAACAATGGATGCCCTCAAACGATCAATTTTCTGACAAGAGTAGAAAAGCAGTCTCTAAGGTAACTAAATCCCAAACCATATCAGAATTTGGAAATAAAATCTATACTTTGAATTTCACTAAGAAGCAGAGGGTCATTGGTCACACTTTGCAGCTCAGTAGCAATATGCTCTGTGTAGTCAATTCTCTGTTCACAGGGTCTTCGAGGTTCGGTTCAGTTCAGTTCAGTCGCTTAGTTGTGTCTGACTCTTTGCCACCCCATGGACTGCAGCACTCCAGGCCTCTCTGTCTGTCACCAACTCCAGGAGCTTACTCAAACTCATGTCCATAGCGTCAGTGATGCCATCCAACCACCTCATCCTCTGTTGTCCTCTTCTCCTCCTGTCTTCAATCCTTCCCAGCATCAGGGTCTTTTCAAATGAGTCAGTTCTTCACATCAGGTGGCCACAGTATTGAAATTTCAGCTTCAGCATCAGTCCTTCCAATAAATATTCAGGACTGATTTCCTTTAGGATGGACTGGTTGGATCTTTGAGGTTAATGACCAATTATTACTGGTTTCATACTAACAGCAATGCTACTCAATTTAAGTAAGATTCAGGTCCTTCAGTCCTGTTCTGTGGTGACCCAAGGACTAGAGAGCAGATAAAACTAAGAAGGGTGTTGGAATGCAGCAACAGAAAAACCAGATTCTTATTGTCCTTCCCTCCCCCATGTTTAATTATTAACAGATTTCAGGTCCTCCTGAGCAGTACAAACTGTCTCCCCTCCTACCCTACAAAGGGAGAAGGTATTTGCCCTACTCTTCCCCCACCGAGTCTACATGCCTCATTCAAACAGCAAATGACCCTCAAGACCCCTACCCGACTCCTCGTACCCTGGGTAAAAGTGGGCTAAGAGCCCTGTTCAACGCTGGTTCTCCCTGGAGCTGGCCCACTGATCGGACAGCATCTCCTATTCTAATAAACTTATTTCCCTCTTATTCTGTCTCATGTCTGGAAATTCTTTTCCAAACCATACCTAGACAACAACATGTTCTATGTTAATTTTGCAAGTTTTTTAATTGGTAGTTTTTTAAGTTATTTTAAATTTATTTGGAAGTCTTAAATTAACTATCCACCTCATTGAATTCTGCTTTCATTATTTTATGAATAGCCTTTAATTGACTGCCATAAAATAGAATATTGTGCAGTACTATTGATAATATTTACCACTACATTAAGACATAGGTTATTTAGAATAATGTTTAGATGATTCAGAATACAATTTTCTAACAAATAAAATGGTTACATTTGCTGTTCTTCTTAATTACTTGATAACATATTCAGATGAGATAAATACATAATTTTATCCATTAAGAATGTGAAAATAAGTGATTTTTCTTCTTTTTACAATCTCTAAAATAAAGTATAGTGCCATTGCATCATTTCCATAGTTCTATCATGGGTTTGAGGCGATGTATGCTCACAGTATATTACAATGTAAAATATAGTTTGTATGTTTTTCTGCACGTTTCAAATCCACTAAACCCAATGCTTTCTACATAGCTGCCAAATTAGTCAGATAGTACTGAATTCATACTTTTTTGCTCATTTCAAAGAAATGTCTTATTTTCCAAGTATTTTTTAAAAAGTGAATATATTCTTCAACTAAAAATTTTCCCAAGTATATTTTCTATTACCAACCGACATAGTAAGTGTGTTAAATTAATCTCAAAAATATACAAACAACTCCTGCAGCTCCATTCGAGAAAAATAAACAACCCAATCAAAAAGTGGGCCAAAGAACTTAACAGACATTTCTCCAAAGAAGACATAAAAATGGCTAACAAACACATGAAAAGATGTTCAACATCACTCATTATCAGAGAAATGCAAATCAAAACCACAATGAGGTATCACTTTACACCAGTCAGAATGGCTGTAATCCAAAAATCTACAAGCAATAAATGCTGGAGAGGATGTGGAGAAAAGGGAACTCTCCTACATTGTTGGTGGGAATGCAAACTAGTACAGCCACTACGGAAAACAGTGTGGAGGTTCCTTAAAAAGCTGCAAATAGTCCTGCCATATGACCCAGCAATCCCACTGCTGGTCATATACACAGAGGAAACCAGAATTGAAAGAGCCACGTGTACCCCAATGTTCATCGCTGCATTGTTTACAATAACCAGGACATGGAAGCAACCTAGATGCCCATCAACTGCCGAATGGATAAGAAAGCTGTGGTACATATACACAATGGACTATTACTCAGCATTAAAAAAAATTCATTTGAATCAATTTTACTCAGATGTTCCGAACTGGAGCCCATTATCCAGAGTGAAGTAAGCCAGAAGCAAAAACAACAATATAGTATATTAACACATATATATGGAATTTAGAAAGACAGTAATGAGAACCCAACATGCGAGACAGCAAAAGGAATGCAGATGTATAGAATAGACTCCTGGACTCTGTGGATGAGGGAAAGGGTGGGATGATATGGGAGAATGGCATTGAAACATGTTAATTATCATATGTCTAATCAGTCGCCAGCCCAGGATTGATTCTCGGGGCTGGTGCATAGAGATTTCCCAGGGGGGAGGGAGGAGGGAGGGGGAAGCGAGGGTTTCTGGAGGGGGAGCATATGTAAACCCATGGTGATATCATGACATTTTATGGCAAAAACAATAAAAGGGAGAAAAAAATAAAATAAAATAAATAAAAAAAATCAACTGAGAAACATTTTTTTTTTAAATACAAAAGTGCTGAGGACAAAATTGTTACTCAAGCATCATCAGGTTATGCTACAATGTTACTTATCATTTGCAATGTATATTTTTGATAGAGATTCAATATAGTATCAATTCTGGAAGATTGAGGCAATTGCATTGTCCCTCTCACAGCATCTGTAGGCATGTACTGAGTAAAATTATACTTGCTTAAAATTATCTTCATAAAATATTCATAAAACTAACAGAGAAAAAAGGACAATGCTATGATATACTGTAAGATATAAAGGTTACTATAATCAGGTAATAAACTATCAGTTTGGTCCCTGACTAAGGAATTCATTTCTAAAAAAGGCTCCATTATCTCTTTAATTATAGTACTGGCAACAATGAGAATGTCAAGTTTTGTTGGAATTTCTCTATTGTCATTATAGGTAGATGACATTTTGTGAAATTTACGAAGCCTTTATTAATTGTTCATAATGTTGCAGCAGTGTGGTTTCTTTAGATTTGCAATGTATTTTATGCGAAGTAAATAATGAAGTCGCTGTTCTACCTGATTTTAATGACTTTTGGGTGGTTTGAGCAAAATGTCGTTCAATTCATGAGTACTTAAACATGAGTATTCTTGTTTAATTTTTCATTAAACAAGAATGCATTTCTGAGAAAAAAGTCATGATCAATTTTTATCCTCACTTACTCATGCATAATAAATACATATTTATATATAGTCTCTGGGTCAATGTGAACCTGTCAGGTAATGATTGCTGAAGAACAGGTAGGGCAAATCTGGACAGTCATCAAAGTGATAAAAGTGTAACTTCTGCTTATTTTAAAATACAATTTAGTCCTCGGGCTAAATGCAATCACTTACTGGTACGTTAGGCTAGATATATATTATCTTAATTATATTTTGTTTTTTAATCATCTTCCTGTCTTAAGAGTCAGGATGGCACATACATGTAGAGTAGAAAGATTAAAGACACAATAAAGTCAATCATTTCAGGACCCAAAACTTCTCTTTTATTACTAGTTTACAGTAATTGTGATAAATATAATTAAAAGCATCACTTTTTAAAAATTTATATATGAAATAATTTTTAACTAATCTTCAGGGAAAAACAATTACAAGTCATATAAAAATGTAAGAACATGGAAAATATAAAATATTTGCCAGTTCATTGTATGAGGATATTATCTACATGCTATCAAAATAAGACAGGTATCAACACACACACACACACACATACAAACTTTGCAAGCCCGTTTCACTCATAGATAAAGATTCCAACTAGAACATCAGAAAATAAATTCCAACAGTATTTTAAATAATTAATTCAACATAACCAACTAGGGTTAACCCAAGAATTTGAGGATAATTAACACACATATCAATACAATTCTACTTATTAACAGATTGAAAAATAAAACCACAAGGCCATCCTGAGAAATAATGCAATAGCTCTTGCAAAATGTAATAGCAAGTCTTGATGAAAGAAATCAGGAAACACGGCTAGAGGTAAACATGTACTTGTTTCCATGAAGAGCAACTGTTATTTTCAAAAGAAAACATTACACTTCTAGTTGAAAAAATTAATTTCAGTTAGGTATGACCTAAATAAAACCCCTTATGATTATGCAGTGGATGTGATGAATAGATTTGAGGGTTTAAATCTGGTAGACAGAGTGCTTGAAGAACTAGGGATAGAGGTTCATAACATTATACAAGAAGTGGTGACAAAACCTATCCCAAAGAAAAAGAAATGCTAGAAGGCAGAGTGGTTATCTGAGGAGCCCTAACAAATAGGTGAGAAAAGAAGAAAAATGAATCAAAAGAGAAATGGAAAGATACATCCAACTAAATGCAGAGTTACAGATAAAAGTAAGGAGAGAAAGCCTTCTTAAGTGAACAAAGCAAAGAAATAGAGGAACACAATATAATGGGAAAGAGTAATTATCTCTTCAAGAAAACTGGAGATTCCAGGGTTATATTTCAAGCAAGGATGAGCACAATAAAGGACAGAAACAGTAAGGACTTAACAGAAGCAGAATAAATTAAGAAGAGGAGGCAAGAATACACAGAAGAACTATACAAAACAGGTATTAATGACCCAGATAACCACAATGGTGTGGTCACTCTCCTAGAATCAGACATCCAAGAGTGTGAGGTCAAGTGGGTCTTGGAAAGCATTATATGAACAAAGCTAGTGGAGGTGATGGAATTCCAGGTGAGCTATTAAAAATTATAAAAGATGATGCTTTTAAAGTGCTATACTCAATGTGCCAGAAAATTTGGAAAACTCAGTAGTGGCCATAGAACTGGAAAAGGTCAGTTTCCATTCCAATCCCAGAGAACCACAATGCCAAAGAATGTTCAAACTACCATACAATTGTACTTCTTTCACATGCGAGCAAGGTAATACTCAAAATCCTTCAAGCTAGCCTTCAACAATATGTGAACTGAGAAATACCAGATGTACAAGCTGGATTTAGAAAAGGCAGAGGAACCAGAGATCAAATTGCCAATATCTGTTGAATCACAGAAAAACCAAGGGAATTCCAGAAAAACATCTACTTCTACTTCATTGACTAGGACAATGCCTCGGTGGATCACAACAAACTGTGGAAAGTTCTTAGAGATGGGGATACCAGACCACTTTACCTATTTCCTGAGAAATCTGTATGAAGTTCAAGAAGCAACAGTTACAATCAAGGAAAAGTTAGTTTTTCCTTCCAAAACTAGATCCATACAGTCAAATCTATGATTTTTCCAGTAGTCATGTACGGATATAAGAGTTGGACCATAGAGAAGGCTGAGGGTCGAAGAACTGATGCTTTTGAACTGTGGTGCTGGAGAAGACTCTTGAGAGTCCCTTGGACTGCAAGGAAACCAAACCAGTCAATTCTAATGGAAATCAACTCTGAGTATTCATTGGAAGGGCTGATGCTGAAGCTGAAGCACCAATACTTTGACCACTTTATGTGAACAGCTGACTGAATGGAAAAGACCCTGATGCTGGGAAAGACTCAAGGCAAAAGGAGAAGGGGCAGGTCAGAGCATGAGATGGCCAGATAGCATCACCGACTCTGGGAACATGAATCTGAGCAAACTCTGGAGACTGGAGGGCAAAGAGACTTGGTGTATTGCCACCAATGGGGATGCAAAGAGTCTAACACAACTTAGCAACTAAAAAACTAAACCATGATATCACAAAGATTTCAACACGATATTTCAAAGATTTCAGATAATTTAAAGATAAAGCAAATTATAATGGGTACAATTTTAGTTAGAATAAATACTTTAGAAAATAATACATGAAATTAAACAACCCTATTAAAATGGTATATTAAAGATCAAAATAAATGCATCAATCAGTTCAGTTGCTCAGTCATGTCTGACTCTTTGCAACCCCAAGGACTGCAGCATGCCAGGCCTCCCTGTCAATCACCATCAACCCCCAGAGTTTACTCAAAGTCATGTCCATCCTCTGTCATCACCTTCTCCTCCCATCTTCAATCTTTTCCCACATCAGGGTCTTTTCAAATGAGTCAGCTCTTCACATCAGGTGGCCAAAGTAGTGGAGTTTCAGCTTCAGCATCAGTCGTTCCAATGAACATCCAGGACTGATCTCCTTGAGGATGGACTGGTTGGATCTCGTTGCAGTCCAAGGGACTCTCAAGAGTCTTCGCCAACAACACAGTTCAAAAGCATCAATTCTTCGGCACTCAGCTTTCTTTATAGTCCAACTCTCACATCCATACATGACTACTGGAAAAACCATAACCTTGACTAGACGGACCTTTGTTGGCAAAGTAATATCTCTGCTTTTTTAATATGCTCTCTAGGTTGGTCACAACTTTCCTTCCAAGGAGTAAGCATCTTTTAATTTCATGGTTGCAGTTACCATATGCAGTGATTTTGGAGCCCCTCCAGGGTCTGTCACTGTTTCCACTGCTTCGCCATCTATTTGCCATGAAGTGATGGAACCAGATGCCATAATCTTAGTTTTCTGAATATTGAACTTTAAGCCAACCTTTTCACTGTCCTCTTTCAGTTTCTTCAAGAGGCTCCTTAGTTCTTTTTTGCTTTCTGCCCTAAAGGTGGTGTCATCTGCATATCTGAGGTTATTGATATTTCTCCCAGCAATCTTGATGCCAGCTTATGCTTCATCCAGCCCAGCATTTCTCATGATGTACTCTGCATATAAGTCAAATAAGCAGGGTGAAAATACACAGCCTTGAAGTACTCCTTTTCCTATTTAGGAATCAGTCTGTTATTCCATGTCCAGTTATAACTGTTGCTTTCTGACCTGGATACAGATTTCTCAGGAGGAAGGTGAGGTGGCCTGGTATTCCCGTCTCTTGAAGAATTTTCCACATTTTATTGTGAAAGGCTTTGGCATAGTCAATAAATAAGTGCATAATAAATTAAAAAATAACTAATTTCCTGTAGGAAGTGAGGGATAAATTAGTGATTATTCACAAATATTGTTATTATCTATGTTAACAGGTACAAAATTTGACAGTTAATGTCATTTTATTTTCTGAAATTTAAAATATACTTCTCCCTCAGTGTAACAATTTAAGTTCTAAAAAAGCCTGTGTTACAGAAACATGCATGTGAAAGGACATTCGTAATATATGTTTACTATAGTTTTATTTTACAAAATCCAAAAGTAGAATCAATCTTCTTATCTATGAATATGGGAGCAATCAAGTAAAACATGGTCAAAATGACAGTAGTACTTCCACATTTACTGATATGATAATAATATGAAGACACATAAGTAAGTTTGAAATAAAAATAATAGGACATTTCACACTACTTAAATATATTAATGTAAGAAACTGAACAACCTGCTATATATATTTAGTGTTTAAACCAGATCAATGCATGGAAAACTTCAAGAATGACACACCCAGCAAACCATTAAGAAATGTTACCACTGGGAAAGAGAATGGTATTCAGGGAAAGGTTAGATCAGTTTAAAGTAAAAATTCTAATTTCCAACTTATCTCATTTTGTATTACTGGCATATTTACAATAAAATAGTATTTATATACCAATTATAGTTTTTATACATCTACCCCTGGATTAACTCTTATCAGTTATCTAAGTATTTGGGCTTTGCTAGAGTGGCCAAGCTTGTAATTGCTTTTGCTGAATTAAACTGGAAGATGAGAGTGCACTATTCTGAACATTGCTTAAAAAATTATATGAAAATTGTCACTTTTTATGCAAAGATTTTAAAGGATGCAATTAATGAAATTAGAGCGGGGGCTTCCTATGAGGTTCCTTAGGGAAATATTTTTCTAATTTCAGTATCACTAATAGATGTATTTGTCCTGAATAAAACACTATAAGTGTGGTTATTAAAAACTGGTTATTATTACTTATTCAGATTATTATAGAAGTTAGAGCCATGTGGAAGAATAATATTCAGTAAGAATAAAGCATATTTTAGCACAGAATTTTTTTATGCCCATGATTCTGTATCTGCATTAACTTAATGTATTTTAGTTACATAAGCAATTATCATTTTTATAGACAAAGTGTTTTGTCAAAAATGTACAAAGAAAGTTAAAAATATGTATTAATATAAATCAAACTCATTAAGATAATATGTTGATATATTAGTATGTTTCTTTGCCTTTTATTTGGGTGGCATATAAGTTAATATTAAATGTATATACTCACAAACTTACAAAACACTGTACATGCATTTTCCTATATACAACTAAACATATATATAATATATATAAGAAATATATAAAAG
The DNA here is from genome assembly GCA_007570785.1 of Antilocapra americana. Taxonomy (NCBI): domain Eukaryota; kingdom Metazoa; phylum Chordata; class Mammalia; order Artiodactyla; family Antilocapridae; genus Antilocapra; species Antilocapra americana. The sequence continues at coordinate 26,910,075 of ML661338.1, read as the reverse complement.
AAATACATTTGTTTTTTGAAAATTGCCATCATTTTATATATATATATACACACTCAGACATATGTATATCTATACATATATATGTTTGTTGTTCTTATATATCCTGAGTTTTTTCACTTTGCATCAATATTTTTGGTTTATGCTTATTATATATTTTATGTTATAGTTTGGTGTAGTTTCTTATAAATGACTATTTATTGAAATTGAATTGGATTTTTCACAATTTCAAGTAAGATAATAGGAATAATTTAAAATATATGCCTATGAAGTTTTGAAATCAATTTATAGTACCAATTATTTTGGTATAAAAAGTATTAAATATCCTTTATGCATATTGTTAACTTCTAGGGGAAATTAAGGAACTTCTAGGCAACCCACTCCATTACTCTTGTCTGGAGAATTCCACAGACAAAGGAGCCTAGTGGGGTACAGTCCATGGAGTCCTGAAAAGTCAGATATAACTGAACAAGTAACACTTCAGCGGTCTTAATGTTTTCTTGCTTTTGTAAGTGGATTATATTTGCATGATAAGTCATGACTGTTCTTAAGGCATTCTTGCCTGGACAGTTCCATGGACAGAGGAACCTAGCAGGCTACAGTCAACAGAGTTCAAAGAGTCGGAAATACTGAAGCGACTGAGCATGTATACACGTTTAAACAAAACTCTTGACTATGATAATAACAAACAGTTAACTGAACTCTTCTGTGTGTAAGAAGAACTACATTCTTTTACTCTAAATGATCATCTTAAATGGTATAAAGATGTTTATAATAGTTTATCAGTTTTATTTTAGATATTTTTAGATATATTGAGTAAAACTCTTGTTTTCATTTGATTTACTTCTTTGATTGAAGCATAATTAATTCATAATATTATATTAGTTTCAGGTGTACAGCATAGTGATTCAGTATTTTTGCATATTATGCCCATTAAAATTTATCACAAGACAATGGTTATAATTCCCAGGGCTATATACTCTATCTTTGTTGCTTATCTGTTGTATATACAGTAACTTATATTTGTTAATCTCATACCCCTAATTTGTCCCTCTCCTGTCCCTACCCCTTTTGGTAACTGCAAGTTTGTTTTCTTTATCTGTGAATCTGTTTTTCTTTTGCATATACATTTATTTATATTATTTTTAAATTGTATTTGTGATATCATATACTAAGTATTTATCTTTCTCTGACTTATTTCACTAAGAAAATTATGCATACTTTTACTTTTGCATACTGTTTGCCCTTTTTGCACCCTGGAGTTATTATCTTCAAAACTTTAAAATGAATTTTGACATGTTTTGTCAAAAGTTTGGTACTGTATTCTGGGATTATTTTAAATTACCATGCTGAATTCTTTTCATTACATTCTCTTTGCATATCTAATTTTTTATATCTTGATCTTTTTAATTTTTTTTTAATTGAAGGACAATTGTTTTGCAGAATTTTGTTGTTTTCTGTCAAGCATCACGTGAATCAGTCGTCGGTATAAATATGTCCCATCTGTCTTGAACCTCCCTCCAAACTCCCTCTCCATCCCACCCCTCTAGGTGGATACAAAGGCCCTGTTTGAATTCCCTGAGACAAAGAGCAAATTCCCATTGGCTATCTATTTTACATATGATAAGGTAAGTTTCTATGTTACTCTGTCCATACATCTCACCCTGTCATCCCCTCTTCCCATGTCCCTAAGGCTGTTCTCTATGTCTGTTTTTCCATTGCTGCCCTGCAAATAAATGCATTGGCACCAACTTTCCAGAGTCCATATATATATCTGAGGTTATTGATATTTCTCCCAGAAATCTTGATTCCAGCTTGTGCTTCATGCAGTCCAGCGTTTCACATGATTTACTGCGCATGTAAGTTAAATAAGCAGGGTGACAATATACAGCCTTGACATACTCCTTTTCCTGTTTGGAACCAGTCTGTTGTTCCATGTCCACTTCTAACTGTTGCTTCTTGACTGCATACAGATTTCTCAGGAGGAAGGTCAAGTGGTCTGGCATTCCCATCTCTTGAAGAATTCACGGTTTGTTGTGATCCACACAAAGGCTTTGGCATAGTCAATAAAGCAGAAGTAGATATTTTTCTGGAACTCTCTCGCTTTGTTGATGACCCAACGGATGTTAGCAATTTGATCTCTGGTTCCTCTGCTTTTTCTAAATCCAGCTCGAGCATCTAGAAGTTCATGGTTCACAGACTGTTGAAGCCTCGCTTGGAGAATTTTGAGCATTACTTTGTTAGTGTGTGAGATGACTGCAACTGTGCAATAGTTTGAGCATTATTTGGCATTACTCTTCTTTGCGATTACAATGAAAGCTAACCTTTTCCAGTCCTGTGGCCATTGCTGAGTTTTCCAAATTTGCTGGCATATTGAGTGCAGCACTTTCACAGCATCATATTTTAGGATTTGAAATAGCTCAACTGGAATTCTCTCACCTCCACTAGCTTTTTCATAGTGATGCTTCCTAAGGCCCATTTGACTCTGCACTCCAGGATGTCTGGCTCTAGGTAAGTGATCACACCATCGTGGTTTTCTGGCCATGAAGATCATTTTTGCATAGGTCTTCTGTGTATTCTTGTCACCTCTTCTTAATATCTTCTGCTTCTGTTAAGTCCATAAGATTTTTGTATATAATATAGCAACTATATGTAAAATAGGTCCAATTATGTCCTCATACTACAATGAAAATATTTGTTACCTCTATTAGCCATCTAAGAATTAATATATGGCCTCCATTTTTGCAAAACCCTTTTAGTAATTAGTTAATCTGAAATTTTATTTCATTTATAAAAGCTAATAGTTACCTAGATTTGTAAAAAATATAAATATGTTGACAATATTTACTAAAGCTGGAAATAGGGCAAAATAATAAAAAATTTCTTCCTGAAGGAGATGTAATTGGTCAGAGACCTCTTTAAATAAATGTCTACCATTTTAAAAAAGGCTATAGCTATATTTACACTTATCAAGGCATAGGAGATTTTATGGATAAATTGTGGGTAGAAATAGATTGATAAGAGTTAGATGATTGATAGGTAGGTTTATAGCTGGACAGATAAGACAATTTAGTCATTAATATGTGCTCTAAACTTACAAAATCATATAGTTCTTTAAAAGCTTCACATTATAGGGATATCTTCAAGTAGTTTCAAGAAAATTTAATGGATTTGAACAGATTAAACATTTGCAGAGTCAAAAGGTAAGTTACATTCTTACTGGATTGTTTCTATGTCAGTATTATTTCAAATTAGGCAACATCCCAGAAAGATATATTCTGAAATCATTACTACTGGTCATAGGTAATATAGAATGAGCAGTGCTGATTTTTCCTACTTATAATGAGCAGAAAATAGTAACAAACTATTTAAAGTGCTCTGTGAAAAATTCAAATAATAACTTTGACATTTTATTCTTCATCTATAAGTTATAGAAATTTTAGTACTAGTGATTTATATTATAACAGTGAAAAGTCAGCACTCCCCACTCAAAGTAATAATAACAATAAAAAGAAACAAATGAAGAAAAATAATCTCTATTTCCAAAATAAGTTAAATACAGGAAATTATGTAGCTTTGGCTTTGTGAATATATTGAGTCTGCATGGTTAGGCATACAAGGATGACAGCTTTTATTTTAAATTTGGGATCAATTGCTCCTTATATCAGGTCATGACCTGCCGGGGTCCAGCCCCAGCAAGTTCAGGGGTCTTGAGGGATGAGTGGCGTCGGCGGAAGAACTGAGCTGAGTTGATGTGTGGTGATGGAACAGTCTCTCTTTATTGCTGTTAGTTTTGTGGGGTGATGGAGAAGTCTCTCTTTATTGCTGTTACTTTTGTGGGGTGATGGAGCAGTCTCTCTTTATTTTTGTTAGTTTACAGTTTTATAGCCAAAACACATCCCCACTACATCACAATTATTCTATACAATCTTTTGTTTTCTGCCTACCATCAACAACTTTAACATTAAGCTCATTTTCCTTGCAAAAGGTCGGATTTCTGCATAATTAGACTTAACAATAGTATGTTTACCATTTGAATGTCTCCAGCATACTTCGGATAAGTACATCAATCTAAGTAGAAAGGTGACATTTCTCTTATTAGGTGCAACTATGTAGAAGCTAAAGAGAGGGGCTTAAGCTTGAAACTGTTTTATTCTATTAACCTATTTTGGTTCTTACAAGGAAAGAGAAAAGAGGACAAAGAGACAGTTTAGCAGCACTGCTTTAACAATGAAGTCCTATTAACCTTACAACTACTAAAATGAATTCCTATGTCTACACTATTCTAAAGCAATCAGTGTCTCCAACTATGCTGGCCAGTTATGAGCATTCCTAAATCCCATTCCAGCCTGGTTTTTTCAAGGAAGGGAGCCTCCTCCGTGGAGTGGTGGGGGAAGTGGGATGTGGAAAGGTGACCCAAGTACGAGCCCTTCTGGTGGTGGCCTTGCCATGACCCCCAGAGAACTCTTGGTAAACTCCCCAGTAACTAGTAGGTGGTGTAGTAAATCTATTTAAATGTCCCCTATTCCTCCTTTGTCCCCAGGGAAGGGAATCTGCCTTCCCCAATCCCCTGGGGGGAAATAAAGTCTGAGGAAATTATCTCAGGATGAATTTTTTCTAACTGGGACTGACCTACTGAGATGAGCTAATGTTCAGAGCATAAACAGAACTTCCCAAGAAAAATACCAGGAGGGGCCTTGCCTTGGGATGCCCCGAAGGGAAGTCCGCTTTGCAGTTTCCTTCTCAGTCTCCTGACCTGTCATATGAGTGAGGGGGCATCCTGACGGCTCCCGGCAATGACCTATTTATCACTATTAGTAATATTTGACTTTAGGTTTGATTTTTCTGATAATAATTTTGGCAAAACTTGTTTTAAAAAAGTATTTGCCTTGTACCTCTTATTCAACTTCTTATTTTGAGATCATTATAGAATCACAGGATAGTGTTACCTACGAGACAGAGAGTGATTGTAAAGGGGGACAGGGAGCGTGTCTGTGGTTTTATTGTTTCATTTCCTAAGTAACTGATCTGCATACTGACAATTTATGCACTTCCATTAAATATCCTAAAACAAAAAATTATGTCCACCCCTTTTTCTGATGTGTACTTGACAACATATGACATTACTTTTGGTTGTTCTTCAGGTCATCAAACAGTCTGACTGCGCTGCAGCAGTGAGCTTTAGGTGTGAAGATGCAAAGGCGTGCTCAAGGCCCTGGAGAATTATTATTGTTTACCTTCTCTTTGTGATAAAGCTATAACATCTCAGTCCCTTGAACTGGCCTCCGCTAAAATCCCTCCTGCCTAAAGTTTAATAATATGCATCTAGAAAATAACTTGCTGATACTTATATTATGGGGCTTCTGCCATGAGCCTGTTGCTTGCTGAACTGCCTTTACCAGAACACAAGTTTAGTTGCTGAAGCCTTAGATGTCCAGATATAAGTAACAAGACAAGAACTACTGTTTCAATCTAAGCACAGCCGGTCCCCTTAAAGTTATAGAGAAGGGAAGGGTTATCCCTAAGTGATAAGGCAGACAGCCCTTGTCTAGACGTTATCAAGAGAAATTCTGTCATCTTGCTAGCTTAGGCAACACATAAAATTGTATAGAATTCATTCCCTGATGGCTCAGCTGTAAACAATCCACCTGGAATGCTGGAGACCCAGATTCAGTCCCTGGGTTGGGAAGATCTCTTAGAGAAGGAAATGGCAACCCACTCCAGGATTCTTGCCTGGAGAATTCCAGGGACAGAGGAGCCTAGCAGGCTACAGTCCGAGGCATTGCCAAGATTAGGACACTGCATGGCTAGCACTTTTTAAATTTTCTTTCAAATTCTGTCTAGGGGTAGACACATAAATGTCATTTACTATGTAACAGGCAGGAGAATAATCAGCCTAAGTATGGAATTATAGCAACAAGCCTACAGATTACTGCTACTACTGATCTTGGGGGGCCTCTGCCTGAAATGGCTTGGAATTGGACCTGGCTTCCCAATCAGAGACTGGGCTGGGTCACAGCAGTGAAAGTACCAGGTCACTAGATCAGTGACGAGCACCCTGGCCCTTCAGCTTTACAGAAAAGAAGTTTTGCAGACATTAGTGTCTGCAAGTGAAGCAAGTAAACTATTTATTAAGAAGAAAAAGAATACAGTACGTATGGGTAGATACATGGGCAGACTCAGAGGGAGAGACCCTGAGTCACATCCTCATGCTAGTTAAATCGCTTATACGGAGCATTTATCCAGAATTCCTCTGGCCAATCATTTTGATTTGCCTGGCTCACAGTTTATATTGGTATATCTCAATATCTCAGGATCCTTCCATGTGAGCACATGCATCTCTTAGCCAAAATGGATTCTACCATAATGGCATATGGGTAGACCATCTCTTGACGTCACTCCCCCTTTGACCTCCAAGATGCTTTTCTGTGCATATGTGGTCAAGGAGGTTTCCTGACTTTGGGAATGAGAAGTATGTGGTCTGGGCAGGGCCCAGCCTCCTCCCTTAATTGGCCTGCTATTATCTTCACCTAGTTTTAGTCCACAGGGAATAAATCTCCAATTGCTTTACCCTGGTGGGGGTGGGGAATCTACATCCTGCCTCACTACTACTATCATTATTATCATTAGCCTATTTTAATAAGAGAGGAATGAGGCACAAAGATATTAGGCAAGCTGACCATTTTATATGGTGCTGGTATCACAAGGACCAGCTCTCTGAACCTACAGACCCATTCAATGAGTAGCTGGTTCTTTGAAGGTTGCCCTCTTTGTTTTAGCTAAGAATGTCATTGGTGAGGTAAAAAAGTGTTTCATCCAGATTCATAGTAACCTAAGATAGGACATCAGAAAAGTTATTTAAGCACTAAAAGACTTCAATAATCTATAAAACAAATTGGAGGTGACTGTACATGAAAAGTCACAAGCTATGTTTTGCCAGTTCTTGTTCACACTTCCTAATGCACAACTTCAGGGATCTCATAAAGCTGTTATTCCCAGTATATTCAGAAATTCTCACAAAATTTTCATAAATCCTCAGTGTTTTGTTTTGTCTCTCAGTCATGTCCGACTCTCTGGACTGCAGCCCGTCAGACTCCCCAATTCATGGGATTCTCCAGGCAAAAACAACGCAGCTGGTTGCCATTTCCTTCTCCATATAGCCTCAAACATAACCTTATATTCCTAGGCTGCAAACACTAATTATACACAGGCTGAGTGCAAGAGGGATCATTTCCCAGGCACTAGGATTTTCAAAATAAAGAGTTCAGGATGCTGTAGAAAGTAATGATAATAATAATAGTGATAGTAACAACAACATCAGCAAGAACAATAATACAATAGCAGAAATGGATTAGAAGAAGAAAGAAAGTTTTCCCCTGTATTAGGCCATCTATTAGTGGGAATGTGAATCAGTGCAGCCACTGTGGAAAACAGTATGGATGTTTCTCAAAAAACCAAAAATAGAGGTACCATATGACCCCAAAACTGCATCCCTGGGTATGTCAAAAAAGCAAACACACAAACACACTAATTTGAAAAGATATCTGCACCCCACTGTTCATAGGAGCATGGTTTACAATTGCCAAGATATGGAAGAACCTGTGTTCATCAACAGAAGAATGAATTCAGGTATGGTATATATATATACATATACATACACACAGTGGAATACTTAGCTGTAAAAACAAACAAAATTTTGCCACTTGCAACAACATGGATGGAACTGCAGGGCATTATGCTAAGTGGAATAAGTCAGAGAAAAATAAATACTGTACAATATCACCTATGTGTGAAGTCTAAAATATATAGCAAACTAGTGTGCTAGTTACTCAGGCGTGTCCAACTCTTTGCAGCTCCATGGACTGTGTCTCCCCAGGCTCTTTTGTCCAGGGAATTCTCCAGGCAAAAATACTGGAATGGGTTTCCATTCCCTTCTCCAGGGGATCTTCCCAACCTCGGGATCAAACCCGGGTTTCCTGCATTGCAGGTAGATTGTTTACCATCTGAGCCACCAGGGAACTAGTGGGGAAAAAAAAAAAAAGGAAACAGACTTACAGATATGAAGAACAAACTAGGTAACAGTGGAGATAAGGAGGAATGGAAGGCCAATATAAGAGGGGAAAAAGGTTATTATGGAATTACATGAAATCATGTATGTGAAACTTTTGAAACCTGTAAAGTAGATAATTTAAAGAATTCTGTTTCAGTTAAAATATAAAAGATAGATAAATGTTAGAGCTGTTAAAAAAAAAGAAAAAAAGGAGCAATAGCCTTTACAGAAGAGTCTTAAGTAAAACAACTTCAAATCAACCTTTCTTTTAAACTCCATCTCCATCCAGATGTAATACTTTCTCCTAAAAACATTTAGATTGATCAAAAAGTACTGTAAGTACCGTGTGTGAAATAGATACCTAGTGGGAAGCTGCTGTATAGCTCAGGGAGCTCAGCTTGATGCTCTGTGATGACCTAGAGGGGTGGGAGGAGGCTCAAAAGGGAGGGAACATATGTATTCGTAGAGCTGATTCACATGTAGAGCAGAAACTAACACATATTACAAAGCAACTATACTCCAATTAAAAAAAAACCTTAAAGTAGAAACTAAGCATATACTCATCTATACAAACTAGATCTAAGAACTTATTGATCTTCCTGAATGTTGCATAGTAATAATAATTATTATGATAAAAATACATTTAATACATGGTTTATTAAACACTTTCATAAAAAAACTACTGTATGAATGCTAGATTTTAAATATTAAGTATTAACTATGAACACTGGCAATATAGTACAAGTTTTCTAAATAAAATTGGTATTGATATCTATGTTCTGGTAAGGGGTGCTCTAGACTTTAAAAAGATAAAAGAATGAAAGAAGTCAATAGTAATAATAAAAGTAATATAAAAATAATAATGTAACTAGGTGATTTTGAAGAATGCATTGAACCCAGATCTCTTGTTCACCAGTGTATGTGATCGTCACTCAGTCATGTCCAACTCTTTATGACCCCATGGACTATAGCCCACCAGGCTCCTCAGTCCATAGATTTTTCCAGGCAAGAATACTCGAGTGGATTGCCATTTTCTTCTTTAGGGAATCTTCCCACCCAGGGATCAAATCCGGGTTTCCTGCATTACCCGCAGATTTTTTACCATCTGAGCCACCAGACGTTCACCTGTATAGATCACTCTATTCATGCAAGGTCACTGAGTCATTCGTATCTCTATGAATCAGGTTTGTTGCACTGGTTCAATATTTACTGACTGCTTATTGCACAAAGCACAAGCCCTGAAGGTAAGAAAGTACAGCTGCCTCAGAGTTGGCTCTACTTTTGTAAACTTATACCACAAGCTCCAAGAGGGTAGATGACGCCAGGAAGTCCAGTGTTAGTGTGAGAATAACCTTTATCTGGGCTTCTCTGGTGGCTCAGACTGTAAAGAATCTGCTTGCGATATAGGAGACCTGGGTTCAATCCCTGGGTTGGGAAGATCCCCTGGAGAAGGGAATCAGCTGCCCACTCCAGTATACTTGCCTAGAGAATCCCATGGACAAAGGAGCCCGGCGGGCTACAGTCCATCCATGGGGTCGCAAAAAGTCGGACACAACTGAGCGATTAATACACACAACCTTAGTCTTGACCACTTACTAGATGAGATGAACTCTGAAGTGAGTTATGCAGGAGAGGAAAAAGCTGCCAACAGATGAGAAAAGTTCCTCTTAATAGCAAAAGAAATTTAGGGTAGAATTCATAGGGTTAATCAAAAAGACAGTGTTAGTGGGGAGAAAATAGCAATCTGCTTTAAAAGAAAGTTCCAGACTACCTACTATATTAGTTTACTCAGTGAGATAATGACAAACCTAGACATCATATTAAAAAGCAGAGACATTACTTATGTTTGCGGGTGGACTCTTTAGCCTATTTAACTTTAATTACCCCCTTCTAGGCCCTATTACCAAATTCAGTCATGCTAGGGGTTAGGGCTGTGGCATATGAATTTAGGAATATAGCTAAGAACATAGCACTAAATATTGAAGCAGCTACATGGCTAAAGTGTTGACTTTCTTTTCTATAAACTCTAAGTAAATTAACTGTACTTAAATTACTAATCACACTTCAATCAAAAGATTTATGAGTTCAAGGAAACCCTCAAACTGAAAGTTTCTATCTTTAGAGGAATTCTGAAGAAATATATGCTTATCAACCCAAGAAGTCTGGTGCTATACTTGTGTAATCAGAGTTCTTGGTGCTGTAAAAGACTGAAAGAGAATGGTTATGCTTGGAAAGAAGTCTCAAACAAAGACAGCATATTAAAAAGCAGAGACATTACTTTGCCTACAAAGGTCCATAGAATCAAAACTATGTTTTTTTTTTTTTTTTTCCAGTAGTCATGTATGGATGTGAGAGCTGGAAAATAAGAAAGGCTGAGTGCCAAAGAATTGATGCCATCGAGCACTGGTGCTAGAGAAGACTCTTGAGAGTCCCTTGGACAGCAAGGAGATCAAACTAGTCAGTCCTAAAGGAAATCAGCCTTGAATGTTCATTGGCTGAGGCTGAGGCTCCAATACTTTGGCCACCTGATGCAAAGAGCTGACTCTTTGGAAAAGACCCTGTTGTTGGGAAAGACTGAAGCAGGAGGAGAAGGGGATGACAGAGGATAAGATGATTAGATGGCATCACCCACTCAATGGAGATGAGTTTGAGCAAGCTCCAGGAGTTAGTGATGGACAGAGAAGCCTGGCGGGCTGCAGTCCATGGGGTCACAGAGTCGGACATGACTGAGCAACTGAACAACAATAGTGAGATACAGGGACAGCCATTCACAGAACCCTTCTGCAGAGCGTGAAACACTACCATGATCAAGGAAGCATAGGAAGATCTATACCGTGCCTTCTGAGGGTCTGTTCTCTTTCTGATTCTTCCACTCTTGAGATTGCAATCAAATCCCTCCCTGAGCAGGCTTGAGTATCCTAGCTCCAGAGAGGATCTAGCTTAGATTTGGCTCCAACTCTTGAGAAACGTTCTTTCCCTCTCATCTTAGCCTTTCTCTTCCTGAAGTTTTCTATCTATGCTGCCCCATGCCATGAAACTAGGGAACTACAGCACAGACACAGAAAAAAAGGCATCAGAAGTGTGCTGGGCCAATTCCTAAGGAAGTTCCTAGATCAGTTTGGAGTCTCCTCACGAGAGAAGAATCTGTTCTTCGGTTGTTGAGAGGGCTGACATACGATCTTCATGCATCACCCCTCTTTGAGGAGTGCTTTAGCTAAGAAACCTGCCCTGCTCAAAGTTCTATATTCTTCATCGTCAGCTCACATTCCCAGAAACTCATTCATATTAAAGAGAACTCTCTGAAAGGCCAACCTAGCTCGAGAGCACCCCATGGATGTGCCCCATGGGTCAGCCAAGGATGTCATCATAGCTCAGTTTCTCCCTCCACCCAATCCTACTTCCTTCTTATCCCTCTGGCAGTGTGAAGTCAATCCTCAATGAATGTCCTGCTCATTTTTCTAAAGTAAAAACCATTCTTAGCTTGTAAACTGTACAAAAACAGGCAACAGCCTAGATTTATTCCATGGCTATAGTTTGCCAACCCTTATTTCATAGCCATTTTTAGGAAGTAAGTCAGCTTTGGAAGTCTTAATATGAACTTTTGTCAGGTAACAACCATTTCTTTCTTTCTTTTTAATTTTATTTATTTAGTCTTTATTTTGAGAAGGCAATGGTAATCCACTCCAGTACTCTTGCCTGGAAAATCCCATGGACAGAGGAGCCTGGTAGGCTGCAGTCCATGGGGTCACTAAGAGTCGGACATGACTGAGCAACCTCACTTTCACTTTTCACCTTCATGCACTGGAGAAGGAAATGGCAACCCACTCCAGTGTTCTTGCCTGGAGAATCTCAGGGATGGGGGAGCCTGGTGGGCGGCCATCTATTGGATTGCACAGAGTCGAACACGACTGACTGACCCAGCAGCAGCAGCAGCAGTCTTTATTTCTGGCTGCACTGGGTCTTCGTGGCTATGTTCAGGCTTTTGCTAGTTGCAGTGAGTGAAGTCTACTCTTCCTTCTTCATGGGATGGGATGCTCACTGCGGTGGCTTCTCTTGTTGCAGAGCACAGGCTCTAGGCACATGGGCTTAGTTTTTCCAAGGCATATGGGATCTTTCCAGACTAGAGATCAAACCCATGTCCACTGCATTGGCAGGCAGATTCTTAACCACTGGACCCCCACTTAAGTCCTGTGACACCCATTTCTAAAGTTAAAATACTTGAGCTAAACATGCTTACATTAAGTCATTGATGAGCTACTCAATAATGCCACCAACTCAAAAATATTAAGCAAAACCATTCAGAAGAACAAAAACACTCTTACTCTTTACTCTGTATTTTTCCATGAAATACAAGGAAGACTTTGATATGTGGTTTGAGGCTCAAGAATTCTTGAAATGATGCATCAGTTACTTGGCAGAGGAGAACAGTATCAACAATTAGATGTGAAAGTTTGGAGCTGTGATCAAGAACGGTTTTCTACAATTTTGTTTGAGTTTCACAGAATCTAGCAGCAGTCTTTGGAAGGAAGGTACAATATCACAATCATTTGTGGTTTACATTGAAAATAAGCTACATGGAAATGATTCACTGGATCCATTCATCAAGAGACCTGGTATCTGCTCAGTGGCAGTTGTGACCTCAGGCCAGCATGCCACTGTCCTCTTCTTCAACAACTCTGTGATGAAAATGGACATTACGCCCCGAGGGCCCCCTCTTTTCATCTCAGAGTTGCATAAGAATCTGCAACAGTGACTATCACCTTAAGGGCTGGGTTTGTGGAATGAAATATTGTGAGTGAATGAATACATGAGGGACTCAGAAAAGATCCTCCAGCAGAACTGTCTCCACTTTGATTTTGCTGTTCAAGTCCTAGTCGGGCTTAAGTGTAAACTGTGGACAGAAAATGTTTTGTTAATGGGTTGCTTGTTAGGACCTAGTCAGCCAGCCTTATATGAAAATAGAATGTTCCACTTTTCAAATTTTAATTGATTTCATATTAAAATGACTTTATTTCATATAATAGGATAAATAGCTCAGGATGCTGAAGAAAATAATACTAATAATAACAACAACATTAGCAAGAATAATAATACTATAGGAATAGTGTCAAGGGAAGGAAGAAATTGTTTCTCTGTGTTAGATAATCTGCTAAGCTTTCTATAATCTTCATTATCTTATTATATTTTATAATAATAACATTAATGGAGGAGAATTATTCATATCAACTTTTAATGGACCCAGGACCAGTCTGAAGGGAAATTTAGTAACTTGCTCAAGATCCCACATGTAACCAACTGCAGACTTGACATTTGAATTGACCCTTACTTAATATCAGAATCTATTTGCTTAGAACATTTTTTTTAGAATACTATATTTTGTATTGTAAATACTCAAAAGGTTGCAAAAGTAGAGTTGCTTAGGTATTAATATTTATAGAGCTTTAAAGAGAAGATTGTTTTTCTTAAACATGAGATACTCCTCCTCCAACAATTAGTATTTATCTAAAGCTATAAAAAAAAAAACTTTATTGTAGCATCCAGAAATCTAGTGAAGATTTGTTACTTATGGCAAAGATAGCTGAGTGGTCCCCATTATTGGTCTCCCCTTCATTATCATAATATGGGGTAAGCCAAGAAGTTCATCTGAGTTTTCCATAAGATGTTATGGAAAACCAGGACAAAATTTTTGGCCAATCCTATATTAGAACTCTTGATTTCAATTTGGCTACTGCTTGTTATTTTCGATTCTCTGAAATGCCAGTGAATGATAAAGGGGAGAGGCAACCTGAGTAGCCAGAGGGTCTTGAGATAGAGATTTAGGTTTGACACTTATGAACTAAGAGAGAGAAGGAAGGACTGAGTAGAAAGAGTTTGGACTGCAATGTGGCTCTAAGAAATATTTACCCTCAATCAAAGAGTGTCTTTTAGAAAAGTCCCATGTTGGGCAGGAACACCAGGCTCTAAGATGTTCTCACTGCTAAGTCATTAGCTACAAATAAGCCAAGGAGAGCATGGCTTTATTTTCAACAATGTGGTGGTTCCCAAATTTGTGGTAAGTGAGAACCAGTAGGCATTTATCTCTTAAAGGGAAATTCAAGTGGTGCATTCTTTTGTTGTTGTTTAAAACTTATTTTATTGAAGTATAGCTGATTTGCAATGTTGTGTTAATTATGCCATATAGGAAAAGTGGCTTGGTTATACCCATATATACAAGTTTCTCATATTTTACTATGGCTCATCACAGGATATTGAACAGAGCAAGTGGTGCATTCTTAAGACTCTTACAACTACCCCACAGATACCCAGTAATTGTGATTTTAAGTATGCTCATATAATTAAGATTTAACTAATGGGACTGGAAAGCAAAAGTAGGAAGTCAAGAGCTACATGGAGTAACAGACAAGTTTGGTATTAGAGTACAAAGTGAAGCAGGGAAAAAGTGAACAGAGGTTTGTGAAGAGAACACACTGGTTACAGAAAACACCCACTTCCAGCACACAAGAGATGACTCTACACATGGACATCACCAGATGGTTAATAATGAAATCAGATGGACTATATTAATTGCAACTGAAGTTGGAGAAGCTCTATTTAGTTCAGTTCAGTTCTGTTCAGTCACTCAGTCAAGTCCGACTCTTTGTGACCCCATGGACCACAGCACGCAAGGCCTCCCTGTCCATCACCAACTCCTGGACTCTACCCAAACTCATGGCCATTGAGTCGATGATGCCATCCAGCCATTTCATGTGTCCCCTTCTCCTGCCCTCAATCTTTCACAGCATCAGGGTCTTTTCAAATGAGTCAGCTCTTCACATTAGGTGGCCAAAGTATTGGAGTTTCAGCTTCAACATCAGTCCTTCCAATGAACACCCAGGACTAATCTCCTTTAGGATGGACTGGTTGGATCTTCTTGCAGTCCAAGGACTCTCGAGAGTCTTCTCCAACACCACAGTTCAAAAGCATCAATTTTTTGGCACTCAGCTTTCTTTATAGTCCAACTCTCACATCCTTACATGACTATTGGAAAAACCATAGCCTAGACTGGATGGACCTTTGTTGGCAAAATAATGTCTCAGCTTTTTAATATGCTGTCTAGGTTGGTCATAACTTTCCTACCAAGGAGTGTCTTTTAATTTCATGGCTGCAATCACCATCTGCAGTGATTCTGGAGCCCAAAAATATAAAATCAGCCACTGTTTCCCCATCTGTTTGCCATGAAGCGATGGGGCCGGATGCCATGACCTTAGTTTTCTGAATGTTGAGCTTTAAGCCAAATTTTTCACTCTCCTTTTTCACTTTAATCAAGAGGCTCTTTAGTTCTTCAATTTTGCCATAAGGGTAGTGTTGTCTGCATATCTGAGAGTATTAATATTTCTCCCGGCAATCTTGATTTCAGCTTGTGCTTCTTCCAGCCCAGCATTTCTCATGATGTACTTTGCATGTAAGGTAAATAAGCAGGGTGACAATATACAGCCTTGATGTACTCCTTTTCCTATTTGGGAACCAGTCTTTCTATTTGGAAGCTCTATCAGTTCAGTTCAGTTGCTCAGTCGTGTCCGACTCTTTGCGACCCCATGAACTGAAGCATGCCAGGCCTCCCTGTCCATCACCAACTCATGGAGTCTACCCAAACCCATGTCCATAGAGTCGGTGAAGCCATCCAGCCATCTCATCCTCTGTCGTCTCCTTCTCTTCCTGCCCCAATCCTTCCGGCATCAAGGTCTTTTCCAATGAGTCAACTCTTCACATGAGGTGGCCAAAGTACTGGCTCTATATATAGAGAAGCTCTATACAGTCAGCAAAAACAATACCAGGAGCTGACTGTGGCTCAGACCATGAACGCCTTATTGTAAAATTCAGACTTAAATTGAAGAAAGTAGGAAAAACCACCAGACCATTCAGGTATGACCTAAATCAAATCCCTTACAATTATACAGTAGAAGAGACAAGCAGATTCAAGGGATTAGATCTCTGACAGACAGAGTGCCTGAAGAACTATGGACAGAGGTTCATGATATTATACAGGAGGCAGTGATCAAAACCATCCCAGAGAAAAAGAAATGCAAAAAGTCAAAGTGATTTTCTGAGGAGGCTTTACAAATTGCTGAGAAAAGAAGAGAAGCTAAAGGCAAAGGAGAAAAGGAAAGATATATCCATCTGAATGCAAAGTTTCAAAGAATAGCAAGGAGAGATAAGAAAGCTTTCTTCAGTGATAAATGCAAAGAAATAGAGAAAAGCAATAGAATTAGAAAGACTAGAGATCTCTTCTAGAAAATTAGAGATACCGGGGGAACATTTCATGCAAAGATGGCCACAATAAAGGACAGAAATGGTACAGACCTAAGAGAAGCAGAGGATATTAAAAAGAGGTGGCAAAGATACACAGAAGCACCATACAAAAAAGATCTGATTGACCCAGATAACCACAATGGTGTGATCACTCACCTAGAGTCACACATCTTAGAGGGGGGAAGCAAAGTGGGCCTTAGGAAGCATTACTACAAACAAAGCTAGTGAAGGTGATGGAATTCCAGTTGAACTATTTCAAATCCTAAATGACGTTGCTGTGAAAGTGCTGCACTCAATATGCCAGCAAATTTGGAAAACTCAGCAGTGGCCACAGGGCTAGAAAAGGTCAGTTTTCATTCGAATCCCAAAGAAAGGCAAGGCCAAAGAATGTTCAAACTACTACACAAATTGCACTCATCTCACATGCTGGCAAAGTAACGCTCAACATTCTCTAAGCCAGGCTTCAACAGTACATGAACCAAGAACCTCCAGATGTTCAAGCTGGATTTAGAAAAGGCAGAGGAAAATTCAACATCCATTTATGATAAAAATGCTCCAAAAAGCAGGAATAGAAGGAACATACCTCAACATAATAAAAGCTATATATGACAAACCCACAGCAAACATTATCCTCAATGGTAAAAAACTGAAAGCATTTCCCCTGAAGTGAGGAACAAGACAGGGGTGCCCACTCTCACCACTACTATTCAACATAGTTTTGGAAGTCTTGGCCACAGCAATCAGAGCAGATAAAGAAATAAAAGGGTTCCAGATTGGAAAAGAAGAAGTAAAACTCTCCCTGTTTGCAGATGACATGATCCTCTACATAGAAAACCCTAAAGACTCTACCAGAAAATTACTAGAGCTAATCAGTGAATAGAGTAAAGTTTCAGGATACAAAATCAACACACAGAAATCTCTGGCATTCCTATACACTAATAATGAGAAAACAGAAAGAGAAATTAAGGAAACAATTCCATTCACCATCAAAACAAAAAGAATAAAATACTTAGGAGTATTTCTACCTAAAGAATCAAAAGACTTGTATATAGAAAACTATAAAACACTGATGAAAGAAATCAAAGAGGACACAAACAGATGGCGAAATATACCATGTTCGTGGATTGGAAGAATCAATATAGTGAAAATGAGTATACTACCCAAAGCAATCTATAGATTCAGTGCAATTCCTATCAAGCTACCAGAGGTCTTTTTCAGAGAATTAGAACAAATAACTTCACAATTTGTATGGAAATACAAAAAACCTCATATAGCCAAAGCAATCTTGAGAAAGAAGAATGGAACTGGAGGAATCAACCTACCTGACTTTATGCTGTACTACAAATCCACAGTCATTAAGACAGTATGGTACTGGCACAAAGACAGAAATATAGATGAATGGAACAAAATAGAAAGCCCAGAGATAAATCCACGCATCTATGGTCACCTTATCTTTGACAAAGGAGGCAAGAATATACAATGGAGAAAAGACAATCTCTTTAACAAGTGGTGCTGGGAAAACTGGATAGCCACTTGTAAAAGAATGAAACTAGAACACTTTCTAACACCATACACAAAAATAAACTCAAAATGGATCAAAGATCTAATCATAAGACCAGAAACTATAAAACTCCAGAGGAAAACATAGGCAAAACACTCTCTGACATAACCAAAGCGGGATCCTACATGACCCACCTCCCAGAATATCGGAAATAAAAGCACTAATAAACAAATGGGACCTAATTAAAATTAAAAGCTTCTGCACTGCAAAGGAAACTATAAGCAAAGTGAAAAGGCAGCCTTCAGAATGGGAGAAAATAATAGCCAATGAAGCAATGGACAAACAATTAATCTCAAAAATATACAAGCAACTCCTGCAGCTCCATTCGAGAAAAATAAACGACCCAATCAAAAAGTGGGCCAAAGAACTTAACAGACATTTCTCCAAAGAAGACATAAAAATGCCTAACAAACACATGAAAAGATGCTCAACATCACTCATTATGAGAGAAATGCAAATCAAAACCACAATGAGGTACCACTTTACACCAGTCAGAATGGCTGCCATCCAAAAGTCTACAAGCAATAAATGCTGGAGAGGATGTGGAGAAAAGGGAACCCTCTTACACTGTTGGTGGGAATGCAAACTAGAAAAGGGAACCCTCTTACACTGTTGGTGGGAATGCAAACTATGGAGAACAGTGTGGAGATTCCTTAAAAAACTGAAAATAGAACTGCCATATGACCCAGCA
Organism: Antilocapra americana; assembly: GCA_007570785.1. Taxonomy (NCBI): domain Eukaryota; kingdom Metazoa; phylum Chordata; class Mammalia; order Artiodactyla; family Antilocapridae; genus Antilocapra; species Antilocapra americana. The sequence continues at coordinate 26,891,487 of ML661338.1, read as the reverse complement.
ATCCCACTGCTGGGCATACACACTGAGGAAACCAGAATTGAAAGAGACATGTGTACCCCAATGTTCATTGCCGCATTGTTTACAATAGCCAGGACATGGAAGCAACCGAGATGCCCATCAACTGACAAATGGATAAGAAAGCTGTGGTACATATACACAATGGAATATTACTCAGCATTAAAAAAAATTCATTTGAATCAGTTCTACTCAGGTGGATGGAACTGGAGCCTATTATCCAGAGTGAAGTAAGCCAGAAGGAAAAACAAAAATAGAGTACACTAACGCATATATATGGAATTTAGAAAGATGGTAACGAGAACCCTGCATGTGGGACAGCAAAAGAAACGCAGCTGTATAGAACAGTCTTGTGGACTCTGTGCAAGAGGGCAAGGGTAGGATGATATGGGAGAATGGCACTGAAACATGTTAATTATCATATGTGAAATCAATCGCCAGCCCAGGTTTGATGCTCGGGGCTGG
>ML661338.1:26787178-26890997 GCA_007570785.1 Antilocapra americana | reverse complement strand
GGATGTGAAAGCTAGACCATAAAGAAAGCTGAGCTCTGAAGAATTGATGCTTTTGAACTGTGGTGTTGGAGATGCCTCTAGAGAGTCCCTTGGACTGCAAGGAGATCCAACTAGTCAATCCTAAAGGAAATCAGTCCTGGATACTCATTGGAAGGATTGAAGCTGAAGCTGAAGCCACCTGATGCAAAGAACTGACCCACTGAAAAAGACCCTGATGCTGGAAAAGCTTGAAGGCAGGAGTAGACAGGGACGACAGGGGATGAGATGGTTGTATGGCATCACTGACTGGATGGAAATGAGCTTGAGTAAGCTCTAGGAGTTGATGATGGACAGGGAGGTCTGACATGCTGCAGTTCATGGGGTCACAGAGTTGGACATGACTGAGCAACTGAACTGAACTGAACTGAAGGTTTTTATGAAAATGCTGTAAAATGTTACATAATATTAAATATTATTAAATTCAAAAAAAAAAAGAAAAGAAAAGGCAGAGGAACAAAGACCAAATTGCCAACATCCTTTGGATCTTAGAAAAAGCACGAGATTCCATAAAAAAAAAAAAAAATCTACTTCTGCTTCATTGATTATGCTAAAGCCTTTGACAGTGTGGATCACAACAAAGTGTGGGAAATTCTTCAAGAGATGGGAATACCAGACCACCTAACCTGCCTCCTGAGAAATCTGTCTGCAAGTAAAGAAGAAACGTTGGAACCTGATATGGAACAATGGACTAGTTCTAAATTGGGAAATGATTGCTTCTAAAGGCTGTATATTGTCACCCTACTTATTTAACTTCTATGCAGAGTACATCATGTGAAATGCCAGGCTGGATAAAGCACAGGTGGGAACCAGGATTGCAGGGAGAAATATCAGTATCCTCAGATATGCATATAGCACCACTCTATGGCAGAAAGTGAAGAGAAACTGAAGAGCTTCTTGATGAAAGTGAAAAAGGAGATTGAAAAAGCTGACTTAAAGCACAATCAAAAAATGAAGATCATGGTGTCTGGTCCCATCACTTCGTGGCAAATAGATGGAGAAACAATGGAAGCAGTTACAGACTATCTTCTTGGAGTCAAAATCACTGCAGATGGTGACTGCAGCCATGAAATTAAAGGACACTTGTTTCTTGGAAGGAAAGCTGTGATAAAACTAGACAACATACTAAAAAGCTTAGGCATTACTTTGCTGACAAAGAGCCATATAGCCAAGTCTATGACTTTTCCAGTAGTCATGTATGGATGTGAAAGATGGACCATAAAGAGAAGTGTACCTGAAGAATGGATGCTTTTGAACTGTGAAGTTGGAGAAAACTCTTGAGAGTTCACTGGACTGCAAAGAGATCAAACTAGTCTTTCCTAAAAGAAGTCAGTTCTGAATGGCCACTGGAAGGACTGACACTGAAGCTGAAGCTTCAGTACTTTGGCCAGTTGATGCAAAGAGCTGACTCATTTGAAAAGACCTTGTTGCTGGAAAAGATTGAATGCAGGAGAAGGGGATGACAGATGATGTAATGGTGGATAGCATCACCAACTCGATGGACATAAGTTTGAACAAGGGAAGCCTGGCATGCTGCAGTTCATGTGGCTGCAAAGAGTCAGGCACAGTGAGCAACTGAACTGAACTGAATGGGGTATGAAGTAAAGTGATGTCTGCAGCACTTGTCTGTATCCTTAACCCCTTACTGCATCGTCAGTCTGCATCATGTTCACAGCAGCAAATCATCTCCTGTAATGTGAGGGAGACTGGACAAAAAAAGACAGAAGAAAGCTGGGTCCTTGAGTAACTGAGGATATTTATCACACCACTCCGTTATGGATAAGAGGAAAACTCTATATCCATTAAAAATATTATAGGGTTCTATGACATAAAGCTGAAATGCAACCTTAACTAATGCACTCATATTTAGAGGTGAAATAGAAAAATTTTGCTAAGGCAGCAATGTTAAGGGTAGACTAGAAAAAGGAAAGTTTTAAAATAACCTGGGCTATAAGAAAACACTGGAACAATATAAACACGTTTTAACATTGGCCCAGACATTGCTGTTTTGATGCAAAGAGAAACTTAAACACTTTGTCAAGATGAAACCAATAGGATTTGCTGGTATGAGAAGGAAGGAAAATTAATGAAGAGTTCAAGATCTTGAAATCAGTGATTGGGTGAGTGATGCTACCATTTAACAAAACAAGAACCATGAAGATGGATCAGGACTACTGGGGGGATGATGATGACTTTAGTTTTTGTTAAATAAGATTGAATTGCTGTGAAACATTTTAACTTGGTTGCCCCATGTAAGAAGAAGATTGAGTCTGTTCAGCAAGTGAAACAGATTCTTTATGAGCATAATATCTTTTCTCTTAAATTTTCCTAAACCATTAGAGAAAGTTTTGCATGTGAAATAAAGTCATAATGCAGCATTTAGGGTTTCCACTTGTAATGGATGGTGGTTTTCTGTTTTGTTTTCATTTACCACATACAGAGGATATCTTTGTGTAGTCAAATGATGCTGTGGTTTTTGTATATTTCCTAGCTTAGCCATTATCAACAAAATACATTGACTTGGGGCTTTTTCATATAGTGTCATTCAGAGATGACTAAGCCCTTTATATCTCATACTCTTCTATTTATCTATTAGAATATAGAAAATATATATAGGTTAGACATAAATTTTATGTTCTTCCTTCTCAACTGTTATGTTTGACATTATTAAGGAACTTCTTTTAAAAAATGTTAAAATCGAAATTAATTTGCATCAAAAATCATAAAAACTTTTTACTCGAATTAATTTGTATTTTTTACATTCTTATTTTATGCCATAGGGTTATATAAAAATAAATCTCCTAAAGATTTTCGGTATATTTATAAATTTGAACATTTTTCTGGTTAAATGCCAGAATCAAGCATCTATATTCATTATTTAATCCCCTTTCTTTTATTTTTTATTATTATTTTTTTTAATCTCTGTTGTTCCTGTTGTTGTGATTTTTACCCCAGGTGCAAACAAATACATGTGGATCCGGCCAAGTCTTTCGGTGATTGATCTCTTGATTTCCTGACAGCTCACAATGTATCTAGTAATTATGCTGTTCAGACATGGAGATTGCATTATCTCAAATTGCCTGGAATGATAACAATTTATCAAACTTGCTGCAAGAAGTTCATCTTCACCTTAAAGTGATCACTTTTCTCCCTGTTAAGTTGCTTGATCTAATCGAATGAGTCCAGAGGGCCTTCATTTACTTCTTTTCCTCTCATTTTTATTCTCTTTGGTCATTAAGCAGCTGAAAGAAGACATCTATGTTTTCTGCCTGCATTGTTTATCTTACTCTATGTCAGTGCCACAGAGTTTCAGATTTTATAATCTGATACAAAAGCATTTAAGTTACAAGATTTCAGAGTACCTCAGTGAAACTTAAACCTGTTCTGTACCATTGAGTTTTCCAAGACATACTTAATTATAAAAATAATGTTGTAAAAATAAAAACACTACCAATCAGAGAACTTAGTTTTCAAGCCTATATTATCCTGAGTCTTTAATAGTGAGACTAACATTATATATTTAGTAGATCTAGGAAAAGAAAGTAAACCAAAATAGCAAATTATTACCATGAACAGATTCTTGCTTCTCCACAGTAATTGACTTTACTTTTTATCTTAGTGCCAGTATAATTGACAGTGGTGATATGAACAAATAACTTCACATGGCATATTGGGGCACTGAGAGACAGAAAGGAAATGACCAAGGCTTAGAAATAAATGTCATGATCTTGAAAGACAGGTTACAGTTTGTCATGAACCTCCTCTGTCACATGACAAATGATCTGGAATTTGGTTCTGTAAAGCAGAGTGTGAATAATTAATTTTACATGTCAACTTTAGTGAGCTAAGAGATGCCCAGACAACTGGTAAAACACTATTTCTAAGTGTGTCTGCGAGGGTGTTTCCAGAGGACATTAGCATTTAAATCAGTAGACTAAGTCAAGATCACCTTGACTAGCACAGTGGACATATGTTGATCTATTGAGGGTCTGAACAGAACAAAAATGCAGAGTGAGGAAGCACTGGCTCTTTTTACTTGAGCTGGGACATCCATCACCTCCTGCCCTCAGGCAACAGCATTCCTGGGGATCTTTATCCTTGGACCAGGACTTATGCTATTGGCCTTCCCCAAATTTTCAGACCAGACTTCATTTATACTGAGATGATCCTTTGGTCCTTAGGCCTCTGGACTGCAACTGAATTACACCACTGACTCGCCTTATTCTCGGCTGGCAGACTAGCTGTTGGAATTCAGCTTCCACAAGCACAGGAGCCAATTCTCATAACAGATCCCCTCTTTCATACCTACATATAGGCCTTTATTTTGGACTAGGCATATAGTCCGTTTTATTGGACTTCACAGATACTGCATTTTTTTACAAACTGAAGGTTTGTGGAAACCACACACATCTCTCAGCACCATTTTTTCATTAGCATTTGCGCACATGAAGTGTGTCCATGTCACATTCAGGTAACTTAAATATTTCAAAATTTTTCATTATTATTATATTTGTTACAGTGATCTGTGATTAGTGATCTTTGAAGTTACAATTGTAGTTTGGGTTTTTTTTTTTTTTTTTTTTTACATTTTTTACTCTATGTATAATAGATGGCAGTTTAGTGTAAACATTACTTTTACATGCCCTAGAAACCAAGAAACAAATTGTGTAGTTTGCTTTATTACAATATTTACTTTATTTTGGTGATCTGGAACTGGACCCACGATGTCTCAGGTGTGTCTGTATATATCCAATCAGTTATGCTTCTCTAGGGAACCCTGAGTCAAACACAGGGCTTTTCAAGCCTATCTTAATACAGCTGCTTTAAGCTAACTCAGGGCTTCCCAGGTGGCGCTAGTGGTAAGGAATTTGCCTGCCAAGACAGAAGACGCAAGAATCTCAGGTGCTTTCTAACATCAAAAATTTGTGAAAGGTGATGAAGGCAGCAAAGAATATTGAGAAAGGATATATGATATTAGAGGGAAAACTGGGATGTGTGCTATCAGAAGAAAGAACCGGAAAACTGCAAATCTGTTGAGGAGGGAGACTTGAATATGGGTGGAGCCACATTTAGGACTGATCTTTTATGTTTCAAGCTGTGTATTGCTAATGCTTTTTTTATAATTATGCAAATTCACTGCTTTCATTTAAAATTACTTTTAAAAATTTACTTTTCAAATATAGTTGAAATATATTTGCTTTTCTTTCTATTTTCTGTCCCCAAACTTGAAATTCCAGATAAAAGAATACGATCAGTGTGGCTTACAGCATCCACAAGAAAGTATGATATTTTTCATGTTAGATACTTAGAGAAATACGGCTCACAATAAATTGTGACTATTCATACACATGTATTAAACACCATTATGTCTAAAACAGTCTCCTTATAGCACCGTGGTTCTTCCATTATGATAAAGGTCACCCTACTAAATGGCTTTTTTCTCTGTATACTTTTCCTTGGTGTTAGACTTTAGTCTTGGTTCCAATTTCTTGCCTTACACTGCACTGTTGTTTTATTCTTTACTCTTCTATTCCCCAAGCGATCTCAGCAAGTGATGTGGTTCTACCAACTAAACATAAAGGAACCAGCTGCTGTCATCACATCTCTCTTCTTTCCACTTTCGAGGCCCACACTGCCTTACCTATTACAGAAAAAATTACTTGAAACCCTCCCCCCAACTGCTGTAGAGTAGGACAAGAACTGTATTCGATAATAAAAAGGTGGTGGAGTTTCACACAGCACAAAATATTGCTAGAGTCCATATCATGAGAGTCAGTAATTAAAATACATAATCAATTAAAGTATAAAAGAGATCATGGTACAGTTAGCACCATAACCTCAGGAACACAGAATTGATTGAACTGAAATTAAACATGCTTAATTTTCTAGTTGTCTTTCTGAAGAAGTTTGAAACCCAGACCCCCTCAGGGGTTCAGGAGGCAATCAGGTGAAGAAAGATTCCCTTCGGTGCCATTCAGTGTGACTGGTCTTTTATACACTCTGGCAGTTGGACTTGGGAGCATGCTGCTCCACAGCAGGTGGGAGTTTTAATGCTCAGTCAGCTTGTGACAGTAGATAGACCAGCAAAAGCAGCCCCTCCGAGGTTTATTTAATGTGAGACAAGCTGTGGTTGTAAGACCTGTAATTGTTGTAGGTGAGGGAGATAAAAGTCAGTTTACAGAGTTAAATCAAAATGAGTCTGAATAGTGGGCTGAAGCACTCATATGGAAATGTATTTACACTTTTTCAATTTGGTTGTGTTTAAACTTTACATATAATGTTACTCTATCACACATGCCCTTTTATCTATCATTCTGCCTCCAAAGAATACAGAATGCTATACCATCAGTCATCAAAATAGACTAGGAAGACACAAAAAATTATTGCCATTCTCCTTTTGCAGATAAAAAAGAAAATTGAAAGGAAGGCGAAGTAATTTTTCTCCCTAGATCACTGCAAGAAGTGACTGACAAAACCAAAGGTTCTAAGGTCTCTTGAGACCCATATCCACAAGTATGAGCTGGAACTGTGGATAATAACATGAACAGATAAAAAGCTGTCAATGAAGCCCAAATTTCTCTTGCTCATCTTGCAGGAACAAAGAGGAAGGGAAAAAAAAAAAAGGCAGACACTATTTGTCAAAATGTGCCCTTCTGTGTTTATTCTAATGGTTTTTGAAATAGCAAAAAATTAGGAAAAAGTACACATTTATCTATGGTTTTTCATAATATATTTTAAGTACTTATTATCAAATACACTACCGCCCCCTACAAACCTCCATTCTAATTCTTCTTGAATTCACTACATTGAAACTCATAATCCTATAATTAAATAATATTTTTCTAATTATGATAACTATAGGGAAATTTTACTATATTGAAAATGTAGAAAATATCAATATGTGAACCTAAATTTTATAAACAGATATTGTTATCTTTGAATTAAACTGACTTTTGTATGTGTATTTTATTTTAAAACAAAATTACTGAACTTCTGGTTTCGGGTGAGAGACGAAGAGCTGAAATGACTGTTGTTCCCCTCCTTACAAGAAAAAAATACTGGGAAAATAGCAGTTTTTCTCTTTGTGAAGCCACAGCTGAAGTGATATCAACAACTAACCCTAAATCAGGAGAGAGAAAGACGTTTGTTGAAACAATGCCAAGACTTGCTTTCTTGAGGCAACACCATATAAGCCAGTAAAATGATTAAGCTAGAAATGTCTAATAAATTGCTAAAGGCCAAAGTGTTGGATAGTGAAATAGTGTGAAAACTCCAAGGTCTGCAGGCTTATGAGAGTTGTAACCTCTTGCAGGTTTACCTCTGCATGATTACCACAGAGAAGATGCCACTACCGCCGCTAAGTCGCGTCAGTCGTGTCCGACACTGTACGTCCCCATAGAAGGCAGCCCACCAGGCTTCCCCGTCCCTGGGATTCTCCAGGCAAGAACACTGGAGTGGGATGCCATTTCCTTCTCCAATGCAGGAAAGCGAAAAGTGAAAGTGAAGTCACTCAGTCGTGTCCGACTCTTAGCGACCCCGTGGACTGTAGCCCTCCAGGCTCCTTTGTCCATGGGATTTTCCAGGCAAGAGTACTGGAGTGGGGTGCCACTGCCTTCTAAGAAGATGGGGATAAATTATTTAGTCAGAAATAGTACAATTTAATCAAACCATAGATCTCCATAAAGAGATGATGAACTTCAGAAATGAAGTTAATGAAAATAAAATATTTCAATTTTAATAGCTCTAAAAGAAAAGTAACTTTGGAGCAAAAGTTAGGACAACATATGATATTTACAGCATGAGAAAAAATGAAACATTTGATTAAAACAGCCCAAAAGATGGGAGGAATTAATTGGGAATATAAAGCATTCTTATAATATAAACAAGCCACATAATATTAAATGTGTATTCAGACTATTTCAGAATGTATGTTGCAACCCAGGATAGTCATCAAAAATTTGTGGGAAAGGATATCAATATATCGTCTGGGTTAAAGACAGTCATAACCTGATGCTCAGTTAGAATTTTAAAACACATGCGATAAAAATAATAGATACAAAAGGAGAAAATAATCCACAGTCATAACTGGAGACTTCAACACTCCTCTCACAGTAATTGAGTGACCAATTAGGGTAGAAAATTAGTCCAGCTATAGATGACATACAAAAGACAACTGACCAACTTATTCTAATTGACATTTGTATAACAATCCACCCAAAAACAACAGAGTATACATTCTTCTTGAGTGCACGTGTGACATTCAGAAAGAAAGACCATGACTCACACTTGAACAGCTTTAAAATAATGTATATTATACACAATATGTTCCTAAAATGTAATATAAGGAAACCTGAAAGCAATAATAGAAAGAAATTTTAAAATAATCCCTCTAAATAGCCCATACACTGAAAAGGGAATCTAGAGGAAATTTTTATAATATTTGAAGTAAGAAAATAATAAAATACAACATATCATGATTTATGGGGTACAGATAAATCACTGATTAGAAGAAAATTTATAGCATTAAATTCTTATATTAAAAAAACTAAAATCTGTGTAACAAAAATTTCTTGTATCATTGAGCAACTTGAGAAAGAAAAGCATATTAAAAGCAAGCAAAAGTAAGAAATAATGAAGTTTAGGACAGAAATCAGTGAAATTTAAAACAGAAAAATAGGAGAAATCAGTGAAAACGAAAGCTAGTTCATTGAAAAGGCCAATAATATTGATTCATTTTTAGCCAGACTGGATCATGAACAAAGATACAGTTGACTGTATTTATTGGTGAGAGACCGATTGCTTTTTCTGAGAAGGAACAAAACAAAAAATTCTTACTTATGACTCATATTCAACATGACAAAGTTAGATCTAGCCAGTGCAAAAGGAAAGAAAACACAATGAACATGGGTTGAAAAGAAAAGAGTAAAATAAAATTTAACCTTAACAAATCTAAAAATAATTGCTAGAATTAACATACGAGCTGAAAAAGATTATAGGATTCAATATTAATATGCAAATCTCAGTCATATTCCTATATGACCAAAAAATAATCAGAATTTGAATAAAAAAGATTCAGTTCATACAAAAGTCTGCATCTGAATGCCAATAGCAGCTTCATTCATAATTACCAAAACTTGGAAGCAGCCAAAATGCTCTTCAGGAGGTGAATTAATAAACAAATAATGGTATACCTATACAATAGAATACTATTTAACACTGAAAAGAAACGAGCTCTCAAGTCAAAAACATATGGAAAGTACATTAATAAGTGAAAAAAGACAATCTGCAAAGGCTTTGTCCTATATGACCCTAAGTATATGACCTTCTGGAAAAAGCAAAACTATGGTGACAAAATCAATGGTTGCCAGGAGTTCAGAGGTAGGCTGAGATGGAATAGGCAGAGTGCAGAGGAATTTCAAGGCAGTGAAACTATCAGTACAGTTCACTCGCTCAGTCGTGTCCGACTCTTTGCAACCACATGAACCACAGCACGCCAGGCCTCCCTGTCCATCACCAACTCCCGGAGTTTAAAAAAGCTTTTTTTATAGTGAAACTATAATGTATGATATGAAAGTTGTGAACATATGGCATTATACATTTGTCAAAATCTATGGAATACACAATATCAAGAACAAACCCAAATGTAAACCACAGGCTTTGATTGATAATGATATGCCAATGTTCGCTCACCGACTGTAATAAATGTGTCACCGTGGTGCAGGATGGTGATAGTGGAGGAGGCTTTGTGATTGTGAAGGCAGAAGGTAATGTGAATTCTGTGTCCTTGCTGCTCACTTTTGCTTATAACCTTCAGTTCAGTTCAGCTCAGTCGTGTCTGACTCTTTGCAACCCCATGAACTGCAGCACACAAGGCCTCCCTGTCCATCATCAACTCCTGGAGTTTACCCAAACTCATGTCCATTGAATTGGTGATGACATCCAACCATCTCATCCTCTGTCATCCCCTTCTCCTGCCCTCAATCTTTCCCAGTATCTGGGTCTTTTCAAATGAGTCAGCTCTTCACATCAGGTGGCCAAAGTATTGGAGTTTCAGCTTCAACATCAGTCCTTTCAGTGAATACCCACCCCTGATCTCCTTTAGGATGGACTGGTTGGATGTCCTTGCAGTCCAAGGGACTCCCAAGAGTCTTCTCCAACACCACAATTCAAAAGCATCAATTCTCTGGCGCTGAGCTTTTTTTTTATAGTTCAACTCTCACATCCATACATGACTAGTGGAAAAACCTCTGCTGATAACCTATAAGTTCTCTAAAAAAACAGTGTACAAACAGCATACAAACTCATACAAACAACAACAACAATGCATTTAAATAGCACTCCAAAACAATATAAATACTTAGGTATAAATGTACCAAAATATGTCCAGAATCTGTATGTTATTTACGATAAAACACTAATGCAAGAAATTAGTAAAACCTAATGGATTGAACAATACTGTCAAAATGTCCTCTCGCTGCAATTATATTACCTATAGATACTATGCAACACAAACCCTGGCAGATTCTTATAGATACCAGATTTTGTAACAACCTGATTCTACAATCAAAATGAAATGACAAAGGAGTTAGAATAGCCAAAGTTATTCTTGAAACACATACACACACATACAAATTTGGAGGACTCACACTTCCTGATTTCAAGACCTCCTATAAAGCTGTAATAATTAAGATCATTGTACATACCAAAGGATAGTCTCATGGCTCATAGGAACAGTTTAGAGAGTGCAGAAAGAGACTACATAGATATAGGGTGATAATTTGGGAGGGAGGAGGAAGGGGGGTTCTGGAGGGGGAGCATATGTAAACCCATGGCAGTTTCATGTCATTGTATGGCAAAACCAATACAATAAAGTAAAGAAAATTAAAAAAAAAAATTCAAAGAAAATTCAGTGGAGAATAGTCTTGTCAAGAAGGGTACCAGAAAAATTAGCCATCCATATGGGAAAATCAAAAATTACTTGATAAGTATCTCAAATCTTACATGAGAATTATAATAACTGGCATGCTGAAGTCCATGGAGTCACAAAGAATTGGACACAACTGAGTGACTAATGATAATAACTCAAATAGATCATGACCCTAAATTTATAAAGTAAAACTATAAAACTTTAGAAGAATGCACTGAAAAAAATCTTCCTGACTGGAGTCTGCCACATATTTTTATATATGACATTAAAATGATTATTTGTAGAAGAGAAAATGATAAATTGGACTTTATCAGAAATTTAAAAAAAAACTTGTTCCTTTAAAAGACAACATTAAGGGAAAGAAAATGCAAACCACAAATATTCAAGTAGCTGATAAAGAACTTATATCTGAGATATATAAAGAACACTGAAAACTTAACAAAATGAAACAATCTAAAAAATGAGCAGAGAAATATCTGAATAGATGCTTCACTAAGAAGATATTCAAGTGACAAACATGAGAAGACATAGTTAATGATATTAGTCTCAAGAGAAATTTAACCTATAAAGATAGGTCCCCTAACTACCTATTAAAATAGCAAAGAAGGAAAAAAAAATGTAAAAAGATATAGCATGAATTCCTGACAGTATGAAGAGCAAGAGGAACCCCCATCCATTTTTAGTGAAAATTAAATTTCTACTTTGGAAAACAGTTTGATATTTTCTCATAACACAGACTTACCACATGACCTAGAATTCCTACATTTTTATATTTACTCAAGTTGAAAATATATTCATACCAAAATCCATATTATAATGTGCATAGCAATGTTTTTCAAAATTGCCTAAAACCAAGAGCAAGAAAGATGTGCAGTCACAAGTCCAACATGTCAATAGAAAAACTGGTAAGCCATACAATGTACTTCTAAGGCTGTGTGCATCTATGGGTTTAACTGACTATCGATTGAATTTTTTTTAATTCCAGAAATTTCCAAAAAGTAAAACTTGTATTTTCTGTATGTCAGAAACTACTTACATAGTATTGACATTGTATTAGGCCCTGTAAGTATTCTAGAGATGAATTAAAATATGTGGGAGTAGATAGGTAGATTATATGCAAATAATATTTTATTTATATATGAGACAAGTACTTGTGTATATTGGTACCAATCCATAGCCCTGAAACCAGGCCCCTGCTAGGATACTGAGGGACAACTGTAATTATAGTTAAAGGAACTACTGATTCACACAACTCATGAATGAATGTATTTAGCTATATGAGAGGAGCCAGAACCCCAAGGCTGCATATTATATGATTCCATTTATACGGAATTTTTGAAAAAGCAAAACTATTGCTGTGAAAGGGAATATAATTAAGATGGTAGGAAGGTAAAGAAGTGTTTACTAAAAAGAAGCTACACAACGAGACTTTTTAGGGTGACGGAAACATTTGTGTGGTACTGAACACGTGACTGCATGCATGCATTTTCAAAACCCATATAATTTTATGCCACAAAGATGGAATATAATAGTCAATTAAAAATCAACCAGAATATTAGGGTTGCTCATAGTAGAATGCAGATGGTGACAAATTAATATATTTTCTTAAAAATGCATGATGTGACCTCGCTAGAGGTAGGGGGAAAGGAACTGACAGAAGTAACTTGGGAAGCAGTATTTTAACTGGATTTTTTAGAGGCTAAGGACAAGAGAAACAGTACATAAACACTGTACTTCAGTTGGCAGATCTGTCCCTCACTAGATTATGGTTCAGTCATGCTGAAACATCGCGATTTGTGCACTGTTGTGTGCATCGCTCTGTCGTGTCTGACTCTTTACAACCCCGTGGACTGTAGCCCGCCAGGCTCCTCTGTCCTGGGATTCTCCTGGCAAGAATACTGGAGTGGGTTGCCATTTTATTCTACAGAGGATCTTCCTGACCTCGGGTCTCCTGCATTGTAGGCAGATTCTTTACCATGAGCCACCAAGGAAGCCCATATGTATACTAGGGTTGAACAAATAAAAATAAGTGAATTTTAAATAAATGATTGAAGCCAGGAAGTTTACTGTCAGAGATAAAGGTTACAAATAAGCAAGAGGGGAAGGTCTATATATAATGAAATCTTTTGAAATTATTATGTTTCTGTTCCTTATAACTTGCTTTATTCTTCATCACTATACCGGTATAACTTTCCATACTATTAAATATTCTACAAAATGTATTTGTTGAAGCACAGAATTACCTATAATATGGAGTTAACGTAGCAATTAGACAATTCATGTGTTAAAATACACATATTTCTATCCTTTGCTCTTATAAATAATTTTTTGGTGATTGTTCTGTTTTATGATTCAGCTACTATTGGATCTCTACAAAATATAGTATATAGCCTTGTAGTTTCTTGGAATCTTATATTCTAAAGACCAAGGGGAAAACAAAAACATCGAACTTAAATATTTATTAAGATTCTGGTACTTAACTTCAGCAAGCTAACAAAGGAACCCACAGTAAATACTGGTAGCGAAAACCTGAATAAAGTAATTAAGTGCCTGAAGTAAATGAGAAGATTCTAAAAACAGAAGCTTCATAGTCGTACAGTAAGTAAGCACATTCTCTGAGTTTCTCTAGAGAATGACTACTTGAAAAGAATAAACACCGAAGAGGGCAAAAGTATGCAAGAGTCGCTGTGTCCATTCCATGTGCATCATGCGTCAGCAAGAACTAAGTCATAATAAAAAGCTAGATCATAGGGAAACTGATAAATGTAAAGAAAATTAATACCGTGTGAGCTGAAAATGCACCCCTGAAGATATCCACAGGGGCTTCCCTGGTGGCTCAGTGGTAAAGAATCTGCCTGCACCCTGGGAGACTCAGGTTCAATCCCTGGGTAGGGAAGATCCCCTGGAGAAGGAAAAGGGTACCCACTATAGTATCTTTGCCTGGAGATAAAGTTTTACTATTTAAAACTTTATATATTTTATTTCAAAAGTGTCTTTTTCATTAAGAGTATATTTTTACTGCCTGGTAGCACAAAAGCAGAAATGTGCCATTAATTGCAATATAAGCTTAGATGAAGATTTGGAAAAGCAGCTGGTTGAAATAAAATGTATGCAGAGTAAACATTGTGAAGAAAATCAATGATTTTTTTTCCAGACAAGGAAATGTCTCTTGTCATGTCTGTTTACATTTCACTTCACTACATTATGTGATTTGAAATGACTCTTAATTTATATAAAAACAAGACATTTTAGAAAACAAATACAAAGCATAATATTCAAGAAACAGATTTTCCTCAAATTGTTTTTCTTTGAGAAATGAATGGATAAACACAGATTTTCATCATTCCAATGATCCAAACTGCATATTGTGAAATACATCCACAAATAGGTATTTAAGGGATAATATATAATGAGGGTAATGTTAAAAAGCCTTAGATATTGCTAATATATCCTAAGCATTCTTTCTTATAAAGTAGCATGAAAGAAGTATGTTTTAACTCAATATAAAATTATATTTGTTAATTTTTATATTAATGATTAGAATCTGTTGATAAATTTATGATAGGTTTGAAAAAAGAGAGTGAGCATTAGTATTCTTTATGTATGTATATATTTTTATTCTTATATTATTGAAGAACTGTTAATTTACAATATGGTACTAATTTCAGGTGTACAGCACAGTGACTCACTATTTTTACAAATTATACTCCATTAAAAGTAATTATAAGAAAATATAATTCCCTGCGCTGCAAAATATATCCTTGGTGCTTATCTATTTCACACTTGGTATTTTCTGTCTCTTAATCTCATACCCCTAATTTGCCCCTCCACCCTATCCCTTCCCCACTGGTAAACACTAATTTGTTTTCTGTATGTGAGTCTGTTTTTATTTTCTATATACATTCATTTGTATTATTTCTTAGGTTCCGCATATAATGACATACAATATTTGTCTTTCTCTGACTTATTTTACTAAACATAATATTCTCTAGGACCACTCATGTTGCTGCAAAAGGGAGAATTTCATTTTTAATAGACAAGTAATATTCCATCATATATATATACCACATATTTATCTATCTGTTTGTTGATGGGCATTTGAGTTGCTTTCCTATCTTTGCTATTGTAAATAGCTATGAACATTAAGATGCATATATCTCTTTGAATTAATGTTTTCATTTTCCAGGTACATCCCCAAAAGTGGAATTGCTGGATCATATGATAGTTCTATTTTCAGCTTTTTTAGGGAAGCTCCATACTGGTGCACCACTTTACATTCCCACCAACAAGGTACAAGGGTTTCCTTTTCTCTATATCCTCCCCAACACTTAATATTTGTAGATTTTTTTGATAATAGACATTCTGACATGTTTGAGGTAATACCTCATTGTTTCTGTATTTCTCTAATGATAAGCAAGGTTGAGCATCTTTTCACATGCCTTATAGTCATATGTATGTCTTCTATTTTTCTGAACTTTTAATTGTATTTAAAATACATATTGGAAAACCCAAAGAGAAATTTCTTCCAGAAAAGACTTTCAGTTTGTCTACAATCCAATCACTCTGCATCTAAGAACACAAATAGGGAAACTCATGAAAGGCCTAATGTCCAAGTCTCTAATGCAAGGATAGTCAATGACATGACATGAATACTTTAATATAGTGAGATTAATAAATAAAATGCAGCAATGCTTACAAGGGAAAACATCAAATAAAAATTAGAAAGTTTTACATTTATCAATGAAGCTGAATCTCTGACTTTTTATTTAGTTAAAAAAAAGGGAAAAGAATAAAATAATTGATATAACAAATTAAAGCATGAAGTAAGATATACATATAGTGTATGAATAAAAATGTAGAATATTGGACTGAAGAATTCACTGCAAAAATATGATAGTCAGAGGAAAATGGGAGGTGATAAAATGGGAGTTCAAATGTACCTGTATCTCATTACTTTTTTTTTTTACTAAAAACCAATTAAATCAATCCAAATAAATATCAGCAAACATTAATTCCAGGGCAAGAGCATGTGTCTCATTTTCAGTTATGTCCTTTACACGTTTTAAAATACTTGCTGGAAAATAAATTTTTAAAAATTCAAGCAATGATACCCCCCAGTAAAAAACTTTTCCAAGACATGAGCAGTGAAATTATTTAAAAAACTTTTTGCAATTTGTTTTTTATAGAAAAGGAACTAATTTAAATAATGTTAAGGTAAACCAAAACTTCAAGTTAGAAAAACTTTTGAAAATACCAGTAAAATAAGCACAATTTTAAGATAATGTAAACTTACAAAAATTGTTTCAAGAATAATTAAAAAATTGCATACACTTAAAAATGGCTAAAGAAATGGAGAACATTATCTGAAAATAGCATTCTCTCCAATGGACACATTCAGGCCCACTGTAATAACCTCCTTTTCTTAAAGTCTACTATGTCACATAATATATCTTCATGGGAGTGACATGTATCATAATCATAGCAATGAGGAACAAGGTGTGGACAGCAGAGGGTGAAAAATCTTGGGAGCCACTTTAAAATTCTTCCTATCATGCCTACTAAATTATATTGAATACAAGGGAGAGAGTAACCTAGTCACATGTTCTGCTTAGCATTTTATGATATTCTCCAAACATCGTCTGGTACTATTAATTTAAAAATAGGAGAAAGGGCTTTCCTCGCTGTTCAGTGGTTAAGAATCTGCCTTGCAATGCAGGGGACACGGGTTCAATCCCTGGTCTAGGAAAATCCCACAGGCCATGGAGCGGCTAAGCTCGTTAGTTGCTCATACTACTGAGGTGTGCTCATACTACTGACTCTGTGCTCTAGAGCCTGGGAGCCACAACAAGAGAAGCCACTGCAATGAGAAGTCAGCACACTGTTACTAGAGAGGAGGCCCTGCTTGCCACAGCTAGAGAAAGTCTGAGTGTAGAAATGAAGACCCACCATGGCCAAAAAATAAAATAAAAATTAAAATAATAAATCTTTAACAACAACAAAATAGGAGGAAAATACTACATTTTTAAGTTGACTAAAACTCATTTCCACAGATGTAATTTTCATAATAAAAAAACAGAAATAGTTGTATGAATATGAGGAATAAAGATCAGTCTCATTATCTTTCATTGTCATTTACTAGAGAATATTTGAGAAACTAGTCAATACAGTCAATAAAAACTTGAGCTAGAAAGAAAGACCTGGAGCTGACTATGGCTCAGATCATGAGCTTCTTATTGCAAAATTCAAACTTAAATTGAATCCTTTAAAACAAACAAACAAACAAACAAACAAACAAACTTAAATTGAAGAAAGTAGGGAAAACCACTAGGACATTCAGGTACGACCTAAATCAAATCCTTTATGACTATTCAGTGCAAGTGACAAATAGATTTAAGGGATTAGATCTGATAAAGAGTGCTTGAAGAACAATGGATGGAAGTTCATAACACTGTACAGGAGGAGGCGACCAAAACCATCCCAAAGAAAAAGAAATGCAACATGGGAAGAATCTGCCTGCAATGTGGGAGACCTGCACTCAGTCCCTGGGTTGGGAAGGTTCCCTAGAGGAGGACATGGCAACCACTCCAGTATTCTTACCTGGAAAATCCCCATGGAAAGAGGAGCCTGGCATTTTACAGCCCATGGGGTCACAAAGAGTTGGACACAACTGAGCAAATAAGCACAGCACAAATAGCTGAGAAAAGAAGAGAAGCGAAAGGCAAAGGAGAAAGAGAAAGATATACCCAACTGAATGTACAGTGCCAAAGAAAGCAGGATAAGAAAGCCTTAAGAGAACAATGCAAAGAAATAGAGGAAAATAATAGGATGCGAAAGACCAGCGATCTTTTCAAGAAAATTAGAGATACCAAGGGAACATTTCATGCAAAAACAGGCACGATCAAGGACTGTAATGACAGGCACCTAATAAAAGTAGAAGAGATTAAGAAGTGGCAAGAATACACAGAAGAACTATAGAAAAAAAGGTCTTAATGACCCAGATAACCATGATGGTGTGGTCACTCATCAAGAGCTAGGCATCCTGGAGTGTGAAGTCAAGTGGGCCTTAGGAAGAATTACTATGAACAAAGCTAATGGAGATAAAATCACAGCAAGCTATGTAAAATCCTTAAATATAATGCTGTGAAAGTGCTGTGCTCAATATGCCAGCAAATCTGGAAAACTCAGCAATGGCCAAAGGACGACATTGCAATCTCATGACCCAAAGAAGGATCATGCCAACAACTGTTCAAACTACTGTACAATTGTCCTCAGTTCACATGCCAGCAAGATAATGCTCAAAATACCCCAAGTTAGGCTTCAACAGTATGTGAACTGAGAACTTTCAGATGTACAAGCTGGATTTAGAGAAGGCAGAAGAATCAGAGCCAACATCGTTAGATCACAGAAAAAGCAAGAGAATTTCAGAAAAACATCTACTTCTGCTTCATTGACTACACTAAAGCCTTTAAATGTGTGGATCACAACAAACTGTGGAAAATTCTTAAAGAGATGGGAATAGCAGCTACCTTATCTGACTCCTGAGAAACCTGTATGCAGGTCAAAAAGCAATAGTTAGAACTGGACATGGAAAAAACAGAATGGTTCAAAATTGGGAAAGGAGTACATCAAGGCTGTGTATTATCACCCTGTTTATTTAACTTATATGCAGAGTACATCATGTGAAATGCCAGGCTGGATGAAGCACAAGCTGGAATCAAGATTGCCAACCTGAGATATGCAGATAATACCACTTTAATGGAGAAAGTAAAGAACTAGAGTGTCTTGATGAAGGTAAAAGAGGAGAGTGAAGAAGCTGGCTTGAAACACAATATTCAAAACACTAAGACCACGACATTCAGTCCCATCACTTCATGGCAAATAGATGGGGGGAAAATGGCAACAGTGGCATATTTTATTTTTGGGGGGCTCCAAAATCACTGTGGATGGTGACTGCAGCCATAAAATTAAAAGACTCGCTTACCTTGGAAGAAAAGCTATACAAACGTAGACAGTCTATTAAAAAGCAGACACATCACTTTGCCAACAGAAGTTTGTATAGTCAAAGCTGCTTCTCCTGGTAGTCATGCACAGATATGAGAGCTGGACCATAAAGAAACTTGAGCACAGAGTAATTGATGTTTTTGAACTGTGGTGCTGGAGAAGACTCTTTAGAGTCCTTTGGACTGCAAGGAGATCAAACCAGTCAATCCTAAAGGAAATCAACCCTGAATATTCACAAGAAGGACTGATGCTAAAGTTGAAGCTCCAATGCTTTGACCACCTGATGCAAAGAGCCAACTCGTTGGAAAAGACCCCGATGCTCGGAAATATTGAGGGTAGAAGGAGAAGTGGGTGACACTGGCTGAGATGGTTAGATGATATCATCAACTCAGTGGACATGAGTTTGAGCAAAGACAGTAAAGGACAGGGATGACTGGCACGTTGCATCCATGGGGTCTCAAAAAGTTGGACATGACTTATCAATTGAACAACAATAACAAGAGTGAGTGCAAATACATGAAAAGAATATAATGATTATTAATATTTGAAGAAATGAGAAAAATACAATTATATGTAATAGTGTAGCTCACTCTCTGGAAAAGTGAGAAAATGAGCTAAAAATAGTAAAGTAACTTAGTAGCTTCAGCATTTGCAAACCTATTACACAAAGCCAATGCTTTTTATATACAAACAATGGTTCATTTAAGATTATAAGGAAAGAGAATATTTTATTCATAGATACAGCAGCACAAAAATGTTAGGAATAAGCTCTAAAAATGAAGTTTCTATGAAAAGCACAAAATTCACCTGAATAATAGAGAGCTAATGTAGTTATAACATTCAATGATATACAATTAGTACATCATTTCCAACTTTCTATAAAAGAAAATCAATTAAATTCAAATATTAATAGAATTAGAGCATTGAGAGAGTTATAAAGTGATCTCACTGGATTAATATGAATGCTAAACTCTACAAAACATTTTTTCAGGATGAATAACAAAGATGTACTTTTCCATGTTTACTAAAATGCATGAGAGTAACATGTAAAACAATAATGTTGTTGGCCAAGGATCAGAGTGGAAAACATAAGAACATAAAATTAAGCTAATAGATGAATCCAGACTCTTATCTTAATTTCACCCACATGTTCACAAAAAAGAATAATAAAAACAATGGATTATATATTGGAAGGTAAAGTGTAATACAGTAAGAACATATCTTTACATATTTTTGTATTTAAGAACTTAGCTGTATTATATCTTTCAAATTTCTTTAATTGAGGAAAGGTCTAAGAGCTGCAAAAGAAAAGTAATGAATTACTATGATCCAGAAATAATTCTGCTTTTAGGATTTAATATAACAATATAATATACTTGGAAAACAAACTGTATGAGTCTTTTCTAATAGTTGTATTTGAAATATTTCTAGAAATGCAAGCTATTTACATAGAATTTATTATTTAACTATTCTATACCTGTAAGTTTAGAAATACAACAAACAATAAAAATCAAATTTAGAGAACTAAATCACTAGGAAAATATTAAAAATACATAAATTTTAAAATAATATTTTATGAAATAAATATAATTTTAGACAAAATAAGTATGTAGCCAGATATGAATAGAAAAAATAATTTGAAATACTTTTCAAATAAAAAAATTAGATTCTTTGTAATATTTTTGTAGTCTCTAAATGTTTTACAATGAGAGCTTACTAGTTAAAACCTCATCCTAAATACACAAGAAGTAGAATAATTAAAAAATGGAGTTAAGAAATTTTATCATTAATCCAACTTGATTTCACAGTAATTACCACTCTTTACTCTTTAGGAAGTCAAGTACTTAACACAACCTAGAAAGAAAGCTATGCAATTATCAAACAGTTATTTTTAAAAAGCTAAGTAAAACCTTCATTTCCTTCAATTGCAGTCACAACCTCTGTACTTTTCCACTTTTTTTTTTTTGAGAAACCAAGTAATAATTCTGATTATAGCCCTCGTTTTGTTTTTATGTATTTCTTAAAGATCTCTATTTTCCATTTTGTCTCTGATATTTTTTTTCTTTTTGGGCCTGGAAACTATAGTATAACATCTTCCCAGTGCATAATAGATACTTAAAATAATATTGCATCTTCATTTCCCTTTGTCCTTCATTTGTAATTCATTCCCACAACTTTAAATTTCTCAGTCTCCATCTCCCTAAGCATTATTAAAAAATATAAAATATTAACAAAAGCTGCTAAAACACAGATGATATGCCATTTAAAGAATATCAACAGTAACTTTTAAATAATATTTTTTCCTTTGATGAAACAAAAATAAAATTACAATTTTATGTTTTTCCTAAATGTCTCACATTGAAAACCCAAGCCCTTTCAGAAATTCCTCAACTTATGATGAGATTATGTTCCAATAAACCCATCATAAGTTGAAAACATCGTAATTCAAAGACACATTTAAGACACCTAACCAACCAAACATTACAGCTAAGCATAGTCTACCTTAAATGTGCTCAAAACAATACCATTAGCCTTCAGGTGGGCAAATTTATCTAACAAAAAAACCTGTTTCATAATAGCATTGACTATCTCATGCATTTCACTGAATATTGTACTGAAAGTGAAAAATAGAATGGTCATATGGGTACAGAGGCCTTCCCAGGTGGTGGCAGTAGTAAAAAGCAAAACAAAAACCCTGCCAATGCAGGAGACATAAAAGATGCGGATTTGATCCCTGGCTCAGGAAGATTTCCTGGAGGAGGGCATGGTAATCCACTCCAGTATTTTTGCCTGGAGAATCCCATGGACAGAGGAACCTGGTGGGTTACAGTCCATGGGGTCTCAAAAAGTTGGACAGGACTGAAACAACTTAGCATGCAAGGGTACAGAATGGTGGTAAGTGTACTGGTGTTCACCTTCATGATTCTGAGGCTAACCTGGAGCATCATCTCACTGCCACTGTCCGGAATCAGCAGAGTATCACATTGCATATCCATAGCCTGAGAAAATTTGAAAGTTCAAAATTTGAAGTAGGGTGGCTACAGAATGTGTATCGCTTTTGCATCATCAAGAAGTAAAAAGATACTGTATATGATACTGGTACAAAAACAGAAATATAGACCATGGGAACAAGATAGAAAGCCCAGAAATAAGCCCACACACCTATGGGTGCCGTATCTTTGACAAAGGAGAAAAGAATATACAATGAAGAAAAGATAGCCTCTTCAATAAGTGGTACCAGAAAAACTGGACAGCTACGTGTAAAAAGAACGAAAATAGAACAATTCCTAATACCATACACAAAAATAAACTCAAAATGGATTATAAGACCTAAATGTAAAACCAGAAACTCTTAAGTCTTAGAGGGAAACATAGGCAGAACACTGTTCAACTCAAATCACAGCAAGATCCCCTATGACCCATTTCCGAGAGTAATGGAAATAAAAACAAAAATAAATAAACAGGACCTAATTAAACTTAAAAGCTTTGGCACAACAAAGGAAACTATAAAAAGGTGAAAATACAGCCCTCAGAATGGGAGAAAAATAACAGCAAATGAAAAAACTGACAAAGGATTATCTCTAAAATATATAAACAGCTTATTCAATTCAATACCAGAAAAACAAACAACCCAATCAAAAAGACCTAAACAGATGGTTCTCCAAAGAAGACACACAGATGGCTAATAAATATATGAAAAGGTGTTCAACATTGCTCTTTATTAGATAAATGCCAATTAAAATTACAATGAGATATATCACCTCACACCAGTGAGAATGGCCATCATCAAAAAATCTACAAACAATAAATACTAAAGAGGATGTAGATAAAAGGGAAAAGTCTTGCACTGGAGGTGTGAATGAAAATTGGTACAGCCACTATAGAGAATAGTATGGACATTTCTTAAAAATTTAGGAATAAAACTACCTTATGAACCAACAATCTCACTACCAGTCATATACCCTGAAGAGATGATAACTGAAAAAGACACATGTACCCAATGTTCATTGCAGCAATATTTACAATAGCCAAGACATGGAGGCAACTTAGATGTCCATTGACAGCTAAATGGATAGAGAAGTTCTTGTACATTTACACAGTGAAATATTACTTAGCCATAAAAGCAACACATTTGACTAAGTTCTAATAATGTGGATGGACCCCAAGACAATTATACAGAGTAAAATAAGTCAGAAAGAGAAAGACAAATACTGTATATTAACACATATACACGGAATCAGGAAAGATGTACTGCTGAAACTTTTTGCAGGGCAACAATGGAGATGCTCAACTGGAATTCCATCACCTCCACTAGCTATGAATGTAGTGATGCTTCCTAAGATCCACTTGATTTCACATTCCAAGATGTCTGGCTAGGTGAGTGATCACACCATCGTGATTATCTGGGTCACAAAGATCTGTTTTGTACAGTTCTTCTATGTATTCTTGCGACCTCTTCTTAATATCTTCTGCTTCTGTTAGACCCATACCATTTCTGTCCTTTATTGAGCCCATCTTTGCATGAAATGTTCCCTTGGTAACTCTAGTTTTCTTGAAGAGATCTCTAGTCTTTCCCATTCTATTGTTTTCTTCTATTTCTTTGCACTGATCACTGAGGAAGGTTTTCTTATCTCTCCTTGCTATTCTCTGGAACTCTGCATTTGAATGGGTATATCTTTCATTTTCTCCTTTGTTTCTTGCTTCTCTTCTTTTCACAGCAATTTGTAAGGCCATCTCGGACAGCTATTTGGCCTTTTTGCATTTCTTTACCTTGGGGATGGTCTTCCTCCCTGTCTCCTGTACAATGTCACCAACCTCTGTCCATAGTTCATCAGGCACTCTACCAGATCTAGTCCCTTATACCTATTTCTCATTTGCACTGTATAATCGTTAGGGATTTGATTTAGGCCACAGGAATGGAAAAGGTCAGTTTTCATTCCAATCCCTATGAAAGGCAATGTCAAAGAATGCTCAGATCACTGCAGTTGCACTCATCTCACACTCTAGTAAAGTAATGCTCAAAATTCTCCAAGCCAGGCTTCAAGAATATGTGAACCATGGACTTCCAGATGTTCAGGCAGGTTTAAGAAAAGGCAGAGGAACCAGAGATCAAATTGCCAACATCCACTGGAACACCAAAAAAGCAAGAGAATTCCAGAAAAACATCTATTTCTGCTTCATTGACTATGCGAAAGCCTTTGACTGTGTGGATCTCAATAAACCGTGGAAAATTCTGAAAGAGATGGGACTACCAGACCACCTGACCTCCCTCTTGTAAAACCTGTATGCAGGTCAGGAAGCAACAGTTAGAACTGGACATGAAACAACAGACTGGTTCCAAATAGGAACAGGAGTACGTCAAGGCTGTATATTGTCATCCTGCTTATTTAACTTATATGCAGGATACATCATGAGAAACACTGGGCTGGAGGAAGCACAAGCTGGAATCAAGATTGCCAGCAGAAATATCAATAACCTCAGATATGCAGATGGCACCACCCTTACAGCAGAAAGTGAAGAAGAACTAAAGAGCCTCTTGATGAAAGTGAAAGAGGACAGTGAAAAAATTAGCTTAAAGCTCAACATTCAGAAAACTAAGATCATGGCATCTGGTCCCATCACTTCATGGCAAATAGATGGGGAAACAGTGGAAACAGTGACAGATTTTATTTTGAGGGGCTCCAAAATCACTGCAGATGGTGACTGCACTCATGAAATAAAGAGACACTTACTCCTTGGAAGAAAAGTTATGACCAAACTAGAAAGCATATTAAAAAGCAGAGACATTACTTTGCCAACAAAGGTCTATCTAGTCAAGGCTATCGTTTTTCCAGTAGTCACGTAATGATGTGAGAGTTGGACTATAAATAAAGTTAAGCACTGAAAAATTGATGCTTTTGAACTGTGGTGTTGGAGAAGACTCTTGAGAGTCCCTTGGGCTGCAAGGAGATCCAACCAGTCCATCCTAAAGGAGATCAGTCCTGGGTGTTCATTGGAAGGACTGATGTTGAAGCTGAAACTCCAATACTTTGGCCACCTGATGCGAAGATTTGACTCATTTGAAAAACCCCTGATGCCGGGTAAGATTGAAGGCGGGAGGAGAAGGGGATGACATAGGATGAGATGATTGGATGGCATCACCAACTCAATGGACATGAGTCTGAGTAAACTCTGGTAGCTGGTGATGGACAGGGAGGCCTGGTGTGCTGTGGTTCATGGGATCACAATGAGTCAGATAAGATGGAGCGAGTAAACTGAACTTACTCAATGGAGATGCAGACATATAGAACATAACTGTTGGCACAGTGGAGGAAGGAGAGGGTGGGATGAAATGAGAGAGTAGCACTGAAACACAGACATTATAATATGTGAAACTGGATAGCCAATATAAATTGCTGTATGACACAGGGAGCTCAAATCTGGTGCTCTATGACAACCTAGAGGAGTGGGATGGGCTTGGAGGTGGGAGGGCAAGTCAAGAGAGAAGGGGACATAGATATGCCTATGGCTGATTCATGTTGATGTATGGCAGAAACCAACGCAATACTGTAAAACAAATTACCTTCCAACTTAAATTCAATGCTCTTTTTTTTTTTTTAAGTTGTAAAAAGATACTGTTAGGTCAAAAAAATCTTAAGTTAAACTATTCTAAGTCATTGCTTGGTATCAGAATATATAGAAATAACTGATTCACCATTCCAGTGCTTAACTCCATTTAATAATCCCCACATATTTTCCTACCTAGGAGACTAGTCACTATCATGGTAGAAAAGGGCAAGAGGAAGCTGGTGGAAATACTCACTACTGGCCAGAACCAAATAAAATACAATAACTGGGGGAATTAAGGAAACAAATACTATCACCAGTGTCTTGAAGCTGTAATTATAATCGCTTGAGTTATGGTTACATGAAGTTCCCTTCAACTCACATGTTTGACTGATGCAGAAAGCAGCCAGTTCATGTTGGAGAAACTAGATTGGTACCAGTACAGAATACTGATGCCAATAGTGGTACTGGTCTGTATGTGTTACCTACCTGAAACCAAGCCAATTCCTATCACACGGCAGGCAGGAATTAACCTAGGACTTTTTCTCCAGCCTGACAAATAAAGACAGCCAGGAACAGGAAAAGCAGTGAAGATCTGCTCTCTGGTATACAATAGTCTGGGCTTCCCTGGTGGCTGAGATAGTAAAGAATCCACCTGCAACGTGGGACACCTGGGTTCGATCCCTGGTTTGTGAAGATTACCCTGGAGAAGGGAGTGGTGACCCACTCCAGTATTCTTGCCTGGAGAATTCCATGGACAGAAGAGCCTGGCAGGCTATCGTCCATCAGGTCGCAAAGAGTTAGACATGACTGAGCAACTTGTACTTCACACAATAGCCTAGAAAGACTTGACTGTCTTGGTCTCATACAGAATAACACCTAAGCCATCACATTTAATGAAATTATACCAATTGTACCTGAAATACAGAAAACAGCAAAAATGCATTAGTCAAATGCATTCAGGTTGAAGGGTAGAAGTTAAATGCCACAAATGTTGAGGGCCCTGCCAGTTTTTTACTGGGTCCTTTGGTTTGATATGTGTTGAGTTCTCTTCTCTAAATTGAGTTTGCTGCTCCTTGCACAATGCTTGTAGGAAAACTGATTTTGGAAGCACTGCATGTATCATCTGAGTATGCTGCTCAACCCATTGGTGAATAACTCAAAATATTGCCAGTTTTGAATGGGGTCCAGATAGAATAAGGATTTTTAGTAGCACAAGGCTGATATTTTATGCTTCTCTGTCATTTGAACCTTTATGACCCAAGAGATCCAATTATTTTTGAAGTATTTTTGTCTCACAGGTACACTGCAAGGGGACGAACAGGAGAATTCTGACGACTATTCTCTATCTTAAAAGCAGTCCTGGCTTCCAGAGGGTCCTGTTAGAGAGGCTAAATGTCTGATCTTGGGACACCAAGTGTCCATGTAAATCCAAACTTCCTTTTGTTAACTTGGCATTGTCTGATCCATTTAAACGTAAATCTCTACATTTAACAGTGTACTCTTCTTAACTGGTATTGGTATGTATTAGTCCTGGCCCAAGCACATGTTGAATGCATACGTATATTACTTTAAATTTGTCTCAGAATTCCATGGTATATGTTTTTTCTGTCTCACCAATTCTCTCTCAGCTCCATTTTTCATTTAATGGAGAGTGATATATCACCAGATAAAAGAAGAGAACAAATACAAGTCTGGTATACAGATGATTATGGAATGCTGGGCTTCCCAGGTGGTGCTAGTTGTAAAGAATCTGCCTGCCAATGCAGGAGACATTAGAGACATGGGTTCGATCCCTCAGTCAGGAAGAGTCCCTGGAGGAGGGAATGGCAACACACTCCAATATTCTTGCCTAGAGAATCCCTTGGACAGGGGAGCCTGGTGGGCTATGGTCCATAGAGTTGCAAAGAGTCCAACCTGACTAAAGCAGCTTTGCATGCACACATTCATAGCATGCTGGCCATAGCTGGTGATACTAATCATTGCACTAAAGCCACCCTTGAAGACAACCCAAAGACAATGGTGAAAAAGAAACCTAGCTGGAATAACTTTGGAAACACATAGAATTTCCTATCTGTGCATATATTGAAATAACCTGAGCTATAAATTAATTCAGAGGCAGGAGCTAGTGCATTGGTTAAATGGTCAGAAACCTAGAAAAGATGGAATTGAAAGATGGATGACAAGGGTGTCTGGTGGGGAGGTACACATATGATTCCATCCAAAAGGGTTCAGAGTTTGAATTTTTCTGTATCATACATTAAAGCCCTGCATGGGACATTCATGGCAAAGAATGATATAAAATAATGTATCTAGGTATCAGTTCAGCTGTTCAGTCGTGTCCAACTCTTTGCAACCCCATGAATCACTGCACGCCAGGCCTCCCTGTCCATCACCAACTGCTGGAGTCTACCCAAACCCATGTCCACTGAGTCGGTGATGCCATCCAACCATCTCATCCTCGTTCCCATCTCCTCCTGCCCTCAATTTTTCCCAGCATCAGGGTCTTTTCAAATGAGTCATTTCTTCGCATCAGGTGGCCAAAGTATTGGAGTTTCAGCTTCAACATCAGTCCTTCCAGTGAACACCCAGGACTGATCTCCTT
The DNA here is from genome assembly GCA_007570785.1 of Antilocapra americana. NCBI lineage: Eukaryota > Metazoa > Chordata > Mammalia > Artiodactyla > Antilocapridae > Antilocapra > Antilocapra americana. The sequence goes on along the minus strand of ML661338.1, from coordinate 26,862,882 downwards.
TAGGATGGACTGGTTGGATCTCCTTGCAGCCCAAGGGACTCTCAAGAGTCTTCTCCAACACTACAGTTCAAGAGCATCAATTCTTAGGTACTCAGCTTTCTTCACCGTCCAACTCTCACATCCATACATGATTACTGGAAAAACCATAGCCTTTACTAGACGAACCTTTGTTGGCAAAGTAATGTCTCTAATTTTCAATATGCTATCCAGGTTGGTCATAATTTTCCTTCCAAGAAGTAGGCGTCTTTTTATTTCATGGCTGCAGTCACCATCTACAGTAATTTTGGAGCCCTCAAAAATAAAGTCAGCCACTGTTTCCACTGTTTCCCCATCTATTTGCCATGAAGTGATGGGACCAGATGCCATGATCTTAGTTTTTTGAATGTTGAGCTTTAAGCCAATGTTTTCACTGTCCTCTTTCACTTTCATCAAGAGGCTCTTTAGTTCTTCTTCACTTTCTGCCATAAAGGTGGTGTCATCTGCATATCTGAGGTTATTGATATTTCTGCTGGCAATCTTGATTCCAGCTTGTGCTTCCTCCAGCCCAGTGTTTCTCATGATGTACTCTGCATATAAGTTAAATAAGCAGGGTGACAATATACAGCCGTGACATACTCATTTTCCTATTTGGAACCAGTCTGTTGTTTCATGTCCAGTTCTAACTGTTGCTTCCTGACCTGCATACAGGTTTTACAAGAGGCAGATCAGGTGGTCTGGTAGTCCCATCTCTTTCAGAATTTTCCACGGTTTATTGTGATCCACACAGTCAAAGGCTTTCACATAGTCAATAAAGCAGAAATGGATGTTTATCTGGAACTCTCTTGCTTTTTTGGTGTTCCAGTGGATGTTGGCAATTTGATCTCTGGTTCCTCTGCCTTTTCTAAAACCAGCTTGAACATCTGGAAGTTCACAGTTCATGTATTGCTGAAGCCTTGCTTGGAGAATTTTGAGCATTACTTTACTAGAGTGTGAGATGTGTGCAAATGTGCAGTAGTTTGAGTATTCTTTGGCATTGTTTTTCTTTGGTTTTGGAATTAAAACTCACCTTTTCCAATCCCTTGGCCACTGTTGAGTTCTCCCACATGTCAGCCTACTTTTATTCCTAGTCAACTTGTTATTTATTCAGTGGATTTCAGGAAAAATTTTTCTGTAATGTAGTTTATGAATAGTTTTGACATAGTGAACTTCCCTTTACCAGGGCATATCTAGCTACTAACACTACTGACTTTCCATTTTCCAACAGTGAAGTCCAAAGCCAGACTCAAGATAGGGAACCATGTTCTGGGTTACCAATCAGCTTCTTCGTGAAGCTGGACCCTGGCCATCATGAAGAAGGCAACCATGAGTTTTATGAGGAGTTGATTGGCAGAAGCCAACAAGTGGACTTCCCAGGTCATGCTAGTGGTAAAGAACCCACCTAAGAAAGCAGGAGACATAAGAGATGCAAGTTTGATCTCTGGGTCAGGAGGATTCCCTAGAGGAGGAAATGGCAACCCACTCCAATATACTTGCCTGGAAAAAATCCATGGACAGAGGAGCCTCTCGGGCTATAGCCCATGGGGTCACAAAGAGTTGGACACAACTGAGCATTGGAGCACACACAGCTACACAAACCAATATATATGTCGCTGCTAAGAAATGGATCATGTGGGAATCAAAATTTGTGTAATCCTTCCAACCAAGCTGGTAACAGAGAATGAGGGAACTCCAAATGGTGGTGGAAGAAGAAAAGGTATGAATATCAGCTCCTATCATTATAAAGTATAGAAATTCGAGCTGAAGTCCCTATATTTTATGGTGGTCATTTTGTATTTACTATTTATGTGATAAGTAATGGTGGATGCTAATATCTACTTACAGGATCCAGGTATGTAAGACTGAATTCATACGACCTGTGGCAAACGTTAAGTTTCTCCTGCATTGAGGGTATATTCCTGTTCTTAGATAAATGTGCTCAGGTATCTTACTTGCTCTATTAAAGTGCACATATCTAATAGCAGAGGTTTTCTTACTCCATGTTAAACTGCAACACTCATACATGGTTTGAGCATAGTAAATGCTCAACAAAACAAATATTAATTATATTGAAATATTATAGATGATGAAACTGAGGATAAATATTTGCTAATGGAATAACTCTGCCTCAAGGTAGAAAATTATCTTTTCTATAAAGTGGTACCATATTTTAATTTTTTTTAATCCTATCACTTCAAAAATGTCTGATTATGTGTTTAGCATTTGATAGCATTTCACAGTGCCCTAATATCTTTATAAAGGTGATAAAATGAATTAAAATATAAATCCCATTGCCTGTATACAATGTACATGTATCACAGTCAGTTTAACTTTGAGTAAAGTTTTCAATTGTGGTTACCTAGTCTCCAGATAAACCTAACAGAAATAGAAAAAAACCCAGTGAAGGACAAAGAAAAGGATTGTAGTCATGAGTAATACTACAGGAAGTGACTCCAAATGAATGGGATATTAAAAAGAGTAGGCTTAATTGCTCTGAGAAGACCAAGGGGAAAAGGTTATAAAATAGAAGCATATTAAGTAAAGAACAGAATAAAACAGATACACAGAAATTCTTCTTTTGCCCTTTCTTACAATTCAAGGACAGTGGATAAAACCTAGCGCCTAAAAGATGAACATAAAGGTCTTCTTCCTTCTAATAAATTGTCAGGAAATAGTTTTAGAATTTCTTTCCTTTCCATACCTAATTGGGAAACTAAATCAATATCTCTATGCTTCCATTTCCCAATATTTGTATGATAGAATGTTATATACTAAAAGGACTATAGAGATCCTAAGTTAGACTACACTAGAATCTAATAGCTTCAATTTATTCTCTTTTTAACTTTTTTATTGGAGGATAATTGTTTGAAAATATTGTGTTGGTTTCTGCTGTACATCACCATGAATCAGCCACAGATATCCATCTATTGCCTCCCTCCTGAACCCCCCTTCCCGTCTCCCTCCCCATCCCACTCCTCTGGGTTGTCACACGGCAATGGGTTGAGCCTCCTGTGACACACAGCAAATTCCCACCTGTTATCTATTTTACATATGGTAATGTATATGTTTTTATGCTGTTCTCTCAATTTGTCCCACCCTCTCCAAAAAAGGAAAAGGAAACTGAGGTCCAAGTAGTTTGTTATTCATATGCATCCATAATATACATAATACACTATTTCTATGCACTGTACATTTTATATACACACAAATATATTTGATGCACCAGAAATTTATTTTAATACATTTTACCATTTATCTTATTTCAAAGTATTTAAGTGAATGTACCATTCAGTTGTCATCAATCCACATACAAAAATTATATATATCAATTCACATATGAATTAATCTGTACCCTGAACATCTATAATGTAGAATATCAAAAGAAAATATGTTAATATCACAAAACCAATTTTTTTACTAGAATAAGTTGGACAACTAATTAACACCATGCAGAACTGAAAATTTTATATCTGCTATTTTTTGAAAATTTCCCATATTTTATTAGTTCATTATTTAAATATAAATTGTTGTCATCATTAAGCATACATTAGCACCTTGATTTTTCTAAGCCCGTGGGAAAACTTTCCATTATTTTAAAGTAGCAAAGGACAAATACATTTGAACATAGTAAATGATCATATCCAAACTGCAGGAAATTACAAAGTTGCCTAAATTCAAACATTATACATAGACGCAGAGACAATGTTAAAGTTCAGTGCCAATGTTATGGTCAGTTGATACTTCAAAATGCTTCTTATAGTGTTTTTGTCTTTCAGACTTACCTACTCCTGGTCTACTCTAGGTATATGCCATGACTCACATGCTGATCAGGTTTTAGCTACATACACAGGTCTATTTACATGTTCCACAGGCTTCTAGAATAGCATATACTTAGCTTTTTATGCCACCTATAACAGTGGATCAATTACTTATTCCTGTATACCCACTGTGTGAAATTGCATTATTTCAATGATAATGTCTACTTAATCTGTATAATTAAAACCAAGTGAAATGGCTCATACTAAATAGTTGGGTCCAATAAACATCTACTACATAATTAGAAAGTTGAGAAATGAATGACTATTGCTGCTTTTCAGAACAATTCTATTATAGTATTTTTGGGCCAAGTGAAATTTGGGTTATGCCTCAAAATCTTAAAGTCTGTAGAGTCTACAGAGTAGGGTGGATTGTCTTACGGATTTCTGCTATCCCTTTCTCCTTTATGTGTATGCATGCCAAGTCACTTCAGCCACCTCCAGCACTTTGTGACCCTGTGTACCGTAGCTCACCAGGCTCCTCTGTCTATGGAGTTCTCCAGGCAAGAATACTGAAGTATGTTGCCATACTCTTCTCTAGTGGATCTTCCTGACCCAGGAATTGAACCAGCCTTGGCAGGTGGGTTCTTTATCGCTAGTGCCACCTGGGAGGTTTCTGCATTCCTGTTCATCACCATGTGCCTTACAGTCCCACCTGTAAGGCTTTTTCACCCACTGATTCTGGGCTTGACCATATGACTTATTCTGCCCAGTAGAGTGTTAGCAGAGTGACACTGGGCCAGTTTGATGCTTGACCATTAGGTGACGTCACCTATGGTTACTGGCTGTCTTGCTCTTTTCTTTCTCAGTGAAAATAAATAACTCTTACAAATAAGGGTTGTTCTTTTGAATTAAGGTCTAAAATGAAGCTGATAAAGCAGAGCTGAATCCCACTCTTGGGCACATACCCAGAGAAAACCGAGGGGGAACACATGTATACTCATGGCGGACTCATGTCAGTGTATGGCAAAACCAACACGATAATGTAAAGAAAAAATAAATAAATAAATAAAAGAGAAAACAAAAGCAAAAGCATAAACGCACCCTAATGTTCATTCAAGTGCTGTTTACAATAGCCAGAGCATGGAAGCAACCTAAATGTTTACCAATAGAACAATGGATACAGAAGATGAGGTACATTACTCAACCACTAAAAAAAAGCAAAAAAATGCTATTGGAAGCAACACGGATGGACCTAGAGATTGGCATACTGAGTGAAGTCAGTCAGACACAGAAAGATAAATCTCATATGATGATACTGATATGTGGAACCTAAAAAAATTAGGGTACAGATGAACTTATTTACCAAACAGAGTCATGATGTAGGAAACAAGCTTATGGTTACCAGCGGGTGGGAGAGGGGCAGGGATAAATTGGGAGATTGGGACTGACCCTTGACATACTACTGTATATGAAATAGAGAACTAAGAAGAACCTGCAGTACAGCACAGGGACCTCCATTGAATACTCTGTAATGGCCTATTAGGGAGAAGAATTCAAAATTAAAAAAGAGTGGATATATGTGTGTGTGTTATATATATCTGATTCATTTTGCTGTAAACCTGAAACTAATACAACATTGCAAATCAACTATTCTCCAATAAAAACTTTTAAAAAGAGCAGAGCTGAGCAAAAGCTTCAACAGCTAAAATCAATAGCTGGCAAAATGTATTAAAAAGTATAGACAAACAACAATCTACAGCGAGACAAACGTCTATTATTGTAAATCACTGACTTTTCGTTAAGACATCAAGTCTAATTGAAACACAGATTTTGCTGCCTATACATTTGGGTGTTGCTGAAACATAACTGCCAAAAGATCAACCAACTCTATTAAAAACCAACCTTTAAGATTATTCTTTTAACAGTTAATTTTAAAATTATCTAGATAAAATCAGACTGAAAATGCTGGTCAGCCATCAGATGACTCTTCAAGTGGGTCCAAGGAGGAATTTGGGAAAAAGACCTCCAAACAAAAGATACAGGGAGATCAGTGGATGGGAAAGCAATACAAGGGACTTTCACTAGGACCATACTCTCAGGATGCAAAGTGCCTGTTTTGTTTACATAGCATTATTTCAGAATCACTATAAGCCACTGACTGATATGTACTTCCATTTCCCCCTCTTTGTATATCAGAGATTTACTGAGGTTTATTGTCTCTGTTTCATCTTTTATGTTCTCTGTGCCTCTGTGTTCCCTATGGCCATACGGATACTCATTGTTTTAGTTCGTAAGTCTCTGAATCAAGACACATTAAACACAGTGGAATATATCATGAAATTCTGGTTGAGATGATACTATAATGGATGAAAATGTTGAGAGCTCCTTGGAGAGAACGGCAGTTTATTTTGTGTATAAAAAGCAAAAGAGTGATCGTTCTTGACCGAGAGTACAAACTATGTCACTTTACATTATTATCGCTCATTATTTGCTCTTACTTCTCTAAGATTAGATAGAGTATGTGTATACATATTTAGACATATGTGTATCTCTACGCATTGTCATGTTACCTACTGCTCCTTCTGTGGGAGGAGTTACATCCTTAACTCATTACTCATTGGCCAAGTGATTAAGGGTAACAGAAACATGGGGGAAAGTGATAATATGCCACACATGAGCTAAACCTTTAAATGAATCTGTTTTGCTACGGGTAATCTCGCTCTACCACAAGAGAAGGGTGGTTCAAGCAGAAACTGCCCTTTATCCTTGGTTCTAGAATGGGAAAGCTTGGGAAGTAAAGTGGTGAACAGAGCTCAGTGGAGCTGCGGCAGCCAAGGATGACACAGACACCCAAATACTATGTGGATGAAAAATAAATTCTGCTGTTGTAAGCTATTAAGATTGGTGTGCTCTACCGTTACTGCAACAAAATTAACTGATATCTAAGACAATCAAATTCTTAGTACTGATATGCTATCCTCTGTGAATTCAAAGACTATTTACTTAGTAGCCCCAGTGTTGTAAGCACAAGTATAATTCTGTGGATATAGAGGTTTTTAACAGACATTCTTTTTTATTGCTCATAGTAAACTGGATATTGCTGTAGTAGAGAAACATTTACAATAGAATGTGATAAATGCTGTAATATAATTATATTCTGGTTTGCATTTGTGTGGAGTCAGAAGATCACCTAAATTCCCCTAGACAGAAATATAGAATTGGGGAAGGATTTGCAGAACAAGTAATAACTAACCTGAATCTTGAAAGTAATCAAGGGTTCACTGAAAGGACAAATTGAGGAAATAAATTACAGACATGGAGAAGCACAGAAATGAGAGGGACAAAGAGATATATGTGGTGTTTATAAATCAGTCATAGAAGCCTGGGTTGTTGGTGGTTACTGTGCCAAAAAGTCAGTCAATGCCAAATTAAAATAGATCTTTCTCATTGTACTAATGAGTTTGTGATTCACCCAGGAGAATGGATGACTGCAGGATGAAAACTGGATTATAGATTCAGGGAAAAGCGAAAAGTAGATTGTAAAAGTACAGGCAAGACACTGAAGTAAGACACTGTTACTGGGCAATTAGAGAGACAGGCTTCCTGCTTGCTTTGGAGGAGAAAGACCGGCAGGAATTTAGTTACACCCTGACACACAAACGGTAGACTTAGGCAAAGAGCAAAGACAACTTTGATGTCGTTACATCCACCCTGTGAGGATAACCAGAGGCCCAGCCTACTTGTCTCTATTGTGTTAGGACACAAAATTTAGAAATCTGCACAGCTGAGCCAAGGTCAAGGTTGAGGAAGAAAGTAACATTGCAGCCCCCCTAAGTCACAACGTGCCTAAGGGTACAACTGGACCTGTATCTTCATCCTGTGATCAGCATCAAGTAGAAGTGGCAGATAATTGCCAGCGGTGAGAGTGGATAGAAGGAGGCTAGGAGGAAGACAAAGAGAAAGTTTCTTAACTTCAGATATTGACATCATTTTTATCTGTACATTATTTTATCCACACATCCAGTGAATTTTCTTCATAATCTTTTAAGTCTTCACGGTTCATTCTAAATTTGTTTGAACCCAACAGACGATGTGAGGAAGATTCATTATGTCTAGTTCTGGAAGTATGAAATTAGCCAGAAGGTTTGTGCAGTATGAATCATAAGGAAATAAAGAAAACCCCTGTACCTTAAGCTTTGTGTTAATAAAGTTTTAGAAAAGGAGATAGGACATCTGTAAGAACTGGGGGTAAATATTCTGCCAAAGGCTGTAACGGTGGGGTGGAAAGTTTATCACATAGGAGAAAGCCTTAAAGCCCATTTTTAGCAGGCTGCTGCTGCTGCTGCTAAGCCGCTTCAGTCATGTCCGACTCTGTGCGACCCCATAAACGGCAGCCCACCAGGCTCCCCCGTCCCTGGGATTCTCCAGGCAAGAACACCGGAGTGGGTTGCCATTTCCCCCTCCAATGCATGAAAGTGAAGTCTTTAGCAGACAGACATATTCAAAAGTAACATGTGCGTGTGTGTGTGTGTGTGTGTGTGCACGCGTGCGTGTGTGCAGTATACACTATTTTACATAAAAATCAAAAAGAAGAAAGCACCATGAAACTATAACAGTCAGAGAAACAGTGAAGTAACTGTATCATCTCAAGAACTCAGAGCAACTTGAAAAACAGTCTAGAAGACATTCTGAGAATAGAAAATCTGTGAGTTCAGGCTTTAAATGTAATAAGATTCTCCCAGGCACCAGAGCTGTGACAAGAAAGAACACAAGGTCATGTCCCATTTCTTCACTTCTTTTCTGCCACCAATGTGGGAGGAAACCTATTGCTGCCATTAACGAAAAACGTGGATCTGTCGACAGGCCATGTTTTCTTTCCCTTCAATCCAACATTTATTTATTTATATTTTTTTGCAACTATACATAGCAATCACTAGTACACTGTAACCCTTTATAGTATGTTCAACTACAGAGCTAACAAACACAGCATAGGTCAGCAGATCTGTCCATGTTTCCATGTTTATAATAATAGCAGTAATAACAAAACTCACAATGTTAAAATTTCAGTAGTAGGGATTTTATTACTGCTTAAACTTTCAAGTAAAAATAAAAGAAATAAATATCACATTCCTTGTTTACAATTAATCCTTATCTCTGTCTGTGGAATAGAAGGGATTCTTTTTCTTTTCTAACATTCAGTTGTTTAAAGTGACTGGAAAGAAAACTTAAAGAGGTCTTAAAATCAGTTAGAAGAGGGAAGACTTGAGAATTCTCAACGCATAAGGTTATCTTAGGAGGAAAACTGACAAAAAAATTAGAACATGATAAAAAGAACCAAGGAAGTAAGCAGGGTTTTTTGATAAAGAGGCATCTAATTCCATTTGTGAGCAGGAGGTCTGAGCTCCCCAAAGAGAGAGGTGATAAAGACAGGAGCAGATCAATAAAAGATGTGAGATCTGGGGAATGGTTAGCACTTAGATTTAGGGGATGGTTTTAACTCAGAAAGTTTGTGAGATAAATATAATATTATCTGCATAAGGCATAGTGTGTGGAAGAAATCAGAACCCCATGACAAAGACTGGTACTGAAAACTTGCAGTTTTCTGAGGATAAAACTGCAGGATGTGCACAGATGATCCCCAGAACCTCAAAACAAGAACCAAAGAAAGTATTTAATTGCACACATTTTACAGAAGGGCAGGGGGTAAACTCTGCCTAGTTGACCCAGATTTGCCTGTATAGACAGAAAGTGGAATTTCTTACAAAATCAGATTCATTTTTAGAAATCAAATGAGATTAGGGAAATGACAGAAAAAATGGATGGAAGGATCTGATAAAAAGATGAACAAGTCTGTAGTAATGAGTTTTCTTTTTTCGAGTGTGCATTTCATTTTCTGCTTCACATCCAGGGCTCTATGACAGTAAATACTTTCTGAACTGAGGTTTTTTGTTTTGTTTTGTTTTTTTGGCTTTGCCTGTCAATTACTTTCTGTAGCAGCTACTTGTTCTCTTAGCTTCCAGAGTAATATTTACGATTCATGAGTCTGGAGGTTAAGGAAGCAAGTGCTGGTCCGCATGCCATAAATTAATGCTGTCTGTATAAAATTCATTACCCTTTCACATACTGGAAAGGAATAATAATAATAATAAATATGCCATCATTGTCTGTGTCCTTTGCTGAGGCTGATGCATAACAGCAGGTGCTTTAGAAAGAAATGCTGTTGGCACTTGTAAAGGCTGGCCAGTCATGGCTCTGTCCTTTTAGCTTAAGGAAACAACATCGTTTCCTTTGAAGCTACACTGTCCGGAGGGATTTTTGCAGAATAGCCTAGACAAAGTGGCACAACTTGAAAATTATTTCAAAACCAGGAGACACTACAGGATGTGAGAATACCACTGGTCAACGATCACATGAGAAGCGTCTGTTAAATGATCTTTCCTTGAGTAAACTTGGTATCATAAAAATCTCTGCCTTTAGCTAGTTCCACTTATTAGAGATATGCTTGCATATGTTTCAACAGATGCAAAGCTCTGCTTATGTGCAAATCAGAGCACATCTCTGGACATTACAGTGAAATACTTAGGATTAAGTGCAGGATCTTGTTTAATCAGATGGTCATTTAAAAATGTTACTGTCATGTACAAAGCCATTTCCAGAAAGCATAGTCATAACTGATATTTCTTTAGGTCCTAACAGATTTCAAAGTGGATTTACTCGAGTACTTTGATTTGATCCTTAAATAGGCATAAGGAACCAAAGCATCTTTCCAATGTTCCCAAGGAGCAAAGTGAGGCTTAGAGAGGTAAGACTTCTGCCTAAAGTTATATATGCAGTAAGAAGCAGCACTGACACAGGAATGCTGATCTCAGCCCAGCCCTAAGACAGTTTTCTAGACTTCAGTATGCTATGTCCCCGTGTTCTGAGATATTTCTAAGAAAATCTATAATGATGTGTAGGGAGTGGGAAGTGAAGCTGACAACTGTTGCATCCAAAGAAGTGCCTGTGTCTGCACTCATCCTCATGAGCCAGTCCTTCATGTCTCAGAAAATCTTAATACAGCTGCATGCGCTCATCGTTTCATCCCCTGAACACAGAGAAGTCTCCTGTACACAGAAGCTGAACAAGCAGACCTATGGTTTTCAGTTCTGCATGTAGGAAGCTTGGAAGTCACCACTCCATCCTTATTAGTGAAAAGCTAAACAGCCTGAAAAATCAACACGTCTTCTTGGATACATAAAAGAGGGGCAGGCACAGAACAAACTGCTGCTCCCAAGACTAGAGAGACCAGCAGGCCAGTGAAGGCAGTTGTGGCTTCCTTGCGGAGAGATTCCTGGGCAGATACCAGAAGCAGGAGCCAGTAGAGAAGTAAGAAAGCCTGAGCTGTAACTGACCAAGTACTGGAGGCACCAGGTGGACAAGTTTGAGAATTAAAACTCCAAGGAGACTCAGTCCTAGGAGCCCCAAAACACCGTGAGCTTTATCTCCAGGAGCTCGGCTAGGTTCCCAGTGTACTAATCTGAGAAAAAAATGTCCTCATGTTTTTAACAGGGGAAGGGTAAAGAAACCATTTTAAAATAAATCAGAGCACTATATTCTTATTTGGGGGAGGAGGGGGAATGGGCCTGCTGATTTTACTTTTTAGATTAAAAACAAAATGACCAGGATATAGTTGCTTCATAATGTTCTGTTATTTTCTGCTGTTCAGCAAAGTGAATCAGCTATACACACACACGCACACGTATATATATATATCTTCCCTTTTAGATTTCCTTCCCATTAAGGTCACCACAGACCACTGAGTAGAGGTCCCTGTGCTATACACGAGGTTCTCATTAATTATATATTTTATATATGGTATATATATGTCTATCCCAATATCATAATTCATCTCACCCTCCCCTTCCCCTCTTGCTGTTCATACAAGTATTCTCTATATCTGTGTCTCTATTTCTACTTTGCAAATAGGTTAATTGGTACCATTTTTCTAGGTTCCACATATATGCATTAATATACCATATCTGTTTTTGTCTTTTTGACTTAACTTCACTCTCTGTAACAGTCTTTAGGTCCATCCACATCTCTGCAAATGACACAATTTTGTTCATTTTTATGGCTGAGTACTACTCCATTGTCTATACGGGCCACATTCTTCTAAGAATGTGCCTTCATCTGAGATTATCAACCAGCTGGAGAGTTATTTGAGCCTAACTACCTTGTGTGGGGGAGGTCACCCAACTTAAGCTCATTCTATTCATCCTGTTGCACCTAAGAGGGAGAGAAAAAAAATCAGGAAACACTTGTGAAGTTCACAGTCCAGAGGAATACAGTCACTAAAAGACTGAATAATCATTGGCTACAGAAGGTTTTACTTCTACACAAACCTCACCATCATATGACTAAAGGTCTATTAAAGGAAATTTCTTTTACCTCACTACATCAGATTTTCCTATTAAGAAAAAACTGCAAAATATGCTAAAGGCAAAAACCACATGACAGAAATGTGGGAACGATGTGACCAGGAATTTAGTGGACATGAGTTTGAGCAAACTCTGAGGCAGATGGTGAAGGACAGGGAAGGCTAGCATGTTGCAGTTCATGGGGTCACAAAGACTCAGACACGACTGAGCGACTGAACATAAACAAGTGATTAAATACACTAAGGGCTCTATTAAGTAGAGAGTATGCAAAAGCATATGGCCAGTAGAAGCAGAGAGAAGGAAAATCAAAGAAAGAACAAAAACAAATGCTAGAGGTTTAAAAAAAAACCCACTGTAACAGAAAATAAAATGATCTTTGATGACTTATTAGACTAGACATGGCTGAGGAAAGTATCTGAGTTTGAGGCTGTGTGTGCATGCTGGGACACTCCATTGTTCCCAATTCTTTGCGACCCCCACGGACTGCAGCCCTCCAGGCTCCTCTGTCCATGGGGGTTCTCCAGGCAGAATATTGGAGTGGGTTGCCATGCCCTCCTCCAGGGGATCTTCCCAATCCAGGGATCCAACCCAGGTCTCCTGCACTGCAGGCAGATTCTTTACTGTCTGAGCCACCAGGGAAGCACAAGAATAGAGGGTAGCCTATCCCTCTCAAGGGGATCTTCACAACCCAGGGATCCAACTGGGGTCTCTTGAATTGCAGATGGATTTTTTACCAACTGAGCTATTAGGGAAGCCCAAGTTTGATGATATCACAATACAAATCTCACAAACTGAAAAGCAAAGAGAACAAAGACTGAAAAAAAAAAAAGAGAGAGAGAATATCCAAGGACCATGGGACAGCTACAAAAGTTGTAACCCATACATGATGTGAGTAACAGAAAGAGAAGAGAGAGAGAAAGGGATCGAAGAAACATTTGAAATAACAACGGCTGAGAATTTCCCCTCAGTTAATGCCAGGCATCAAATCACAGGTTCAGGAAGCTCAGAGAACAACAGGATGAATACCTAAAATACTACACCTAGGAGTATCATTTTCAAACTAGAGAAAATCAGAGATAAATCCTAAAAGAAGTCCGATGGGACAAATGTCTTACTTATATAGGAACAAAGATATAGATTTCACATGACTTCTTTTCAGAAACCATGTGAGCAAGAAGAAAATGGGGTGAAACAGTTAATGGGTTGAGAGAAAAAAGACAGCCTGATAGGTGTACAATATGTATTTACTCATTGGAAGAACTGATGCTGAAACTGAAGCTCCAATATTATGGCCACCTGATGCAAAAAGCTGACTCAATAAAAAGACCCTGATGCTAGGAAAGATTGAAGGCAGGAAGAGAAAGGGATGACAGAGGACGAGATGGTTGAATAGCATCACTGACTCTCATGGACACGAGTTTGAGCAAGCTCCAGGAGACGGTAAAGGACAGGAAAGCCTGGCATGCTGCAGTCTATGGGGTCACAAAGAGTCGGACATGACCGAGCAACTAAACAACAAAACAGTTTAACTGAACAGGTCTAGAAACAATATGACTTATTTAAAATTACCACTTCCAGAAAAAGAGTGAAATCCTGTATATTTTAGGTGACTACTGAATCATTGTTCATTCTCCAGGCTCCAGCTCTACCCCACTCTCCACACCACCAACATCCACCACCAATGGAAAAATTCAAAGAAATCACATGCAGGTTCAAATTGCCAATTTGGGACAGGCCTTTCTGTGGCCTGAAAATCATTGACTTCATAATCCTTGCTTCCAGAATACTAAAAGTATGTTAGGTAAACACTTGCAAAGAGAATCAGAGGATATAAAAAATGATAACAACATCTTTCATTAGGTTCACAAATGAGGTCTCTGACCTGAGTGTCTTTTCTGTTCATAAATAAAGCAATTGAAGTTTCTAATATAATGTGGAAATAAAGTTTTAAATCTGGGTGAAACAGTGTATCTTCATTTGTATTCCAATTTTGTCTTTGTTATACAAGTTGGTTAATATTTTAATAGTTTTCCATAAATCTTTAGTGTTAAATATTTTTTTTCACTTAAAATGTCACAAACAACAAATGACAATTTCCATGTCATTACTAGGGCTAGGCACCTAACGATATAGGAGCCCTAATAGCATCAGACAAGAATGGATTGTTATAATTATTTATATTTATGATCTCAAACTCCCCAAATCCTATTTTTCACCCTTTAATCTAGATTAGATCACTCTATAGTCCCTTAGTGTTTAAAAGGTGTGTAAATGTGTGTATTTATATAGGGGCAAAGGATCATACATAATGAATCTGTTAAAATTAATATTCTCTTAATTATTATTAATGATTCATCTTCAACTTTTTAGTCCAAATTACAAAAGATGAGTAATTTAATACAGTGTGTTAAACCATTAAAAACATCTTATGCAACCTACAGCAATTATTCTTCCTGAAAGCCTAATTTCTCATTAAATCTTAAAACCACACAAATACAATTAGACAGATATCGCTATGTTTTTAACACACTGACTCAACATTCCATCTCTATGGGAAATAGATAAATGTATAAAATGTGACCAAAGCATCAATATATTTCCAATATAACAAATAAATCTGAAGACATCTTATAGTTTGTAAATAATCACAGGGGAGCAGAGCTCAAATGAAGAAACTTCTTTTTTTCACTTTGAACATGTTTTGGTGGTTCCCTCTTACTGAAATAAATCTTTCTCTTTCACAGATTTCCAGTCAAATTCTATGACGCATTTTGAATGGCATTATCCCAAGAAAGCATTTTTCAATTGTTTTACACAAAATTAGTCCTCCCCTTAGCTTTTGTGAACACGAGCTAATAGTATTTCAAAACATACAGCAGACACTAGAGTGATGTGTGTAAGAAGAAACTCTGCATCCTACTTAACGTTCACATAATGTATCTCCAGACACTCAATGCAAAATAAACATTTGCTGAATAAATATAAGGAAGAAAAAGTGGAAGCATTCTTCTTTCTAAAGCATGAATTATATGTCAGGCACCAGGCTAGGCATCACAGATATACAGATCTTGCCCTCATAGCTGGCAGACTGCCGGTAGAATTCTTCTCAGGAGCCTTTGGCTACACCTTTCTATGTCTTCAAATTTTCTGCCTAAAAACTTGGGAGACTAGTTTAAAAATATTTTTATTGAATTCTATTTTTAGGTCAGACACTATATATGTTACTTCCTTAATCTCATATGCTGTCTACATATGCTGTCATATGCTGTCTACATATGTTGACTTCTCTTTTTGTACCTCATTCTCTCCTTTATCATAAGCAATATGGCGCAACACAACCATAATATTCTCCATCTGCATCTTCCCTTCCTACTTTTTCATTTAACAGTAACCATAATCAATAACCTTTCTGGTTAAGGGAGTTCTAACTGCCAAGTATAAATGGTATTTTTTCACTATATTTTCTCCCATATCTCTGTTGCTCATAACTCCTGCTTATCTCTACTATGCTTATTTTTTAGGTCACAATATAACTACTTTTAAATTTTATTTAGCTAACCTTTTCAGACCACTTCTTACAACCTGGATCCCTTGTTACAGGTTGTATACATTGTGGCAATTTAATCTAACAAAATTTTATTAAGAGCATTTGCTTTTATTTCAAAAATTGTCTCCATGTTCTATTAAGAGGGGAAACTGAGCTTTGGAGAAGTTAAAGAATTTTCCCAGATTCAAATAGCTGGTGACCAGAACAATTGAGATTCCAACCTAAATCTATCTGACCCCAAACCTTCTATTTATATCCTTAACAACTGGATTATATTCCCACAGACCGACCACTCCTTCTCATGTCTCTGATTACAGTCATCCTTTTTTTGTGAAATTAAGTTTGGTGTATCCTTGGGTTTGCTATAGTAATAATGCTGTACATACTTTCCCCACATTCTTGTCACACCGTCTTTCACTCTTATGCAAAATGTCTCTACCATTAGAGCACACTTCTCCAGCTCATCCTGCTTTCTCTGAGAACTCTCCATCAGCTGAGGTTTCTGCGGAAGGGATAGACATGACCTCCATCTAAGCATAAATGTCTCTGCCTTTTATCAACGGATAGTTTGAAAAAGGATAAACAGCTGACCTAGTCTGAGCCAATGAGGGTATCTTCCAAGAATGTGTTTCTGTAACATAAGTGACTTGGACGTTAACAGCAAGATAGAGCCATGAGTCATGATGAGTCAAAGAGACAGAGTGACCACAGTTCCTGAATTACCAGATCATGGATCAGGTCATTTAACAGGGTTAGGTGATACATATTCCCGCCTGCTAAGAGGTAAACCTGTGAATTCTTTTTTTTTAAAATTTTTTTATTGCAACAAATTCAAGAAAGATTTTTTTTTCTTTACAATATTGTGTTGGTTTTGCCATACATTGACATGAATCCACCATGGGTGTACATGTGTTCCCCTTCCAGAAACCCCCTCCCACCTCCCTCCCGATTCCATTCCTCTGGGTCATCCCGGTGCACCAGCCCTGAGCACCCTGTATCATGTATCAAACCTGGGCTGGCGATTCATTTCACATATGATAATTTACATGTTGCAATGCCATTTTCCCATATTATCTCACCCTTGCCCTCTCCCATAGAGTCCAAAAGACTGTTCTATACATCTGTGTCTCTTTAGCTGTCTCGCATACAGGGTTATCATTACCATCTTTCTAAATTCCATATATATGCCTTAGTATGTTGTATTGTTGTTTTTCCTTCTGGCTTACTTCAGTCTGTATAACAGGCTCCAGTTTCATCCACCTCATTAGAACTGATTCGAATGTATTCTTTTTAATGGCTGAGTCTGAATTCCTTTTTATGTGTCAGCTTGTTTTTGTCCTTTGCAGGCAGCAATCACTATGAGGGAAATAATTTAGTTGTAAGCATCAAGAACTTGAAAGTGAGACCTCAAAGAGCAGAGTGTGGTTTTCCCAGTCCTGGGAAATAAATACAGCCCTGGTGGCTCAGACTGTAAAAGCGTCTGCCTACAATGCTGGAGACCCGGGTTCGAGTTAGGAAGATCACCTGGGGAAGGAAATGGCACCCCACTCCAGTACTCTTGCCTGGAAAATCCCACGGATGGAGGAGCCTGGTAGGCTACAGTCCATGGAGTTACAAAGAGTCGGACACGACTGAGCAACTTCACTACTAGATAGGTAATCAAGCACTAATCAACTAATTAACCTGTCCCTTGAAACGTTTTGATTACAGACCATTTGTCACATGAAGTTGATGGTGGGTGAGAAGCAAATGGAATTGTTGCTTAATTCATAAGAAAAAAGGAAAAATCTAGTCTAAGATTGGGCAGATTAAACAGAAATGAAAATGAGGAATGTATCCATATCCTATTAGAAACAAACAAAAACGATATTGTGGAGATCAAAGTGATGCTTTGACAGAAATCAATCATTCCCCATTGTGGGTGTCTTATTGTTTGACCTATATTTACGTGGGATCATCCTGGCAAATTAAATACAGGAAGACGTCAGGAACTGTAGGAACACATCTGCCTGGATTCTTCTGCTGTGAATCCTGGGTGAAAGTCCCCTGTAGGAGTAACTGTAAAGCTTAATTAGCGTCTCTATGTGACAGGGGGCATGGGGCGATAAGCTAAAGCATATTACCGGAAAAAAGCAGCTGCGGCCCCACTCCCTCAGAACACTGCAAGCCACCAGTGCCCTTGGGCAAAAGGAGACACCAGGTAGGAGTATGGGAAGCCACATGGTTGCTAAGCAATGAAGTTTTCCAGTTTGGTCATCCTAGAACTGTTACTAGCAAGGCAGCCATATTAGAGAGTGATTCATGGGTAGATCTGACCAAGAAAACAAAACAAAACGGGAATGGATAGAGTTCATGGAATGTCCCAGAGGGAAATTTTAGCTAAAATAATGTAAACACACATATACACACAAACTCAAGTTTAGCAGACACGGGCATGTGCTTGATTTTTTTCAAATGAAGCAAAGCATCTCATCTCTTTAGTTAACAAAAAAAGTCTGAAGACAATTCTAATTCAGCAAGCCTTTACAACTACACAGACTCTCTCTAGAGCTTCCTTCAGAGGAATTTGGAAGCAAGGGAGACAAGGTCAGCCTGGTTTATAAACAACTCACTAAACCTTTAGATTTGCTAAACAAGAATATTCTCCTTGCAGGTTTCAGACAGTTCTCTAATCCGATACTCAGGCAAGTTCTGCCCCAAAGATGTCTTCCTGGCACCAACAAATTTTAGTTCTATGAATTTGAGAAAGTCACTTTGTCAATCATTTTCTATAAGAATATGAGTATCATCTCTCACATGAGATACCTAAAAAGATTAAATGGATTAACAGGTATATAGCTCTTTGAGGGTTCCCTTGTGGATAAGCTGGTAAAGAATCTGCCTGCAATAAGGGAGACCTGGGTTCAATCCTTGAGTTGGGAGAGCCCCTGGAGAAGGGAAAGGCTACCCACTCCAGTATTCTGGCCTGGAGAATTCCATGGACTGTATAGCCCACGAGGTCTCAAAGAGTTGGACACGACTGAGTGACTTTCACTTCACTTTGCTTCACAGCTCTTTGAAGAGTCCTGGCTATGTTATTCATTGTTGTTCAGTCACTAACTCATGTCCGACTCTTTGTGACCTATGGACTGCAGCATGCCAGGCTCCCCTGTCCTTCATTATCTTCTGGAGTTTGCTCAAATTCATGTCCATTGAGTCAGTGATGGTATCTAACTATCTCATCCTCTGCCACCCCCTCCTATTGACTTCAATCTTTCCCAGTATCAGGGTCTTTTTTAATGAGTTGGCTCTTTGTATCAGGCTCTTTGGAGCTTCAGCTTCAGCATCAGTCCTTCTAATGAATATTTAGGATTTATTTCCTTTAGGATTGACTGTTTGGATCTCCTTGAAGTCCAAGGGACTCTCAAGAATCTTCTCCAGCACCATAGTGCTCATCCTTCTTTATGGTCCAACTCTCACATCCACACATGACTATTGGAAAAACCACAGCTTTGACTAGATAACTAGACCTTCAGCAAAGTGATGTCTCTGCTTTTTGATATGCTATCTAGGTTTGTTATAGCTGTCCTTCCAAGGAATGATCATCTTTTAATTTATGGTTGCAGTCACTGTCTGCAGTGATTTTGGAGCCCAAGAAAATAAAATCTGTCACTGTTTCCACTTTTTACCCTTCTATTTGCCATGAAGTGATGGGACCAGATGCTATGATCTTAATCTTTTTTTTTTTTTAATGTTGAGTTTTAACCCAGCTTTTTCACTCTCCTCATTAGCTCTGAAGGACTGTCTCTTAAAAATCAGACACAAGGCATAGAGGTGTGAAAAAATAGACACAAGGTTATATGTTAGTAAATGTTGAGGTTGGAAATTAAAAGCAGGCAAATCTGATTCCAGAACTTATTATCTTAGCAACTGTTCATACCATGTAATCATACTGTGTTTCTATGTCCCAAATTGTATATCTGTAGCTGGTGGGTGATTATTTTTTCTCATGTAGCACAAATCTTGCAGGATAATGAGAAAAAAGCACCTGGGCTGTTCTTGCAGATGAGAGTCGAATACATAGCTAGAGAGAATGTTATCTTGCAGTTGGGATGCAGTATGTGACGTGGTCCTACACTACCATCCACAGAGAACAGAGTGGGTACCGTTGTAGTTGAAATAGTAACTGCTCAATCATGTCAGCTGAGGCTAATTTAAATTTTATTCAATGGGAAAAATGTCTAGACAAATAGAATATAGTGAAAAAAAAGGGGAGTGTCCTCATTTTTCTCTACCATTTCATTTCTCTATTTTTAAAAAACGGGAGATTTATAACCCAGCTATATCCATTTCTCACCATACAACTGGGAGAAACATGACACACACAGACATAAAAGTATTCAAACAAAGAAACCAAGACAAGGGTCAGTTTTGCTGTCCAAGGAGAGAAATAATCATATTCAAAATTTCCAGTTCTGAAGCTGACTCTTACCCCTTGTTCTTGCAATCCACTGTATACACTTTATATTGTTCAATGAAATCTGTGCTTTATTTAATCTAGCTTTGTGCCCACCATGCACTCCCCTAGTGACCATTTTAGAAAAATCCCACGCTCACCCTTAAGCAGTGACTGTATTAGCTTCTGTCTCACTTTCTCTGTCCACTTCTGTATCACACAGGAAACTTCAGCTCAACCTGATCAAAACTGAATCTGCTGAAATTTAGTTAACAATTCAAACAGTAGGTCCCAGAGGCAGACTGCCTAGGCTTCATACTGGCTGTGCTGTTGTGCGACTTTCAAATTGTGTGATTTTGTGTTTCTTAAAACCTCTGTGCCTTGGTCTCATATCTGTAAAACAGACCCCAGCAGTATCCATTTCAGGTGCTTTGTGTGGGGTTTAAATGAGATAGTTCATAGAACAGCGACTGGTACGTTGTAGAAGCAAAGTAAGTGTCAGTTATTCTCAGTCAGACACAACTGAGCAACTGCACACACACACACACACACACACACACACACATTAATTATTATCTCCCTCCTGCATTCTCTGTTTGCATTACAGATACAGTAATTCAATACAGAAATGTAAAAATTATCTTTCGAATATCCCTCTTCCTCACACCCTTGTACACAATCACATTCTCATTCTGCTATATGTAATACTCAAATACTGTCAAATCTGTCTCCTCATTTCTACCCTTTTCTTACTTATCAGGCTTCCGTGGTGGCACAGATAGTAAAGAATCTGCCTGGAATGGAGGAGACCTGGGTTTGATCCCTGGGTCTGGAAGATTCTCTGGGGAAGGGAACAGAGATCCACTCCAATATTCTTGCCTGGAGAATTCCATAAACAGAAGAGCCTGATGGGTTACAGTCCATGGAGTCACAAAGAGGTGGACACAACTGAGCAACTTTCCTTAATTCTTGAGTTCATATTTATTCTATATGGATGTAGTTTCTCTATACATATTTTCCGTAATATCACTTATATGGTATATATTTGGGTACCTTCTCCTTTTTAATAAGTGTTTACTATTCCATCAATGTATCGTCAAAAATTCTTTTTTTGAGACTTATAGGAAAATTGTATTTTTTAAAAAATACAGAGGTGACTTGAATATCCTTGTATATCAGCTCCATTAATTTGAGTAAAAATCTGAAGACCAGTATTAGATATAAAGTTAAAAGTATTGTACAGGTGAATTTCTGTTAAGTGATGCCAAATTACTCTCCTAAAGTATTCACCAATTTACATTCTCATCAACAAAGGATGAGAACACAACTGTACCTACAAAGCATATTGCAAGGTGTTAACAAGGATATTCACTGAACTACTATTTATGGTCCTAATTAAAATGTTTTCATATGCTTATTTTTATTTTTATGAAATTACCATTTTTCTGTTTTATTACTTTTCTTATTAATTTGCATAATTGCTTATACACTTTGTGATGTGTGTATTGCAAGACTTGTATTCTATTGTTGTCTTTATTTCTGTTACTTTTTATGATGTGAGGGGTTCCCCCTGGCATTTTTTTGCTTATTTTACAGATGTTTTTGTCTTTCTACTTCCATCCTGTTTGTATTGTCTTGATTTTAAACTAAAACCTTTTCCATTATCACTTTCAAAAATTTTTGTCTAGAAATGTATTCCTCAGTGCAAGGTATTTTTCTCAAATAAACACATGAGGACACATACCCATGCACATTTCTAACATGTACATATGTATGTGTGTATGGAATAAAATATATACACACATATATATTTATGTTGCTAATTTAACTCATTGGAAACTTGTTTTTATATGTTGTGATATTTCCTTATTTTGCTTCAGTAATCTCTTCATGAATATCTGTTTCAATTATTACACCTTTAGGGTGCATTTCACTTATGGAAGAATATGCCATCTTATCAATCTTCTGTTTCAAAACTTTATTAGCTACCATTAAAGGTTTTTAAAATATCTTATTAAAATTTTTCCTTGGAAATTTTTATTGAAAGTACAGATCATTTATAGCTCAATATAGAAGAAACAATATGTTGCAACCATTAAAGATTCTATCAGGCCCACCACATCTCTTTTCCATTCTTAGAAATTAGATCAGTTCAGTTCAGTCCAGTCACTCAGTCGTGTCTGACTCTTTGTAACCCCATGGACTGCAGCAGGCAGGCCTTCCTGTCCATCACCAACTCCCAGAGTTTACCCAGACTCATGTCCACTGAGTCAGTGATGCCATCCACTATCTCATCCTCTGTTGTCCCCTTCTCCTCCTGCCCCCAATCCTTTCCAGCATCAGAGTTCTTCCAATGAGTCAGTTCTTCACATCAGGTGGCCAAAATATTGGAGTATTAGCTTCAGCATCAGTCGTTCCAATGAATATTCAGGACTGATTTCCTTTAGGAATAGCTGGTTGGATCTCCTTGAAGTCCAACAGACTCTCAAGAGTCTTCTCCAACACCACAGTTCAAAAGTGTCAGTTCTTCAGCACTCAGCTTTCTTTACAGTCCAATTCTTACATCCATACCTGACTACTGAAAAAATCATAGCTTTGACTAGATGGAACTTGGTAGGCAAAGTTATATCTATGTTTTTTAATATTCTGTCTAGGCTAGTCATAGCTTTTCTTTCAAGGAGCAAGTATCTTTTAATTTCATGGCTGCAGTCACCATCTGCAGTGATTTTGGAGCCACCCCCCAAAAAGTTTCTGTTTCCATTGTTTCCCCATCTATCTGCCATAAAGTGATGGGACTAGATGCCATGATCTTAGTTTTCTGAATGTTGAGTTTTAAGCCTACTTTTTCACTCTCCTCTTTCACTTTCATCAAGAGGCTCTTTAGTTTTTCTTCACTCTGCCATAAGTGTAGTATCATTGGCATATTTGAGGTTATTGATATTTCTCCCAGCAATCCTGATTCCAGCTTGTGCTTCATCCAGCCTGGCATTTCTCAATAACCAGGGTGACAATATACAGCCTTGACGTACTGCTTTCCCAATTTGGAACCAGTCTTTTTTCATGTCCAGTTCTAAATGTTGCTTCTTGACCTGCATTCAGATTTAAGACTTTTCAGGAGGCAGGTAAGGTGGTCTGGTATTCCCACCTCTAAGAAGTTTCCATGGTTTATTGTGATCCACACAGTCGAAGGTTTTGGTGTAGTCAATAAAGCAGAAGTAGGTATCTTTCTGGAACTCCGTTGCTTTTTGAATGATCCAAAAGATGTTGAAAATTTGATCTCTGGAACTTCTTCCTTTTCTAATCCAGCTTGAACATCTGGAAGTTCATGGTTCATGTACTGTTGAAGGCTGGCTTGCAAAATTTTGAGCATTACTTTGCTAATGTGTGAAATAAGTACAGTTGTGTGGTAGTTTGAACATTTTTGGCATTACCTTTCTTTGGGACTGGAATGAAAACAGAACTTTTCCAGTCCTGTGGCCATTTCTGAGTTTTCCAAATAGCTCAGCTGGAATCCCATCACCTCTACAAGCTTTGTTTGTAGTGATGCTTCCGATTAGCTGGTCCTGCTGCTATCGCTTCAGTTGTGTCCAACTCTGTGTGACCCCATAGACGGCAGCCCACCTGGTTCCTCTGCCCTTGGGAATCTCCGGGCAAGGATACTGGAGTGGGTTGCCATTTCCTTCTCCAATTCACTCATGCATTCTAAGCTGCTTCAATCATGTTCGACTCTGTGCAACTGTATGGACAGCAGCCCACCAGGCTCTTCTGTCCACAGAATTCTCTAAAGGCCCACTTAACTTCACATTCCAGGATGTCTGGCTCTAGGTGAGTGATCACATGATCATGATTATCTGGGTCATGAAGATCTTTTTTGTACAGTTCTTCTGGGTATTCTTGCCACCTCTTCTGAATATCTTCTCCTTCTGTTAAGTCCATACCATTTCTGTCCTTTATTGTGCCCATCTTTGCATTAAATGTTCCCTTGGTATCTCTAATTTTCTTGAAGAGGGGTCTAATCTTTCCCATTCTATTACTTTCCTTTATTTCTTTGCAATGATCACTGAGGAAGGCTTTCTTATCTCTCCTTGCTATTATTTGGAACTCTGCATATAAATGGGTATATCTTTCATTTTCTCCTTTGTCTTCAGCTTCTCTTCTTTCTCAGCTATTTGTAAGGCTTCCTCAACAACCATTCTGAATTTTTGCATTTCTTTTTCTTATGGATGTTTTGATCCTGTACAATGTCATGAACCTCTGTCCATAGTTCTTCAGGCATTCTATCACTTTGAATCCCTTGAATCTATTTGTCACTTCCACTGTGTAATCATAAGGAATCTTATTTATGTCATACATGGATGGTCTAGTGATTTTCCCAATTTTTTTCAGTTTAAGTCTGAATTTGGCAATAAGGAGTTTATGATAGCCATTATCAAAAAATATAAAACAGTAAATGCTCGAGAGAATGTGGAGAAAAGTGAACCTTCCTACACTGCTGTTGGGAATGTAAATTAGTACATCCACTATAGAGAACTGTATGGAGATTCCTTAAGAAAACTAGAAAGAGAAGAAACATATGATCCAGCAACCCCATTCCCTGGCATATATCCAGAGAAAACCATAATTTGAAAAGACACATGCACTCCAATATTCACTGTAGCAGTATTTATAATTACCAAAATATCAAAGAACCCTAAATTTCCATTAACAGCGGAATGAACAAAGAAGATGTGGTACATGTATACAATGGAATATTATTCTGCCATAAAAAGAAATAAGGGCATTTGCAGCAACATACATAGATCTAGAAATTGTCATATTGAGTGAAGTAAGTCAGACAGAGAAATACCATATCACTTACATGTGGAATCTAAAATGATGACACGAGTGAACTTATTTAGAACATAGAAACTGACCAACAGACTTTGAAAACAAATTTATGGTTACTAAAGGGGAAACGTGAGGGGGAGGGATAAATTAGGAGTCTGGGATTAACATATACACACTAGAAATAAAATAGATAATCAAAAGGGACCCACTGTATAGCACAGGGAACTCTACTCAATATTCTTAATAACCTATGTGTGAAAAGAATCTGAAAAGAATGTGTGTGTGTATATATATATATATATATATATATATATATATATGTATATAACTAAATCTGTTTCCTGTACACATGAAACTAACAAAGCATTGTTAAGTCAACTATACCCAAATATAAAATAAAAAATCGTTAAGTGCTAATATTACAAACTTGGAGAAAAATAGCCAAAAAATATATGGAAAGATGCTCAACATCACTAGTCAGGGGAGAAATGCAAAACTGATGAACAAGTTCAAGTAAGAATCAAGTCTATAAGCAATGAATGCTGGAGAGGATGTGGAGAAAAGGGAACCCTATTACACTGTTGGTGGGAATGCAAACTAGTACAGCCACTATGGAGAACAGTGTGGAGATTCCTTATAAAACTAGAAATAGAACTGCCATATGATCCAGCAATCCCACTGCGGAGCATACACATCAAGGAAACCAGAACTGAAAGAGACACATGTACCCCAATGTTCATCATTGCATTATTTACAATAGCCAGGACATGGAAGCAACCTAGATGTCTATCAACAGACAAATGGGTAAGAAAGCTGTGGTACATATACACAATGGAATATTACTTAGCCATAAAAAGAATACATTTGAATCAATTATACAAAGGTGGATGAAACCAGAGCCTATTATACAGAGTGAAGTAAGCCAGAAGGAAAAACAACAATACAGTATACTAATGCATATATATGGAATTTAGAAAGATGGTAACGATAACCCTGTATGAGAGACAGCAAAAGAGACGCAGATCTATAGAACAGTCTTTTAGACTCTATGGGAGATGGCAAGGGTGGGGTGATAAAGGAGAATGGCATTGAAACATGTAAATTATCATATGTGAAATGAATCGCTAGCCCAGGTTTGATGCATAATACAGGGTGCTAAGGGCGGTGCACTGGGTTGACCCAGAGGGATGGAATCAGGAGGGAGGTGGGAAGGGTGTTCTGGAAGGGGAACACATGTATACCCATGGTGGATTCATGTCAATATATGGCAAAGCCAACACGATAATATAAAGGAAAAAATAAATAAATGAATGAAAAAAAAGAGTCAAACCCAACTCTATCCAAACCCTATCCTTTTCAAAAAAAAAAAAAAGAAATAAGTCAAGAGACATTCTAGTTCATGTATAATAAGATTCAATATTGTCAAGACACCAGATCTTTCCCAATTGATCTATAGATTCAATGCAATCTCAATAAAACTTACCAAGCTACATTGTGTATATCAACTGTTTAATCCTAAACATTAAGGAAATTCAAAAAAAGTGGGACTATATGAATACATATGGCTGATTTGCTTTGCTGTACAGCAGAAACTGACCCAGGGTATAAAACATCTATACTCAAAAAAAAAAAAGGAAGAATATCACTACTATAATATCCACTCCTTTGAGAAACAGAACCTATTTAGTAATAGCACTTCCTTGATTTAAAAAATTAGACAAGTATATACTAGAAAATAAAATTACAGATCAATATCCTTCATTGTTAAGAAAACAATTTATAAACACTCCTGAATATCCAGTGACATTGACTGTATGAGAGAAAGAGAGATTTAAGATATTAATCCAAATGATCAGGAAATGATCCTATAATGATTTCTCTAGTGCTGATATTAAAAACAACAAAACAACTGCTTATTGTAGAATAGCACACATATAAGAAGGTAATTTTCATAAAATATCATGATGTGTTCATCCATGTAATTAATATGCAAAGAAAAAAATAAAAGCTCATGTGTTCTGCCTCCAATCCTACTCTCCTTCCCACGGTTATTTACTATCTTGACCACTAACAAATTAGAATGGTTCTGCTTTCTTTTGAACTTTTACTATAATAACAGGAATAATATATGTGTTTATTTTGCCTGGTTTTTCTCCTGTTGCCCAATATTGGTTTGATACGTTACTTTTATCGATGATTTATTGTTGTCCAGTCTATTATTTTCTTGGGCTCCAGAAATCACTGCAGATGGTGACTAGAGCCATGAAATTAAAAGACGCTTGCTCCTTCAAAGAAAAGCTATGACCAAACTACTTTGCCAACAACGGTCTGTCTAGTCAGAGCTGTGGTTTCTCCAGTTGTCATGTATGGATGTGAGAGCTGGACTATAAAGCTGAGTGCTGAAGAATTGATGATTTTGAACTGTGGTGTTGGAGAAGACTCTTGAGAGTTCCTTGGACTGCAGGAGACCCAACTAGTCATTCCTAAAGGAAATCAGTCCTGAATATTCATTGGAAGAACTGATGCTACAGCTGAAACTCCAATATTTTGGCCACCTGATATGAAGAACTGACTCATTGGAAAAGACCCAGATTCTGGGAAAGATTGAAGGCAGGAGGAGAAGGGGACGATAGAGGATAACATGGTTGGATGGCATTACCAACTGGATAGACATGAGTTTTAGGAAGCTCTGGGAGTTGGTGATGGACAGGGAAGGGTGGCGTCCCTGCAGTCCATGGGGTCACAAAGAGTCGGACATGACTGAGCCACTGACCTGAACTGAACTGACTGTATTATTCCATTTTATGAATCTGCTATTATTAATCTATTCACTTGCTTGATAACAGGCAATTGTGTTTTTCCCACTTTGAGACCATAATGATTGATGCTGTTACCAAAATTATTGGTGTATATGAATATATGTATGAATGAGTATACAACATGAGTTTATATTTATGTTGAATATAAACCTGGAAGGGTATGTTTCTTGGTATACCTCAAAAATTTGTATTTCAGCTTTAATAGATAATACCAAACAGTTTTAGAAAGTAAATTTTCCAAGTTACACTCCCATCAACTGTATTTGACATTTTCAGCTCAATAAATCTTATCAATATTTGTTACTGTCTGTCTCTTTAATTTTTGTCCCTTTAGTTGCTGATCTAGCTGGTATCAATCTGCACCAATCAAAAAAATTTAAATCCCCTCATGACTAAGACCACAATAGAGAAAGAACTCATTAGTTTTCCTTCGTATGCCTGAATGTCTGTTTGTCTCTCAGTTTGTTTTATATATCAACGCAAACAATTTTCCCAAATCTTCAAAAAATCACAGTATAAAGGCAATAAAGGAAACATTATATATTTGACACTACTTAGTACAGCTGTTGTTGTACTTTCAAGACAAGAACTGATTTTGACAGAACAAATTTTTACTCTTAGTTCTGAGAGGAGTTACTCTTTTGTGTGATGACTTATAGATTTAGAGTTTCTGATTTACCTGCTCTTGAAATATTTTCAGCATTATATTTACACTCCCAGCTTTCCTCACCCTCTCTTGTGAAATAGCTATAGATGCACTTGCATCAACACTCTAATTGGGTTACTCAAATATTAGATGTTTGTATGAACAATAGAATTATTTCATACCATTAAACATTTACTGCATTTACATGGTCTTCCACTTACAAAAACAAAATCAGCTAAAAAATAAACCATTAAAAATATAAGCTGTATTTCTTTCATATAGATGTTTGATGAAAACTTGATACCCTGAACAAAAGCACAATAACATATTAAATGTCTGTCACTGCTATATATATATATATATATATATATATATATATATATATATATATGAAAGTGAAAGTGAAAGTCACTCAGTTGTGTCCAACTCTTTGCAACCCCATGGACTATACAGTTCATAGAATTCTCCAGGCCAGAGTTCTGGAGTGGGTAGTAGTCATTCCCTTCTCCAGGAGATCTTCCCAACCCAGGGATGGAAGCAAGGTTTCCCACCTTGTAGGCAGATTCTTTATATATGTATGTGTGTGTGTGTGTGTGTGTGTGTACACAATGTAAATTCATTATATACTACTTGCAATGTTAAGTATAATTTTAATGTGTTTATTTCCCAACATCACCAAGCAATTATCTAATCTTAGTGGACACTCACTCGCCATGTTCCACAAATTTAACTCAGTTACACTATGTAACTGGGAGATAGCATTTGATTCCACAGGTTAAGTGAACTGTCTATAAACAAGATTCTCACAAGTCTGTGCTCAAGTTCTATTAATTTGCTCCAGTTGTTCATAGAACTCAGAGAAACATTTCTTCATGTATACCAGTTTATTATAAAATATGTTACAAAGACTGTGTGCAAAAAGTCAGATGAGGAGGTACATGGAGCAACATCTAGAGGGTCCCAAGTGCAGAAGCCTCTGAACCCCAAGAACTGGGGTGTGCCACCCTCTCAGTATGCGTACATGTTCACCAGCCTGAAAGCTCATTAACTCCTCTTACTCAAGAGTTTATACAGAGCTTAATCTCTAGCACTGCCCCCTTTCCCAGGAATCCATGCATTCCACTCGTATTTCCAACCCTTTAATCACTTGACCTTTCTGGTGACCAGCCCCCATTATGCACTTTCTAGGGGCCCCATTTTAACTCACCTTATTAATATAAACTCAGAGCTGTTTGAAAAGTGGCTCCTTAGGAGCCTATCACTCAAGAAATTCTGAGCATTTTAGGAGTTTTGAGCTATGGGAATGGGACAAAAGCCAATATATTTTTAATTATACCACATAAAACATTATTATTTTATTATATTGCACCCAGAACTCAATGTCAAAAGCCAGCCATTAATGATCAAATTTAAAAAAAAAATAAGAACTACAATTCTGAAGTGATGTCATATTTTCCTAAAAAAATTAGTTTTCTATTTCCTAATTTCTGTGTTAAATTCACATTAGGACGCCAATGTTCACTAGCTTTTTTTGATTTTTCCAATGATTCTTTAATTTGCTTTGGTATTCTGCAAGTACTGTTCAACTTTCTATTCTTCTCCAATAGGAATCCTTCCTAAATAGTTACCTTCCATGCGGCATATCCAGACTTCAGTAATCTTTCTTAAAGTCAGTCTCTTTAAGCAATGTTAGCTTCCTAGTCTAACTAAGGCAGTTAGTATTTTTTAACTGCAAAAAACTGTTACAATATATATCAAAAATATGTATCTGTTAAGTTTAAGCAGAATGAGATTATAAATAAGTGCATGTAATTAGCAACCGGGTGACAAACCATTTATCACATATCTTACAATCACACTGCCCTTTTCTTATTAGTACCACTTTTACTCTCTCCCACAGAAATAATCACTCTTTTTTTTTTTTTGCTAATAAACCTCCTATTTTTCTTTATAATTGTTACTTATGTATATTTACTCCACACAACTCGTGTGTGTGTTTGTAGAGCATTATATAAATGGGCAATGCAGGAAGAGTTACTGGAAGCTGGAAAGATGAAAATCCATGTAAAAACGTGGTAAAACATTTGATGAAAATAATTGAAAGGACAGATGATACACACGTGACTATTAAGCATTGGCAGGAAAGTTTGGAAAACAGAATTTTAGTGCATTGCTTTTAGCTGGATACATCTGACAACATTTTACCAGAAAGGGATGAACACAGAAAAGAACTCGCTAGTATAAATGATGAAATGAAAGAGAATAAGAAGGTCCAGTGATTCAAGGATGTGTATGTTTGGAATAAGCAACAAGGAAAGATACAACTCCAAAAGCCTTTGAACTATAAATGCCATTAGAACTAAGCTTTGAAATAAAGATCAAATCTAGTGCACGTTTTTTACAACTTTGTTCAAACTCTATGTGGAATCACATGGTATTTAATAAATTCTTTTAATTTGAAAGAAAAAGAAACCTTCAAGGAAAAAAGAACTTAGAGTGTGCACCCTCCTTTGTAAATATATCTTAGTATATATCTTGGGATGTGTGTGTGTGTCTGTGTATGGGTATCTTTGTAAATATTTGGTATTTTCTGATTATTTTTCTCATCTCATGAACATAAAGGTAAATAACATTACGGTTTTGATTTGCACTCCCATGACTGAGGGTGAACATCCTGTCATATATTTATAAGGCATTTATTATATACTTTGTGAAATTTCTATTAATTTATTTAATACACTTTTAATATTTTATTTCTTAATGATTTTGAATAATTTTATTTATATTTGGTTACTGTCCTTTGTCGGTTCATATGGATTTACAAACATCTATTATACGTCCTGTTTATCATGTGTTCTAACTAGTAACTCAGAACAAAACCTCTAAAGCTTTATGTTGTTTTCCCCTGTAAGGAATTATCATTTGTCCCAACGGAGTATTGAAAAGCCCATTACTTGCCTAGTGATGCAGGTCACAGAGTATGATATTGAGGCAGACAGTGTCTGCACACTGGGCGTAGCAGTCATCTCTCGTTCTACAAGCTTTTCTGCCATGGGACCGTGTCAACCTCTCCTCAAGAAGGACAGTCTGTCTTCTCTCTGTTTGAATCTTAGCTAATCCTGTGAGCTAATCTAACAACAACAACAAAAAAACAGACAGGATGCCACATTGTTTACTTCTAACATTGGACTTTATATGATCTTCATTTGGGAATAGTCCTTCTTGGAACTCAGCCCCTCACACTGCAAGGAAAGCCAAGTATCTATGCTGACAGGCTCATATGAGGGTAACTTTTTTACCTTCACTAATTTAGACATATTTCTTGATGTATTTTTTAGACATACTTACACTTCTTTAGGAATGAATACTTTTGATATTTGCTCCTTGATATAAATCCCGTGAGATTATCAAGTTGCTTAAAACAAATAACATTTATATAGGGACTGCATGTTAACGCTATGTGTGATCAGTTGCTCTGTTGCGTCTGCCTCATTGCAACCCTGTGGATTCTAGCCAGGAAAACTGTAGCCCAAGTTCTTCTGTTCATGGAATTTCCAAGCAAGAATACTGGAGTGGGTTGCAGTTTCCAGGCGATCTTCTGAACCCAGGGATAGAACCCATGTCTCTTGCATTTTCTGCGTTAGCAGGAGGATTCTTTACCACTGTGCCACCTGGGATGTCCTGTTAATACTTTACCTATAGATAAATTTGAATATGGATCTATCTTCATTTAAGACTTTGTTCATATTTAAATATAATTTTTATAATTATTTCTATAAATGCCTTATCAATCTTTTATTTAGATTTATTCTTAGATATTTTATATTACCTAGATATTTTATATTATCAATCCTATTTTAAGTATTTTTTGTTTTCATTTTCTAATTACTGTTGAAAAATAAAAATGCATTTGAATTTTTTTTTTTTTTGCTATATGTATTCTGAATTTATACTTACTCTCTAAACAGCCTAATCATTTATTTCTAGATTTGGGGCACTTTATACTAAAACTATACCATTAAAGTAATTTATTTTCTTTGTCCTAATGAAATGAATATGGTCATCGCTATAGTGTTGAAAAGAAGTGGAAAGAATGAGGGCCAACACAAGAGGAATATTTTCTAAGTTTCATCATAAACTATAATGATGCTTGCTGCAGGCCTCTTTACAGATAATTCTGACATCTTATACTTCAGTTATTAAGAAGCATCATAATTTCTTCTATAAATATTTCTGCCATGGGTTTGGAAATGAGATAAAACCACATTACATTTCAACTATATGAATAAATTCTTAAAAACAATAAATGTCTCTTATAATCAGCAAAATAAAATCAATTAAGACTGTTTTCTTTTCAAGAATGTGGACCCAGATATATGCATTTCTAAATTGAATGTAACTACTGAAATTTCAATAAAAATTTAGAAGTATAAATGTATACACTGATAAGTGTAATGACAAAATAAAACACGGTGGAGTATCAACTTCAATCCAGAAAGTTCAGTGAATATTTTTATTTTTTCGCACTAAAAAAATATAAATTGGCTAGTGTTGTATAATAAAAAATAAGCTCCAGAATAGGAAGCCAAAAGGTGTACTATATGACATTAAAACACTAATTTAAGATCTGTTTTAATTAATTACTATATTAATTATAGAAATACTATATTATTATGGAGATGAACTAAGCTAGTCTGCCCTTACCTTATCCCTCTAGAAATGCAAAGGTCTTGAAGGAGAAGTATTTATCCACGAGTATTTTTCCCCAGGAGAAAATTAGAAAATTTAGTTTCATAAAAGTTAATTACCTTGACATGGGCTCAGGGTCCCAGTGTATGAGAAAAACTGCAAAAACTGTTACAATTTTAATCCTCCACAATAATAGTGGGAAAAGGACACACACATACACACACATGCACAAATACATACCCCGAATCCAATAAAGACAGCATTTTTCCAAAGAGAAACAGAGTAAACTGTTCACATAGAGAACAGTCATAATTATGTGATACAGATTTCCAGTCTTCCAAGCTAGGAAGCTTATTCTTTATCCACAAATCCATAGCGATTTCCAAGTTGGCCATGTATTAGAATCATCAGGTAACTATAAAGTACACCAATACTTGGACTTATCATCAGGGATTTTGAATCAAATAGTCCCAGAGAGGCCTGAGAATCAATCATTTGAAATAGTCTTGCAGATGATTTCAAGGTACAGTCATGATTGAGAATCACTTGCAGAGTAACTATTCAGACTTTAAATTTTTTTTTTTTCTGAGAACTTTGTTTCATATTTGCTGGTACAGCTGTGCTGCCCAAAGATAAACCACAGATCGTTTTATTTGGTTCACTGACCATGCTTCTGAAGCTCCAGAAATAAATCTGAAGCCACTTAGATGTAGCACATGCCTTCCTCTGTTCATTACCACGCTGCAGTGGCCTTTCTCAGTGATAATGAACAACACCATGCAGCTCTCAGCAAACCGAGCTCACAAGATTGTGTGAAACACAATATTACTGCTGAGTTAAGCGTCCTGAGTTTTACCTAAAGGACTGAATCAGAAGAGGTCCCGGAGGGGAGCCTGTTTTGAGCACGGTAGAAAATTATAAAATTTAGGCATTATTGACTCTCTCTTTTCCTCCATCAACCTCCAAACATTTATCATGAAGCTTCATTATATCTTGTCCTAAATCATACCAGTGGGGGATGGTGGATTTGAACGAATCAGAGACTTGTGATCAGCTGGGGTTTGATTTTAAGCCTGCAATTAAGGTAAATTCTGGCTCATATCCTCAACTGTTTTAATCAGAGCCTGATATTTTATAAATTCCATCCATTTGTATCACCCTGCAGCCAGCCTTCTACTTCAGAGAATCATTTGTTTGGGCCAAGTAACTTAAAAAAGCACATCTTAAAGCTCATGCACTATTACCTAAAAATGATAATTCTTCACTTATTAGTATAAAGGACAATGTCAAAAACGTTCACCAATAATAACAGCCAAGAAGAGAAGGATCAAGATAAACCAAAGAAAACTGAAAATTTAAAGGAAACAAAGGACACTGTAAAAATTACAATTAGAGTAGAAATTCCACATTTTGCTTACCATCCTAGAGAAACAGCTGCAGACACAAGGAGTCAGACAAAATCTTTCATTTAATTTTGCTTGCAAATATTAGTATATGAAGGCAATGCAAATGATCATCACATTTGAAAAGATTAAATAAATTATAATAAACTACAAAATACTATGCAGCAATTAGAAAGAATGAGAAAGATATATATGTAGCAACACGAAAAAATATTAAAAATAGTCTAAATGTGGAAAAAATTCCTAAGCAAAACATACAAAAGAAGCCTATGTAGGTAAAACAAAACACACAATAATCTCCTCAAAGCTAGACTATATCTTTTTGTATGTTTAGATGCTAGATAGTAAAACAATAATCAATATATGCTTAATAGAATTACTCTGAATAGATTTATGGAAATTAATTGCTATATTTATTATACAGTTTTAATTATTATAAATTAAATGTTGAGTTACAAATTTTAAACACTAGCTCTAGAATCCATTGGATAGGTATCAGGCTATTGTTGTTTTTACAAAGTCAATTTAGTATCTCCCTGTAGGTACAGTAACAGTTTTAACCATGATTATTTACATCCCTCACACAACTCACAATGTTGGGCTTATGTTCCATCTCATCAGAATATTCTATTAAGTTTCCACATGTCTGCCTCTGTCCCCTTACTTGTGCCATGAACATACTGAGTATGTCTATATTCTTCTTGGGGTGCCCAGTGTTCAGTAAATACTGAAGGATTGTATGAAAGTGTTCAGTAAACAAATTTGTGTGTGTGTGAGAGAGACCCACATTGCTAAAATGCTGTACAAAACATTTCATAATCTTTAAATTTAAAAGCTAATTATGGGCATCCCATGGCATCCAGTCCCATCACTTCATGGCAAATAGATAGAGAAAAAGTGGAAACAGTGACAGATTTTCTTTTCCTGGGCTCCAAAATCACTGCAGACAGTGACTGCAGCCATGAAATTAAAAGGCACTTGCTCCTTGGAAGAAAAGCTATGACAAACCTAGACAGCATATTAAGAAACAGGGACATTACTTTGCTGACAAGTGTCGATATAGTCAAAGCTATGGTTTTTCCCAGTAGTCATGTACAGATGTGAGAGTTGGACCATAAAGAAGGCTGAGCACCGAAGAATCGATGCTTTTGAACTGTGGTGTTGGAGAAGACTCTTGAGAGTCCTTTGGACTGCAAGAAGATCAAACCAATCAATCCTAAAGGAAATCAACCCTGAATATTCATTGGAAGGACTGATGTTGAAGCCTAAGCTCCAATACTTTGGCCGCCTGATGCAAAGAGCTAACTCACTAGAAAAGATCCTGATGCTGGGAAAGATTGAGGGCAGGTGGAGACGGGGAAGGCAGAGGATGAGATGGTTGGATGGCATCATCGACTCAATTTACATGCGTTTGAGCAAACTCTGGGAGATAAGTGAAGGACAGGGAAGCCTGGTGTGCTGCAGTCCATGGGGTTACAAGGAGTCAGACACCACTTAGTAACTGAACAACAACAGTAAGATACATAGAAAAAACTGATGTTAATTACAGCTCTACTTCAATCTAAATATATTGATATATATTTCCAAGTACATTAACCCACTAAAATTAAGCAATTATGAGTTGATATATTATTTTATATAAATATTACATATATATGCATAGATTTTTTAAATGTCATTTTAGTAGTTTCTATTTATTATTATTTCCAAGTTAAATAAGATTCATTTGCCTATCCAGTGCCTCTATTTGATTTAAATACTAAAATGAATCAATTTAGGCCTTCAGGAATCTTCTGGGGTTTTTTGTTATTTAATTTTACTTATATTTTTATTTCAGTTTTATTGAGATATAACTGATAGAACTGTAAGATTCCTAAGTGAATCCTCTAACTGTCTTCTTTTAAAGTTTTCTCCAACACTATCAGGCAGAGTTTTGGTTTTTTTTTTGAGTTCCCATCATATTTAATACATTGTATTTGAACCTGGGGCACAAATCCTAAGGTACAATACTATGTGTTGATTTCACATCCTGTGAAACCAGAAGAAGCTGGAATGGCCTAATAGCCACAATCCCTCTCCCCGCTTCACTCCCATAAAGAAGTGAGTCAAACAAGTCAAACCTTGAGTCAAACAAGGTTTCTTGTTGAGGCAACCTGGAGAGTCCAGCTTACATCCGAGGAGCAGGTTTCCACACCCTGTTAGTGGAATTAGTCAAACAATTCCATCAACCCTCCCAGGGACACCCCCACTTCCCCACCTGGTTGCTACAGGGAGCCCCTGGTGGTTCACTCTGGTTCACTCCGCTCCCAGGTGCGGCTCGCTTGTGCCCCAGGGCGTGCCGTGTCCTCCTCTCCAGTCTGTGAGTGTGTGACTGAAAGGCCGCTGCCAGTCTCCACTGTCTGCTCTGAAGCGTCACCAGCCGGTCACCTCTAGAACCACACAGCTCCAGGGTAAGAATCCCACCCTCACGGGGTGGGCTGAATAGGAGGTCACTGAAATAGAATTTCCTTTTTAAAGGCAGCTATTAACTAAACAATGTTGTCTTGGTCAGTTCTCAGCATTAAGCAAGTAAATTAGCTGTGCATTGTATGCAGGCTAAGTCACTTCAGTGAGTTCTACTCTTTTCGACCCTATGGACCCTAACCCTCCAGGCTCCTCTGTTCTTGAGATTCTCTAGGCAAGAATATTGGAGGGGGTTGCCATGCTCTCCTCCAGGGGATCCTCCCCACCCAGGAATCAAATCTGCATCTCTTATCTCTCCATCATTGGAAGGCAGGTCTTTTTTTTTTTTTTTAATCACCAGCACCACCTGGGAAGGGTGAGTATATTAAAATAATCTAATTAGTATCTGCAGATTAGAAGAAAAAAATCTTCAATGTAAAGAAGCAGATGTTTGGAAATTAGCAACATGAAAATATCCAATAAAATACTGAGTAGTTGAACAGCAACTGCTGAGGATCTGAATGACATCCAGAAAATTTCAGAGGACAACAGAAAACATGGTTAAAACAAAACAAAACACAGAAGCTAAAGAGAACCAAATCAAGCAGAGTCAATCTTCCCAATAAGTTTTCAAAAGAGAAAATAAAGTGAAAATATGAAGTGAATAAAAAATCTTGTCTTTAAGAAAAAATTGAGAAGTGTCTGAAAAACAATTGTGCTACACCTATTCTAGGAAACAATACATATAAAGTAGAACCACAGCCAAGTATTTGAATATGTGAAATTATTACTTCATTGTTATTTCGAAGGGATAAGATCCAAAATATTGTAAATAAAATGATCCTAGCTTTGTAAAACTGTGAGAAACATCTCTATGAATAAACATTAATATTATATGTATCTGTATATGGTAATAGGAGCATGGAGAAAATATGGTGATATAAACACCAGGACACTAGGTTTAGTTAACAGAAGGGTGAAGAAAAAGGGTTGCAAACTCAACTGACTACCTATACCAGAAAGAAAAGAAGGAGGAAACCAAATCTGGTAGAATAATATAAAAATGTGTATGTATGTCACTTTTTCTTTATCCATTCATCCATAGGTAAACATTCAGGTTGCTTCCACACCTTGGGTATTGTGAATAGGGATGCAGTGAACATGATAATGCAAATATATCTTCAAGAGCTTATTTTAATTCTTATGGATAAATAACTAGAAGTGAAATTGCTGGATCATATGATAAATCCAGTTTTAATTTTTTAAATTGTCCTTGGCATCTGTACCATTTTACATTATGCTAAATGAAATAAGCCACAAACATGCTTAAGTGAAACAAGGACAAATATTTCATGATCCTACTTATATAAGATATTCAAAGTAGTCAACTCATAGAAACAGAAAGTAGAAACATGGTTACCAGGGGTTGCAGAAGAGGGAATTTGTTATTCAATGGATATCAAGTTTCAGTAATACATGATGAAAAAGTTCTAGAGATTTGCTGTATAACATTGTGCTTATAATTAAAAACATTTTCCTGTCCACTTAAATTTTGTTAAGAGACTGGATCTCATGTGTTTTTTTACAGACATAAAATCAATAAAATGTGTTGACTCTCAACAGACAAGCACTTAACCTTGCCTAAAGGTATTCACATCCATGTTTTAAAATTTTGAGATGATCTCACAAAACCTCCCAGGAAGACAATTCAACTAGCCTGGCCAATTTGAGATCCCTTATGAATACCTTTTTTAAAAAGATTTCTCTTTATCAGTAATTTTGCTCATGTAATAGCTACTGTTATTAGGAAACATAAGGAAATTTGATAACCTTTGATCTACAAATTGCCTGCCATGTGTTTTCAAAATGTGGCTTCTGTTCTATGCTATATTCAAAGTCCCTTTAGTAGATACTTTCTCATTTATCCAAATGTTGAACTTCTCACACTGATCTAAACTACTTCTTTTCATTTTTTGAAAATCAAACACCCTCTAAATATGGCTCCTTTTCTTATCTTTGTTTAATTTGGATATCAAAGTCAGTTAGATTCACAAAATAAATTTGAAACTATTCTCTCTGTTTCTATTTTCTGGAAGAGATTAATTATCTGTCCTTGATTAATTTATTGATATAAGGTACTTATAATATTCTCATAATCCTTTTTAATTAATGTGATTGCATAACCTTTGCTGAAGCCCATGGAAGGCTGCCCCCAAATATGCCTGGATAGCATATTGGTTACTCTGAATTCAAGTTTCTTATAAAATCACCAATGCAAGAGAAACACTTTGACCCATTCCTCTGTCTCCCTGAAAACAAGAAATGAAAGTCTCTTGTGAAAGGCACACTTCCTGCATCTGAAAGTACAAGGACAACTCTATTCAGATAAGAAGCCTGTATAAACAAATCTTGATATTTCTTTAATTTACTACCTTAAGCCCAAATTTTGTTTAGATGCTTTACTAATTTAGCATCTAAGCCTAAAATTTGTATGTCCTATCAATTCCTCGCAAGTGCATTGTTTCTTTGTCTAAAAAGTATAAAAGCTGCCTGCTTTGGCCACTTCTTATGCCCTATTTCTTTAAGACTTCTTGTGCAAATTAAAATCTGTTTCTTTTTCTCCAGTTAGTTTGTATTGTGTCAATTTTATTGTTAGTCCAGCCACAAGAACTCCTGAGGGATAATTTCGTCCACCCCTGCCCTTGGTAAACCAACCAAGGAGATTGGCTGGACCCCGACTTTCTGCCCTAAGGCAGCTCCAGCTGAGAGTTCCTGGGATGG
The DNA here is from genome assembly GCA_007570785.1 of Antilocapra americana. Taxonomy (NCBI): domain Eukaryota; kingdom Metazoa; phylum Chordata; class Mammalia; order Artiodactyla; family Antilocapridae; genus Antilocapra; species Antilocapra americana. The sequence goes on along the minus strand of ML661338.1, from coordinate 26,823,103 downwards.
CCAACAAACATCAATAGAATGTAAAATTTCTGACCATATCAGCCTTCTGGATCTCTGCCTGCAAGGTCTGGTGGAAAGAGTCTCTTTTCTTCCTCTCTCAGTTTAGATTATCAGGAGAAAGTATTTGTGGAGCTAGTTTCTTACTACATAACAACTCTGGTATTTGGTAGATGAGCATTCTTGGTTTAAATTCAGTCTTTCCTCTCAAAGATGGTCGCTTTGTCTCTGTCAGTTGTGCTATTTGTCAGAAGGAGGAAGAACATGGGGCAGAAGAACAGGCAGAAGTCCTATGTAAGCCTACTACTCCATCCGGCCTCCCAGACTGGTGAGATCATTTCTCATCAGACCGCGGTCTATTTTGACAAACCTTTCTGTGGGTCTGCTATGTCAAAACCAGATGACGTTTTTTTCTGTCACCTTGTTCAGTGGCCTAAGAGACTGGCTTTGTGTCCACTGAGAATATTTGCTCTGCTTTTCTGCTCTGTACCAGCTAGCAAGGCACATTTACTAGGGTGCATCTGGTAGCCAGTCTAATAGAGTGGGGTTCTGAGTCAAGAAGTCAAAACAGCATACTCTTTGTCTGGCCGTGCCAGCTCTCAGAGGAATCTGTCATGAAGGATCTCAATCCACAAGGGGCTTTTGTCATCTCAACATTCATTGAGCCTTGTTAGTTTTGGGGAAAGTCCATTTCAGCACCTGCTTAGGGTCACAGATTAGCAGATTTATAACTGGACATTCCTCATTGTTATGCCCAAATTCCGGGTCCCAAGCCCCTGAAGAGACCAAGTCCACACAGCAATGCAAAAGCATGAAGGGGTTTATTGCTAGCTCGAGCTAGGGCTCAAGTCTCATCCAACACAATGGAGTCTGACAAGAGCCCCGAGCTCCAGATTAGGCTTGCTTTTATACAGGCAGTTCTCTGTTACATCATCGGTATAGCTGGAGGTCAATGATTGGTCTGTTTAAACTCCGCATCTGCCCCGGATTGGTCTATTTCTTGGTGCCCGGAGGACTTTTCTGGCTCGTTCTGATTGGTTGGTGGCGATGGGGTGAGGTAGGGGGTGAGGGTGGGGGGAGTTGCCAAAACTAGGGCCTGCTGTAGCTCGCAGTAGCCTGTCATGGCTGCTGTCTTGCTTCTACATCACACTCACGTTTCCATGCAAGACTGGAGACACCATTTTCACTATACCATCCTGATGCCTTGTGCAACTGAGGCCTTTGCTTTCTTAAACTCTCCTTGGAAGTGAATTTTTAGATCACAGGAGTTGCATCATCTGTGCCCTCTCCAGGGATATGGCTTAGATCCATGGCAAAGATTTATTCTGGGCCTAGAAAGTTACTTCACGGTCTTTCCATTAAAAGGCTTGCTGGCATGAGTTGCTGTTTGAAATTAATATAAGACCCTACTAATCCATAGCTAGATGGTGGGTCCTTTATATTGGCTGTATTTAAAAGAAATATACTTCAGGGCTCTCTTAAATAGTTATATATATTTAAATATATATTCTCATATATATTTGAATAGCTGTCATATTGTTACTTAATTCAGTTCAGTTCAGTCACTCAGTCATTTCCGATTCTTTGTGACCTCAAGGACTTAAGAGAGTATCAAATTAAAAGGCGGGGGGAGTATAACAGCTAGCCTTAGGGAATCCTTTATTTAGCTGAAAGAACAGAAATTAGACTTAAAAATCCAATATAAATTTCCCTTCTTAAAAACTGCCACATACCCTCAGCAACTCCCTAGGTCTTCCTGCAAAAAATCAGAAAATAAATCAGTTGTAACCAACACTCAAAGGTTGTTGCTGCTGCTGCTGCTAATAAGTTGCTTCAGTCGTGTCCGACTCTGTGCAACCCCATAGACGGCAGCCCACCAGGCTCCCCCTGTCCCTAGGATTGTCCAGGCAAGAGTACTGGATTGGGGTGCCATTGTCTTCTCCAACTCAAGGGCTAGTAACTACTGTTTTCGTCTTCCAAATTTTTGCTAAACCAGAAGTACAACTCTAGAAGCAAGTCAAAACCCACCTAACTTTACTAGTCCCAAGGCTGCTCCTACTCCTCTCAAAATGCTTGTAAATGTTATAAGACATAAGACTATCAGAACAAAACTGCTCTATACTTGAGAAAAAAAAATTATCCTATGACTTATAACAGATAAATGTACTCCAAAACTCCCTGGAGAAAATTTACATTTTCTTTTTCTGTCCCTTAAAAGTTATAAATCTTATCATGTTTTTGAAATGTAAACATAGCCCACATTACCTATGGGTAATGAGACTAAGCCCAGATTAGCTCAATCAGTAAAACCTGAAGATAAAAGGAAAGAGAGGAAAGAGGCCCTTTTAAACAAAGTTCTAAAAGGATTCTCTTGCCCAAACAGCCTCCTTATAATTGCTTATCAAGGATGAATATAGAACTTAAAAGTTATCTACACAAATAATAAAAGACTTTGGCCATCTGAGCTAGTGAATTTAAATTATTCCAACTGTTATTTATAAAATAGTGAGTTTTGTATTATACCTAATCCATAAATAAAGCTTTAACATCAAAACTATGAGCTCCCTGTGTCTATTTAAACGTATGTATAGATGTGATTTTTTTCTACCTCTAAATGACATTGCCAAAATTAATTTGTAAAGAACATTTTTTAACTGACTTAAACAAGCACCATATACAACTTATTAAAAATATATTACAAAAACTAGAGCAAATGTTTTTCAAGTTCAGGTGATCTAGGAAACTTTCAGTAAATAAAGGCTAGGTTTAAGTTTGCTGTTTTAATTTATATATGCATATCCTCATGTATGTGCTCAGTTGCTCAGCTGCGTCCAACTCTTTGCAATCCTATGGACTGTAGGCTGCCAGGCTCCTCTATCCATAGGTTTTTCCAGACGAGAATACTGGAGTGGGTTGCCATTTCCTCATTCAGGACATCTTCCAGACCCATAGATTGAATCTGTGTCTTCTGCGTTTGTAGGTGGATTCTTTACCACTGAAGAAACCAAAGAAGCAATTCTTTACCACTGGGGAAGCCCAGACTTGTCTTTAGGGTTATCAAGGTTAAGCATAATCCTTTTATTTTAACTAGGTTTACTAAATGTCAAATAAGCTTACATTATCTGTAATAGACAATTTGTCAACCAAAAGAAAAAAAGATAATGACTAAAAATGACTAACTGCTTCAATGTCTCATCCAAATGTTAATAATCATTTAATATTTAATATTACTAAAATTATTAAAAACAAATGAATAAAATACATGTAAATGAGATATGAGTTTTTAGGTGAACTTTTTAACAATAATTATTTCATGGTATCTCTACTTGAAAAGTTTCCTAAATGTCTTTGATAATTTACACCCTTGAGTTTTGCTAAATTAAATGATGGAGATTCATTGACTATCTAGGTCATTTCCAAATAAGATAAAATACTGAAACATTAATTGCTGAACAACTCTAGTTTTACCTACTTTTGGTCTCAATACAGAGATCTTTGGATCAGCTTCCCTGGTGGCTCAGGGGTAAAGAATCCACCTGCCAGTGCAGGAGAGGCAGGTTCAATCCCTGGAGAAGGAAGATCCCCCGGAGAAGGAAATGGCAACCCCCTCCAGTATTCTTACCTGGGAAATCTTATGGGTTGAGGAGCCTGGTTGGCTATAGTTCATAGGGTCACAAAAGAGTCATACACTACTTAGCAACTAAACAATAGTTAGTAAATACATTGTGCGTTATTGAAAGATTGTACTAAGAAATGGGGATTCCCAGGTGGCACTAGTGGTAAAGAACCTGCCTGCCAGTGCAGGAGATCAAGAGTTGCAGGTTTGATCCCTGGGTCATGAAGATCCTCTAGAGGAGGAAATGGCAACAGACTCCAGTATTCTTGCCTGGAGAATCCCACAGACAGAGGGGCCTGGCAGACTATAGTCCATAGGGTCACACAGAGTCAGACACACTTGAAGTGAGTTAGCACACGTGTACTATGAAGTAGCATATGTTCCTAGACATTATAAAATGTATTTATAAGTTCACCAAGCCACAAAATGTTAATACAATTCACATTTACTTATTTTCGCTAAAAAGTAATATTTCAATTAACATATGTAGCTAATGGGCTTCCTTGGTATCCCGAACGGTAAACAATTCATCCACACTTCAAGAGACTAAGGTTCAATCCCTGGGTAGAGAAGATAACCTGGAGAAGGAAATGGTAGCCCACTCTAGTATTCTTGCCTGGAGAATTCCATGGATAGAGGAGCCAGGCAGGGAACAGTCCATGGGCTTGCAAAGAGGCGGACACAACCTAGAGACTAACACAAACTACCTACCTAGAGCTACCAGACAGAATAATAGAAATAGACTGTGTTTTGGTGTAAGAAAATGTGCAACAATACAGTATATTAACGCATATATATGGAATTTAGAAAGACAGTAACGAGAACCCAACATGGGAGACAACAAAAGGAACGCAGATGTATAGAATAGACTCGTGGACTTTGTGGATGAGGGTAAGGGTGGGATGATATGGGAGAAGGGCATTGAAGCATGTTAATTGTCATGTGTCTAATCAATCGCCAGCCCAGGATTGATGCTCGGGACTGGTGCAGCGAGATTTCCCGGGGGGGAGGGAGGAGGGAGGGGGGATCCGGAGGGGAAGCATATGTAAACCTATGGTGATATCATGACAATGTATGGCAAAAACAATAAAAAAAAAAAAAAAAAGAAAAAAATGGAAAAAAAAAAAAAAAGAAAATGTGAAAGGTATGGCGATGTTTGGTTAAGGAAAAAGACAGTGATTTTGTTCTAAAGCTGATTATATCTAAATGGGAAGGAAAACAAGGGACAAAGTAAAATAGACTGAGAATGTTTTTAAGGTTTGTGAGAAAACGAATCTTTAGAAAAGAATTTTATGTGTGGTCAAGACTGGATAAGATTCAAATGAACTGAATTAACTAAAGAAGTTTTAATATCAAAAATAAACTGGTGCAACTTTGCAATTTGGTTTTCTCTCTGTTAAAATGGCAGTGTTTTTTTTTATTATATTGGCCTGATCTTGATAATGGGAGAATATGAGGCTTTTTCTTTACTTTCAAGTAATCAGCCAAGGAAAAAACCAAAGATCTTATAAATGTCAAAATAAACACTTATTTTATATGTTGTTTTTATCACGTCTTTGATTACTTAAGTGAACATAATCCTCTTAATATTAAGAGTGCTTAGTTTTTCTCAGAACTGTATAGCCTTCTATATTTGCCCAATATTTCTGTTCCATAAATATGTCCATTTCTTTTCTTTTTCAATATTCCATAGATAAATGATATCATATGGTATCATTTATGACTTTGAAAATGTCATAAATGACATTATGGCATACATGACAAAGACATATGACTTTGAAGTAAATGAAGTTAGTATGATAATCTCCAGGTCCATCCACATTGCTGTAAATGTCATTTAAATATTCTGTATGTCTGAGTAATATTCCAATGGGCTTCCTATTGGAAGATGGTAAAGAAACTTCCTGTAATGCAGGAGACTCAGGCTTGATTCATGGGTTGGATGATCCTGTCTACACACACACACACACACACACACATACATATACATCTTCTTTATCCATTCATCTGCCAATGGATACTTAGGCTGCTTCCATGTCTTGGCTATTATAAATATTGTGAATAGCGTTGCTGTGAACACTGAGTATATAAATATCTTTTCAAATTAAAGTTTTCTCTGGATATCTGTATAGGAGTAAGAATCACTGGTAATTCGTTTTTTAGCTTTTTAAGGAAATTCCAACTGTTCCCCATAGTGACTATACCAGTTTACATTCCCACCAACAGTATTGGAGGGTTCCCTTTTCTTTATGCTCTCCAGTAGCTGTTATGTGTAGATCTTTTTATTAATGGCCATTATGACCTGTGTAAGGTGATCCTTTATTGTAGTTTTGATTTGGATTTCTTTAATAATTAGTGACGCTGAGCACCTTTTCATTGTCTGCTGTTTATTTAGGTCTTCTGCCCATTTAAAAACGTATTTTTACTGAGCTGTATGGGCTCTGTGTATATTTTGAAAATTAAGCCTTCATTGATCAATTTGGTTGGTTCATTTGATTATTTGTAAATATTCTCCCACTCCATTAATGATCTTTTTATTTTCTTTATAGTTTCCTTTCCTGTGCAAATGCTTATAAGTTTGATTAGGTTCCATTAGTTTATTTTAGCTTTTATTGAAGGCAGGAGGAAAAGGGGGTGATAGAGGATGAGATGGTTGGATGGCATCACCGACTCAATGGACATGAGTTTGAGTAAACTCTGGGAGTTGGTGATGGACTGGGAGGCCTGGCATGCTGCAGTCCATGGGGTCGGAAAGAGTCAGACATGACTGAGCAACTGAACTGAACTGACTGAGAATACATTATTTGTAGTTTTATTTGGTGTAGAAACTTTTGTGGTAATATCTCTGTGCTTATATATGCAGAGATGTTTTTAATGCCAGTTTGTTTCTTTAAAGAGAGAAGGTTCAAATGCTCCTTAACACATTACTAATGGTCTTTCTATTACTTTCTTATAGCTGATAGGTTAGAAAGCAGTCTGATTTTCATTGATTAATGAAAATCAACTGTTTTTTAAAAATAGGTGATCTGTTTCCCTTTGACTTTTTTAAAGATTATGTCTTTTACTTTTGTGTTCTATTGAATTATTAATACTATTATGAGTACAGGCTTTTTCTTTTATTTTTCTTGCTAATGATTCCTTGAACTTCTTGAATCTGAGGTTGCTCTCTTTCAAATATTCCAGATAATTATCATATACTTTTGAATTTTTATATGCCACATTTTCTCTATGATTTAATGCTTCCTTGTAAGTGTCTATTTTATAACATCATCCCTTTGCTTATACTTAACCTTTCTGCATTAAACTTTAACCAAAAATAATCACTTTTTTTCTGTTATGTTTAACATATCCTTTTCTTAGCTAGGTTTTGATACATACAGCATTAACATGCATTAAGCATCACCTTTTTAGATCTGTGCATATTATTATTCATGCTTGTATTTGTGTTTTGGGTGATATAGCCTGAATTTGGCTGACCAGCTATACTGAGGCCTTGGTTAAATTCAGGTCTCCTCCTCCTATTTTTATTCTGGAGTCTAGAAAGAAGTAACAATGATTACTTAGGATATGCTTTTATTATGTGAATTTGCATCTTGCACACATCTTATAACTTATTTTACATCCCATCTGCTAACATTAGACACATCACCTAAACAAGACAACATTAACAGGGCAAGGAAGGCAGGACACAGGGTTAATAAATGGAAGCAATGATTTAATTCATAACACTCTCTAGTCCCTCAACTAAATTTTTGCTTTAATGTTTACATTTTTCACTAATTGGTACCATATTTAGTTCTTTTTCATATCAGTTTGATCATTCTTCATGATTTATTATTTCCGGTTAATATTTTCAAGTTTCCCTTTAAGGTAATTAAAGCAAACAACTTTGTATGTCATAATTCCCACATTGTACTTTGTGTGAACCTCTTTCTATTTTCTCTTGTTTCTGACAATTCTCAGCTATAAGTTTTTTTCTTTGTGCTGCTTTTTCTCAAAAATGTCTTTTCCTGTGAATGATTTTTCTCCTTGGGATTTTATTTCCATTTAAGGCTAGGATTGAATTTAATATTCTCTAGAGGAAATATACATTTGATACTGATTCTTGTTAGGAGGATGTTCACAGAATTAGTGTGAATTTGGACTGTAAACCCACGGGAGGGCTCATTTCTGATTCCAATTCCCTGGGAGAATTTTTCTCTCCATCTTGTCTTTTATAATTTCACTGCAGACAAATAGTATTGCATGGCAGGGATTATTTATTGTTCATGTCTACACATTGGATGTAGTCTTTTGTGGCCCTAGCTTTACACAACAATAGCCTATTAAATCTCTCATTTCCTTCAGTCTTGAACTTTATCTCCTGTCTTATGACCCTGTGCCATCATCAAATGGAAGTTCCTGGGCCAGGGTTCAGTTGGAAAACATATACCCAGGCTTCCTTCTTTCAGTTTAATTTTGTTCCCTCCTCTTTTATTTATGACATATACCAAGCTAGTGAAACATTGCATGTGTGTATGTATGTGTTAACATATTTATATATGTATATCATATATAGGTGGGCTTCCTAGGTGCCACTAATGGTAAAGAACCTGCCTGCCAATGCAGTAGACTAAGAGGCATGGGTTCAATCCCTTGGTCAGGAAAGATCTCCTGGAGAAGGACATGACAAACCACTCCAGTATTCTTGCCTGGAGAATCCCATGGACAGAGGAGCCTGGTGGGCTACAATCCATAGGGTCGCAAAGAGTCGGACACGACTAAAGTGACTTAGTATGCATACATAAAATACATATATATGTAAAACTATACATATTTCAGTTCACTGGTTTCAACTGAGAGCACTGTATATTATCCACAATAGAGGTATAGTTGCTCTTCAACAATATAGCCTTGGGACAGATTTCTCAAATACTAGCTTGCTTCTTCTCACAAAGATATTCTAACTTTCTGCCATTAGGAATGGTGCACATGGCTGGCTTCACTTTGGAAAGCTATGCCATTGCTTCTAATTTGAGAGTTCCGTATTTGCCCATTTTGTCTGGGAGTCAATTCAGTTTTATAATTATCATGTTATAATGATCCTTTCATGCTCAGCCACTCTGTAGGCCTTCCAAAAGAGTTCAGACTATTTTCTGCCTTTCTACTGGCACATCAGTGCAGCCACCTTGGTGCACGCAGCACAGCGCAGCAGGAAGGCTGGCCTCCATTCAGTTCATATCCATGCTGCCTACCAGCCAAGCAATATGCACTCATACAGAATGCTAAAGATTGTGTGTTTGTTAACATATAATTTATAACAGTTTTGACCTTTGTCTAGTCTTATCTCTACATTTCTCTCTCTCTCTCTTCTGTTAAGGCAAAGTGTGGGGAAAATAAAATTTAAAAAAACTTTCTCCATTCCCCTTGAATAAGCACTTTACCAGACTGTGATGCACATCACAAGCAATCTGCTAAGATCTGCAAAGGCAAAAATAAAGTATACCCTTTGATATAGCCAAGTAGGCACAACTTGTTACATATACATATTCTCAAGATAAACAGTAATTAGGTCTCAAGTAAGAGGACAAAACACCACCATCTTTCATCCATACCAAATGCACAGTCCGTCTTTGATTCACCTTAGTAATCAGAATCTAGGAAAGTATGATTCAATGACTATATATATTTACACTTAGATTCCATGATGGACCACCTCCAACTGGCATATAAGAACTAAAATTTCTAGATGTAAGGAGGACCAGATTGCACTGTCTGAAACTGAACCATGTTTTTAACTAAATATAGCATGCCAGTTCCTTTTAACCCTGAATCACTGCTGTTCCCCAAAGAATGTCTCTCAATTTTCATAGGTCTTCCAGACATTTTTAGTGAAATAATATTTTATTGCTTTCATTTTTAATGTTCTCTTAACTAAGAAATAAGTTAAAATAAATTTTAGTATAAAAACTTAGAAATTATCCATTCATACACAGAAGTAAATGAAATGATACTATACAAGATGGTTTATGTTTTTCCATCAGTATAGTCCTGTGTTAATTAGAAAAAATATATACAACAGTTTTTAGTTAACAGCAAAATATCCTGTGTTTGAAAGTAAGAAGATGAATCCATCCAACTCGCTATGGCATGTCTGTATGTGTGTGTGTATACATACATACACAGGTATGTATGTATATAAAAATGTGGGTGCATGTTTATATATATATATATACACATAAATTTCTGCCATTTTAAACAATACCTGTGTGAGTGTATTTTTTGAACTCTTTCAATTTTGTTATAATCTAAACTCCAGCTCTTTCTCTACATTCCCTTTCCCATTTCCTTTCTGTAAACAGTGTTACCAGTTCAATATGCCTCCCTTCAAATTCACCTTCATAATTACAAAATTAGGTAAGTTTGGGACTTTGCTTATTCATCTGTGATTTACATTAAGATACTGATGCTAAGTCGCGTCAGTCATGTCCAACTCTGTGTGACCCCATAGATGGCAGCCCATCGGGCTCCCCCATCCCTGGGATTCTCCAGGCAAGAACACCGGAGTGGGTTGCCATTTCCCTCACCAATGCATGAAAGTAAAAAGTGAAAGTGAAGTCACTCAGTCATGTCCGACTCTTAGCAACCCCATTCATGGACTGCAGCCTACCAGGCTCCTCCGTCCATGGGATTTTCCAGGCAAGAGTACTGGAGTGGGGTGTCAGTGCCTTCTCCACATTAAGATACAATATTGTACATCTATTTCATTGCAACTAACTCTTGTTATTTAAATGATCACAGAAGCCTCTTTCAGTCAGGAAATTCAGAAGGAACTTACTATTTTAAGAAAGGTATATCATTCCATGAAAAAATATAGCTAATTATTTTCAACAATCTGCTGATGCACGTTCACATTAAATGGGGTTTTCTGACTGTAGGTCATACTGCACTATACTACTTAGACACATAGAGTTGTAGAGTTGTGCTGGTACTTCCAAAGGGTTGAATCCTAGACCTACGACTTTTTCACCAAAGATGAAAGAGGGTGAAGTGATGAGGAATTCATGTATTTTTAACTTTAGAACATACTAACAAACTGATAAATCAAATGTAAAACTGGATACAGCCATTGTCCAAATTAGACTGGCCTGCTATAACAGATTGCCTTAGTCCGGGTGGTTTAAACAGCAATCATATACCTCCCAGTTCTGGAAGTCTACAATCAAGGTGCTGGCAGACTGGTGCCTGGCGAGAGCTTGCTTCCTAGTTGCAAGTCGTTGCCTACCTATATGGGCTTCCCAGCTGGCTCAGTGGCCAAATAATTCACCTGTAATGCGAAAAGTGCAGGTTTGATCCCTGGGTTGGGAAGATCCTCTGGAGAAAGGGATGGCAATCCACTACAGGATTCTTGGGCTTCCTTGGTGGCTCAGATGGTAAAGAAACTGCCTGCAATGCCAGAGACCTGGGTTCGATCCCTGGGTTGGGAAGATCCCCTAGAGGAGGGCATGGCAACCCCCTTCAGTATTCTTGCCTGGAGAATCCCCATAGACACAGGAGCCTGGAGGGTTGCAGCCCATGGGGTCGCAAAGAGTTTGGACACAACGGAGCACAAGTATGAGCAAAGCCTTCAGCAACAGCCCCAATGAACACATACATTTTTCAGAGGGATGGAGAGAATCAAACGTCTCTGCCTTAACACAGACCTCAGTGGTACAGTCTGTACATTTAAAAACGGGGAGCAGAGAAAGAGCCTCAAAGAGAAATAGAGAAAGATTAAAGTGTGTATAGTTCCATCTGCAATTTCACTCAATGGACAAATTATCTGTGAGAGCTCTTGAGATAGAAAATTATAACTCCTTCTTTCACTCATGACTCCTTTCTCATTTCACCAATCTAACGCAGTCATATTGCTTAAAGATATCTTATTTCTTTAAAAAAAAATAAAACTAGACTCTAAAATCCCCAATACATTATTCAATATTCAATGAAGTAAAATGACAATCCATTCCTGCAGTCAAGAACAATAGGCTGGGGTCAGTGTATGCAAGCCATTACATATGGAATGGATAGACAACAAGGTCCTATATTCAAGAACTACATTCAGTATCCCATGATAAACCAAACTGGAAAATCACTTTTAAAATAATGTACATATATATGCACATACATATATATGCATAACTTATTCACTTTGCAATATGGCAGAAATTAACATGACATTGCAAATCAACTACTTCAATTAAAAAAGAAAGAATTAAGAAAAAAGAAATTATAGGCTGAGCTGGACTTATTATTAGGGTAAAAGCATTTCTTAAATATGGTACCAAATTATGGGGTTTTCAAGGCTAAATTGAATTCAAGTACATTATTGACTTCTAGAAAAGTTTTAGATACCTTAGATGCTTTCATCTTGGGAAACGTCTTAATTAAAAAGTTGGCCTTTCATCTAAAGAGAGCCTTTAGAGAAAGTAAAGAAGGGTGTGTGTTACCTGCTAAACATCACAGAAGATGATAACAGAAAACTTTACAAAGCTTAAAATTTAAAAAATCAGGTACATAAATTCTGAAATATAACTCAGAGTTCTACTCAGTAAAGGCAAACAGCAATAAAGTGACCTATTTTTCTTTCAAATGTAGAAACACAATTATATATATTGACATAAAGCAACAGAAGTAATATGTCACTTATATACTCTCTAAATTTGTGGATTCTTTCTACTCTTTAACTGGAAATCATTTTTGTTGATGATATTTTTTTTCTTTCAGCTACCCAAAATTGTTATGTGATCTCTATGGTTTATATATGGTGGTTAACTTTGATTCTTTCAAAAGTATATAAAAATATGAATCTGCATTCATTTTTAATAAAAAATTTCTAGTATGCCACTTAATGAGTCTGGGATTCATTGATTCCTTCATTTATTCCTAAATTGATTCAATTATTCATTTACCCATATTCAGTCCCTACTATATGCTGGGACCTCTTAAAGGAGCATGGGACACGCCAGTAGACAAATAAATTATTCTTGTCTTCTGGAATACAATATAGTCACCAAGTAAATAACTCACACATTACAATAACTGATGGTAATGTTATGGTAATGATAAAAATAAATTCATATTTCTGAGTAAGATGAATTGGAAGTACCAGACTTGGCAGAAGATGGAAAAGGTACAAAGATCAAATTTAAATAGGGCTAATATAGAACTTTTTTGTGAGAGAGATATTTGAACAAAGATTTGACTGAAGTAAAATATTTCACCTGACAGATAATATGAAGGAAAAAACTTGGGTAAATGGACAACCATGGCAAAAATCCTAAGTTTGGAATGCATGTTTGAGAAACAAGAATAATAATTGTTTATTATAAACAAGAATAATGCAGAAGAACCAATATTATTACCAAGAGCAAGTTATCCAGCTATCTACTGCATCAGTGCAGTAGCACAGAAAGCTAAAAATCTCAATTCAAAAGCATGCATGCTACTTGAAATTTGAGCAAATATAATGAAATAAAATTTAAAACTGTTACTTAATTTCATGATAAATATCAAAGTATATGCCAGTTTCCAAATATTTGATCATTAAAATATAATATGGCATGGTTTTTTCAAAAAAAAATGAGCTGAGTTTGAAAATGAATCACCCATGTCTATTTCTAAAAGAAAATTGTTTGCCAAGAAAGACCCAAGTATCAAGATATCATAATAGGGATCAACAATTACTCAGATTCTTATGTCTTGGTCAATTCAGAATGCTGTATCACATGTACCATAGACCGGGTGGCTTAAACAACCAGCACTTATTTCTAACAGTCTTGGAGTCAGGGTGCCAGCACGGTTGGGTTACCACTGCGGTGAGAAGCCTTGTTCAGGTTGCAGACAGTCCACTTCTCCTTACATCTTCATGTGATAGAAAGAGTGAGAGAGCTCAATGGGGTCTCTCTAATAAAGACACTAATCCCACTCATGAGAGTTTCACCCTCTTGACTCACCCCCTCCCAAAGGCCCCATGTGCCAATACCTCCACTTTTGAGGGTCAGAATTTCAAGATGGGAGTTTCAGTAGGGTACAAAGATTCATTTCATCACATCATAACTGTGTCCATAAATTGAAATAATGTCTCTCCTTGTGATACAATACATAGAAAGTCATTCCTAAATGGTTCTTCATTTCCAGCTGATACTGAAGATGAAGAGGATAATTTAAACAGAAAAAAAAAAAGCCAAATTTCAGTATAGTCATCGTTATTTGAAGAACATGTGTTGTCAGGCCTGTGATAGCACTGCTATCATGTGTGAAAGCTTTAATGGAACTGCAGAAATATTTAATGAGAACCTGACAAGAACCTTACACATATTTAAGAGAATATATTTGACTTAACAAAAGTTGAAATGTGAAATATTAAATGGTTTTCAGACATTTTTTTATCCTGCCAGTTATTAGTATGATGCTACTCATGCATATGCAACAATAATAGATTGACAAAGTTTCAAAAGTTCTTAATAGGGAAAAAATTTTAATAAGGTGAAATTTATGTATTATGTCAAGAGATTTTTTTTCAGCTAGAAGCAAGGAATTTCTGGAGAGAAGGGAAAACTATAAAGTTCCTCTTATTAAGTTTACAAATACTTAATGTCAGGGGCTAAATAACTCCTATTTTGAATCTAAAGAGAAATATTTTAAATAATTTTACTTGCATGAATTATACATAAAATGTACATAATTTCCTTTTGTTCATACTAAGATATTTTAAAATATTAAATAATTGCTAAAATAAAAATCAAATGTTTTTTTTACATTCTAGAATAATCATTAAAGTTTGAAGGTTGAAAAATATTTTGTAAAAGGAAGAAAAATGGAAGCCAGGAAGAGGCTATAGAAGAAGTTTTAACTATCCAATAATTCCAATGGTGCATATTCCTAACATTTTTCAAAATAACAACAGAATGTTTATACTTATTCCTAAAAATTGAAAACAATAAATTATATGTAAATATATACTTTTATAAACATGTTGCAGCAAAAAATTCACAGCATTTATTAAATAAACTAAAATAAGCAAGAATCATCTATCTACAAGAAAACCATAGATTTGAAGTCAATTTATTCTCAGAGCTCCCAATTTTCTATGAACAAGTAAATGTTTTACATCTATATGCTGCTGCTGCTGCTGTTAGGTCACTTCAGTCATGTCCGACTCTGTGCAACCCCACAGGCGACAGCCCACCAGGCTCCTCTGTCCCTGGGATTCTCCAGGCAAGAATACTGGAGTGGGTTGCCATTTCCTTCTCCAATACATGAAAGAGAAAAGTAAAAGTGAAGTCGCTCAGTTGTGTTTGACTCTTTGCGACCCCATGGACTACAGCCTATCAGGCTCCTCCATTCTTGGGATTTTCCAGGCAAGAGTACTGGAGTGGGTTGCCATTTCCTTCTCCATCTACATCTATATAGAATACTAAAATTGTTATTTGAATTTTTTTCTGATATGTTCTTCCCCATATCACTCCTTCTACTTTAAAGGTACCAAATGAAGCTTTGTCTTGACCAAAGATCACATGTAGCAATTAAGAAATCTCTTTTTATTTTTGGTTCTTACAATGAATTTTTATAGCAACATGTGGTGAGGGAGTTACTGCTAGGGCCTTGGGTCTATGGAATTGTTGTCTATACATCTTACACATTTGAAGATAAAAATCTGGCATAGCTGGAAGATAAAAATATTTTTATTAATTTACCTCTGCACTACAATCCTTTATTCTTTGGCTGGAACAAGGTTCAGTTCAGTTCTGTCACCCAGTCATGTGCTACTCTTTGCAACCCCATTGACTGCAGCACACCAGGCTTCCCTGTCCATCACCAACTCCTGGAACTCACTCAAACTCATGTCCATTGAGTAGGTGATGCCATCCAACAATCTCATCCTCTGTCTTCCCCTTTTCCTCCTGCTTTCAATCTTTCCCAGCATCAGGGTCTTTTCCAGTGAGTCAGTTCTTTGCATCAGGTGGCCAAAGTATTGGAGTTTCAGCTTCAGCATCAGGCCTTCCAATGAATATTCAGGACTGATTTCCTTAAGGATTGACTGGTTTGATCACCTTGCAGTCTGAGGGACTCTCAAGAATCTTCTCCAACACCAGAGTTCAAAAGCATCAATTCTTCAGTACTCAGCTTTCTTTATAGTCTGACTCTCACATCCATACATGACTACTAGGAAAACCACAGCTGTGTCCATAAATGGACCTTTGTTGGCACAGGAATATCTCTGCTTTTTAATAGGCTGTCTAGGTTGGCCACAGCTTTTTGGTCATGACTAGGCTGGTCATAGCTAGGTTGGTCATGTTTGGAGACTAATTACACTTCATAGTTTAAAATGTATTGTTCTGACCACCAACATATATGCTATTGATACCATTTGTATTATTTATAATTATTCTTCCTTTGACCATTACTTATCATGGTTTAATGGAAATTGGGTTTCTGATTTTGAAATATTTCTGTCTTTCATAAACAACCCAGTTGAATCTATTATATTGGGAAAATATTTTAAAAATCTGAATTATATACAGTGTTGATAAGAGTATGGGAAAAAACTGCATTAGATGTATATTCTCATAAAGTACATTCAATGACACCTTAATTTTTTAGAGGAAAAGGAGCAATTTTGTCACAAAAAAGTGGACAATGTCCAGAAAGACATTAAGATTATGTTCTCCCATATTCGTTAACTTTCCATCTATTTATAAAGAAACATAATTTATAGTGATATGTAAGACTATACTAAACATGCAGTATATCATTTATTCATTCCTCCAACTATTTATTGGTAAACTATGGCTTCCAAAACCTTTAATAGGAAGGTGTTAAGAAAGATAAATTGTTCAGTGAATTGAATGTCTAGAATATATTACTCACTGTTATTGGCCTGAAATATGACTTAATAACATAAAAATTATATTTTTATTGTTTCTATAGTTCATTGGAAGGATTCTAGATTGGTCCCAACATTCATCTCTCCATGTATTCATTTCTTCTTGTATTCTCCCCTCTTTAAGTATGCGTAGAACATGTGACTTGCTTCTTATTAATAGAACACAATAGTGATAAGATGTTAGTCCCATGATTGTGTTACACTGTATAAATGGTATCTTGCTAGTATGTGCATGCTAAGTAGCTTCGGTCATGTCTAACTCTTTGTGACCCTATTCACAGTAGCCTGCCAGGGTCCTTTGTCCATGGGATTCTCCAGGAAAGACTACTGGAGTGGGCTGTCATGCCCTCCTCCAGGGGATCTTCCTGACCCAGGAATTGAATCCATGTCTCTTACATCTCCTGCATACCATTGCCACCTGGGAACCCCTTGCTAGCAGACTTACTCAAATCCAGCCCTTGCTGGACTGATGAAGTCAGGAGCCATGATGGGAAGTTCATATGGCAAAAAGCTGCTAGTAGCTCCTAGCAGTTCATGGTAGCCATTACGAGCTCACCATGACTTTTAGGCAACACTCAATAAGAAGCCTTGGACTCAGTCCTAGAGAATCTAGTAAGTGAATTCTCTCAAGAACCTGAATAAGAAGGAAGCAGATTTGTCACTGTTCAAGTCTCCCCACAAAAGCCCTGACCTGGCAAAACCTTTATTGCAGCCTTGCTTAAGACTGAGATAAGCCATGCCAAGACTCTCAGATTACAGAAACTGTGAGATAATTACTATGTTATTTTATGTCACTAAGCTTGTGATAATTTGTTATACAGCAAGAGATAACTAACACATGAACTTTCTTAGTTTTTGTTTTATGTATGCATGAATTATTGAACTTGTTGTTGTCATTAAGTCATGTCCAATTCTTTTGTGACCCCATGGACTATAGCCCACCAGGCTTCTCTGTCCATGGGATTTCCCCGGGCAAGAATACTGGAGTGAGTGGCCATTTCCATCTATAGAAGATCTTGGACGCAGGGATAGAACCCATCCATGTCTCCTGCATCACTAGGCCGATTCTTTACCAATGAGGGTCCTGGGAAGATCACATTATTGAGCTAACTAATGTTAGATTAAAAAAAATCTGTAAACTATTTTACATATTTTGAGGACAGAACAATCTCTCCTTTACATGATATTCTCTTCTTTCCGGTACATTTTCTAGAGCTATTGTTGACTTTCAAAAGATTACTGAAAATGTTAGTAGTAAATATATTTTCTTGAAACCTAAGACAGCTGGTTGCATTGACAATTAGAATGTTGATTTAAGTAAAATTTGAGAGATTCTCAAATTGTCAAAAGCCTCTAAAATTATTTTGATTAATAATTATTTTTTCTTCAGTTTTATAATTAAACTTGACATTTAGTAAGATTTATCATAAGTGGTATATTTGATTACATATGATTTTAAATATATGTAACCATTTAATTTAAATTATGCATATTCTAGCATTTTTTGTCTTCTCATTCCAGTAATTTCAAAACTAAGAAATGTGAGCTCCTAAGTTATAATAAATGTCTTATCTTTACATATTAATGGTTCACATCTCATTATCATTTAATTTTAAAGTCAAAATGTTTTATGAATCTAATCTTTGCTATTATAACTAATGCAAACTTCAATTTAGCAATATTTTATGACTGGATACTAGGATTTATCTATACAGACAACCAAATTTCTGAATTGATTAACCAATTTCCAGTAAACTTATGAAAACTATTCCATACAAATATTCACTAATTATATAACAACATATAAACATATAATAGTAATATGTATTTCTACAGATTTCATAAAATACAGATTTCATAATAAGTCAGCAAAATACCAAGGCCTTTGTGAGATAAATGTATTTATCACAATTTTACTTCAACTATCTGGGGACCCAGGTAAAGTTGGGTATATCTTGCCCTTTCTCCTTTGCCTTTTGCTTTTTTTCTTTCCTCAGATATTTGGAAGGACTCCTCAGACAACTACTTTGCTTTACTGCAGTTCTTCTTCCTGTGGAAGAAGATTTGTTACCACATCCTATACAGTGTTAGAAACCTCTGTCCATAGTTCTACAGGCATTCTGTCTATCAAATCTAATTCCTTGAATCTATTTGTCACTTCTTCTGTATAATCATAAGTGACTTGATTTAGGTCATACCTGAATGGTCTAGTGGTTTTCCCTATGTTCTTCCATTTGAGTGTGAATTTTGCAATAAGGAGCTGACAATCTGAGCCACAGTCAGCTGCAGGTCTTATTTGCTGACTGCATAGAGCTTATACATCTTCAGCTTCAAAGAATATTACCAGTCTGATGTCTGTACTGACCAGAAGCTGTCTCTCGTGTTGTTGGAAGAGGGTGTTCTCTACAACCTGTGCATTCTCTTGGCAAAACACTGTTAGCTTGTTCTCTGCTTCATTTTGTGCTCCAAGGCCAAACTTGTCTGTTATTCAGGTATCTCTAGACTTCCTAGTTTTGCATTCCAGTCCCCTATGATGGAAAGGACATCTTTTGTTTTTTGATGTTATTTCTAGGAGGTCTTGCAGTTGTTCAAAGAGTCATTCAGCTTCTTCAGCATTAGAGGTTGGGGCGTAAAGTTGGATTACTGTGATGTTGAATGGTTTTCCTTGGAAACAAATGGAGATCATTCTGTCATTTTTGAGATTGCAACCAAGTACTCCATTTCAGACTCTTGTTGACTATGATGGCTATTCCATTCCTTCTAAGGGATTCTTGCCCACAGTAGTAGATATAATGGTCATCTGAATTAAATTCTCCTATTCCTGTCCATTTTAGTTCACTGATTCCTAACATGTTTACCCTTGCCATCTCCTGTTCAAACACACCGAATTTACCTTAATTAAAAGATTCCAGGTTCATATGCAATATTGTTCTTTACAGCATCAGACTTCACTTTCACCACCAGATAAAACCGCATTTGGGCACTGTTTCCACTTTGGTTCAGCCTCTTCATTCTTTTTGTAGCTATTTATCTGCTCTGCTCCAGTAGAATATTGATCTCTAGGCTCTGGGAATTTCCCCCACCACATCTAGCCCATATTCTTTACAGATATATTTGGCAATAGTTCTATTCCTAATCTTAATTCTTTTAGATCATTAAGATGAATGTTACAAGAAAAACTTCCTGAGTCTTCCACTTCTTAAAAATAATCAGCCCAAATTAATCCTCATGCCGAAGAGACACATTTTTGGGTGGCAAATTTTGTTTCCCTACAAAATCATGGAGGATTTTCAGTACAAAAAATAAAAGAAGAATGACTCATAGTTATGAAATGTGTAAAACCATAGTAATAATATTTTACTATAGCAGTTGTAACTTGCAAATGAAAGAACAGCTTTAAAAACATACGTGTACTTTACAAAAGCCTACTGGTTATAAGTCAGCCTCTTCAGAAACACCTATGTTCCTAGGGAGTGATCATAGCCAGAAGGATCCTGCTTTATCTGTGCTTATTTATCATCACACACATTCATACACACAGAGAACATTCTGTTTGGTATGGAGAAATTGGGATTTTTAAATTCTGTGACTTGAATTTGGGGGGTTTCCCCAGTAGCTCAGCTGCTAAAGAATCTGCCTGCAATGCAGGTGACACAGTTAGAAGCCTGGGTCAGGAAGATCCCCTGGAGAAGGGAATGGCAACCCACTCAGTCTTCTTGCCTGGAGAATTCCATGGACACAGGAACCTGGTGAGTTACAGTCTATGGGCTGCAAAGAGTCGGACACAACTGAGCGAATAACATTAACAGTAACTAACTAGTTGGAGAGGGCTTACTGTAATAAGAAATAGAAAGCAAGAAATGCAGAACTCAAGCACAGCAGAGCTTTAATTCTTACTAGTGAGGAATGAGTGAACAGGTCTAGGATTAGGTCTCTTTCCACTATCATTCAGACAGCTATGCTGAGTAAAGTGCTGCTCTCATTTTCAAAATATGGCTTCCTTGATTTCCTTTTCTTGATTCCCTGATCTCTATTCCAGCTATAAAAATGGGAAGGAAGCCATAACAAAAGGCTTGTGGGATACTTATTCAAACTAGGACTGGAAATGGCACACATCACCTCTACAGCTATACATAAATTCCATTGACCCAACATGGACACAATGATCTTTGTAGGAAATTAGGAAAGTCAGTCAGAAAAAAAAAAAAAAACAAGCAAAACAAAGCAAACAATTAAACAAAACTTGGATTTCAGTAAATTACTATTAGTTGGTGTCACACTACCCTGACTCATCTTTCTCACATGCAAATTTGGGGAATTAAATCCCCATGAAAATGTTGTGAACATTAAACTCAGTTAATCGACCTAAGAGTCTGGTACTCTGTAGGTGCCAAACTGTAGGTGTTTTGTTGTTAGTGTAGTCTCAAATACACAAATGAAGAAGCACCATATTTTGAGGGCTATCCCCAGTTTCTTCCCACTTCTAAATACCACAGAAGCTGCAATTACTATAAGCATTTATTCTGACAAAAAATGACACAAATATCTACAAAATTGTGGTCATAATTATGCACAATCCTCAGATTGTTTTCTGAGCATAATCTTAATTTTCTTACAGTATGTGCCTGGGGAAAAGATACATGATTTTGAGCTTGATTTAAGAAGTCTCTACACTAGGACATCTTACTGAGGTCAATGTGAGTATAGGAATTTGTGGAAGGAATAAACTCATTCTTCCAAATTTCAGAAGAAATAGGGGCTACACATTACATTAAGTTTACCTTTATGAGGGTCTTAAATTTTCAGACTCATTCCCTTTGGTCCCAAAGAATCACATCATCTTGTTGGCTACTTGGATATTTTATACTTACAAAGAAGCATCTCCATGTGGATAATTGATAACTAGTCATATCTGAAACAGCCCAAGCCAATGAAAACTTGGCTTACTATTCCATGAGCTTGGTAGACTTGACCAAAATATAGCCTCAAAATCATTACAGTTAGGGTCACTGCCTAATAAGTATTCTAAAATACAGTAACATCCAATAACATCATTTACTTAATTATGAAAGATGATCATTAATATAGATTAAAAGAGGAGAGTGAAAATTTGGCTTAAAGCTCAACATTCAGAAAACTAAGATCATAGCATCTGGTCCCATCACTTCATGGGAAATAGATGCAGAAACAGTGGAAACAGTGTCAGACTTTATTTGGGGGGGGGGGGGCTCCAAAATCACTGCAGATGGTGATTGTAGCCATGAAATTAAAAGCTGCTTACTCCTTGGAAGGAAAGTTATGACCAACCTAGATAGCATATTGAAAAGCAGAGACATTACTTTGCCAACAAAGATCCGTCTAGTCAAGGCTATAGTTTTCCCAGTGGTCATGTATGGATGTGAGAGTTGGACAGTGAAGAAAGCTGAGCGCCGAAGAATTGATGCTTTTTAACTGTGGTGTTGGGAGAAGACTCTTGAGAGTCCCTTGGACTGCAAGGAGATCCAACCAGTCCATCCTAAAGGAGATCAGTCCTCGGTGTTCATTGGAAGGACTGATGTTGAAGCTGAATCTCCAATACTTTGGCCACCTCATGAGACGAGTTGACTGATTGGAAAAGACCCTAATGCTGGGAAGGATTGGGGGCAGGAGAAGAAGGGGATGACAGAGGATGAGGTGGCTGAATGGCATCACCGACTCGATGAACATGGGTTTGGGTAGACTCCGGGAGTTGGTGTTGGACAGGGAGGCCTGGCGTGCTGCAATTCATGGGGTTGCAAAGAGTTGGACACGACTGAGTGACTGAACTGAACTGATATTAAAATATGGCAAAAATTCTCTAAAGATTAAGAAATAAAGGATTTAGCATCTAAAACAAAATTTTTCTGCAGAATTAATAGAATCTCTAAAAAATAAACCTTCATTTTTATATGAAGAATCATATGAAAATAGAATCCTGCGATCACTAGGTGATACATTTTAGGAAGGAAAACAATAGCATTATTTGTTTCCCTATATTTTATCATCAGATTTATGTTTGTGAGACAGTAGTATTAAGGTTTGGAGAGGACACTAAATTTGGTAGGCCAATTCTGACAGGATAATCCTAGTTTTTATATAGTGAAATATACTCAACACATTTGAAATTGCTTTGGCTCATAATTTGTTCAGACATCTGTATAACTGAACACTTTCAGATACCTAAGATCCAAAATTAAATTAGAGACCATTGACCAAATAGACTTATGCCAGCATTTGATGAAAATCAAGTGACTACATCATGTTTCATAAAAAATCATAAGTTGAACAAAAGTATATTTACTTAGAAATGGCATTTCATTTCAAATGGTTGAGTGCACTCCCATACCTTAATTCAAATCATACATCCAGATAATAATCATTGTAATTAGTCAGTTTCAGTGAGGAAAATATAAAACAATCTAGATATTCTACCCCACGCAGCAACATAGGATCTTGTTTCCCCAACCAGGGATGGGCATGCACTCCTGCAGTGGATGTGCAGAGTCTTAACTATCTAGACCACCAGGGAAGTCCCTGAGAAAGTTTTATTACATAAGAGTTTTGTGTGAATACAATTGCTGGAAAGGTTGGAAGAATGAGGACAGGGAATGGTCTCTGCTAGATCTCTAGGAGTCAGGGTGTAGTATTAAACCCAAGATACTACTGGTGATGATCACAGCTCCATCTACACTGAGGGATAGTTCTAGTTAAAACACTCTGAGGCCCCAGAATATGCTCATGTCTGCTGAATTGCAGCGCTACCAGAGCACAGTATTATGGTAACTGCTTTCCTTGCATCTTTCAAAAACTATTACTTTTGCATACTATGACTCAGAATCACTTTGTAGCATTAGATAATTCAACCATACTCTTATTCTTTAAAAAATGCTTACCCCATCTGTGAATTTGTTGATAAATGCTGGGCTACATGGCTCTATTTTGATATTCCTCTTCCGAACAACAGCCAGTTTTCCACACATAACTTAATTAAAAATCAATTCCCTCCCAAATATTTATAGTGCCTTCTTTTTGACATATCAAAATGTTTTCTAAATTGTATAATTAGGTATTTTTCTAAGTCATATATCCATGTCCATTAATGAGTCTCTTTAAGTGTGTTTTCATCTCCATTTCTCCTGTTTTATTTTTCATGGAGAGACATTTTTAAGCATTCATTTGAACTTTAATAAATGCGTGCTAATTTTAATAGCTTCTCAGTTATTTCTCTTTACAAAGAGAAAATTGTGTATATTCTTTTATAATGGTCATATCTCAATTTAACATCATATTGTGTTTTCTAGAACTTAACATGATTTCTATATTGAATGTAAAAGTGAAAATACTCAAAGAGCATAATTTACATTCAACCTACAAATGTTCAGTTTAAAACCACTTCAAACATTTCATTTTACTCCTGTTTATAATAAGGAAGAATAAAACATGTATGACAATTCAATGGAAATTGTTTCTATATTTTCTTTAATATTTTATAATTTATGGTTAAACACACATTTCAAATTATTTAAAAAGTCTTTCATATTTTTGAGATTCAATTCAATAACAAAGAACAAGCAATCCAGTCAACAAAAAAGAAATAAGAGGAGACCTAAGTAAACATTTCTCCAAAGAAGACATACAGATGGCCAACAGGCACATGAAAAGATGCTCATCATCATTAATTATTAGATGAATACAAGGTAAAAGTACAGTGAGGTACCACCAAACACCAGTCAAGATGGCCATGGTTAAAATGTCTAAAAATAATAAATATTGAGAAAGTGTGGAGAAAGGGAACCTTCTTGAACTGTTGATAGGATTGTAAATTGGTACAGCCACTATGGAGAACACTATGGAAGTTTTTTTAAAAAAAACAAACAAACTAAAAACAGAACTACCATATGATGCAGCAATCCCTCTCCTGGGCATATACTCAGACAAAACTATAATTCAGTGTTTATAGCAGCACTATTTACAACAGTCAAGACATGGAAGCAACCTAAGTGTCCATCAACAGATGAATGAATAGATAAGATGCAGTGTGTGTATATGCGTATGTACAATGGAATATGTATGCATTTTTCATTTTTTAGCCATGAAAAATGAAATAATGCCATTTTCAGGAACACAGAAGAATCTAGAGATTATCATACTAAATGAAGTAAGTCAGAAAGAAAAATAGTATATAATATCACTTATACAGGGAATCTAAAATATGACACAAATGAACATATCTATGAAACAGAAATAGACTTACAGACATACAGAACAGACTTGTGGTTGCTAACAGGGAGGAGAAGCGGAGAAAGGAAAGATTTAGAGTTTAGGATTAGCAAATGAAAACTAGTACATATAGTATAGATAAACAATAAGATCCTAGTGTATAGCACAAGGAACTATATTCTGTGATAAATCAGAATGGAAAAGAATATGAAAAAGAATATATATATATATGTATAATTATATACATATATATATGTATAATTGAGTCACTTTGCTGTACAGCAGAAATTAATACATTGCAAATCAAATATCCTTCAGTAAAAAATTTTAAAGTCTCTCAGCAGAGAAACTGATGCAATATAAAGAGGCTGTCCATTTTAAAATGCAATATTAATTAATTAACAAAAGTTTAAACAAATTTTATTCTTCCTATTCCCAAGAATAATATGGCCATCCTGATTTTAAAAATACATGGAGAAAAAATATACTGTTGTGGTCACCAACCCCATATTTCCATGTTTTAAGTATTTAAATTTACTGTTCTGTAACATGATGCCTGGCTACTAAGTAAATTCCTGAATATTGATAGGGATTTATACATCTTTGGTTTTGATGCTATAACAGAAAAAGATACAGTAACATTAAAATTGTATACCCTTGAAGAATAATACCTTTAATTTATTTGCATAAGACTTTCATAGTTAATGTAACTTACAATGTAAAGACTTTCATCATTTCATTAAAGTAATATAAAAGTGAAATAAATACATCACTGTTGTTAAATATTGTGTTCTTATTTGTAAAATATCAACATCAAAATGTAATTGCTAGTATTTTATTATTTATTTTTCATTTAAATTATTATTTTATTACTCATTTAATTTTTCTTGAATTTTGGTACTTATGGGCTCCATATATTCCTATGAAAGAATGTCAAACATCTTTATGAAAGTCCTTCTATGACTGAAATCCATTTAATTAGCTAATTTAATTTTTTAACTTTCTATCTGGAAATAATTTTAGTCTCATAGAAATTGAAAACATAGTCTAGAGCAAGTTGGGTATACTCTTCACTGAAATTTCCAAACAATAACACAATACTCTAGGTACAATATCAAGACCTGGAAGTTGACACTGACTAACTGGAATAGTCTAGAGGCCTTATGTGGAGTTTACCAACTTTTACATGTACTCCTGTGTGTGTGTGTGTGTGTGTGTGTGTGTGTGTGTGTGTGTGTAGTTTTACACACTTTTACCACATTTATCATTTATAGATTAACACAATCATCACCTCAAACAACATAAAAAAGTCTCCCATTATTACAAAGCAATTTCCTAGTGCTATGCTTCTAATATCTACTCTGACCACGACTTGAGTTCCTGGCAACCACTAATCTGTTCTTGATCTCCATAGTTTAGTCATTTTGAAAATGTTAGATAGATGGAATCCAGCAATATGTAAATTTTTTAGGTTTTAAAAAATTAACTTTTTTTATATCCAATATAATGCCCTAAAGCATTTCATCCAACAAGTTTTTGATTATATCAGTACCCAAGTTCCTTCTATGGAAGACCTGCTGCTGCTAAGTCGCTTCAGTCGTGTCAGACTGTGTGATCCCATAGATGGCAGCCCACCAGGCTCCCCTGTCCCTGGGATTCTCCAGGCAAGAGTACTGGAGTGGGGTGCCATTGCCTTCTCTGATGGAAGACCTAGGATTCTAATTTAAAAAGCTGACATCATGATGTAATTCAAATACCAGGTAGCTTTTGAATGGGAAAATATTTTATTTTTAAATTTTACCAGCTAGCTTATAAATTATTAAGTATATACCTTTTTATTTAAATGTGATGAGTAACACTAAATATCTTCAATGTTTTAAACCAAACATCTGCTTCACATCCAGACTTGTACACATGGCACAGTTTATGTTAGTTTTCCCTTAAAGTGCTTACTTTGTTGAAAAACAAAATTGTTCTCATAAAACTGGCAGCTGCTTTTAAAAAGCGATGCTTCTTGAGGTCTAAAGCAAACCCCTGGGGAATAGTGAAATGCATATGACCAGAAGGAAAATCAACCTGTATTTAATATTTATATGTATGCCAGCTTACATTATCATTGACTACTGTGAAAACTGAGGCAAAAATTCTAATTCTAAAATGTCTTGGCTTTGTTGATAGGAGCTATATATTTTATTCTTAAATAAAAATGTTTTTAAAATAAACTAACATTAAAAAATCTGTCCATTATGTTCAATAGCTCATAAAATGATACATTGCAGTTCACTGGATATCTTCAGTGCTAGATTCTTCTGCCAAAAGAGAAATTGAGTTAGTAACAAAAGGCCTTCTGCTTTGAAGCAGTCACCGTTTATCAAGAAAAGCTCTGGGGATTGCTGCATAAAAATGAAGAGGAGCTTAGTTTTTTCTCAGTGTGGTAGTTAGCCTAAAAGATGCACCTTGATGACCTCCTTGTTCTAACGCTCCCATCTGCCACTTCCAACCAAGACTGTTAGTCTCCGACAGCATAAGACAGAAGAGGTGGTATGTCACAGGTCACTTTGGAGATTACATAATAAAAGACTGAAAGTTTTTGACATATCATGAGGATATTCAGGGAACCTATGGAGAAACTAATTAAGCAAAAATAATGAAGTCTGTAGCCAAGAGCCAGTGAGAACGGAAGCCTATTGACAACCACATGAGAGAGTTTGAAAGAAGCTTTACTGAGGCCTTGCTGATCACTTGAACACAGATTCATGAGGGGCTCTGAGTCAGAACCATCCAGCTTGCTGCCCTAGTTTCATGATCCAAAGGGATTGTGATGCAATAAATTTTTATATTTAGTTTTAAAATGAGAAACTGGTGAATAATTCGGTATGGGGCAATAGACAACTGGTATGTTGCCAACAGAATGCCACACAGCAAAACTGTAATATGTGGGAGTGACTTTGAAAATGGCAGTGGACAGAAGCTGAAAAGGCTGTAAGGATTCTGAGGAAAGATAAAGTGAAAACTTTAGCTGTGAATGCACCACTCATGGAATTTGGGCTCTGATGAGGTTCCGATGAAAGCTTAACAGAAAGTGAGAAAAATCTTGTCAGAAACCATAGGAAAGCAGATCAATGCTATTAGCAAGTGGCCAAACATTCAGCAGCCTTATTTCCACAGTAACATAGAAGGTAGAAAATGCAACTAAAAGACTAGGCAATCTAGCTCAGATTTCCAGGCACACAACTGAAAGTCTTTGTTTCTTCTTGCTGCTTATAGCAAAATATAAGAGAGGAGTGATAAACTAAATGAATGAATGTTAAATTAAAAGGAGCTAGGACTTACATGAATCAAAGATTCTCAATCTCTTAAAAATAGCAAATTAGGCTAAAATTTACAAAGGTTTTCCAATATAATGTCACGTCCAGGACACTTACAGAAAACCATGATCTAAAGATGAAACTGAAATTTGATTATAAAATTTTAAGACTCTGGAGATATAAAAAGTGTTGTCTCCAAGAACTGTTCAGAAAGAAGGCTCTTTATAGGAATTAAGGGTGTCCTGAAAGATTTTATCAACAATTGAAAGTGAAACTGATGTAATACTACTTTATTCAATGAGTAAGAGAGAAGCAGCAGGAAAAATTCCTGAACGACTCAATCACTCCCAATAAACTAAAATATTCATCTTTTTGTATAATTTCAACAAAAGAAACATAATAAACTCCTGAACACAGCTATGAACATAAAATCTAGAATCCAAATAGTTCTCTGCATTTTCAGTGAGCGCACCAGACGCTCCCAGTTGACTCCCTCCTCCTTTCCTCTCCTATTTCTCCTACCACAGTTCTATACACAGCACTTCTAACTTTATGTTCTTTTAAAAATTCTAGTAAGATCATGTCACTTCTTACTCTAAATCCTGTAACTTCTCCATTTCACTCAGTGTAAAAGTCAAATTTTCAAGAATTTGGAATGTAGAATTCGACACGATTTGGCCCTACTGCCTGCTGACCTCATTTCCTATTGTTACTTTATACTCAGAGGAGAGAATGCCCAACTGGAAATTTAATAGAAACATTAAAGAAAGATAAGAAAAAATAGCCAGGATAATGAAATAAAATAATGAGATAAGTGAAAGAATCAGGGAGATTATATTTATAAGGGAAGACAAGGAGATTCAAAACCACTGAGTATATTTAGAAAAGGCAGAGGAACCAGAGATCAAATTGCCAACATCCATTGAATCATAGAGAAGCAAGAGAATTCCAGAAAACATTTACTTCTGCTTCACTGACTATGCAAAAGGCTTTGACTGTGTAGATCACAACTAACTGTGGAAAATTCTTCAAGAGATGGGAATACCAGACCACTTTACCTGCCTCCTGAGAAATGTGTATGCAGGTCAAGAAGCAACAGTTAGAACCTGACATGGAACAATGACTGGCTCCAAATTGGGAAAGGATATGTCAAGGTTTTATACTGTCACCCTGTGTATTTAACTTATATGCAGAGTACATCATGGGAAATGCTGGGCTGGAGGAAGCACAAGCTGGAATCAAAATTGCCAAGAGAAATATCAACAATCTTAGGTACATAAATGGCACCACCTTTATGGCAGAAAGCAAAGAGGAACTAAAGAGCCTCTTGATGAAGGTAAAAGGGGGGACTGAAAAAATTGACTTAAAACTCAACATTCAGAAAACTAACATCATGACATCTGGTCCCATCACTTCATGGCAAATAGATGGGGAAACAATGGAAACAGTGACAGATCTTATTTTCTTGTGCTCCAAAATCACTGCAGATGGTGACTGCAGCCTTGAAATTAAGACACTTGCTCCTTGGAAGAAAAGCATGTGACACACCTATTAATTAAGCACTTTGCTGACAAAGATCTATATAGCCAAAGCTATATAGTCGTCCCAGTAGCCATGTACAGAATTGAGAGATGGACCATAAAAAAAGCTGAGCACCAAAGATTTGATACTTTCAAACTATGGTGTTGGAGAAGACTCTTGAGATTCCCTTGGACTGCATGGAGAACAAACCAGTCAATTCTAAAGGAAATCAACTCTGTATATTCACTGCAAGGACTGAGGCTGAAGCTCCAATACTTTAGCCACCTGATGTGAAGTCAGACTTATTAGAAAAGACCCTGATGCTGGGAAAGATTGAAGGCAGGAAGAGAAGGGGACAACAGAGGATAAGATGGTTGGATGACATCACTGACTCAATGGATTTGAGTTTGAGCAAGCTCTGGGAAATTGTGAAGGACAGGGAAGGCTGATGTGCTGCAGTCCATGGGGCTGCAGAGTCAGACAGGACTGAACAACTGAACAACAACATATGTACCTCCTGTTGAGTAGCCCCACTTCTCATAAGCCCCAAATTATTCATAAACACATATATTAAACTTAATGATTTTAATGACTATTTATCAAATGTAAATGAACAACCAAGGATATCCAGATACTTGTGAAAATACTCTTATCAGAAAGGAAAATAACAAAAGTATCATAGGACAAAGAGAGAGCAGAAGAAAACTTTAAAAAACAGATTAAATTTTAAGATCATTAAGATAAGATATCATTTTTAAAAGTCAAGAATAAGAGCCTATGTGATATGAAAATTAAATGTTAAGTAAAAAGTCCTTACATATTCAAATTGGCTATTTTAAATTAAAACAAAATTAACAGAATAGAAACATTAAATGATTTTAAAAATCCCCTCAAATGACAGAGATTGAAAATGAGAGAAAAGATAAAAAAACAGAAGTTATGACCAGAATAGCCAGCAACTAAGGTGAAATCTGAGAAGGATAAATTAATGCAAATAAAAACAGATATTGAGGGATTACAAGAGTAAACCATGGAGGAAATTTTCCACAAATGTGAAACAAGTCTCTAAAGTCAAAGGGTCAGCTTAGTATTCAGCATAACTTTAAAAAATGACTACCACAGAAGAATATCCTAATGAAAATGAGAACACAAATGATAGCTTTAAAAAAACATGAAAGTGTGAGAGAGCACAAATTACATGTCAAGAAACAGAAATCTGAAGAGAATCGATCTGCTCAACAGCAAGTCTAAATACATTTAAGGATGTGAAGCTATGCCTTGAGAATTCTAAAGAAGTATGTGCAACATTAAGAGAATCAAAATGTCAACTTTCTTGAATCATTCTTAGAAAACAGTGCAGAATTAGCTTGAGCAGAACAAATAAGCAAGAATAATCTAAGATTTTATAAGACATGGGATTCAGGAAATCTGAAATCTAAACTAGAAGGAAAGAGAATCCTAGGATTAGAGCTGTGGAGCAGACCATAAGAACCTTCATAACTGGAAAAGCAGGCAGACCTATATTTCAGAAAAAAAAGAAAAAACCTTGTAATTTACTTCATTTGTTTGTAATTCTGGAAAACATATTAATAAATATTTGAAATATTTAAGAAAGTGTATATATAAACATACGTGTATGTGTTTATATATATATATATATATATATATACATACACATATATACACATATATAGAGAGAGACAAATAAAGAATTTTTTTGCAAGGTACATGATAAATCATGTATCTTTTAAGTAAGCTGTTGTTCAGTTGCTCAGTCATATCTTACTTTTTATGACCCCATGGACTGCAGCACACCATGCTTCCCTGTCCTTCACCATCTCCCAGAGCTCGCTCACTCATTTCCACTGAGTCAGTGATGCTATCCAACCATCTCATCTTTTTCCCTCCTGCTTTCAGTCTTTCCCAGCATCAGGGTCTTTTCTAATAAGTCAGCTCTTTGCATCAGGTGGCCAACGTATTGGAGCTTCAGCTTCAGCATCAGTCCTTCCAATGAATAATCAGAGTTGATTTCCTTTAGGATTGACTAGTTTGATCTCCTTGCAGCCCAAGGGACTCTCAGGAGTCTTCTCCAACACCACAGTTCAAAAGTATCAATATTATAGGGGGTGAATAAATACTAGGAGAGAGCAGGCAGACAACTGAAGTTTGACACCAAAAATTTTAAACATAATACAAGAAGTAAAAAAAAATGATGACTTTTAAAATTCCAAGTAACAGCAGAGTATAAATAAAATATTTGCCTGTCTGTCTAGAGAGACAAATATTGCAGTGTAACTAATAACACTGAAAATGGTTTCCTCTGGAAATGATTAAAAAATTACAACTCTGAGATAGGCTTTTTAGCATTCTTTGATATATTAAATGCTTACTTTTTAATATAATAAAAATTTAATTTGAAAAATAATAATAAATAATGGAGCAACACTGTCTCTTCAACAAATGGTGCTACAGGGACTTCCCTGGCTGTCCAGAGGTTAAGACTTCACCTTCCAATGCAGTGTGCATGCTCAGTCAATAAGGCATGTCCAACTCTTTGCAACCCTATGGACTGTAACCCACCAGGCTCCTCTGTTCATTGGATTTTCCAGCCAAGAATACTGGAGTGGGTTTCTATTTCCTTCTCCAGGGGATGTTCCTGACCCAGGGATCAAGCCCATGTCTCCTGCAGCTCCTGCTTGGCAGGCAGATTCTTTATCACTGTGTCAACTGGGAAGCCTGGAGAAAGCCATAATTCAAAAAGATACATGCACCACAATATTCATCGCAACACTATTTACAATAGCCAGGACGTGGAAGCAACCTAAATGTCCACTGACAGATGAACGGACAAAGATGTGATGTACGTATACAATGGAATACCACTCAGCCATAAAAAAATGCAATAATACCATTTGCAGCAACATGGATGGACGTAGGGATTATCATACTGAGTGAAGTGTATCAGACAGAAAAAGACACATAAACGATATCACCCATATTTGGAATCTAAAAACTGATACAAATAAACTTATTTACAAAACAGAAACAAACTCATAGACATAGCAAATGAAATAATGGTTACCAAAAGAGAAAGGGGGGAGGGATAAATTAGGAGTTTGGAATTAAACAAATACATACTGCTATATATTAATATAAAATGTGTAAGTAACAAGGATTCATTGTGTTACACAGGAAACTATATTCAATATCTTGCAATAACCTATAATGGAAAAGAATCTGGAAAAGACTATATATATATATGTATATATGTGTGTGTGTATATATATATATATATATATATATATATAAATGCATGATGTATGTCTAACTGAATCACTTTGTTATATACCTGAAACTGATACAACATTGTAAATCAACTATAGTTTGTTAAAAACTTGAATTAAAAATAAGAAATTAACCCTCAGTAAAGATGATACAAATGAATAAAACGCAATAAGAGCCAATCTTACTTGGTTTTCAGACCTGCATAGTCTGGCTATAAGGGAAAGAGAAACATATATTGGTAGTAGCTTCAAAATATACCCTAGCTCCTGTAAGACATGACTCTAATGCTGCTGTTTAGCATATATACTACAACTACATCCTTGTAGGCCATTGCATTGTTCTTTCAGGAAAGCTGAGTCCATAGATATGAGTCCAACGCTGGCTTTATTTCCATGTGAAATGCATTTCTTTTTCAGAAGCAATATTGCGTTAGACAGCAATAGAGTGAGTAAGGTATTCCATAAGTCTGCATATGGTGATGCTGCCAGCAACACTTTGAAGAGGAAAATCAAATCCATTCCCTGACTACTTGTCTAGTCCAGTAAAGACAAACTGTTGTCCCTCTGTAATGGAAGGATTCCAATGTAATCAACGTAACAACAGATGGAAGGCTGCTTCACCCAAGAGAATAATGAAACAGATTCAGCATTGGTTTCTGCTGTTGGAAAGCAGCCACTTAGTTAATGGCCAGACCTGTTGCAGGGATAAATCATATTCTTGAGTTTAACACAGTTTCTATGCCTACCCTGTATCTACACACTATATAGGACCCTTGAGCAAGCAGAGGGTGGCTGGAAAAACAGGCTGATAGACAGGCCAATAGGCTGATAGACATCCAGAGGTAAAGTCATATCGGATACCTGTTACTTCTCTTTAAGGGATGTCTTTTGATAAGCATCAACAAAGGATATTAATATTATTGCCATCTTGGCTCATTTTAATTAGTTCATACATAAAATTCTGCTTGAGAGGTTTCTGTCCTATATGTTCAAATCTTGCTCCATTCATGTCCTTGACCATCAAGGAAAATTGTAGGCTCCTTCTTATAAATTAAGATACAAACCTCTGACCATATTTTATTCCAGGCAAGGTTGATAAACAATTGCATTGTTTGATGTTTCACCCACTAGGAACATTTCTCATGACCACTTCATTATACATATACTCCTGATATAATAGTATTGGAGGGGCTATATTGGGGCTATAATAGTATTGGAGGAAGTAATTAATAAGATAATGCGATTGGAGGTGATAATTTTATTTCTTTTTTGAGTTGTTTTATTCAGTGGGAATTTTCACAACTTCAGGACTGGGAGACAGCATCTCAAGTAGTCCTGAGAAAACTTCTCCGAGGAAGAGGGGAGAGGAGTCAGGTGGCACAGAAGTTTGTGACAAAAGGCAGGTAGTCTGAACATCAAAAATAATTTTGTGAATTAAAACCAGATATCCCAAGTTAAGGAATTTAGCTCTTTCCTATGTACAGGAAGATGCAAGAGTCTGAGCTCATTAAAATCATTCCTTTCATATGCATTCCTGCTATCTGGGGCCAGCATCCTGTTTCACATCCAGAATTCCTCAGTGCTCAGGGTAGGTAGGGGCTACAGACTGATGGCTACCAGATCACACACATGTTATCTGGAGGTAATCATTTTAAATATTTAAATATTTAAATATTGCAAAGCTACTTCTATTTGCATGTGACAATATACAAAGTGCATAATGTCTAACTATACAGTAAAATATACTATATATGTATATTATACTAATATACTAATAAATATACTATGTACTATAAATATATAGCATAATATACTAATAAATCAATAGAAGAAGTATGAAAAAAACAATAGCACATGTCTTAGCTATTGTAAACAATGCAGCGATGAACATTGGGGTACACGTGGCTCTTTCAATTCTGGTTTCCTTGGTGTATATGCCCAGCAGTGGGATTGCCGGGTCATATGGCAGGTCTATTTGCAGCTTTTTAAAGAACCTCCACACTGTTTTCATAGTGGCTGTACTAGTTTGCATTCCCACCAACAGTGTAAGAGAGTTCCCTTTTCTCCACATCCTCTCCAGCATTTATTGCTTGTAGACTTTTGGATGGCAGCCATTCTGACTGGTGTAAAGTGGTACCTCATTGTGGTTTTGATTTGCATTTCTCTGATAATAAGTGATGTTGAGCATCTTTTCATGTGTTTGTTAGCCATTTTTATGTCTTCTTTGGAGAAATGTCTGTTAAGTTCTTTGGCCCACTTTTTAATTGGGTTGTTTATTTTTCTAGAATGGAGCTGCAGGAGTTGTTTGTATATTTTTGAGATTAATTGTTTGTCTGTTGCTTCATTGGCTATTATTTTCTCCCATTCTGAAAGCTGTCTTTTCACCTTGCTTATAGTTTCCTTTGTTGTGCAAAAGCTTTTAATTTTAATTAGGTCCCATTTGTTTATTCGTGTTTTTATTTCCAATATTCTGGGAGGTGGGTCATGGAGTATCCCGCTTTGGATTATAGCAGAGAGTGTTTTGCCTATGTTATCCTCTAGGAGTTTTATAGTTTCTGGTCTTATGCTTAGATCTTTAGTCCATTTTAAGTTTATCTTTGTGTATGGTGTTAGAAAGTGATCTAGTTTCATTCTTTTACAAGTGGCTGTCCAGTTTTCCCAGCACCACTTGTTAAAGAGGTTGTCTTTTCTCCATTGTATATTCTTGCCTCCTTTGTCAAAGATAAGGTGTCCATAGATGCGTGGATTTATCTCTGGGCTTTCTATTCTGTTCCATTGATCTATATTTCTGTCTTTGTGCCAGTACCATACTGTCTTAATGACTGTGGATTTGTAGTATAGCCTAAAGTCAGGTAGGTTGATTCCGCCAGTTCCATTCTTCTTTCTCAAGATTGCTTTGGCTATACGAGGTTTTTTGTATTTCCATACAAATTGAGAAATTATTTGTTCTAATTCTTTGAAGAAGACCTCTGGTAGCTTGATAGGAATTGCATTGAATCTATAGATTGCTTTAGGTAGTATACTCATTTTCACTATATTGATTCTTCCAATCCA
>ML661338.1:26497426-26786778 GCA_007570785.1 Antilocapra americana | reverse complement strand
AAAAAAAAAAAACAATAGCACAGTGTGAAATTAACATACACAAATGAATATTCTACCTAAATAAAAATAAACAATTAAATATATAATAAAAGATATGACCCCATATATAGTAGTAACAAAAAGTGTAAATACACATGAATAATCTTAGTAAGAAATGTGAAAAACTTAGTGAGATTCAATCGATTATACACAGATTTTTTCTGCTCTTCTTTTCTCTGATTACACACTTACATTGTCCTTCTGATGTCCTTGAAGTCAGGCATGGTCATTCAGTAATACAGGACAATGATGTCAGACAGATGTCGTAAGAGTCACTTCCCTCACAAGGAAGTGCATCTATTTTTATAATCTCTGAATGAATTTGTTTCTTAGAGGAGAAAAACAAAAACCCATATTTAAGAGTGTGGCATTGAGAAAATCCTTTGAATTGAGAAGCATATAATCATCTGATGACATGGTCACAGGTTAAGTCTCTGGACCATTTTTGTCCAAGTAAACTTTCTTAAGAATAGAATTATTCTATTCTCTGCAGCCCAATATGGTAGCCACTAGCCTTATGTGGGTGAAAGTGAAAGTAGCTCAGTCCTCTCAGACTCTGCAATGCCGTGGACTACAGAGTTCATCTAATTCTCCAGGCCAGAATAATAGAGTGGGTAAGAAAGGCAATGTCAAAGAATACTCAAACTACCGCACAATTGCACTTATCTCACACGCTAGCAAAGTAATGTTCAAAATTCTCCAAGCCAGGCTTCAACAGTATGTGAGGCATGAAATTCCAAGTGTTCAAGCTGGATTTAGAAAAGGCAGAGGAACCAGAGATCAAATTGCCAACATCTGTTGTGTCATCGAAAAAGCAGGAGGGTTCCAGAAAAACATCTATGTCTGCTTTATTGACTACACCAAAGCCTCTGACTCTGTGGATCACAACAAACTGTGGAAAACTCTTAAAGAGATGGGAATACCAGACGAGCTGACCTGCCTCCTGGGAAATCTGTATGAAGGTCAAGAAGCAACAGTTAGAACTATATATGGAACAACAGACTGGTTCCAAATAAGGAAAGGAGTACATCAAAGGTGTATATTGTCACCCTGCTTATTTAACTTATATGCAGAGCAAATCATGAGAAATGCCAGAATGGATGAAACACAAGCTGGAATAAACATTGCCAGGAGAAATATCAATAACCTCAGATAAGCAGATGACAACACGTTTATGGCAGAAAGTGAAGAAGAACTAAAGAGCCTCTTGATAAAACTGAAAGAGGGGAGTGAAAATGTTGGCTTAAAACTCAACATTTCGAAAAACTAAGATCATGGCATCCGGTCTCATCATTTCTTGGCAAGTAGATGGGGAAGCAATGGAAACAGTGACTGACTTTATTTTCTTGGGCTCCAAAATCTATGCAGATGGTGACTGAAGCCATGAAATTAAAAGATACTTGCTCCTTGGAAGAAAAGCTATGATGAACCTAGACAGAATATTAAAAAGCAGAGACATTACTTTGCTACAATGGTCCATCTAGTCAAAGCTATGGTTTTTCCAGTAGTCATGTAGACATGAGAGTTGGCCTATAAAGAAAGCTAAGCACTGAAAACCTGATGCTTTTGAACTGTGGTGTTGGAGAAGACTCTTGTTAGTCCCTTGCTTTGCAAGGAGATCCAACCAATCCATCCTAAAGGAAATCAGTCCTGAATATTCATTGGAAGGACTAATGAGGAAGCTGAAACTCCAGTACTTTGGCCACCTGATGTGAACAATTGACTCATTGGAAGAGACCGTGATGCTGGGAAAGATTGAAGGCAGGAGGAGAAGGGGACTACAGAGGATGAGATGGTTGGATGGCATCACTGACTCAATGGAAATGAGTGTGAGCAAGCTCCAGAAGTTGGTGATGGACAGGGAAGCCTGGCGTGCTGCAGTCCATGGGGTCACAAAGAGTCAGTCACAGCTGAGTGACTGAACTGAACTGAACTGAGCCTTTCCCTTCTCCAAAGGATCTTCTCAACCCAGGGATCAAACCCAGGTCTCCCATATTGCAGGTGTATTTTTTACCAGCCGAACTACAAGGGAAGCCAAAGAATACTGGAGCGGATAGCCTACCCTTCCTCCAGCGGATCTTCCCCACCCAGGAATTGAATCCGAGTCTCCTGCATTGCAGGCAGATTCTTCACCAACTGAGCTATCAGTGAAAATGAACAGTATAAAAGTGCCTAATAGGACTGAGAGAAGATGAAATTTAAATCTAATTTATCTTAACTTGGGCTTCTCTGGCGGCTCACTTGGTAAAGAATCTGCTTGCAGTTCAGGAGACCTAGGTTCTATCCGTGGAGAAGGGACAAGCTACCCATTCCAGTATTTTGGCCTGGAGAAATCCATGGACTACATCCCATGGGGTCACATAGTGGGTCATGACTGAGCAAAATTTCACTTTCATGTGAAATGGAGTATTTCTTGCTCTACCAGTAAACAAGGCTTTTCTGAGCCCAGGTGAAACAAAGCCAGCTATTAGGAAGCCATCAGCTACTTCCTCTCTGGTAAGCACTGAGGACCTGGGGGGATGTGAGAGGTGGCCATCTGCCACATGTGCCATCTCTTGTGGTAAACAAGTAATTAGTATGTGAACAATAAAGTAGGACAGGCCCCAGAGAGCTAGATCCATATGA
This sequence comes from Antilocapra americana, assembly GCA_007570785.1. NCBI lineage: Eukaryota > Metazoa > Chordata > Mammalia > Artiodactyla > Antilocapridae > Antilocapra > Antilocapra americana. The sequence continues at coordinate 26,784,114 of ML661338.1, read as the reverse complement.
AAGAAATGCTTTCAGCAAGCCTGGACACTTGTTTCTTCCAACACATAGAAGATCACTAAATCTCTTCATGTGAGGGATTTAGTTTTCTCTGAAATAACAGTAATCTTTTAAAATTCAGATTACCTGCTCCTTGATGCAAACTTGTATATAGCCTGGATCCTCCCCTGTCTCCTCAGAGTCAGTTCTCTCAGGGTCACTTGAGATACTGTCTCCCTGGCTGGAGCACTAACATTCCCATGGAATAAAATCTAACTCTCAATGTTGAGAGAGAGAGAGAGAGAGAGAGAGAGTGTGTGTGTGTGTGTGTGTGTCTCTCTGTGTGTGTGTGAGTGTGTGTGTATGTGTGTGTATAAAATATATTTGATAAATATTTTGTAGTCCACACTTACAGAATTTAAATTCAAATAGCCACAAGTAACTAGCTGACTAATGGTTATCGGAATGAATAGTGCATGTCTGGACTGATAGCATAAACTACTGTGGTAAGGATAAAAGTAGCAGGACTTTTCCCCTCATTTTAGCTTCATTCTCTTTCAATGAGTCTTTGCTATGTTGCATTTGGCAACTCAAATTCTGTATTTTGAGAACAAAATTTGATTTGGAAACCACTTGAGAGATCAGGAATTAGCATGTTCTTAAAATTTGCTGACTGGACTTTGATAATCTTCTAAATTGTAATAGGTTGTAAAATCAGATACAAAACTTGGCAGCAATTCACATCAAACAGTGGAGTCTTGTGTTCTTTCCTACACGGACTCTGGTCTTAAGATTGTGACCTGCTTTTTGTCCAATGAGATAAACTAGCCATGGTCAGTCAAGCAGACCTGGGAGAACCATCAAGCTGATCTCAGAACAAACTGCCAGCATATAAATTGTGAACTAAGTAAATGATTTTTGTTTTAAGCTTTTAAGTTCAAGGGCAGTCTGCTATGTAGCAAAACTACTAATAACAAATATTTTGTTAACTCTTGGGCTCTTTAAAAATGGAAGACTTCATGGAAGTCTTTAAAAATGGAAGCAAATGAATAGAATTTCTCATTCCCTGATGTTAACTATTCCAATTCCTGTAAGAATTAAGGTGAATCTCCTGATAGAACTTCAACTCCTCCCAGCTACTGAAACTATTTTAGGTTGATAATTAACAAATTAAGAAAATGGAGTGAAGGGGACTGGCAATCATGGTCCCTGATCTGTAACTTAAGACATTTTGGTCACTGGATACATAAAGTCAGTTTAACAAGAAAACTAATATTTCATATATTAACTCCTTTGTATTTAACATATCTATACATAAATTTACAAGTATATTTATATTCAGTTGTCCTGGGAATTTGAAAATAAAAAATGATTAATATTTAAAATAATAGCATTGCCATATTATTTTAGAGTATCTATTCACTGAAGCATCATAATTTGTCCATCTCTTTTCAAGTTACTGGTATGCTATTTCAGATATAATTAGGAAACGGAGGTTGAAAAAACAGTATTTTTCAGACTTAGTTATTTGGCCTCAGACTTGCGCTTTGTAGCTAATACAATTAATGTACGTTCCAATGTATTTTGGGTTTCCCTAGTAGCTTAGCTGGCAAAGAACCTGCTTGCAAGGCAGGAGACCTCAGTTCTATTCCTGGGTTGGGAAGATTCCCTGGGAGAAAGGATAGGCTACCCACTCGAATATTCTTGGGCTCCCCTGGTGGCTCAGGTGGTAAACAATCCACCTGCAATGAAGGAGACATGGGTTCGATCCCTGGGTTGGGAAGATCCCCTAGAGGAGGTCATGGCAACCCACTCTAGTATTCTTGCCTGGAGAATCCCATGGACAGAGGAGCCTAGCAGGCTACAGTTCATGGGGTCTCAAAGAGTCAGACATGACTGAGTAACTGAGCACAATATAGCAATTTATTTCTGAGAATTTTGGGGGCCAAATCTGTTATTTCCCACCAGGGATCCCAAAATGAACTCACAGGAACAATGGCTGATAGTGCAAGAGAAGCCCCACGCTGGTGCGGGCTGCCTCCTTCCCATGAATACTGATCTGATAGGGAGTCGGCATTAGGGCTGGCATTGCCTATGACCGGAGGCTAGTCTACTGATACTTAATTTTAGGGCTGAGTTAAAAAGTTGATTATCATTTGCAACTTAACTTTTATCAGCAAAGAGTAATTTTTTGAACTTCATCTCTTTTGATATAGTCCCCATTTTTTCCAGAATTTGGATAATATATTAATCACAGTAAGTTAAGACCAAACATACACACATACATACAACTCATGCTACATATTCAGTGCAAGCTGTCAATAAATATCAGCTCTTCATAGTAATTCTGAACTCATGATGACAAAGGCTCCATAATCATGTTACTGCATCATCTGGATACCAGAGTCTCCTCAATCAGCACTGCAGTGCAAGAAACAGCTTGAGAGACAAGTACCAGCAGTGTCATGATTTGGTTTTAAAGTGGCACAGATAATTTACATCACCATTTTATCATAGAGAATCGTCAGGCAGTCATACCTAATTTCAAAATGGTGGGGAAAAAATTCACAACCTCATATTCAAAGACTTTCTCCCTTTGTTGTGCAGAGATTTTAATTTTAATTAGGTCCCAATTGTTTATTCGTGCTTGTATTTCCGATATTCTGGGAGGTGGGTCATAGAGGATCCTGCTTTGGTTTATGTCAGAGAGTGTTTTGCCTATGTTATCCTCTAGGAGTTTTATAGTTTCTGGTCTTATGCTTAGATCTTTGATCCATTTTGAGTTTATCTTTGTGTATGGTGTTAGAAAGTGATCTAGTTTCATTCTTTTACAAGTGGCTGTCCAGTTTTCCCAGCACCACTTGTTAAAGAGGTTGTCTTTTCTCCATTGTATATTCTTGCCTCCTTTGTCAAAGATAAGGTGTCCATAGATGCGTGGATTTATCTCTGGGCTTTCTATTTTGTTCCATTGATCTATATTTCTGTCTTTGTGCCAGTACCATACTGTCTTGATGACTGTGGCTTTGTAGTACAGCCTAAAGTCAGGTAGGTTGATTCCGCCAGTTCCATTCTTCTTTCTCAAGATTGCTTTGGCTATACGAGGTTTTTTGTATTTCCATACAAATTGTGAAGTTATTTGTTCTAATTCTCTGAAAAAGACCTCTGGTAGCTTGATAGGAATTGTACTGACTCTATAGATTGCTTTGGATAGTATACTCATTTTCACTATATTGATTCTTCCAATCCACAAACACGGCACATTTCTCCATCTATTTGTGTCCTCTTTGATTTCTTTCATCAGTGTTTTATAGTTTTCTATATACAAGTCTTTTGTTTCTTTAGGTAGAAATACTGCTAAGTATTTTATTCTTTTTGTTTTGATGGTGAATGGAATTGTTTCCTTAATTTCTCTTTCTGTTTTCTTGTTGTTAGTGTATAGGAATGCCAGAGATTTCTGTGTGTTAATTTTGTATCCTGAAACTTTTCTATATTCACTGATTAACTCTAGTAATTTTCTGGTAGAGTCCTTAGGGTTTTCTATGTAGAGGATCATGTCATCTGCAAACAGGGAGAGTTTTACTTCTTCTTTTCCAATCTAGATCCCTTTTATTTCTTTATCTGCTCTGATTGCTGTGGCCAAGACTTCCAAAACTATGTTGAACAGTAGTGGTGAGAGTGGGCACCCTTGTCTTGTTCCTGACTTCAGGGCAAATGCTTTCAGTTTTTCACCATTGAGGATAATGTTTGCTGTGGGTTTGTCATATATAGCTTTTATCATGTTGAGATATGTTCCATCTATTCCTGCTTTTTGGAGGGTTTTTATCATAAATGGATGTTGAATTTTGTCAAAGGCTTTCTCTGCATCTATTGAGATAATCATGTGGTTTTTATTTTTCAATTTGTTACTATGGTTTATCACATTGATTGATTTGCGAATATTGAAACTATGAGCAAGGTGAAAAGACAGCCTTCAGAATGGGAGAAAATAATAGCCAATGAAGCAACGGACAAACAATTAAAGTCAAAAATATACAAGCAACTCCTGCAGCTCCATCCTAGAAAAATAAACGACCCAATCAAAAAGTGGGCCAAAGAACTTAACAGACATTTCTCCAAAGAAGACATAAAAATGGTTAACAAACACATGAAAAGATGCTCAACATCACTTATTATCAGAGAAATGCAAATCAAAACCACAATGAGGTACCACTTTACACCAGTCAGAATGGCTGCCATCCAAAAGTCTACAAGCAATAAATGCTGGAGAGGATGTGGAGGAAAGGGAACCCTCTTACACTGTTGGTGGGAATGCAAACTAGTACAGCCACTATGGAAAACAGTGTGGAGATTCCTTAGAAAACTGCAAATAGACCTGCCATATGACCCAGCAATCCCACTGCTGGGCATACACACCGAGGAAACCAGAATTGAAAGAGACATGTGTACCCCAATGTTCATCGCCGCATTGTTTACAATAGCCAGGACATGGAAGCAACCTAGATGCCCATCAACTGATGAATGGATAAGAAAGCTGTGGTACATATACACAATGGAATATTACTCAGCATTAAAAAAAAAATTCATTTGAAGCAGTTCTACTCAGGTGGACAGAACTGGAGCCCATTATCCAGAGTGAAGTAAGCCAGAAGGAAAAACAACAATACAGTATACTAACGCATATATATGGAATTTAGAAAGATGGCAGCAAGAACCCAGCATGCGAGACAGCAAAAGGAACGCAGATGTATAGAACAGACTCGTGGACTCTGTGGAAGAGGGCAAGGGTGGGATGATATGGGAGAATGGCATTGAAACATGTTAATTATCATATGTGAAATCAACCGCCAGCCCAGGATTGATGCTCGGGGCTGGTGCACCGAGATGTCCCGGGGGAGGGAATAGGGAGGGAGGAGGGAGGGTGGTTCTGGAGGGGGAGCATATGTAAACCCATGGCAGTTTCATGTCATTATATGGCAAAACCAACACAATAAAGAAAATTAAAAACAAAACAAAACAAAACAAAAAAAGACTTTCTCCCTTAAAAGAGCTTTACCCTCTGCATCTTGTAAATTTTGTTACGTCTTCAAAATATTTAGCAGCCATTAACCACAAAGAGGGTTGGAAGAGGGGTGTGTTTAATGAGATGAAGTAATGTCTTCTATGGGCTTCCCTGGTGGCTCAGACAGTAAAGAATTTGCCTGCAGTGCAGGAGACCCGGGTTGATAAGACTCTTACCAAAGCTACAAAACCACTATGGGTTTCTCTAGAAGCTCAGAGGTAAAGAACCTGTCCGCAAAGCAGGAACCACCAGAGACATGGGTGATTCAATCCCTGGGTAGGGAAGATCCCCTAGAGGAGGGCATGACAACCCACTCCAGTATTTTCACCTGGAGAATCCCCATGGACAGAGGAGACTGGCAGAGGAGCCACAGGGTCGCAGAGTCTACAACTGAAGCGACTTAGCACAGCACACACACAACGTCTTCTATGCTCTTGTCCACTGCTGATGACACCACTCTAAAGTAGTTGCTGGGACCAGCCGGTGACATTCGGTTCCATGGTATCACATCAGTATCGATATCTGGGTGGTGGTGAGGAGGAATCAGTCTCCAGAACCCCTAAATCTGGAACATTTTTAAATGAAAAACTTTCTTGGGGTGGCCAGCAAGTGCTTGCTGGAACCTCTTCAGTGACCTGGGAAAGGGAAGCTTGCGGAATCCATAAAGCCTGCCTCATCTCACCTTGGGAATGCCATAACCTTGGCAGTGGCAATGGGGCAGTTTTGGTGGGGATGGGGAATTATCTTGATCTCTGCCCTCTCTCTACTTGCCGGGCTTCTCTGCCCTTTTTGGCTCTTCTCTTCTATGTCTCAGCAGCTCCAGGTGGGCCTTTGGATGCTAAAGCTCCAGGAAACTATGAAAGGACATCTTGCATTTGTATCTTCATTACTGATCACGCTGCTGAACACACTCTCTCAGTCAAACAAACCCCTAAGAACTGCTTTTTATGATTGTTGTGGCCACCTCAGATGATCCCGAGAAATCTGGTGTTTTTGTTTGTACCTCTGAGATCTGCTTGCATGAATCCTTGCACTGTTTTGTTTGGCTGTCTGCTGGGGTCACTAAACTCTAAAACAGTGGGAGGTGCTCCTATTGCTGAAGCAGACACAACAACTCAATATAATTTCCTAAGTATAACATTCATATAGAAACACTTTGTAAAACTGGAAATAATTTTATTAGGTTGTAAATCTATGTCATTGAGTCATTTGAAACAGTAATTGTATGTTCCACTGCACTGTCAGTATAAAAATAAGACATACTTATTTATAAATTTATAAATTCTACTGCTTATAGGGCCTTCCTAATGCATTTCAGTGCGTAATATTTACATTTTAAAGCAACATAACTATTTGCATAACAAATCTTGAAATGTACGAAATCACTACGCATATCCACAACTTAACCAACATTACATTGATGAATATATTTTTAAGATAATAGATAAAATGTTTGACGATGCTTTCATTTACTTATGCAGGACTGGCACAATATTGTTAATACCAAAATAGTGTCACATGTTACTAAGACCACATGAGAAAAGTGAAAGTGACAATAGGTAAAGTATGAGAGAGAAAAGAGGAGAAGGCTCACAGGGGCAGGGGGAGAGAGAGAGGGCAGAAGGAAAAAAGGAGAAGAAATGAGAAAAAAGAGAGGAATGGAGAAATGAGGAGAACACATGGAAAGATTTAAAAAAAAATAGCTTTATTTTATCACTGCCCTGGTCAAGGAATTGAATCCATTATCATCATTTCACCAAAGAGGTTTAGGAAAGTAATTCTGTTTGCTCCACTTGGTGTTTATTAAAGAGGAAAGAAAGTGATCACACTCTACTGTCAGCAAAAATTTAATTGTAGTAAAGCACTGAAGCTTAGAAGCATTCATTTTCCTTGGCTAAGTTATCTTCAAACTTGTAAGGGAAATAAACTGAGTTTGTGGGAAGTCTTTGAACGTCTATAAAATAGGGACTATTTGATTTGTCAAAGAGATAGTTCTCATCTTGAATATGATTACACTTCTTTATGTTTTGATCAGTAAATCTTGAAACTAGACCATGTTTCAAAGAACTATAAAACTAGGGTTTTGGTAACTATAAATCAGATGTGTAAAGTCTAGTCTTCATACCAGCATTGTCAGTTTGATTTAAAAATATCTGAAATGTACAAGTCTACCCTTTCCACCATATAAATAGAAGATATAGAAAACTTTATAATAGCGTTCCAACAGAAATACAGAAAAAGACACATCTCCCTGATTCTGACTTCTGCTTCCGCTCTACATCTGCAGAGACACCCAAACACAGACACACAGAGACAGACACAGACTCGAGGACACATATACTTGAGTCTATGAAGGTATGAAAGAATATCTTGCTTTCTGGCTTAACTATAATCTGGACATGAACTCAGTGGTCTACTTAAGAAAGGAACTGTTAGTTGCTCAGCCCTGTCTGACTCTTGAACCCCATGCATGGACTGTAGCCTGCCTACACGGCTGCCTGGCTCCTCTGTCCATGTAACTCTCCAGGCAAGAATACTGGAGTGGGTTGCCATTTCCTTCTCCGGTGGAATTTTCCCATCCGGTCTCCTGCATTGCAGGCAGGTTTTTTACTATCTGAGCCACCGGTGACTCCTGATTTAGGTGGTTTTATTGAGTAACAGGAGAAGGCAATGGCAACCCACTCTAGTACTCCTGCCTGGAAAATGGACGAAGGAGCCTGGTGGGCTGCAGTCCATGGGGTCGCTAAGAGTTGGACACGACTGAGCGACTTTACCTTCACTTCTCACTTCCATGCATTGGAGAAAGAAATGGCAACCCACTCCAGTGTTCTTGCCTGGAGAATCCCAGGGACGGAGGAACCTGGTGGGCTGCTATCTCTGGAGTTGCACAGAGTTGGACACCACTGAAGCGCTTAGCAACAGCAACAACAGCACCTGAGTAACAAATTAATTTTCCAGAAAATGATATAGTTTCTTAAGGCTGCCATACCACAGTCAAGGTATGGCTTAAAACAACAGAAATGTATTCTCTCACGGTTCCTGACACTGAAAGCCAAAATCAAGTGTTGGCAGAGTATGACCCTTCTGGGGCTTTGGGTAAACTCCTTTTATCTCCGTAGCTTCCGGGGGCAAGAGTCAAACCTTGCTGCTACTTAGCCTGCAGCCGCATCACTCCCGTCTCCACCTCTGTCACCACACGGGATCCTCCTCCTGCTTGTGTTCACAATGTCTTTCCCTCCATGCACGCTTGTCTTTCCTTCTTAAAGGAACACCAGTATTTTACACTAAGGACTCACCCACTTCAGTATGAACTCATCTGAGGTAATTACATCTGCAAAGACCCTATTTTCCAGTTGGGTCATTTTCTGGAATTCAAGGCTTCCCAGGTGGCACTAGTAGTAAAGGATCCACCTACCAGTGCAGGACATAAGAGATGCAGGTTCGATCCCTTGATGGGGAAGACCCCCTGGAGGAGGAAATGGCAACCCACTCTAGTATTCTTGCCTGGAGAATCCCATAGACAGAGGAGTCTAGCAGGCTATGGTAAATAGGGTTGCAAAGAGTCGGACACAACCAAAACAACTTACCACACACACACACACACACACACACACACACACACAAATTTAGCATACATTTTTAAGGGATACAATGCAACCTACAACAGTAGATGAAGTTACTTCTTAAATGTACAAAACTATTTACATTTCTGTTATCATATCAGAAAGTCTTTAAAACATACTAGGAACTTCCAAGCTTTCTTTTTAGTATTTATTTTAACTACTAGTAAAAATAATATAAATTAAGCTTGGAAAATGTAAAAATGCATAAACATAAACTTACAATGAAGGCAGTTCCAGTCACCCATAGCAATTAACCCCCAAAAAAAATACTTTGGTATTTAGGTAAAAGCATAAATTAATTCTGCACATACAATTCTATGTTTTATTCTGCACAATATCAAATATACTAGCTGTACTCACAATACGTATCCACTAGCTATAGGGTCATACATTTAAACACCTTTCTATGAATAGTTATTCATTTTGTTCTCAAATATATCCCATTTTAAATATTTTTTGTAGTAAACAGCATCTAAATTCTTTACCTACATTTAATATCATTTTCTTCTTTCTGATTTCTCATGCATTTTCTTCTCCCTCTCTGGTATCTAAGATTATAAACTTCTTTCAGCTTCATGTTATCATTTCTATTCAGCTTTTTGTACCTGATGTCCATCCCCTCTTCTTGAAACACACTTGTCTGAACACTTCATAGGTTACCTCTTTCTAATCCTTCAGGCCTCTCTTTAGGCATCACTCTATAGACAAGCCTTTCCTGACATCTTGCAAAATGGTGTACTAGTTCCTGGTACTGTAATAAAGTCCATAACACAAGTGTTCCTCATTTTTTATTTAATACTGTGAATGGAGGTTCTGTGAGTTTCTTATCTACTCAGCATTCCCCAATGCACAAAATGTATCTGCTCAACAAACATTTTCCAACAGTCCCTATCTTGGAAATGTCACCATCAAACTTCCAGCTTCTAGACCTGCATTCTGAATCTTGGAAGGCTTCTGAGTTACCATCTTGTTCAAAAAATCCACATTATCACTGTATCTTCCTTGATCTACTACAGCACTTAAATAAAATCCACTCTCCACACCCACCCTTTTATAATCCATTCTCAATTTTCAGTGTCTTTTACAAAGATTATTCAAACTATGCAATTTTATTGTTCATAACATTCAATGGCTTTTACTGCTTTCAAGATAAAGAGAAAATCTTTCACATTACTCCAATGTTTTGCCTATAGAACCTAGGTTCCTGCTTAGCCTAATGTCACCAGTTCCTGCCCTATTTTGCCTACTGCAAGCATATGGGCTTTCTTTGAGATCCCCAAAACTGCCATGTTGTCTTCTGTCATAAATAATTTACACAAGTTGTTCCCTTTATAAGAAATGATTATACCTGCTCTAACTCTGTATAAAATGCCCACTCTTTTTTTTAGGTACATAAAATCTTTCATTTGGTGATCAACCCATTCACCTATTAATCAAAAGCATAATGCTTTAACAAGTCACTATGAATATTTAACAAACAGTAGGAAGAAGAAAACTAACATGCATTAAAACCTAAGTGCCAAGCCCTCCTTTTGTTGCTATTTTGCTTTGTTTTTAATTTTTTCTTTCAATTTTATTGAGATATAATTGACATATGGCACTCTTTAAGGTGCACAACATAATGATTTGATTTCTATTGTGAACTGCTTATCACAATAAGTTTAATGAGCATCTAGCAAACTTATATAGATACAAAACTAGAGAAATATCTTTTTCCTTGTGATGAGAATTCCTAGGTTTTACGTTCTTACATAACGTACCTGCATGCTCCGTTGCTTCTGAGTTTTTGTGACCCTATGGACTGAAGCCCGCCAGGTTCCTCAGTCCATGGGATTCTCCAGACAAGAATACTGGGATAGGTTGTCATGCCCTCCTCCAGGGAATCTACCTGACCCAGGGATTGAAACTCTGTCTCCTGCGTTTTCTGCATCACAGGCAGGTTCTTTACCATCGAGCTACTGAGGAAGCCCTCATATATAACATACAGTGGTGTTAATTATATTTATCATATTGCACATTACATCCCTGGTTCTTATGTATATATAACTGCAACTTTCTACCTTCTGACTGCCTCATCCAATTCCCCCTCCTGCCATTGCCCAATCTATTCTTAAAATATCAGTTCTAAGATCATGTGTTCAGAAAAACCTTTTCTGACTTTGCTGACTTCATCAGAGTCCAGTATGTTTGTTCTTAAAGCATGAAAACATGTTATGGATTTCCTTTACAGCATACCATCTAACGTTAGATCTGCCTTTTAACATGCAGATGTAAAGCTGATTCTGGGAGACTTGATACTTACCTGGGGACAGGGTGGATATATGAGTTTGTTTCAGAACTTTACTTGGAAAGAAACACATCTTTGTCTCCAGTTGTTGTATCTCTCATTTCCCAGCAGAGGCCTTGTTTGCTTCCCCTTACTGAGCTCTTCTACCCCCTCACCGAGCCATTCTGTAACTCACAGCGCTTCACAGTGAGCCATGTGTGTTGGAAGGTGGTGGGGGCAGGGGGGACACCTCAATGGACCCTTGAGAGTCTTCTGATTTCAGCCTTGTCACATAAATCTGTTGTTTAATAAGTCCTTTCAACAAGGAATACAGACAAAAGTATATCCAGTTTTGCTTTATTATTAAAAGGTAGTGAAATATTATTTAAAGAAAAAAATATTTGGGGCAGGTGCCTTTTATATCATTGAGTCCTGGTTCATGATATATTAGTTCTCATGGAAAAATTCAAAGTTTATGAAAGGTCAAACCATTAAAAATAAACCATCCTCAGATCCTTTCCACCAAACACATTTTCTCCTCAAAGGCAATCCTAATAATAATGTTTTTTTAAGCTTTCCAGAGATAGAAGAATTTCTATTACTAGGACAGATTTTTTTGACAAAAATTGGTCTGGTCTTGCCAGAATATTGACTAATAGTAATACATTATTAATATACATAAAAGGATCACACGTCTTTATTGTATTATCACTCAGTTCAGCCAAACATTATTGTATTCCCAACTCCCCACATCCCTGTTTCTTTTGCTACCATTTTATAAGACTTTAAAGGGTTCTGCGCTAGGAACTACTTCTCAGTTTCTCAACTTACCTCCTTTCCTGATCAGAATTCAGCATTATTGGTTTTGCTAATTCTGTTACCACTAAACCATCTGTTTTCTAGCTTACAATATTTTGTTGATATATAACATACTTCTCTATCCTCCCTGCCTGCCTGACTTCATGATTCACTTTCTTTTTAATCCTGCTTCCCTTAATCACTTTAGTGAAGTTTCAGAGAGAGAGTGAAATTATATGCACATATCCAACTCACAATTTTAACTGAGAATCTCTCATTGCTTTTAATCTCTTATAGCAGGAGGATTGGAAATTTTTCCTGTGAATGAACAGACAGTAAATAATTTATGCTCTTCCAGTCAATTAGACTCTGTCACACTATGAATTCTGCCTTTGGGCCACAAAGGCAATCATAGACAATACATAAATTAAGAAGCACATTTGTATCCCAAAAACTTTATTCATAAAAGCAGGTGATGGGTAGGATTTAGCCAGTAAGCTATAGATTTTTGATATAGCTTAAAGAACTAATCACTAATCACTTCAATATCTTTTTGCTACATCTTTCTTCTTCAACATGTTCTTAAATGATATAAAGACCAGAACTTTAATCAATCAGTCAATCCTTTTTCTCTCACTCTCTCTCTCTCTCACACACACACAGACAAACACACACACGCATGCACACACAGATACACAAGCACAACCCACCCACACTCCACGTTTCCAGTATGCGGAGCCAGCACAATCCATGACAAAGAATCAGCATATATAATGTCCACCCCACTCTTCTTTTATGTTGAGTCTATTCCTTTGCTCAGGTTGAAAACAGACTCAATCGTGTAATGGAATTGCCAGAGGTGAGAAACTTAAGTCTGGGAAGGTGGGATGAGACGGACAGCTTCTTTCTAAATTAAGGTCCTCCTCTGCAACTTGCTGTGGTTTTCTCTCTTTGAAACTGATGCATAAAGATATACCAGAAGATAGGACTTTCTTACCTAACTAGACCTGTTGTAAGACAGCAGTGAATTGTCTGGGCCTGACAAGGGTTAAAGTTGACCGTTTCTCCTGTGAGTGCTTTCAAGGTGTCCAGCACATTGCCCACTGCTGGTGCCATTCTTACAAGTCCCAGGAGTAAGAGGCAATTACTCTTGGCTCCCCTCAACCTCTTCCTCATTGTTGGTGAACACACAGCTTCCAGCCAGCAAGGGTGTAGCTAGGAAAGTAGTTTATGAGTTTTCATGACTTCTCAGCATCTTTTTTCCTATTGGATTTGGTATGCCAGTTGAAATCGCAACTTACCTCCCCATCTCTCTCTCTCTCTCTCTCTCTCTCTCTCTCTCTCTCTCTCTCTCTCTCTCTCACACACACACACACACACACACACACACACACACACACACCTAATTTACAGCCTAGTTTTTTTCTCGTCCTAGTATTTGTTGTATATTTTGGGGTTTTGAATCATGTCTTCTTTGGGGGATACTGAAAATATTCGATTGGGTTTGTACTTCAAGGTACAAACTCCATATACCTCAGGTAATATCCCCTCACTCAAGTGTTCTCTATAGCCTAAAGATTTTGGTGGTAAAAAAGGAACTGGTTCTGTCTGGCATATTTCTCCTCTGAGTCTGATTTCTGCCTCTCAGGGTCAGATTTAGAGGACAGGGAATAAGACCGAGAATAATATAACTGCACTATTTGGAGGTCCCTTTTGTTTATGAACATCCACTGTCATGACAGGTACTCAAATGCTAGGCATTTTACTGATTATTTCAGTGAATTTGTGAGTTCCACCATCCCCACATGCCAATGCCAATTTTTGGCAAGGGCTATACACCCCTTGACTCGATTGGTTTTCTCCCAGGGTCTCCTTATCCCAGCAGGCATCTGTCTTAGTGCAGTTGTGTTTTAGGCTGTCTCTTGACCCAAAGGAAAACACACACGTTAGCCATGTCAAACTCTATAAAGGCAGGCTGCTCCTACTGCCAACCCTCTCTCCTGGCCCTACTATTTTAGGCTGCTTCAGATGACAGCTCACATTCTGGTTTCTCTTGACAAGCAGCAAGCAGGCATTTTATTATTGCAGGTCAACCCCAGCAAATTCCCGGAATAAACAACATGCTTTCCTATAAACTACTTTGACTCCTGATGGCAACAAGTGGTGAGCCCATGATACCCTGCATCTCTGCATTCATCAGCTAGGGAGAGATCAGCTTTCCCAATATGCATAAAAGATTTCCTTAATACCTGTCTCTGGGACCACACGGTGAAAGAAGCAACTCCTAGAAGGGAGATTAAAGGCACAGTCCATTCTACTTCCCTAGATTCTCATCAAAGGGCATAGCATGTCTACCAAGGGATCTCTTGGAACCATGTAACAAGACCAATTGGCACAGACGCAGTTCTGCCACACTTTGCCCATTTCTGAATAACAAAACAGTGAGCTACAACCTATGAATCCAATTATCTTCTGTTTACATATGAAAGGAAAGAGGGTGAATTCTTGGAATTCAAACTTTCCTCCTTAAAATGCAGTTCATCTGGGGAGCTTATCTTCTACTGATTTAGTATGGTGGAGGATAAATGAAAGATCATTAGAGGTTAATTCTGAGACCAATTTGGCTCTTGTCTCTCTATATATGCATTTATTTAATTTCAATCTTTGGTTTTGCTGAGCTGTGTTTTGCTTTTTTTTTTCTTCTTTCAGATAAAATTTCAGCTCGACATCTAGATCTGTGTGAGCTTTCATAATTTTTTTCTGGAATGTATTGAATCTTTACCAAAAAGATGAAACGGAAGTAATAAAGAAAAATCAGGTTAAGAATGTTAACATTACAAACAGATGAAAATGAAGGTTCGCCAGCTATTCTTTACTGGCTATCCTAACACTGTTCTCTATTACAGGCTTTCTCAATCTTGGCACTACAGATCCTGTGGAAGGCACTATACTCTTTGCAGGGATCTGTCCTGGGCAGCACAGCATGTCTTGCCAGATTCTCCGTCCCCTCCCCAAGATATGCCAGTAGGATCACTCTTCTCCCTCAAGATGTGACAATCAGAATGTCTCCTGACGTTGGCAAATATCTCCATGAGGCAAAATTTGCCTCTCAGTTAAGAATCCCTGCCCTCAAAGGTAACAATTTTATGAGTTTTATTTTTTAAGATTATATAATGATTACTTCCATAACCAGAACATATGCTTCTATCTCTATTTCAGACACATCAACCCCCACTTCCTATTACTCTCCTTCCTGTGTTTCATGATGTTATTATTTTTAGTAATAGTCCTACATTTCAAAGCTTATGGAATATACTTGTCTTTCTTGATTTGTTCTGTGTATTATCCATGACTCCTACATTCTCTTCTCCTCTCCTCCACTTTATCTCCAAAATTCTTTCTACAGTATTGCTCCTGCATCTGTTTATTTTAATACCACTTCAGTGTTTCTGGTACAGAGAATTATAAGGAGCATATTTTAAACGGCTTAGAAATCACCATTCACACAACTCCTATTGACACAAAGAAATGAATATACACGGCTTTAGAAAATCAAAAGTACAGATAAGTATATAAAAGAACATAAAAGCCTTCATCTCTGCAATAGCTCAGACTCTTGTGACAAGAGAACCTGGTCACCGTGGATGAGAAATTTAATGCAGCAGAAGCAAACAGATAAAATGGAACAAACACAGCAGAAAGTGCAATTGAATTTCTGTTGCCTGAAAGAGAAGTCCCAATGCTGAGGCCAAGTGAATTATCCTTTTCATATCCCATCAAGTCCTCAAATCCTGTTACAAGGTTGTTTGTTTCATTTTCTGATGAGACACCCATGACTATGAGCAGCCTCCTCACAGCTGGGGCAGGCACAGAGCAGAGGAATTCAGGAACAGATTTAGAATCCTTCCTCCCCACACAGTCTTCACAGGGGTCACCGTGTGAACAGAGCAGTGTGAGCTTACAGTGACCGTAGGGCAGGTCTGAGTGTGCATATAAGTGGAAGATCTCAGGTGGTATCCTTCAGGATTTTCATGTTGGAATTGCTTCAGGGCCTGTCTATATTTATAAAAGGCCTGAAAGTACGGATGTCTTGTTCACCATAAAGTCTAGTGTAAATGGCAATTATATTCCTCAAAGAAAACAGGCATTTCTTAAAACACCCGAAACCTTTGGAAGTTTCTATTGTGCTTCTTTTACCTGAGTTTGGCACCAGGAGCCCCAAAAGGATCCCCAAGATCCCACCAAACTCTGCATACAGTTCTGAATCTCCAGGTTCTCCGTGGCAGAACGCAGAGAGCGCTGTGCCCTACATTGGACCACCTGGCCATCGTGTGCTCTGCACATCACTCAAATCTATAATTTGTTTTGCTTTAACTGCCCATGTAATGAAGTGTATACATTGGCTCAAAAGAACATAAGAAACAGCATTCAGCGAATTTTATGGATGGGGTATCATGGTCAATCAACTCGGCTTTCACTAACTCAGCATGGTCTTTACACTCACCTAGCATCCCGTGCTGAAAACTTCACAGACACAGTAGAATGTGACCTTTTCAAAGAACTGATCTTTTAATCTCCAGAACATGTCAGTTAACACTGTTTTTAGGGTGTATTCGTGTGTGATAAGTCGCTTCAGTTGTGCCTTTTTGCACCCCCTTGGACTTTAGCCCACCAGGCTCCTCTGTTCATGGGATTCTCCAGACAAGAATACTGGAGTGGGTTGCCATGTCCTCCTCCAGGGGATCTTCCTGATCTAGGGGTTGAATCCACGTCTCCCGCGGCTTCTACACTGCAGGTAAATTCCTTACCAATGACCCACCAGGAAGCCCGTTTTTAGGGTACCTGCTACTTTTTGCTCTCCAAAAAATACACATGTGATCTTTTTCATAAAGTGTGAAATGCTATGGAAAGTGATTAAAATCCCCGATCACTAAAGTGAGGCACAGAAACAAAGAGCCGACATTCCAGTGACAGGCATTGCCACTGACTCTGGTCCTGCTGCTATCTTCTATAACCTCTGTGTATTTTCATTCTCACTGAGAACAGGAAGCCCAAACACACAAATTCTGCTGAGCAACCTCAGCCAAGAGACCATTCAGTCGGCGAAGAGCATTGTAACACGCTGGTGTTTTCCAGAGAAATGCACTGGTCAAACATATATTGAAAGAAAGAGACTTTAAAGTACTTTAAAAAGATGTTCCTTGAGGATGAAAATACAGTATGCCCAGAATAAATTTCTAAATCCCCTCATTTAGCTTATTTTCTCGATATTATAGCAGTGTTTATCTGGTCTCTCATCCAACTTTAAATAGGGTCAATGATTAGTTGAAGTTTTCATGAAGCAGCCAGACAAAAATATGAGTTTTCAAATAAGCATTAAAAATGCAGACACTCTTACTTAAGAAACTGTATTACTGAATTCAAACTATTTTTAAGTATTCCTCAGGATTTTTGTTGTTATTTGTTGGTGGTTTTGCTCACACAAAGGTGGATCCTTTACCAACTGAGTCACCAGGGAAGTCCAAGAATATCCCTCCTCCAGCAGATCTTCCTGACTCAGGAATCAAACTGGGATCTCCTGCACTGCAGGCAGATTCTTTGCCAGCTGAGGTACCAGGGAATCCAACACAAACTTCATACCCCTATATTTCTGTACATATGGTCATTCTTCAGTATCTGTTGGCATAGGGTCCAGAAGCCCCCTCAAATACTAAAATCATCTGAGCCACCAGGGAAGTCAATAATTGCTATATAAATAGTTGGATATACAATGTATGTATTCTGTAAACAGTTGCCTGAAGAGAGCAGTAAATTCAACTTTGCTTTTTGGGACTTCCTGGAGTTTTCTTTTTTTTTTAAACTTTTGATTCTTAGTTGTTTAAGTTCGCAGATGCAGAACCTGTGGCTATGGAGGGCCGACTATATGAGGTGTCTGTCTGTAAGAACCCCTTCTCAAGTTTCATTCTAGTCTGTATTTGACTTCATGGGCATGTTAGAATTTTATTTTTGTTGTTGTTGGTATGGGGTCATTGAGAGAAGGGACAAGAAGAGAGTATCATTTTCCTATTTTGAGCAATTAACTAACTACTTAAGAAAAGAACTATGTAGCAAGATGAGGGTCGTTAGGTCCCTTTGGTGGCTAGAGAGTTATTCTGATGGGGAAAACTATTCCAGAAAGAAGAACAGCATTTTATTTATTTATTTTTTTCAGAGCATAGAATCAGAAAACCAAGAGCTGTTGTGGAGACAATGAACTTGGCTGGAGAGTCTTACATGAAAAGGAGCAAAGCACCACTGAACTGAATATATAGATGTATTCTGTGGTCTTGGAGGCTTTGAATCATACTTGCATTTCAGTTAGTAGGCAGAGATTTTGAACTGGGGCTGTGCCTGAAACAGAACTGTTACTTAGAAAAAATGTAAGTTTCATTCTAGTCTGTATTTGAGTTCAGGGGCATGTTAGAATTTTATTTTTGGTTTTGTTGGTACGGTGTCAATGAGACATATGACAGGAAGAGAATATACTTTTCCTATTTTGAGCAATTACCTTCCAGCAAGACCAACCAGAAAAGACAGGAGCATCAATCAGGTAATTAAAACAGTAGTCTTGGCAAGAGGTTATGAGGCTTCCCAGGTGGTGCAGTGGTAAGGAATTCACTTGCCAATGCAGGAGATGGAAGGGATATGGGTTCAACCCCTGGACTGGGAAGATCCTCTAGAGTAGGAAATGGCAACTCGCCCCAATATTCTTGCCTGAGAAATCCAATGGACAGAGGAGCTTGGCGGGTTACAGTCTATGGGGTTGCAAAGAGTCAGACACTACTGAGCACACCCACACACACACAAAATGAGGCTTCAACTAAAACAACTCCAGGAGTGGAGAAGGATGGAAGTTTTAATACTGATTTCCGGTCTCTTGCCTGGGCACAACTGTTAGGCACCTGACCTCAACAATGGTAGCGTTACTTTATATCAATCCACTTAATACAGTATATTTACCAGAATGCTTTAGTAAAACTCAACACAGGAATAAAAAATTAAACATGTAGCTAAGAGGCCTGCCTAGGTCAAGCTATGGCAAAGAGAACACAAGTGTCAGAGAAACATAAGACTACATGAAAAGGGACTTAGCAGGGGCTTCTCAAACTTGTAGGGACATCAGAATCACATGGGGGATTTTTTAAAAATAAAAATGAAGATGGCTGAATCTCACCCTGGAGAGTCAGGTTCAGCAAAATTTGAAGTGTTTATACCACATACTCATATTTGTAAGAGATCTTTATGTGATCCTGGTACACAGTCAAGACTTTACTAATCTACAAATGAGGATCTGTTAACAAGGGCACTAAGCTGAGCACACACATTTATCAGGCCTTCAGGGCAAGCTGCTTCTTAGGTGATGATCTGTCTCTGGGGTTTGCTGTGTCCCTACATGATTCTGCTCCATATTGTTCCCTCTGCTGCTCCTGATTACCACTAGAGTTTGACAAACTGAACTTTGTGTTTCTGTGGACATCTTGATAACACAGTCCTGAACCTCTGAACTGGTAACATTAACTTCATGACAAAATGTTGACTCAACTAAAGAATGTTCACTCTGTTATCGGGAAACTCAGGTTTAATGACCTGATGCTGACTTCTTTAATAATGTTCTGACACTGAAGTCTACCTCAACTGTAGTTAATTCAGAAAAGAAGATTCAAAGCTCTTTAGCTTATTTACCAAGAAATTCAACAGCTAAATTGAATGTTTTGTCACAAGTGATTTTTGTAAAAGGTCATTTATGTATCTATGTGTTTTTGGTTGTGAAAATATACATGTAACTCTATCTCATAGTTGTATACACACACACACACACACACAGCTCTTAAATTTTACTGGAATAATTAATTCACCTAGCATGGGTTGGCAATATCTTTCCAGAGAATAGTTTATACTTTTAGACTCATCATTTATCTTACCAGGTCAATTTACAGCAGAGTTGTTTTACTGGAAGAAATGCCAAAAGGTAAAATTTACCTTTCATCTTCTTTGTAATAAATTAGCTTAATTTTCTATCTTATTTTTCTTTGCTTCAGCTTGCTCTTGGAAAAACTATTATTTTATCTTGCATAGGAGTTGCCAGCCACTGTCCATGGACTGTCTCCATCAAGGAGATATATTTCATTTGGCTAGAGAAATATTTCATGGTATTTAAATTTGAAAGTTTTAAGATAACAGTATATCATGTCCAATTAACCAATTCATAACATTTTATGTTGTCTTTGACCTGGATCTATCTCCATGCATACATATTTCTTGACTTATCTTTAATAGAATTTGAGCTTGAAACATCTGATCTAAAACTGGCTTTATGTATCACCATACACAAAATCCAGTTATAATTTACATATGACAAAATGCATCAATTTTATGTGTATAGTTTACTTTGACAGATAAATACACCCATGAAATTAACATCACAATCAAGATACATAATATTTCTATCACCCTGAAAGTTTCCTTATGCTTTTATGTTCTAAAATTTAAGGTAAATGTTATCATAGAATATGTGTTTATTCTATTAGCTTCATTAGATCACTATCATTTTTGCCTTTTGAGATGTATCCATGCTGTGTCTCTATTGCTGAACAATAATTGCATCCCAGGGACATGCCGCTTTTTTAAATTGATTGACAACTTGATGGACACTCTTTCCAATTATTAGTTATGATGAACATAACTGGTATGAACATTTGCATGCCTTTATGTTGATATTTGTATTTATTTTTTTGATCCTACAGCAAGCGCCTTGCTGTCCTCTTAATTTTCAAACAGTTCCATACTCTTTCTTATCTAATCTGAGTTCATTTCAATAAATATCTATTGGTCAACTATTACTTATCAGGCACTGTAGAAGACTCTAGATATATAAAACATAAAAGCCAAAACTTGTTTCTCATAAGAAAACAAGTCCAGAATAATAAAGCAACTTTTAGGCTTCCCTGGTAGTTCAATAGGTAAAGAATCTGCCTGCAATGCAGGAGACCCCGGTTTTGATTCCTTGGTTGGGAAGTTCTGCTGGAGAAGGGATAGGCTACCCACTCCAGTATTCTTGGACTTCCCTTGTGGCTCAGCTGGTAAAGAATCCACCTGCAATGCAGGAGACCTTGGTTTGATCCCCAGGTTGGGAAGATGCCCTGGAGAAGGGAAAGGCTACCTACTCCAGTATTCTGGCATGGCCTGGAAAATGTCATGGGCTGTATAGACCATGGGGTCGCAAAGAGTCAGACATGACGCAGTGACTTTAACTTTCATTTTTAAAAAGTACCAAATGGTATGATATTTTCTAAAGTACATTTAAATTATAATACTTGAAGGGGGCAGTAAACTTTTCAAAAAGGAAATGTGAACATAAGATAGCAAAATGTAAGAAATTAACAACAAAGAGTAACACACTTCAGGGAACTGCAATTAAATTAATAGGCGAGGATGTTACCTCCAAGTGGAGAACAGACAGGTATTAAGTATAGATATGTAGGCAGACCTTTTAAATCTTATTGAGATGAAGAGAGTGTGGGAAAGATTTTGTACAGGGGAGTAAAAATAAATATATCAGAACTTTGTTTCAGAAAATTTGCACTGGCAGCAGTATAGCATGATTTGGAGGAACTTGAAGGTAGGAGCCAAACTTATATAAGAACTGAAGCAGCTTTGGGAAGGTTTGTCGACTGATTACACGTTAAGAGAAAGAACTAAATTTCTTATTGTCTAACCCATTAGATGGAGATGCTTTTAATGAAGGTTTAAAACTATCTAACAATTGATATATAAAGATAAAATTACCATCTTCTTAAATTCTCAAAGAGTTTGAGGTTTTTGTGGTACATCTGGGTGGTTATGTCCAATAGGAATTTTGTTGTACAGATCTGAACTTCAGGAGAGGGCTCTCGGTCACAAAGGCAGATTTTTGATTCATGGGACAAGTATCTGCTAAACTTATGGATGTGAATTAATTCATCCTTATTGTATGTGGAATGATAATGAAAATTATAATGAGGAAATGTTGGTTATCACCAGCAGAAAGGAGGTAAGGGAGTTGCAGTGTACCGAATGTTCAAATCCCTCCAAAATCCATATTTTGAAATCCTAACCCCAACGTGATAGTATTAGGAGGTGGGGCCTTTGGGAGGTAATTAGATCATTAGACTAGAGCCCTCAAGCTTGAGATTGGTGCCCTCATAAAAGAGAACACAGGGAGCTCCCTCTTCTACCAAAGAGTACAGAGAGAAAGAAGGTGGCATCTATGAACGAGGATACAGGCTTTCACCAGATACCAAATCTGCTGGTACTTTGATCTTGAACTTTCCAGCCTCTAGAAATGTGAGTGATAATTTATGTTATTTATAAGCCACCCAATCTATATATACCTGTCCCAGGAAGAAAAAGAAATAGTGGCTTTCAGTAAAGAGATTGAAAGGATAAACAGGGAGAAATATGTTAAGCCTTGAGAGGTACAGAAGACATGGTAGTATCTCAAGATGAGGAAGTGAACAGAAAGGCCAAAGCTGAAGAGGTTAATGAATTTTAAAAATATGATGGTTAGGCAACTGGTGAATCTTTAAAGAAAGTTATGTAGAAGAATAACATGGATTGAAGGCAAGAATATACAGCAATGAGAAGTGGGTGTTAGTTAATAAAACTGAAACGCTAAACAAAGTGGTCATAATAAAACTATGTGGCTACCAGTTTGATAAATACAGGGTCACCAAAAGCTCTTCAGAATTGGAGGTATTTAAATGTGATTATCGGAGAAAGCAATGGCACCCCACTCCAGTACTCTTGCCTGGAAAATCCCATGGATGGAGGAGCCTGGTAGGCTGCAGTCCATAGGGTCACTAAGGGTTGAACATGACTGAGGGACTTCACTTTCACTTTTCTCTGTCATGCACTGGAGAAGGAAATGACAACCCACTCCAGTGTTCTTGCCTGGAGAATCCCAGGGACGGGGGAGCCTGGTGGGCTGCTGTCTGTGGGGTCGCACAGAGTCGGACACGACTGCAGCGACTTAGCAGCAGCAAATATGATTATATTTTGAAGGATAAATTAAATAAAAATGAGAGGAAACAACTGATTAATATAAGATAAAATGGGCTGTAACGCAGGGCAGTTGATGAAATTAAACTTCAATAGAATGAAGTTCATCTCTTGCTCTTTTTTTTAGACATGCATTTCTCAAAGTGTTACCCAAACCGGCAGCATCAGCATTTCCTTGGAAATTGCTAGAACAATTTTTTTCAAGTCCTACCCTAGATCTACTGAATTAGAATGTCTGGAGTCCAGCATTCTCTGTGGATTAAAAAAAAAAAATCCCTTGTAGTGCTTTTCTGCACAATAAAGTTTGAGAACCACTGGATCAGACAAAAAGGACAAAACAGACTGCAACAAGGTTAGAAGGAGACGAGTGTAATAAACTGAAGGAAATTATGCTTATATCTAGCTTCCACTATGTCTGTGAATTTGACAATGAGGCAAAGGATAGATACAAACATATTGAGAGAAGTGATGAAATTCTTCAGCATCCATTCCCTGTAATAGAAGAGGCACCTGGCTGCTGATGGGACATACGAAAGGACTGCTAAGTGTCCCTGTGTGTCCTCCTGAAACCAAAACGGCATCCTTCTTCATAGTTATAGCGTTTTTGTTTAGTAGTTTTCAGTGACTTTCGGTGAACAAAGTGGGGACCTTATCTTGGAAAATGTGCCAAAGAAATGCAGACACTGATACCACTCTAATCATTGTGACTTCTCCACACAACCCTCTAAATTCTAGTATCTTAAGATGACAATTCCTTTTGTAACCTTCTTTTTCAATACACAGACTAATTTATATGAGTAGTAAGAACACCTGGGATTTAGATTCCAGTTGTGAGACACACTGGTTGTAACGCATGGGATTTCCTTTAGTTAAATTGCTTGTAGCTGTATGAACTCATGGCGGTACCATTAACGGCTGTGTTATCTCTCCTCTCCAGAGCCATTAATGTGTCTCCACTGAGCTTGCATGCAATAGAGTCTTATTTACCTCATTAAACACTGCGCCTGGCTGGACTTCTTTGGGAGCAATGTTTATTTCCTGCATGAAAGGCTATGAAGTTAAAACTTCTACAGGCCTTATGCAGTATCCTGAGGAATATCTACTAATAACTTGACACTACTTTCTTACCAGTAAAGTTATTTGAATACATCCTTATTTAATAGGTACTAGTTGCAACTTGCCTCCAAAAATCAAATTCTTTCTAGAGATTTAACAGAAGGGTTTTGATAGTAAGGATTCTTTATTTTCTTTTGACACATGCTTCATGTAATAGTTTTGGAGACTTTTTCATCCTACACTTTACAAGGCAGTAAAAGTTTTAAAGTTGAACTCCACATAAGCAAAGTTCCAAAACAAGAAATACACTACTCTGCATAACCAGACAGGAGGATTCATGAAAATTCATATTTCCTCTGGTATAATATTTTACTTCTGTTGTAGTTATTGTTGTAATTTGCATAGCTGGTCTTACAAGTTTAGAAAAAAAGAGGAATAACTGAAATACTCTAGTTGATAAACTATACATAGTTCAGTCATTTCAGTCAATCAAAAAAAGTACATTAGTTGCAAGATGATAGCTGTTTAGTAGAATGCCATTTCATCTCAAATAGGTGAATTAAGTGGCATGTAGTGAGGGCACAAGCTGGAGTTCTATATTTTCCAAACTGACATTTAACTGACATTTCCAGCATGAAAGGTAATGATTTTTTATAACAATCATATTATGATGATGATTGCTTCTATATTCAGTGTGTTTCAATTTACACATGGGCAATTTGAACATGTCCATAGTAAGCTACAATCTCTCCACATCTCAGCTTGTTCCAGGGTCTAAATTATTCATAAGGTCCTTATCATCTGGTGAAAGAATATGAGTTATTTTCAAAAAAACTATATTGAGATTACTCAAAGAGACTGGTGGTTAAAAATAGAGAAAAATAGCAAAGTCCCATATAATATGTAAACAACAAACAGACGCTATAGAGTATGATTAAGTAAATAACTGGTCTTGAAGGAAGAGAGGAAAGATAATGGAAAGGCAAGCTAACAGGTACTTTGCCAGGACAAAAGCTGAATACCAAACAGTCAGAGCTTCCATCTGCTTTTCTTTCCTGCAAATCTTTTCAAAAAAGTCTTTCCTTAATTTATTTACTATCTATTTAGGTTTCCTTTCTAGATCTTAGCTTGGATTTGGAAGTAAAATAAAGAAAAAGAAAGCATAATACTAGCAGTTTGAGACAACTCAGAGAAGTAATGCTATTTTAAAATATTACTATGGATTCTTATTGTCACAAATTGTTCAGTTGTATAGGAAGACAAAATATTACACAAATACAGCAAAGACTATTAATGCTTCTTTATATTTTCTTAATGTGCTTTTGCTGATGCCTGCTGAGACAAAAATAATCTGTTAAATCCACCTACTTTACAAGCATTATATGAGTTTGGTTTTGTACTTCGTATTTTAGGCAAAATCTTTAATACCTTTGTATCTTACTTGAATAATGTAATTCACTTAAGGGAAAAAAGTTAACATATAAATATATTTAATTATATTAAACAAACTATTATGAGATGTTATTGCATTAGTCTCTTTGCTAGGCACTAGGGTTTGGAAGTTAATAAAAAGATGTAGCTTTCAAGGTGTTCACAGAAGGGAGGGGAGATAAACATATAAAGAGTGATGGCATTAAATCCAATAGATTTATTAATACAGATAGAGAGGAAGTTAGAAGGGGCTTTGGAAAGCGGTATAGTTAACTGCAGCTGAAAAGTTCAAGAAAGAGTTCACAGGAAAACTGATAAAAACTCTTTTATCTCAGGACAAAATATTTTTTAGATGATAGTATCAATCATTTTATGACTTGGGAATTATAAACATTTTTATAAGTCCCTCCATCAGTTTTAAAGTATATATTTTTATTATAACATATATTTATTACATATTGTATTTATGTACCTATATAGGTATGCAATGTTTTTCAAGTGCTACACAAGGAGCTGAAAATAATAACAAAAGAAGACACCTACCCCCTTCATGGACCTTTGTCTTGTCATGGCAAAGGGGCTTGCATAACTCAGTGAAGCTATGAGACATATTATACAGGGGAACCAAAGACAGATGGAACACAGGGGAGAATTTTGACAAAACATGGTCCACTGGAGGATGCAATGGCAGACCACTACAGTGTTCTTGCCATGAGACTCTCATGAATAGTTTTTATAAAAAGCAAAAAAGACATGACACTGAAAGATGTGCTGCCCCAGGTTGGAAGGTGCCCAAATGCTACTGGGGGAGAGTGGAAGGCAATTGCTAATAGCTCCAGAAGGGATAAAGCAGTTGAGCCAAAGAGAAAATGACCCGCAGTTATGGATGTGTCTGGTGGTGAAAGTAATACCTGATACTGTAAAGAACAGTATTGCACAGGAACCTGAAATGTTAGATCCTTGAATCAAAATAAACTACACCTGGTCAAGCAAGAGATGGAAAGAGTAAACATCAACATCTTAGGAATCAGTGAACTAAAATGGACAGGAATGGGCGAATTTAATTCAGATGTCCATTGTATCTATTACTGTGGGCAAGAATCCCATGGAAGAAATGGAGTAACCCTCATAATCAACAACAGAGTCTGAAATGCAGTACTTGAGTACAATTTTAAAAAGGGCAGAATGATTTTGGTGCATTTACAAGGCAAACCACAGACATCATACTAATCCAAGTCTATTCCTCAACCACTGATGTTGAAGAAGCAGAAGATGACAATTTCTATGAAGACCTAGAAGACCTTCTAGAACTAACACACAAAAGAGATGTCCTTTTCATTATAGGGGCTGCTGCTGCTGTTAAGCCACTGCAGTCGTGTCTGACTCTGTGCGACCCCATAGATGGCAGCCCACCAGGCTCCCCCAACCCTGGGATTCTCCAGGCAAGGACACTGGAGTGGGTTGCCATTTCCTTCTCCAGTGCATGGCAATGAAAAGTGAAAGTGAAGTCGCTCAGCCACATCCTACTCTTAGAGACCCCATGGACTGCAGCCTACCAGGCTCCTCTATCCATGGGATTTTCCAAGCAAGAGTACTGGAGTTGGTTGCCCTTGCCTTCTCCATCATCCCAGGGGACTGGAATGCAAGAGTAGGAAGTCAAAAGATACTGGGAGTAACAGGCAAGTTTGGCCTTGGAGCACAAAACAAAGCAAGGCAAAGGCTAACAGAGTTTTGCCAGGAGAAAGCAAATGTTCTTTTCTGACAACACAAGAGATGACTCTACACATGGCCATCACCAAATGGTCAATACCAAAATCAGACTGATTATGTTTTTTTGCAGTGGAAGATGGAGAAGCTCCATACAGACAGCAAGCACAAGACCTGGAAGTGACTGTCGCTCAGATCACCAGCTCCTTAGAGCAAATTTCAGGCTTAAATTAAAGAAACTGGGAAAAAAAAAAAAAAACATTAGTCCATTCAGGCATGACCTAAATCACATCCCTTACGATTATACAGTGCAGATGACAAATAGAGTCAAGGGATTAGATCTGGCAGATAGAGTGACTGAAAAACTATGAACAAGGATCCTTAATACTGTGCAGGAGGCAGTGACCAAAACCATTCCAAAAACAACAAAGGAAATCCAAGAAGGCAAAGTGGCTTTACAGATAGCTGAGAAAAGAAGTGAAAGGCAAGGGAGAAAGGGAAAGGTACACCCGACTGACTACAGAGTTCCAGAGACTAGTAAGGCGAGATAAGAAGTCGGTCTTCAATGAACAATGCAAAGAAAAAGAGGAACACAACAGAATATGAAAGATTAGAGATCTCATCAAAATTGGAGATATCAAAGGGACATTTCATGAAATGATGGGCATGAAGAAAAACAGAAACAGTATGGATCTAACAAAAGCAGAGGAGTTTAAGATGAGGTGGCAAGAATACACAGAAGAACTGTACCAAAAAATGTCTTAAGGACCTAGATAGTCACTATGGTGTGGTCACTCACTTAGATCCAGACATCCTGGAGTGTGAAGGTAAGTGGGCCTTAGGAAGCATTGCTATTAGCAAAGCTGGTGGATGTGATGGAATTCCAGCCGATCTATTTCAAATTCTAAAAGATGATGTTGCTAAAGAGCTGCACTCACTATACAAGCAAATTTGGAAAACCCAGCAGTGGCCACAGGACTGGAAAAAGATCAGATTTCATCCCAATTCTAAAGAAAGGCATTGCTTAAGAATGTTCACACTACTGGACAATTATGCGCACTTCCCATGCTAGTAAGATTATGCTCAAAATCCTTCAAGCTAGGCTTCAGCAGTGCCTGAATTCAGAATTTCCAGATGTACAAGATGGGTTTAGAAAAGGTACAAGAACCAGAGACCAAATTGCTAACAGTCATTGTGTCACAGAAAAAGCAAAGGAATTCCAGAAAAAACATCTACTTCTATTTCATTAACTGCGTGAAAGCCTTTGACTGTGTGGATGATAACAAACTATGGAAAATTCTTAAAGAGATGAGAATATCAGACCACCTTACCAGTCTCCTGAGAAATCTGTACATGGGGCAAGAACCAACAGTTAGAACTTTACATGGAAAAACTGACTAGTCCAAAATTGGGAAGAGTATGACAAGGCTGTATAGAGTTACTCTGTTTACTTAAATTATCTGCAGAGTTCAGTTCAGTCGCTCAGTAGTGTTCAACTCTTTGCGACCCCATGAACCGCAGCATGCCAAGCCTCCCTGTCCATGACATACTCCCGGAGTCCACCCAAAGTCATGTCCATCGAGTAAGTGATGCCATCCAGCCATCTCATCCTCTGTCTTCCCCTTCTCCTCCTGCCTGCAATCCTTCCCAGCATCCGGGTCTTTTCCAATGAATCAACTCTTTGCATAAGGTGGCAAAAGTATTGGAGTTTCAGGTTCAGCATCAGACCTTCCAATGAATACCCAGGACTGAACTCCTTTAGGATAGACTTGTTGGATCTCCTTGCAGTCCAAGGGACTCTCAAGAGTCTTCTCCTACACCATAGTTCAAAAGCATCAATTATTTGGCACTCAGCCTTTTTCACTGTCCAACTCTCACATCCATACATGACTACTGGAAAAACCATAGCCTCGATTAGATGAATCTTTGTTGGCAAAGTAATGTCTCTGCTTCTCAAAATGCTATCCAGGTTGGCTATAACTTTCCTTTCAAGGAGTAGGCGTCTTTTGATTTCCTGGCTGCAATCATCATCTGCAGTGTTTTTGGAGCTCAAAAAAATAAAGCCTGACACTTTTTCCAGTGATTCCCCACCTATTTCCTATGAAGTGATGGGACCGAATGCCATAATCTTAGTTTTCTGAATGTTGAGCCTTAAGCCAACTTTTTCACTCTCCTCTTTCACTTTCATCAAGAGGCTCTTTAGTTCCTCTTCACTTTCTTCCAAACGGGTGGTGTCGTCTGCATATGAGGTTATTGATATTTCTCCCGGCAATCTTGATTCCAGCTTTTGCTTCTTCCAGCCCAGCGTTTCTCATGATGTACTCTGCATAGAAGTTAAATAAGCAGTGTGACAATATACAACCTTGATGTACTCCTTTTCCTATTTGGAACCAGTCCGTTGTTCCATGTCCAGTTCTAACTTTTGCTTCCTGACCTGCATACAAGTTTCTTAAGAGACAGGTCAGGTGGTCTGGTATTCCCATCTCTTTCAGAATTTTCCACATTTATTGTGATTCACACAGTCAAAGGCTTTGGCATAGTCAATAAAGCAGAAGTAGATGTTTTTCTGGAACTCTCTTGCTTTTTTGATAATCCATTGGATGTTGGCAATTTGATCTCTGGTTCCTATGCCTTTTCTAAAACCAGCTTGAACATCTGGAAGTTCACAGTTCATGTATTGCTGAAGCCTGGCTTGGAGAATTTTGAGCATTACTTTACTAGTGTGTGAAATGAGTACAATTGTGTGGTAGTTTGAGCGTTCTTTGTCATTGCCTTTCTTTGGTATAGGAACGTAAACTGACCTTTTCCAGTCCTGTGGCCATTGCTGAGTTTTCCAAATTTGCTGGCATATTGAGTGCAGCACTTTCACAGCATCACCTTTTTGGATTTGAAATAGCTCAACTGGAATTCCATCACTTCCACTAGCTTTGTTTGTAGTAACGCTTTCAAGGCCCACTTTTGACTTCTCATTCCAGGATGTTTGGCTCTAGCTGAGTGTGAGTGATCACACCATCATGTTTATCTGAGTCGTGAAGATCTATTTTGTAAAGTTATTCTGTGTATTCTTGCCACCTCTTCTTAATATCTTCTGCTTCTGTTAGGTCCATACAATTTCTGTCTTTTATCGAGCCCATCTTGGTATGAAATGTTCCCTTGGTATCTCTAATTTTCTTGAAGAGATCTCTAGTTTTTCCCATTCTGTTGCTTTCCTCTATTTCTTTGCATTGATCGCTAAGGAAGGCTTTCTAATCTCTCCTTCCTATTATTTGGAATTCTGCATTCAGATGGGAATATTTTTCCTTTTCTCCTTTGCTTTTTCCTTCTCTTCTTTTCACAGCTATTTGTAAGGCCTCCTCAGACAGCCATTTTGCTTTTTTACATTTCTTTTTTCTTGGGGATGGTCTTAATCCCTGTCTTCCTGTACAATGTCACGAACCTCCATCCATAGTTCATCAGGCACTCTGTCTATCAGATCTAGTCCCTTAAATCTATTTCTCACTTACATTGTATAATTACAAAGGATTTGATTTAGGTCCTACCTGAATGGTGTAGTGGTTTGCCCTACTTTCTTCAATTTCAGTCTGAATTTGGCAATAAGGAGTACATCATGTGAAATGCTTGGCTGAATGTATCACAAACTGGAATCAAGATTGCTGGAAGAAATATCAACAACCTCAGATATGCAGATGACACCACTCTAATGGCAGAAAGCAAAGAACTAAAGAGCCTCTTAATAAGGGTGATAGAGGAGAGTGAAAAAGCTGGATGAAAAGTCATTGTTCAAAAAGTAAGATCATGGCATCAAGCCCCATCACTTCATGGCAAACAGAAGTGGGAAAAGTAGAAACAGTTACAGATTTTCTCTTCTTGGGCTCCAAAATCTCTGTGGATGGTGACTCCAGCCAAGAAAATTAGAGGACTCTTGCTTCTTGGAAGGAAAGCTTTGGCAAATGTAGACAATGTATTAAAAAGCAAAGGCATCACTTTGCCTCCAAAAGTCCACCTAGTCAAAGCTATAATCTTTCCACTAGTCATGTACAGATATGAGAATTGGAGCATAAAGAAGGCTGAACAATGAAGAACTGATGCTTTAGAACTGTGGTGCTGGAGAAGACTCTTGAGAGTCCGTTGGACTACAAGGAGATCACACCAGTCAAGCCTAAAGGAAATCAACCCTGAATACTCACTGAAAGGAATGATGCTGAAGCTGAAGCACCAAAACTTTGGCCACCTGATGCAAACAGCTGACTCATTAAAAAACACCCTGGTGCTGGGAAAGACTGAAGGCCAAAAGAGATAAGGGTGGCAGAGGATGTCATGGTTGGATAGCATCACCAATTTAATGGACAGAAACTTGGACAAACTCCAGGAGATAGGGTCAGACAGTGAGGTCTGGTGTGCTGCAGTCCATGGGGTCACCAAGAGTTTGACATGACTTAGCAAGTGAACAAGAAGAAGAAGATATCTACAGTTTCTTATTCATGGACCTTTAACCTGTTAGTGGGGTCTAACTGGAGTTGAATGCATTCCAGAGGATATGCAATGTATGCAAATTTGGTTTGAAAAGAAATGTTGAAATTTTTATGGCTATATGTTTTAATGGAAAGGGAAGAAATCAAGGGTACTCTTACAATAATGTCCTCAGTTAAATACTGACCCAGGTTATACTTCTCATACACTCTGTTTTCATAATTCTGGTGTGAATATAAATCCACGAAGAAAAAATGAAGCGTAGTGCTCTCCGCTGTACACTTCTGATATGTGTGCACCCAATTAAGTCCAATTTTGGACACTTCTCATATAAGCTGAAGTGTAGCTGCTAATCCAGTGCTAACAAAATTGAAGTGTCTTATGTAGATTCTATTTAAGGGACTATGGTTTGATGAAAACTCTTATTATGCAATCACAAGTTCAATAAAAGAGGCAGAACTGACCCTTTTTCTACTGCATACATAATCTCGTCATAAGCTCAACGTTAACTTGTCCCTTAAAGGTAAAAGGGATGTTGTAAACAATGAGTCGGTAAGAAACTGCTACTTAAAAGCAATTTGTGCTAAGAGATAATTGTCAATATACATACTTTTAAATTTTCTTGGTTTTAATTGCTTTAAGTTATTGTCATAAGTTAGCTTCCTAGCTTATGCTGAGATGCTAAATTTGGGGCATAAGATCTCCATCAGGGAACACCATCTTTGAAAAGAAGTGTGTGAAGTAGAACTGGACAAAAACAGAAGTCAGATTATGTATGACTCAGACCCACAAAATGCTGGCCAATACCTGAGTCAGCTTGGGCTGCTAAAACCGAATACCATACACTGGATGGTCCCACACTCATGACCTAATTATGGCCCTACTTTCTGATATCATCTTATTGGGGGTTAAAATTTCAACATATGAATTCTGAAGAGACACAAACATTTAGTCCATGACAGCAACCTCACAGGGAGCTCTGGAGTAACTATTTCCCATCAGAATTATCTGATGCCTGGCTAAGATGTTGTATCTTAACACTCCAGTGTTACTCAGTTATCAGATACAGAATGCCCCAGGAAGGCATGGACTTTGGTAAGAAAGCTTTCTGCAATTTAGTCATGCCCTAAAGGGTCACAGTAGTGTTGAATTCAATTTTTTGAAGATATATACCTTTATATTCAGTTTAGAGACTCTCTTGATTGATGGAAGTTAGAAATGTAGTGTCAACTGGAAGAGACATCACTCTTATCAGTGAAAAATCATTGAATTTATGATTGATGTCTATGAAATCTAAGAATCTATGAAATTAATATCTGTATGATTTAAAATCTTTGGAACAGGATGAAGACTATCTAGGGATAAAATGAGTCAGTAGCTCATGTGAACTGTTCAAAAATAATAAGAAAAATTTTTTTCACACATCAAGTCTGTTTTATTTAGTATAAAATTCACTATTTTCCCATCTATTGTTCTCAAAGGGGTACAAAACTATAAAACCAGGAACTAAATTTTGTTATCATCCATGTGTAAATCTACATGTAGTTAGCTCTAAATATACATTCAACAAATAAACAGAAAAGAGACCAGTTCACAAAATATAAAAGGTCAGATGCACAACCCTACTACTAAAAAATCACTAAGTGATAATGCAGGAGAAAATAGCATAAATTCACAAATACTAAGTTATAAAAACAATAATATAACAGTAATACCAACAATATTTTAAGATGCAATGCAGGTCGATGAATGGAAACCAAAGTAGCAAACCAAAGAATGAAAACTATGTGCTAAATGGAAGAAATCAAGAATGGAACTGCTGGGTGAGAGAAATTCAGTGTGGCTTAGGAGTCTAAGGTATTGACATGTCCAATGTGAGGTATATATGCTACTGAAACAATATTGTGACTTCTGCTTTCAGAGATGGCATGGAATAAATCTGGAAATTGCCACTTCTGTCTTTTAAAACAAGAAAATCAGTAGAAACTAAAACTAAATTATTTTTCTTATACACATTGTAGAACAGAGGTCACAGGGCAAATTGTCACCTTGAAATCTGGAGAGCCAGGCAAATACAGAGTGATACTGCAATTAAAATCTGCCAATCTAGAGATGATGCCAGTAGATGAGATGGTTGATGGCATCACTAACTCAACGGACCTGAGTTTGTGCAAACTTCAGGTGATGGTGAAGGTCAGGGAAGTCTGGCGTGCTGCGGTCCATGGGGTCACAAAGAGTTGGGCAGGACTTAACGAATGAATGACAGCAATCTAGAGCAGAAGGTACTGATACATAAATAGGTGAGACCACTTAAATGGTGATTTTGACTAATGCAGGAGGCTTGCTCAGTTGCTAGGTCATGTCCGACTCTTTCCAACCCTAAGAACTAGAGCATGACAGGTGTCCATGTCCTTTACTATCCAGAAGTTTTCTCAAACTCATGTCCATAGAGTTGGTGATGCTATCCAACCATCTCATCCTGTCACCCACCCCCTTTTCCTCCTGTCCTCGATCTTTCCTAGTGACAGGGTCTTTTACAATTAATCGACTCTTCACATCAGGTGGCCAAAGTATTGGTGCTTTAGCTTCAGCATCAATCCTTTCAATGAACATTCAGGGTTAATTTCCTTTAGGATTGACTGGTGTGCTCTCCTTGCAGCCCAAGGGACTCTCTAGAGTCCTCTCCAGGATCATGGTTTGAAAGCATCAATTCTTCAGTGCTCAGCCTTCTTTATGATCCAACTCTCACTCTGTGTTTTACTACTGGGAAAATCATAGCTTCAATTGTATGGAACTTTGTCGGCAAAGTGATGCCTGTGCTTTTTAATATGCTATCTATGTTTGTTACAGTTTTTCTTCTAAGTTTAGCAAGTATTTTTTAATTTCATAGCTGTAGGTGCAGACTAATAGGGAAGAAAAACTGCTGAGTTCTTTGTTGAACCTCCAGAGTTTCATGGTTTCTCTCTAGACATCATGAAGTTCTATGGTGAATCCAAGAAAGATCCCCTCATGTCTGTGGCATGAGGAAGAGTATTCATTGTGAAATATACTCAGAGCCTTCTCCAAAAACTATGTGTCTTCTCTGGGGAAAAGAGCTTCATCAGAGGGTAATTCTAAGATCTTACCCCAACTGACAGTAGGGAACTCCCCGCCACAGGAAACTGC
Organism: Antilocapra americana; assembly: GCA_007570785.1. NCBI lineage: Eukaryota > Metazoa > Chordata > Mammalia > Artiodactyla > Antilocapridae > Antilocapra > Antilocapra americana. The sequence continues at coordinate 26,749,487 of ML661338.1, read as the reverse complement.
TCCCAAATTCTACCTAACTGAAGGGGGAAAAAGCAGTAACGGGACAGTGCTTCAAGAAAACAGGTGGAAATGCTGTCACTCAGGATGGGAGAATTGTACAGGGGAAAAAGTTATTTCACTAAAAAAGTACCTGTAAAATTAACAGAACCAAGAAACAGGGCCATTTAAAAAGGGATTCAGTCAGAAGAATACAGAATGTTTCTCCTACCGCACATTTTATCACCAAACCAACAAGGTATAACATTAAATTACATCTGAAAAGGAGAAAGAAATAAAGTCTTTTGAAAGACTACATATGGAATCCTGAGAGTCAGGAGAGACTATTAAAATAAAGACACTAGAAAGATTAGAATCCTGGTACCTTTATCCCCAACAACAAGCTCCTGCAATCAATAAATAGTGAATCCCTGAGACAGATCCATAGATGTTATCACACTAAAGATCCATTTACTTCACTTCTGGGCTTCCCTGGTGGCTCAGACGGTAATGTAATAAAGGAATGTAATAAAAAGAGGGAAAGAAAAAGAAACAGAACAAATTCAATTAACAGAAAACAGTTCATGATTTGGTAGTTTATAATCCAGACTTTCCCCAGTGGCTTATTGGGTAAAGAATCTGCCTGTAATGCAGGAGACATGGGAGACAGGAGACACAGATTTGATCCCTGAGTTAGGAAGTTCCCCTGGACCAGGAAATGGCAACCTACTCCAGTATTCTTGCTTGGGAAATCCCATGGGCAGAGGAGTCCAAAGGGTCACAAAAAGTCAGACATTACTGAGTGACTAAGCACTCACTCACTCAGATTATAATTCAACTGTATCAGTAACTATTTTAAATGTAAATGTCCTAAATTCACAAAACAAGATGAATTATCAGTGTGGATTTTTTTTTTGAAAGGAAAACCAGTAACAAACATATGCTATCTACAAATAACTCAAGTTTCAGATAGGTTAAATGTAAGAGAATACAGAAATATATACATGTCAACATTAAAGAAGAAAGCTAAAATAGCTATATTCATTTAAATTATAGAAGAATTTAAGGTAAGAAAAAATATAAAAGATAAAGAAGACACTGTTGCATAATACTGGTTCATATTTCCAATAAAAATAAAAATTTTAATTTGTGTGCATCTGAAAGTGTATCAAAATTAATGAGATAAAAACGATGGAACAGATAACAGAAACAGAAAATTCCACTCAGGTAGTTTTAGGCATTAACACTTCTCTATCAGTAATTTATAAACGAGGTAGGTAGAAAACTAGGAGGTATACAAACAACATAAAATGCACTATTAACCAATTTTATGAAATTGATATTGATAGAGTACTCCACTTAAGGACAGGAAAATACAACTTTTTTTTAAGCTCACATGGATCACTCACCAAGATAGTTTGCATTCTGGGCTATAGAACACTCCCTAAACATTTATAAAAATATAAATAAACCATGTTTAGAATGTTCTCAAAGTACATGGAATTCAACTAAAAAAAGATAGCTGGAATTTTCTCCCAAATATTTGGAAATTAAACAGAGTGACTCTAATAATCAATTGGTCAAAGAAGAGGCTTCGAGAAAAATTTTAAATTCTTTGTATTAAATGAAAATAAAAACAAAATTGTGGGAATTTGGGAGATGGAGTCAAAACAGCAATTAGAGGGAAATGTATATCATTAACCAAATGACTGAGTTAATCATTTGGTCTTTATTTCTGGCCACTGTAATTTCCTAGATCACAGAAGTCAAAGTGATAAAAGTATCATCATTATAATTAGGGGGTTTTATTCCCAATGTCCAAAACAGCACAAGAGAGAGAAAAGTGAAAGGAACATCCTTTGTTATTCTTAGCATGCCCCTTTCAGCCACAGTTTATGTTAATGAGGTAAGCTCTGGAAAGCCCTCTGCATGTAGGCTGGTCGCCAGCAAAACAAACCACTTATTACAGTTGAAACTTTCAGCAGATTCTGGGCCTCTGTAAAGAGAAGAGGGGCTGGAGATTGAGTCCAGTTACCAATGGCCAATGATATTTTAATCGATCAGGCCAAGAGACAAAACAAAGCCTCCATAAAAACCTGGAGTTCAGGGCGCTTCTGAGTTGGTGAACTCATGGAGGTGCAGGAAGGGTGGCATGCCTGAGAATGGCACTGAAGGCTAATGCCACTTCTTCCATACTTCGCTCTATGCCTCTCTTCCACCTGGATGTTGTTGAGTTATATCCTTTTATAATAAATTGGTAAAACAGTAAATAAATTGGCTTTCCTAAATTCTTTGAGCTATTCTAACAAATTATCAAAACTGAAGAGTGGGCAATGGTAACTCTGATTTATAACAATCAGTCAGAAGCACCAGAGGCCTTAATTTGAAATTGGCATCTGAAATTGAGGGCAGCATTGCAGGCCTGAGCTCTTAACCTGTGAGATCTGTTAAGAACTCCAAGTACATAGTGTCAGGATAGAATTGAGTTAAATAGAATTGAATTGTAGGACTTCCAGTTAGTGTCTAAAGACTTGGAAAAGTGGTTGGTGTAGGGAAAAACACAAACAAACGAACATTTGGTGTCAGAAGTGTAATGTGTATAGTAGAAAGAGCCTGTCTTTCCTTTTAAGAACTAATGAAAATTTGAGCAACATTAATTAAATCAAAACAATGGAAATAACAGAGAACACCAATAGAATTGGAAGTTTTTCCTCTGAAAAGATTTAAAAAAAAAAGGCTAACCTATTAGCTAAGCAAGCCAAAAAAAAAAGGACAAAATCCCACAAATTACCAGTATCAGAAATGCAGAAAGGGTTCATCACTAATGATTTGATACAAAAGGATACAAAAGGGATAATATATCCAAGTCTACGCCCATAGTTTAAAAACTTTCATGAAATTAAACACTTCTTTGAAAGACAAAAAAATATTCAAACCATCTCACGTGTCCCCTTCTCCTCCTGCCCTCCATCTTTCCCACCATCAGGGTCTTTTCTTTTTTTGTTGTTAGTAGAAAAGATACTTGCCAATCTCTAGGAGAATTCATTAACAAATTAGTTAGGTTAATAATGAAATACATTAACAAATTATAAACTCAATCCAACTTAATTATTAATTATCTTTGGAAGGAAGCATATATCTTTTCTTTTCTTTTTTAATTTATTTATTTATTTTCTTCTTTACATTACTGGTTTTGCCATACATTGACATGAATCTGCAATGGGTATACATGTGTTCCCCTTCCAGAACATCCCTCCCACCTCCGTCCCGATTCCATCCCTCTGGGTCATCCCAGTGAACCAGGCCTGAGCACCCTGTATCATGCATCAAACCTGGGCTGGCAATTCATTTCACATATGATAATTTACATGTTGCAATGCCATTCTCCCATATCATCCCACCTTTGCCCTCTCCCATAGAGTCCAAAAGACTGTTCTATAGATCTGCGTCTCTTTTGCTGTCTTGCATACAGGGTTATCAGTACCATCTTTTTAAATTCCATATATATGCGTTAGTATACTGTATTGTTGTTTTTCCTTCTGGCTTACTCCACTCTGTATAATAGGCTTCAGTTTCGTTCACCTCAGTAGCACTGATTCAAATGTACTCTTTTTAATGGCTGAGTAATATTCCATTGTGTATATATACCACAGCTTTCTTATCTATTAGTCTGTTGATGGACATTTAGGTTGCTTCCATTCCTGGCTATTGTAAACAGTGCGGTGATGAACACTGGAGTACATGTGTCTCTTTCAATTCTGGTTTCCTCAGTGTGTATGGCCAGCAGTGGGATTGCTGGGTCATATGGCAGTTATATTTCCAGTTTTTGGTGAAAGAGGTATCCCTACCTCTAAGACTAGAAGGGAGTCTTAAAAAAGAGAGAGGTTTCCGAATACCAGGAAACATCAGGGTATGTTCTCATGATGCACTCTGCATTTGAGTTAAATAAGCAAGGTGACAATATACAGCCTTGATGTACTCCTTTCCTGATTTGGAGCCAGTCTGTTGTTCCATGTCCAGTTCTAACTGTTGCTTCCTGACCTCCAAACAGATTTCTCAGGAGGCAGGTCAGGTGGTCCTTACTGAGTTATTGTAAGAATTATAGTAAGAATATAGTCTTACTGTATCATTATAGTAAGAATATAAAGACAGCAACCTCATCAGTGGACTATATTAAAGTGGCTTTTCTGGATACCACAGTTTCATATGGGAAGTGAGATAAAATGAAATCAATTAAACAAGGTGTTTGACATGAGTGCTTCCTTTAAAAAAAAAACTGAGTTTTTTAACACTGTTGTTTAGTCATGTCCGACTCTGTGACCCCATGAAAGGCAGCACACCAAGCTTTCCTGTCCTTCACTATGTCCCGGAGTTTGCTCAAACTCATGTTAATTGAGTCACTGATGCCATTGAACCATCTCATCCTCTGCTGCCTGCTTCTTCTCCTGCCCTCAGTCTTTCTTAGCATCAGGGTATTTTCCAGTGAGTTGGCTCTTTGTATCAGGGGGCCAAATATTGGTTTTAAGTTTCAGCATCAATTCTTCCAATGAATATTCAGGTTTGATTTCCTTTAAGATTGATTGGTTTGATCTCCTTGCTGTCCAAGGGACTCAAGAGTCTTCTCCAGCACCACAGTTTGGAAGCATCAATTCTTCTACCCTCAGTCTTCTTTATGGTCCAAGTCTTCCATTCGTACATGACTACTGGATAAACCAGCTTTAATTATATGGGCCTTTGTTGGCAAAGTGATGTCTCTGCTTTTTAATACACCATCTAGGTTTGTCATAGCTTTAGTTTTGGCTTCCCTGGTGGCTCAGTGGTAAAGAATCTGCCTACCAATACAGGAGATGTGGCTTTGATCCCTGGGTCGGGAAGATCTCTTGGAGAAGGAAATGGCAACTCACTCCAGTAATTTTGCCTGGGAAATCCCATGGACAGAGGAGCTTGATGGGCTGTAGTACATAGAATCACAAAAGATTTACACTACTGAATGACTAAACAACAATTAAGCTATGCAGATTTTTTACTTTGTAATTATTCAGTCTTGGAAGATTTTATGTTTCTAGAAATTTACCCTTGTTTTTCTAGGTTGTCTAATTTGTTGGCATACATTTTCACAGTATTCTCTTATGATCCTTTTTATTTTTGTAATTCAACTGTAATTTCTCCTCTTTCACTTTTAATTTATTTATTTAGGCTATTTATCTCTTTCTTGATGAGTTTGGCTAAGGTTTTGTCAAATTTATCTTTTCAAAGAACCAACTTTTTGTTTCATCAATATTTTCTTTTTTCTTATTTAATTATTCATTTCACTTTTTTCTACTCTGATCTTAATTTCCTTACTTCTACTGACTTTTGGATTTGATTGCTTTTTTTTTCAGTTCCTTTACATATACATTTAGATTTTTTTTTTGAGAATGTTACTCTTTTATAATGTGGGCCTATATCACTATGAACTTCAGTCTTAGAACTTCTTTTTCTGTGTCCCATATATTTCAGAGAACTGTGTTTTTATTTTCATTTGCCTCCAGGTATTCTTTTATTTCCTCTTAATTTCTTGGTTGGCTTGATGATATTTTAGCATGACATTGTACAATTTCAATATGTTTATGAGTTTTCCAGTTTTATTCTTGTAGTTGGTTTCTACTTTCATACAGCCGTGATCAGAAATGATGCTTGATATAATTTCAAGCTACTTCAATTAACTGAAACTTTTTTGTGGCCTAATATGTGATCTATCCTGGAGAAATTTTCATGTGCACTTGAAAAGAATATAAATTCCTCTACTTTGGAATGGTCTGTATATATCTATTAAGTTCATATGATCTAATGTGTCATTTTATGCTAGAGTGTACTTATTGAATTTCTTTCTGGATGATCTACTCATTGATGTAAATAGGTATTAAAGTCCCCTATTATTAATATATTGCTGTCTATTTTCCCTTTGTATCTGTTAATATTTGCTTTATATATTTAGGTGCTCCTGTGTTGGTCCATGGGGCTTCCCAGGTGGCTCAATGGTAGAGAATCTGCCTGCCAATGCAGGAGATGCAGGTTCAACTTCTGGATTGGGAAGATCTCCTGGAAGAGGAAATGGCAGTCTACTCTAGTATTCTTGCCTGGAAAATTCCTGCAGGAGTCTGCAGTCAATGAGATTCCAAAGATTTAGACGTGACTGAGCAACTGAACATGCACACACGCATATTGATGTATCAATATTTACAAATTCAATACCCTCTTGATGGACTGACCCACTTCACCACTGTGCACCTCCCTTGTCTTCTGTTAGTCTTTGTTTTAAAGTCTTTATTTTTCTGATATGAGTATTAATACCCTAGTTATTTTTTTTCTATTTTCATGGAATACATTTTTCAATCTTTTCACTTCAGTCTCCGTGTTTCTTTATACCTAAGAAGAGTACCCTTGAGGCAGTGTTCAATGAATCATTTTTTTAAATTCATTTTGCTGCCCTTATCTCTTTTAATTGGACTATTTTGTCCATATAGTTAAAATAATTATTGTGAGGTATGTATTAATACTTACTGTCATTTTATACACTGGCTTCTAGTTATTCTTTCTTTATTAAAGTGATAGTTTGTAGACTTAATAGCTCTCTAGATTGATGTATATTATCATATAAGTTAATATGTAAACATTAAACTATTTCAATTGTATAAGTTGGTCACAAATTGTTTTGAAGTTATTTAAATGTTTTATGTTGCCAGCGTATAAAAAACTTCCAGAAAAAAAAAATAACAGAGCATTACCAATGACAAAAATGTAATTAACATTTGCACATGCCATGCTTTATTCCTCGTGTATGGCCCATCCTTGTCTAACACTCTGTCAGAAATTATACTATGTTATAAAATTAGATAGAAAAGTAAAATTTAGCTATTTTGTAAATATATCCATTAATTATGATGCCTCATTGGTTAAAGAACCTGCCTGCAATGTGGGAGACATGGGTTCGATCCCTGGGTAGAGAAGATCCCATGGAGAAGGAAATGGCAACCCATTTCAGTATTCTTGCCTAGGAAATCCCATGAACAGAGGAGTCTGGACGGCTACAGTCCATGGAGTCGCAAGAGTCAGACATGACTTAGGGACTAAATGGCATACACAACATATGTCTTATTATCAAATAAGTATATTCAGAATTCCTTACTAATAAACTTCTTTTAATAAGACAATAGCAGCTTATGACAAACCTAGACAGCATACTGAAAAGCAGAGATATCACTCTGTTGACAAAGGTCTTTATAGTCAAAGTTACAATTTTTCCTGTAGTCATATGTGGATGTGAGATTTGGATCATAAAGAAGGCTGAACACCAAAGAACTGAGGCTTTTGGACTGTGGTGCTGGAGAAGACTCTTGAGAGTCCCAGTAAGAAGATCAAACCAGATAATCTTTAGGGAAATCAACTCTGAATATTCATTCGAAGGTCTGATGCTGAAGCTAAAGCTCCAATACTTTGGCCACCTGATGCAAAGAGTCAATTCAATGGAAAAGACACTAATGCTGGGAAAGATTGAGAGTAGGAAGAAGAAGTGGCAACAGAGGACAAGATAGTTGAATGGCAACACTAACTCAATGGACATGAGTTTGAGCAAACTCTACGAGATTGTGAAGGACAGGGAAGCCTGGTGAACACTTGAGTCCTTGGGATTGCAAAGAGTTGGACATGACTTAGCAACTGAGCAAAAACAAGTTATTTCGAAATCATACTTTCTTTTTCAAGTTTTCATCATTCCTAAAATGGATGTTTCCAAAGAATTTAATTTTTCTTTAGATCATATGTGTCATAAATGAAATGTCTGATGTTCTGCAATATCACTTTTGTACTCACATAAAGTCAAGTTTCATCATTAAAAAAAAATTCAGAATGCCATTTCATTATATAGTATTTTGAAGATACAGGGGGAAAAATTCATCATAGGCCTACAAACTGAAAACAATTACCATTAACTCTTGACTTATTGCTTTTCAGATATTTCCTTAAAAATAGTTGTTCTGTAATTCTTATTTGCTCTATAGGCAATATTATACAGAAATTAAGAGTTCAAGCTTAGAGTCAGCCAGATGGGTTTGAAATAATGCTCAACTACTCAGTTATTTTATTCCTCAGATTCCTCATCTGTAAAATTGGTGTCAAAAATGTAGGTATTTTCACTCAGAAGGCAGTAAAAATTAAATAGGATAATGTATACAAGTAAAAATTTTGACATAGGAACTCTTCTAAATTATTGCATAACTGTGTATGTATATTTGTGAATTTAATTCTATAATCTTTTATACATATATTGCAAACATAAGACTTCTCCATATTATAGAAACTTCTCTATCATCTTCAATGTTATGATACTCTTTGACATTTATATAACCATTAAAATATATTTAAATATTTAGATTTTTTTAATATATATTAAAAGCAACTGTGATAAAGGAGCCAAATAATAATAAGCTTCTATTAATCATGAAATCAGCAAATTTAAAACTCTTATATGACAATATATTTCCAAATTTATTTCAGCAAATTTTAAAAGATAAATTTTCACATCACTTTTATTAGAATTTGTGAGTTAATATGTTTCTGTATGCTGAAAAATTATGAGTAATTTCAAAGATTCAGAATTAAATATGTAGCTATCAAGCTAGCAAATGACAACATATAAAGAAATGAAGAAAATCTTATCAGTGAATTTTAAAACTCTTAAAAATGTTTTAATAATTTAGATACTTGTTAAAAATGATTTAAAATTTACAGAAATATTTTTTTTTCCTTCTTGCATGTTTCTTTCACTAGGGGCAATCATTATGAATTTTATGTGTACATGTTATACATTTTTATATGAATATACACATGTATTTACAAATATAGTATTTTAAAATATTTAATATTTTATCAGGCTGTAATTAAAATTGTGAATTTTTCTACAGTTCTAGAAAAGTCAGTTATAATGTCTTCAAATACTGTAATTTTAATATGTCACCTAATCTTGAGTTCTAGAACTATTTTTGGATGCTTTAAATATATTACCGATTATTTTATCTCTTTAAGTGTTTATATAGACTTCTGGGTAAATTAACCCACATTATCTTCCATATTTCTAATGCTTTCTTTTACCAAATAATTTCTAAAATTCATCCGAAAGACTATGATACTATTTTTGAATATCAACAACTGTAATTTACACTAATAGTTTTGCTTATTTTTATAAAATGTTTTTTTATTATTATCTGCTATTTCCATAGCATGATTTATCATTTTTGTGTATGCTATTTTTTCCATTATCACTTTGAGGAAGCTAAACACACTTATTTTAAATTATTTTTATAGTACTCTTATTGTCAGACAAATTGATGATAACTAAGTGGGTAGCATTCTTCAAGCTCTTTGAAGAGGTTCTTTATTGTATATTCACCTTGAATGAGAACGTGTGTGTGTGTGTGTGTGTGTGTGTGTGTGTGTGTGTGTGTTTATGCTTCCACCATGGCAAATTGCCACTTCACCGCAGTCTTGTGCAATCTTTAATAAGAGTGACGTTTTCAGGTCTCATATCACATAATTAACATCATAGATCTTTTCACTGAACCAGTGAACATCTTGGCACAGCTCCCACTTTGGGGCTACCTCCTCCTTCTTCCTAACTTATTACTGAAATGCTTTATAAAAGTATCAACTCCAGAGAGCTGCCAGAATTTTTCTCTATATTTTAAAGAAGTACAAGAAAAGGGAACCCTCTTACACTGTTGGTGGGAATGCAAACTAGTACAGCCACTATGGAAAACAGTGTGGAGGTTCCTTAAAAACCTGCAAATAATCCTGCCATATGACCCAGCAATCCCACTGCTGGGCATATACACTGAGGAAACCAGAATTGAAAGAGACACGTGTACCCCAATGTTCATCGCTGCATTGTTTACAATAGCCAGGACATGGAAGCAACCTAGATGCCCATCAACTGACGAATGGATAAGAAAGCTGTGGTACATATACACAATGGAATATTACTCAGCATTAAAAAAAATTCATTTGAAGCAATTCTACTAATCATACTATCTTTATTAGAATGCAATTTAGATCTCGATGTGTGTATATATATATTGTGTGTGTGTTCCATTTTGGGTTATTTTTAAGGCACAACTGAAGAAATTGAATTATTATTTAATTATGACAGTATGTACTTTCTTAATTCTCTTGATATCACTGCCAAATCTCTATTCTAAATGGTTAACATTTAATTTTGTATTGCTGTTTTCAAAGGCACTTTTTATTTTAAATTAACAATGCTATAAAGGACCAACAAATATTTTAATACCATTTTTATCTGACACAGTCATAAAACCTACTCTAATTCCTATGGATTTAAAACATCCTAAGTGTACTATATTTATGTGTTTTATCCTATTCTCCATAACTGTTGTGAAACTTAGTGCTTATGAAACTAAAGAAATAATTCATGTTTTCTTCTTTTAGAATCAAAGCTGAAAACTGAATTATCTTTTAGTCACAAAGAATGCAATAGGAAGAATAATCCTGAAAGATCAGTGCTGAATGAGTCATGGACTGAATCTCTTAGAAGATTTCTATAGAAACACACTGATGAACGGGGAAATACAGAAGTCACATAGCGCTTTCAGTATAGGAATGGGAAGACAGACACAAATATACTCTCAGTAAAACAGGAAAAGAAGAGCTATTGTAAAAGCTAATACATATTTTCCACACTATAAAAGTAACTGACCCAAAATACATGAAAAATTAGTAGTTCATAGTAAAGTGAGATGACTAAATATAGAGTATAAATGGTTTGCTCTTGACTAAGAGTTATTTCTCATCAGATTGTGTGCATGCTCAGTTGTGTCTGACAATTTGCGACCCTATGGACTATTGCCAATCAGGCTCCTCTGTCCATGGGATTTTTCCAGCAAGAATACTGGAGTGGGTTGCCATTTCCTCCTCCAGAGGATCTTCCCTACCCAGGGATTGAACTTGCATCTCCTGCATTGGCAGGTGATTCTTTACCACTGAGCCACCTGGGAAGTTCTCGCATCAGATTATCTATTTCCTATTCTGAGACATGTTGTTAAAAATTCTAACGAAAGAATGGCTTGACCTGTAGAAGCATGAAAATGTTAGTGTGTTCTTAGTTTTAAGAAAAGAAGTATGATAGGCTCATGAGAGAAGAGGAACAAAAGGCAAGTGTCTCTCAGTTGACCTTGGATTGGTTGGTTCCACTAATTTAAGGAATTTGGAAGCTGAGATATAGATGGTGGTTCTATTAAGCATCAATAACTTTTTTACAAGGTCATGTATGTATTTGGGTCTTCCATCCAAAATATTATTTGACTACTACATCCAGAATTACAGTCCAAACAACCAATTTTAGCAGCTTTATTTTCCCCCTCTATCATAGAAGATGGTGTTTTGCAAAACAGTATTTTTCTCTCAAGAAGGCATTTTGTCTTGATGGAAAGACACTGGTGGGCATAGACCTAGATGTGCATTCCTTTTAATGCAGCTAGAAGCAAAATAACTTATGCATTCATGTATAGGTAAAATAGAGTTGAACCTTGAACAATATAGGGATTATGGGTACCAACTCTCACACAGTGGAAAATTCACCTACTGCTAACTCTGCCTCAAAAACAAAGAGTTATGACCTAGAGAGATGGAATCGGGAGGGAGGTGGGAGGGGGGTTCTGGAAGGGGAACGCAGGTATACCCATGGCAGATTCATGTCAATGTATGGCAAAACCAACACGATAATGTAAAGAAAAAATAAATAAATAAATAAATAAATAAATAAGGAGTTGATAAATGATTCACAGCATACAGATTTTCTAATATTTTGGAAGTTGTAATGATGAGATTAGCTGTATAAAGTTTTATAAAGCTTGGCTACACATTCTGAATAAATTAAGATACTGGACTAGATAACCCCTTAATATAATTTGATATTTTATCAATGCCAATCTATTCACATAATGCTTGTGCACATGTATAAAATATAATTTCCTAAACCACTATTTTATTTAAATTTTCTTAATAATGCCAGCTTACTATTACAATAATAATTACTATTAATAATGTAATATCGTGATTATATCACAAACAATAATTACATAGTTTGAGTGAACTATACACCATGCAGAGTTTTGTGAAGATTCAAACCATTATGGAGCCACTGAGAAATTTCACAGTATGATCTCACCATATCAGATGCCAGAAAACAAAAATGAAAGCGAAGTGTTAATTGCTCAGTCAAGTTCGACTCTTTGCGACTCCATGGACTAGAGCCATCCAGGCTCCTCTATCCATGGAATTCTTCAGGCAAGGATATTTGAGTAAACTAAAATAATGAGAGTATTATCTCTGAGTTTACCATATATCAGTATTTGACATGAGATTTGTATTATCCTTTTTCTAATTGTGATAAAAATTTTTAGACAAGATGCTCTCCTGAGTTGATTCATACATTCTTGTTTCCTATTCTTGATACTACATTTGAAATGACAACTTAAGTGTCGCTCACTTTCTCTTGTTTCAGAACCTCCACTGCACTATCTGATACATTCTGTTCTGTAAAACACTTTTCCCTCTTTAGAATTATGTCTTTACAGACTGAGAAGCACTATATTTACAGTTGTTGTGATTACTAAAGCAGTTAGTATATATATTTAAAGGGCTTCCCAGGTGGCTCAGTGGGTAAAGAATCCACTTGCAATGGAAGAGACATAGTTTGATCCCTGGGTTGGGAAGATCCCCTGGAGGAGAGCATAGCAATCCGCTCCAGTATTCTTGCCTGGAAAATTCTATGGACAGAGGAGCCTGGAAGGCTGCAGTCCATAGGGTCACAAAGAGTTGGTTGTGACTGATCATGCACACACACATATATGTAAAGTAATTGGAATATGCCTGATGCATGCATGATATGTAACTGTTAGGGAAAAAGAGGGAAAAGGTACACTTAAATAATGTGGCATACCTCTTTCTTAGATAGAGTTTGGTGGACATTATTAGAGATCTTGTCATCATATAATATTTGATGGATTTCTTTTTTATTTTCTCTGCTGGACAGTGAGCTAGTCGAGAGCTGGTACCATGTCTCATTCATCTCCACATCAGTGCTTAATATAACAGCAGCAATGGAGTTCAGTGCTTTCAAGTAACAGATAAAACCCAGTTGAGATATCTTAGGTTTTATTCAGCTGAATTTCTCATCAATAATTTTTGTTAAAATAATACACATTGAGATCACTGTTTCCAAAAGGTTTTCTCATGCTTAATTCAATTTCATATCAAATTAGTTTTCTTTTTTAAGTAAGATATACTGGGATACTTGAGATCTGTATGTGTGAGCTCTCAGTAGTGTCCAACTCTTTGTGACCCCATGGACTGTAGCCTGCCAGACTCCTCTGTCCATGTTTTCTAGGCAAGAATACTGGAGTGGGTTTTCAGTTCCTCCTCCAGGGGATCTTCCCCGTCTGGGGATCAAATCCACATCTTTTGTGTCTCCTGCATTGGCAGGCAGTCGTTACCAACTGTGGCACCTTGGAACCCATACTAACTCATATTTAAGGTATATTTTGGAATGAATTAAATCAGAAGTCTATGGTCTTTTTATAAAAAGCAAACAAAAAAAACAACAGTAAATATTAGAGGCTTTGTGAGCCACACAAACTCTATCACAACTAGTCAACTCTACTACTACAGTGAGAAATGAGCCCCAGACAATGAGTGAATGAATGAGTATAAAAGTTCAAACTCATTTTATTTATAAAATGGGCAATGGGCTAGAATTAGCCCATGAACCATAGTTTAATGAACCCTGAATTAAATCAATAAATAGTTTATACTGAAAGTTGAGACCTCACTGCATGGAGTGTTAGATTAATTGACTTATCTAGTTCTCATTAAGGTATATAAATACTTAGTCCTCATTTGTTACAATGTCTTGTAAAATGAAGCGTTTGGGTCAGACTGATTTCCTTAAAAGGCTATTTCAAAATACGTTGATAAATGCACTTGAATAATAATTATGTAGTTAATATATTTAGAATAAAGGTATTTAAATGGAACCTGCCAGGCTCATCTGTCCATGGGATTTCCCAGGCAAGAATACTAGAGTGGATTGCTATTCCCTTCTTCATGGATCTTCCTGACACAGGTATCAAACCTGGGTCTCTTTGAATCAAACTGCAGGCAGATTCTTTACCATGTGAGCCACCACCAGAGAAGCCTCTGATTAACACTTTACTACATGATGCTATATCTATTAATATGCTTGCTGCTGTTGTTCAGTCACAAAGTCTTGTGTTATTCTTTGCAACCTCATGGATTATGATATGCCAGGCTCCTCTGTCCTCTACTGTCTCCCAGAATTTGCTCAAATTCATGTCCATTGAGTTGGTGATGCTATCTAACCATCTAATCCTCTGCCACCCCCTCCTCCTTCTGCCTTGCATCTTTCCTAGCATCAGGTCAGTGAATCAACTCTTCACATCAGGTGGCCAAAATACTGAAGCTTCAGCTTCAGCAACAGTCCTTTTAAAGAATATTCAGAGTTGATTTGCTGTAAGATTGACTGTTTCGATCTCCTGGCAATCCAAGTCTCAAGAATCTTCTTTAGCATCACAGTTTCAAAATATCAATTCTTCAGTGCTCAGCCATTTAAGATCCAATTCTCATATCCATACGTGACTACTGGAAAAACAAATGCTTAGACCTCAAAATCGTCTCAGTTCAGTTCAGTTGCTCAGTCATGTCCAAACCTTTTGCGACCCCCTGAACTGCAGCACGTCAGGCTTTCCTGTCCATCACCAACTCCCAGAGTTTACCCAAGCCCATGTCCATTGAGTTGGTGATGCCATCCAACCATCTCATCTTCTGTCATCCCCTTCTCCTCCTGCCTTTAATCTTTTCCAACATCACGGTCTTTTCAAATGATTCAGCTCTTTGTATCAGGTGGCCAAAGTATTGGAGTTTCAGCTTCAACATCAATCCTTCCAATGAACACCCAGGACTGATCTCCTTTAGGATGGACTGGTTGGATCTCCTTGTAGTCCAAGGACTCTCGAGAGTCTTTTCCAACACCACAGTTCAAAATTTTCTAGTTGGTGATACAGTAGTCAATGTCTGCTAAATCTATTTAAGAAAACAAATTTTCCAATAACTATTTCACTGAACTATTATCCAAGGGACCATACCTTGTTCAACACTGAAAAATACAGGCACTATTTTCCCTTTAAATTCTGACTCTCTATGTAATATGAAATTCAGTTTTTTTTCAGAATATAGTGTCTCATTTATTAGGAATAATAACAGTCACTGTCTCAACAGTGAAGAAGGGACCTTTTAACATCTCTAGAGTCTTTCCATAGGGAGTTTCATACTATCAATAGGAGTAGTCTCATTTCCTTTACTCAGAATCTGACCTGATTTTAACCATTTCTGGGGGATAAATATCCTGACTATTCATTATGATTTACTGTAATATTTTCTCTTTGTTATCTCTTATGGGAAAGACTGCAATTATCTTCAAGTATTCATTTTTCTCTTCTTATTTTAGGTTTTGAACCTACATTTAAGTTGAGTAAATGAGCCCCTTGTTGGAGATTATATTCACAGCCTCACTGAGCCAGCCTGGAGCATTTGCTTCAGTTCTGGGAAATAGGAGACTGGCTCCACCCAGGTCGCCCTCACTGATGGAAGTTGCTTGCCCTCCATTTCCTTTTCTCCTGTTTGTGGGCTGAGAAGTCGATATGGCTGTGGTGAGCTGTCTATGGTCAAGTCAGGAGGCGACCGGCAGTAGGGCACCAGAACAAGAAAGTACAGGAAGCCTCAAAGCTCACCTGACTGAGCAAAGAAACATCACCTTGTCATTCCTAGTATATCATGCCTAACACAAAAGAGAAGTAAAATTCTATCTTATCTACACCACTGCTATTTTTTGATGTAGTTAAACAAACTTATTCATGAACTTTACTTTTAAAATGTCAGAATGTGGGGTCATTTCTGATTCTTCTCTATAGTCCACTGAGCTGACTCTGGTCTACTGGTCAGATTCACCAGTCAAACTGGTTTATAACCTTAACCCATACTTTTCCCTGTAGATAGGTAGCATCCTGGTATTAACTGGACCACCTCAGATCAAACCAACCTAGAGGAAAGTTGGGATTGCCTACATGGAAACATAAGGTTTTAGAGGCAGAAATACAGATATTCTTATCTTTCTGTGTTGAGTTAGACGGTGGCACATGTATTTTATTATCTGCATGTACTTTGGCTGAAACCACATCAACTACTTTGGATCATTTACTTACAGAACTGACAAAGGGGATATATTTGAACAAACGTGTGAATATGTTTCAGTGAACGTGCATCTGACTGCACAGCAATTTTCTGAATTACCTACTATTTTCAATTATCCATGCTTCTATAGTCTTCCATCAGCATGGATAATCAAGTGTGTTCAGTTAACAAACATGAATGTCTGGAAGGCATTAATAAAGCCTGCAAAATGCATTACTAAGTAGTATTTTCATGTTGAATGAAATTAAATAGAAAAATTAGTGTAGATGTTAAAGAAATATGGAACAATATGATTATGGCTCAATTTAGATATAACTTTATATGAACAATAACAAATAAAATCTTAGGTGAAACATGATTATAATTTTTTATTACAGCAAACATTATATCTGAAGGCTGCTACTTGAATTAATAAAATTCAAAAAGCTGTAATTTAATGATGATTCATTCATATAATTACTTATCTGCATAAACTTTAGATTCAATATAGGAAATAGGCAATTCAAGTGCTATCACAAATAAGATAAAACGTTTTAAAAATTAAAACTCTGATTCTAGCTTGATTTTATCCTTTTGCATCCAATTTTATAAATTAACATATTATGCACATTTTGGAAGTTTAATGGCTTTTTATTTTTAAAAATAACCTAAATACCACATTAACAATCTTTAGAAACCAACTGAATTATAAATGCATAAGTTCATTTGGGGATATATATATATATTATGTTGGGAAATGTCATCACATCCTTCATCTTCACATTTTTACAGCTTCCTGTGGTGAACACCTGTGGCTTGTTGGCAGTGGGTTTGGTTCTTGGGACTATTAAGCACTCTATATTTTCAGAGTGGATCAGCTTGGAGTTATTTGACACAGGTGTTTCTATAATTATGATACACTGGAAAATCTATAGTGCTCAGTAGCTTTCAGGTTCCCATTTCTACCTAGGTGATAAAACCCTGTCCCTTATGCAGTGCAGCTTCACTGAAGTATTAATAGAAGGTTAAACATAAGTTTGCTTAATTGACTTTTAATAAACTAAGCAGATATTTTCTTTTAAATATCTGACATTTAGTAACACATAGAATAGCTTCCCAAGTTGATAATTTTCATAAGGCAGGCAAAGTTACCTCAACTATCTTAAAGAAATATCAGATATTATATTTAAAAACTATATCAATCAGGTATATTTACATTTATAGAATTTTTGGAGCCCACATATTTTATGCACTATTGCATATACTTCGCCTTTGAATACATTTATATACCTGGCATATAGACTTATTTTTTATGTTGCAAAATATTAAAGTAATATTTTCATATTATATGTTATGGAAAATATAATATGCACATGTGAAGGCTTAATTTTAAGGCAGAGCATGTGTACAGAGCAGTTATCTTCAGACAAAATTATCTCTCCTAATATACCTCATTCACCTGATTTTAGGTACTTCAAAACTTTGCTTTAAAGCCATTAGAACTCCACCATGGTCTACACTGATTTCTAGAATCTTATCAATAGAAACACTTGAATGTGACACCACCAAAGGTAAATATCTTTCTTAAAGAAATACAAGTTTATAGGGAAGTTGTTTGGTTTAAGAGTACTCTACTTTCATCTTCTGGAGAAAGAAGTGGCGACCACTCCAGCATTTTTGTCTGGGAAATCCCATGGACAGAGGAGCCTGGCTGGCTGCCATCCAAGGGGTCTCAAGAGTTGGACATGACTCAGCCACCGAGCAATCCCACCTCCATTTTCATAACAGTACTCGCTCATCCCTTTCCCTCAGAAGTGAAGATGAAGGGACTTGTTCAAATTAACTACCATCGCCAATAACAAGGGAGAGGAGAGGAGAAGAGTGGTCTCAGCAACATAAGCGTGAATTTACTCCATGGTGGAGTTGCTGCAGGAACTGTGGCCTCAGTTTCATTCAGGTCTGCATCCCTTGGGTAAAAAAGTCACAAGATACATAGTAAACACCTAATCCGTATTGCCAAGAACGTGTCTTGGTAAATGGTAACTAAAGAGAAAGTCCTCAGCCCTCCTGAGACTCAGACCCTTTTGTCTTTATACAGGTTTCCAGAACATCACGGTGCTGCTACTGTTGTTGCTGACAATTCCATCCACACTAACAGATGATAAAATCATTCAGAGACAACTGACAGTGTGGATATTGAACAACGGTGCTATGCAAATAGGTTGGAGGCACAATTCCTTAAACACCTAATGGACAAATAACATAAAACAGGGGAGTTAATAACCATAAAAATAACACTCTAGTCCTTGCATTTGCCCCTAAAAAAATCAGTTTGATTAATAGTGTTTCTATAGTTCAAATAGTGTTTTAGCAGGTTTTGATTTTCCTGCATTCATAGGCTAACATGAATCTGCAAAGACAACACCATTTATTTTGACACTAATTTTATTTATTTGTTTTGGTATATCTTTCTATCATGACTTTGGATGACATTTAACTTTATAAATAAGGTTCAATTTAAAATTTCCTGAAAAACTGTGTGAATAAACTAACTTACTCTGCTTTTAACTGTAATTTTTTCTTTGCCTCCTGATTTCCATTCTAGGATTTTGTACAATTAATTGTTACTACCAATTAACAATGGTCATTGTCTTTTTGTTTCTAAATATTAGGAAATTCATAAAAGGGCATAAACTAGAGCCATATATACAAGTTTCTTTAAGAATCTACCTGCTGTCAACAAATACATCTGATGCTTAATCCCTGTTGTAACAATAAAAGCTGCCTGTTCTTCAGGAAATTTAATAGAAATTAAAGCTCAGATGTGAACTTTTCCACTTTAAAAGAGAAATTTTTTGAAGTATCACAGTCCATTATATCATAGGAAAGTTGTATTTGTTCAGCACCATGGAGCGAACACTTATATATTCCCACTTACCCTGTGTCAAAATATTGCTCCTCTTTCTTTAAGTGAAACATAAATATCTAGTACAGCTAATCTTCTAAGTTACAGCAATAATGCCAAATTTTTATCTATGAGTTCCTAGTCAACAAACATTTTAAGCATTTTAAGTGCATCAGTTATCTTGCTTGCACAACAAACACATAGTTAGAAATCCCTTTACAGATAGGGGAAATGAAACATAGAAAAGAAAAATAACTTACTTAAGGCAACACATCTGGTTAGTGGTAGAGCTAACATTACCCACTCCAGTGTTCTTGCCTGGAGAATCCTAGGGATGGGGGAGCCTGGTGGGCTGCTGTCTATGGGGTCGCAAAGAGTCGGACACGACTGAAGCGACTTAGCAGCAGCAGCAGAGCTAACATTTAAACCTAGATAGCCAAATTCGAAAGTCCCTGCTTCTAAATGAAATGATGCTATACATTCCCCAACACTATATGTGCAACTGTTGTTTGGTTCTAGACCCACATTTTTAGTAATCTTCATGCATGCCTGAAGATTTAGTGGTGCCTGACTCTTTGCAAACCTATGGAATGTAGCCCTCCAGGCTCTTCTGTCCATGGGATTCTCTAGGCAAGTATACTGGAGTATGTTGCCATGAACTCCTCCAAGGGATCTTCCCGACCCAGGGATCAAACCCGTGTCTCTTGTGTCTCCTACATTGGATGGTGGGTTCTTTACCACTAGCACCCCTGGGAAGTATGTTAATATTTGGTCATTAACATCAAATACTTTCATATGAAGTATTAATGATAAACTTAACAAACTTAGCAGATTGTTCATAGATACAATTTGACTGTTAAAATTCCTAAACTGGTGTATCCATTTTACCTGATTTAACAGCTGAAACAATTAAAGCAGCTTTTCTTTTCCTCTCTTACAGATACTATTGAGTGATTTATTGCTAAGCACAGGTTTTTAGTGTGAAAAGTTTTCTAATATATTTGATGAATTGGGCCTAGGAAAAAACATCTCCCTTAAACAACCATTTTTTGAATCAACTGAGTATGATATAAGGCTCAGAGAGAAGTATTGTCTCCACTGGGACCACATATCTCTTTGATTTGAGCAGTCTTCCTGGCTACCCCAGCCAGTTTACTCTCAGGATGAATTATGGGGTGGAAAAGCTTGTATCCAGAGACATAAGCCATGTGGGAGAGAAGGAAAAACAAACTCATTTTAAGCCAAAATGAGCCCCATTGTTTTGGTTCATTGTTTTTTTTCCCCTCCCTTTTATTGTTTTTGCCATACAATGCCATGATATCACCATGGGTTTACATATGCTCCCCCTCCAGAAACCCCTCCCTCCTCCCTCCCCCCCGGGGAAATCTCGATGCACCAGCCCCGAGAATCAATCCTGGGCTGGCGATTGATTAGACATATGATAATTAACATGTTTCAATGCCATTCTCCCATATCATCCCACCCTTACCCTCATCCACAGAGTCCACGAGTCTATTCTATACATCTGCGTTCCTTTTGCTGTCTCCCATGTTGGGTTCTCGTCACTGTCTTTCTAAATTCCATATATATGTGTTAATATACTGTATTGTTGCTTTTGCTTCTGGCTTCATTGTTGAATGAGAAAGGACATGATGTTACCTCCCAATATAGTGTTAATTATAATGTGGGTCATTAGAGGTAGAAAACAATTTTAGATTTTATATTTGTGAGTGTGGAGAAGCTGCTGTCTACTTTCCATAACAGTTGGTAATATAGACACTATTAGAACTCAATATATCAACACCAAATCTGCAGTTCTGGACTATTTTCCCAATTGTCTACAGCCTTGAACTCTGTCAAACTGATGTTCCCTATGACATTGTTTAAACTTGATAAATGGTAAAATGTTTTTGTTTCAAATGAATTCAGTATTTTCCCTAAAATATGTTATTCTGAAACATTGAGGGTAAAATAAAAAGAAAAACCAAATAAAATGTATATAAAATAAAATGATTTGATTTGTGAGTTTTAATTCCCATGTCCTAGAGCTTAACATTTAATCAAAAGATGATTCTTTTAAAATATATATCTGATCATGGCATTTTTCTTCTAAAGACTACAATAATTGCCCATTAAACTTAGGAAAGATTAAAATCAAGATTTTTACCAAGATGCAAAGAAGAAAACTGGAATTATTCAAAGTGCTCTGTTTATCTCACTGACTGTGACATACTGTATTTGGTAAGGCCAGACAGTGGGACATTCTGAAATTCAAAGACGATGCCACACAACGAAGAACTACCCTACTTGTCCCAGTACTTTTTATTGTCTGGCTCAGACCCAAACACTACTTTAAATGTAAATTACTTTCCCATTACAGAGAAGACAAAACTTATGCAAATCAGGTGAAGTTCTGCGTTCTCTTCAGTTTTGCCAAGCACTGGGCACTTCTTGAGCGATCACAGAGCCATAACCTAAAACGTCTGTAGTGCTGAGTTGCCGACTCAGACTACAAGCATGGCTACAAGGGCCACAGTAACTCTGCACGTGAAGGCAAGCAGCCAGCAGCTTTGTTGTGTCTCAAAGTGCAGTGGTGCCTTTGTCCTGAAATGTACTTTTATAAGTTATTCTAGTTTTAAAAGCATTATGTATGCATAGGTTAGGCTTCCCCGGTGGCTCAGCTGGTAAAGAACCTGCTTGCAACGCGGGAGACCTGGGTTAGATCCCAGGGTTGGGAAAATCCCCTGGAGGCGGGCATGGCAACCCACTCCAGTATTCTTGCCTGGAGAGTCCCCATGGACAGAGGAGCCTGGAGGGCTGCAGTCCATGGGGTCACAAATACTTGGATGCGACTGAGCGACTAAGCACAGCAACACAGCGTATGGTTAAACAAACTATGGTTTTCATTTAAAGACAGCAAAACCTTTTTCTTGTTGTTCAGTCAAGTCCTACAAAAAACCGTTTTCCTCTACCCTCCTAGTTTCTCTGGCTGGGGCCCTGTGAATTAGACTGACAAAAAACAAATTAACAAGAGAAAAGACAAATGGAGTATATCATCCTGTACAGTGTGCATACATGCAGGAGAAACTCAGTGATGAGTAACTCAAAGGAATGGTTAGAAATTTAATCTATCTAGAACATTAATAATAAATGTGTAGAGAAGAGACAAGACAAAAGGAAAGACTTCAGGCTTCCAAGGTGATAAAATTTGGGAAGGCAAATATATGGATGAAATTAATGGAGTAGTATTTGTATTGGCCCATTTCAGTGCCAACTTTTTCTGTTCACCATGGTCTTGAAACTTCCCAGAGAGGGGATGTATATGGAAGTCATCATAACCCAAGAGTTTAATCAGATAAGGGAAGCTCTGGAAAGACTTCTTTCCTATTGGTTGAACTTCAAATGCCTTCAGCTCAAAATAACAGGCATATTTTGGGGTGTCATACATCAATTTCCTATTATAAATATGTATGTGGCTTCCTGGTGACTGTCAATGCAGGAGGCCTGGGTTCAATTCCTGGATCGGAAAGATCCCCTGGAGAGAAAATGGCAACCCACTCCAGTATTCTTGCTTGGGAAAAGTCATAGACAGAGGAGCCTATCCATGGAATTTCAAAGAAGTGGATGCTACTTCACAACTAAACAACAATATGTATTATATACATGTATACACAAACACACATTTGTCAAAAGTAGAATGCTCAATACATCCAAGAAGCACTGCCTCATAACTCTCCACATGGCTGACATTACATCTTAATCTGCCATCATCTTCGCAGTTACTCAGTTCCAGGCATATTATTTTCCTTGTACTTTCTGAACACTTTCCTAAACATGCTTCTTCCTCAGGGCTTTGCACTTGTTCTTTCTTCTCTCTACCTGGAATGCTGGCCCCTCAAACATTCACATAACTCTTCCCTCCTTTTCATCAAGCTTTTGTTTAAAAGCTACTTATCTGAGAGGGCTGCTTTATCAGCCCTGATGAACAATAGCAACTCTCATAGCTACTTACTGTCCTCTCTGCTTCCTACAGCCCCGTAGCATTTATTACCAGTCTACAGAGTGACATGTAATGGTATCAAAATCTTGGAAATTTTTTTTTGTCTCTTCTCATCATAAATTTCTTGAAACCTGTAGGTTTAGTTTATCTACATTGATATATGTAAGTACTGTGCTTAGTCGCTCAATCTGGTCCAACTCTTTGTGACCCCATCGACTATAGCCCACCACGCTCCTCTGGTTCATGGGATTCTCCAGGCAAGAATACTGGAGTGGGTTGCCATTTCCTTCTCCAGGGTATGTTCCAAATCCCTGAACCCGAGTCTCCTGCACTGTACGCAAAGTCTTTACTGAGACACCAGGGAAGCCCATATACATGCATACAACACACATATTCAAGTTTTCCCTTTTCTAAAGGCATGATGCAAAGGAAGCATGAAAGAGAACAGTGACAAGGGGTGTCTGGAATTAACATTTCCCAAATGTTTTACTTTTAGGGGCAAAATAGATTTATACCTTAGTATAAAGGACAAAGATCTACTATAAATGGGACTCAAAATATCATCTGAGTGAATGCACAATCAGCAAAGTATCTGAAGCACCTTTGGTAAAGATGCTGATAGAGACTGTTTAATGGTACTATAGAAAAACAAGGTGACATTGGTTTTATTGAAAAGAAACATTAGCTTCTAGTATTTTTTAAAATGCAGACAGGATTTAGAGGCAAGAGTTTGTTGCATCTCTTTATACTGAATGACTGTTGAGAAATAAGTACTTTCTTGAAATGATATTGAAAAGCACAGTGTTAGCTTTTGTAAAGACTTATGTGAAAAAGATGATAGGGAGAAGGGTATAATTCTTGATCTAAAATGAAGAACCTGGGAACTGACTATCAAAGAGAGTATATACCCAAATGTCAGAAATCAATGGCTTATCTTAACATGCTGTAAGCCATACATTTTGATCGATATACACTATGCTATTTTTTTTTTCCTCAGTCAACACTGGCGGAAGGAGAGCTTATATTTAAGTACAGAAAACTCAACAGTATACACTTGGCCCGTTTGATGGCCAGTTCTTTGTCCTTTGCCTTTTCCAGTTTGGCAAGGCAAGCCACCAATTTCAGACCCACGACATTAGCTCCTCTGGTGATGGGGAACCTCTCATATCTGCCAGTGTAACTGGTCCTGATGTTGGAGCTTTCAGCTGCTTAGCCAGAAACCCTTTGTCTTCTGAATTAACTTGTGTGAAGGTGATGGTGGTATAAATCTTGCTGTGGACTGTACGCCCCAGCCTAGGCTTCACCTTGATAATGCAGTAGGAAACCCCTCCTTTAAGACACAGGCAGAGAGGAAGACAACCAGCCCAATAGGGTCCAGGTCTGTGCAATGACTACCAGTTGAGCTTTCTTGTTCTCTACCAAGGTGGGGACAGTCTGAACCTCTGCTTGAAGGACATATGGCCTCTTAGTGGGGACATCCCCTTTGCCCACAGCTTTTTTCTCAAGTGCAGCTAACAATCTCTTGCTTTGTTTCTGGTCTGTACTTGATGGCCAGCTTAAGCAGCTGTGTAGCTGTTCAGCTGTCCAAGTTCTGGTTAAATGGGTGAACTGGTTCATTGAAGGAGGCACGTCAGTTGCTTACAGAGGACAGCCTTTTGTGACTCCACCTCAGTGCATCTTGGCCATTTCACAAATCAGTAAAATGCCTTTTTAAGCTGGATGTCCTTTCCAGTGACAGAAATCTTGGGCCTTTACTCAAACAGGTGGTTTACCACCTTCTTGGCTTCCTGATTCTTAATGACAGCAGGGACTAGGGCTACCTTCACAACAACTTTCATCAAGTAAATGCCATGATTTTCCACTGCTAACAGGAGGAAAATAATATATAAATCATATAACTGATATGTAACAAGCCAGGATTTGGGCACAATTTGACAGTCACCAGAGACTATCATTTTTATTGTACAATATAAATAATGTTTAGTAAAATTTTAAACAATTGATTCTTTAACAGTCCATGAGGAGAAATGAGAATACTCAATGTTCTTTTTGAGACACTGTGCCTAATATTCCTAATACATGCTACTATCATGAAGGAACAATCTCTAGCTATTCATGGTTATCTGAAAACTTCAAAAAACTCAAACCAATGGTACAGTTTATAAAGAGAAAAAGGAGGGATAGAGTGAAGAAGGGCAGATGCCAAATCAATGTATGGCTTTTAGTCTGGAAAACTCTTATTCTTTTTGACCAGATTAAAATATCCCTGCCCTCAAAATTTTTCTATCACCAATATATCATTTGTTCTTTGTTCCCTTGTGCTTTCATATTTTGTTCATATTACTACCGTGATATACAAATTCTTACTCAACTTATAAAATAAACTGTGCTATTTATAAAACATAAGATAAGAGCTTTTTTATGTAGAAAGTATCATGGATTTAAACTAATAACTTGGCAATATGATTGAAAAATATTCATAGAATGGAAAATTAGCTTACTGTCACAACAACTGAATAAATATGATAAAGATAATTCCAAGTATCAAAAGCATATAATATGTTGTTTTGTTTACATGCTGCAGTTATGTGTTCATAAAATGATTATATTGCAGCAAAATAAAAATACTGTTTGTAAGCCAACTGGTAACCAGTCTATCTTCTTCATTCCTTTTTAGCCCTAAATAAATACAATGACATGGAAAAAAATTGTAAGTATATTGTTATATTTACACAAATGTAATAACAGTTATTTCAGACGAGATCGGGCGCATTCAGGGTGGTATGGCCGTAGACAATAACAGTTATTTCAGTGTGAAAAGGCTGCTTGAAAATAGAAATATTAAATATGTTATTTTGTAAATAGCAATACCAACATAGCAGAGCTCATTAACAACTTATGCCAACTTACATAACACAAGAAATTGTTCAACTGCTGGTAGCTGCTGACAAAATATGATATTGATATATCTTCAAAATATGTGCATTTCTTTCATGAGACCTACTGTAAGGCCCTCTGCTATATCTTTTGTAGGAAAGATGCTACATTTAGTGGGTGCGCAAAGAAAGCAGAAATGTAGATGAAAATCCAGAGGATTTTGTTTTCATGATAAAAATAAAGCATGAAGTACTAATTGGCTAAGTACTTGGGTGATTCTATAAAACAGCAAATTGAAAAAATATAGAAGAAATTTAAAACAAACATCTGAAAGTGACAGTATTAGATCTGGTTGGAAATGTATTCAGCAGGCTTCCTCTGCAAGCGATGTATAAAGTTTACACTTGTCAGATTGCTTAAATGAAACTGTATCTCACCATGGAAGATATCCCCAAAGCCTTAAAGAGAAGACTATTTCAGACACTCATCATTAAGAAGGTAATAAAGAAACACACACACACACACACACACACACACACACACACACACTCTCTCTCTCTCTCTCTCTCTCTCTCTCTCTCTCTCTTACTTCTCCCTGACCTTAGCTGAAATGAGCACTAAATAATACTTCAAAAGTGCAGTACACCATCTCCATCAAGAATCTGGCAGGTGACAGTGAGGAAATTGTTGTTCTTTGCTATAATATTAAGTTTTCAATACTTAACTGCTAAAATGTTTAAAAGCTAAGTCGTGATATAACGAAAGTTTGTTGAGATTTCATACATATTCTTAAAAACAATTTTTGTGGGATAGTGATATTTGCCCCTCACTCCCAGCTTTGATAAAGACACATGATTTGGATAATAAATCCAAAAGAAATAGAGGAAATAGAGATAAAACCAAATGGAACCTTATAAAGAACACAGCCACTTACTTTGACAGTATTAGAGAACTGAATTAGCTTTTTAAGAAAAGTTTTACATTTTCTTATGTAACCTGGAGGTTGAACAACTCCTTTTGCCATATCTAAAATGCAAATCTCCTTTTATCACCCACTGCTCCTTTAAAATATACTCAGTGTGGTAACTGTCAGGATTTCCCTGCCCTCTCAGATAAAATTTGTTCTAGGGATACTTCACACTGTTTTTCACAGACACAATTCAGTAATCATAATGTTGAGTCCAAGATATCCATCACCACTCAGAATTTTTATTTAATAGCATATTTTATGACTTAATTATATTAACACCAGCCTATTTCAGGTCAGATGTCTATAAGATTAAAAATGGGGATAGTCGACTTTTCTATTTGTTTACTGAAACCTCTGTCATATACAATTCTTTCCCTGCAATCTTTTCTAGATAAAAGCAGTTCTTTAACCACCATTCAGCTCTAAGGTCGTGACATATTTTGCAAGAGTTTCTTTTCTGACTTCTGACATTCGCTGCAGTCCGGTTCTCTCTCCCCTGCCTTTCTCTTGACTTCTGTTCTCCATGGTCCTTTGCCACACTTCCCTGAGCTGTGAATATGCACCTTCGGTTCCTTGCTGCTTTGTTCCCTCCATGACTCCAGGTGGTGCTCTTGGACAGGATGACTTGCTCTCCGCTCAGTTCGCATCAGGTAGGAGAGAACCCTACAGGCATTCATCCATTGTTAGGACTTATCTAGGGAGTGTATGTAGGTCGACCTCAAAATAGCATCACTATTCAAAGAGTTATTAAGTCCTTTTTCTTTTGCAAGAGTCCCACGGTGAGAGTCAGATCCTAGGCCACCCTGCCTCCCAAATGCAGGCGTAGTGTATTAAACTTTCTGTAGATCCCTGTGACAGCCTGCACCCCACATGGATGTTTATGCAGGGAGAAGGAGAAGAGGTGGAAAGGAATATCACATCCTACCTGGAGGAGTGGATTCTAAAAATAAAACCCTCGCATTTGTATACAAAAATATATTTTCCTTTCACTATCTTCTTACCTAAAACCCTCTCTTTTTCTCTCATTTCTTATATACTTGAGGTGAGAAGATTCAAGACACTGAGATCAACATATTTTAATTATTTTAAATTTTCTTTGTAGATTCTTCAAATGCTGATGCATCTTTAGAATGTCATTATCTATTGCACATTAGTCAAACTTAAGCTGTTCTACTTAAAAAACCTTTATCATACAATAATGAAATGACACTAGCTTCAGAAGTTATCTTGGATCGTCATTATTTCTAGATGCACTTTTAAGAAGCATCTGAGGAAGAAAACACCAGGAGATTAAAGGAAGCATGAAAGAATCAGGCCATAGACTAGAAGAGACAATCAGTTTCTGACACTTAGGATCCTGGAATACATCTTCTGTTGAAGATACAAAATAGATTCCTGAAAAATTTGTTCACTTATTTGTTCCTTTGTTCATTCATTCATCAATTCATAAAAATAAACATTAATATCTTGAATGTAACAAGCTAAATGCAGTGAATTTGAATGCTGTGTAAGAATATCAAAGTCATATTTTACAGAACTAATTATAATATCTTTCCAATAAGAAGTTCACATATCTTTCAAATTTTTGTAGAAAAATCTCTTAAAAGTGACGTTACATGATGTTCAACGTAGGAACATGAACATGTTTTCCTTCTTGCATACTACCTAATGTTATTGGTTTAATTTGCTTTTGGTATGTTATAGTTGGGTTTGAGCTTTGCATTTTTTACTCTATTAATTATGAGTCCCTTGGACTTTCAAACGAGAAGTCAACAGTAATATACCAGTATTAAAAATTAACTAAGCTTTTGCAGATTTAATCTGGTGATCTCAACCATATTAAACTAGTCATACTTTTAATTTTAAAAAGCTGTGTTTCAGTGATGACAAATTATGTAGACATAAAAATAACTAAATATACTCAAACATGAAACTAGCAAGGAGCTATTATATCATTTATACAATTACAACACTAAAAATTACTAATTAAGTTTATTACACTAAATATTGAGTAATCAGATAATAACTGCAATGCAGCAGATAATGTTTGGCGGAAACTAAATCACTTCTTAAAATACAAAAAGAGCTTTGTCACACAATTAAGGATATTTTGAGTTCTCTATACTTACTTTAGTTTCAGGTACATGATGATTCCATTCTGGAATCAATTTTGGTTTTACTATTCAAACAACTCTAAAGTAAGTATACCATGAGGTCCCATGGCCTTGGCTTAGCAAGAATATTTCATTTTCCCCTCAACCTCCATTCTTTTATCATTAACATGAAACCATTAAAAAGTAAAATGATTTGTTGACTCAAAAATCATAAAGTAAATCCATTTACTGAATTAAGTCTGATTGTTGCCATCATTGCTGTAAATAACCATATAGCTCTAAGGTAACCACTGAAATACTGCAGAATATACTATATTGTTTAAATTTAAAATTGAAGTAAATGCAGACACAAACTTTTCTCAAGGTTACCACCCAAAAGAAGGAGGACAGAGAGGAGAAGAAGTGGAAGATGGAGAAAGAAGAGAAATTTTGAGGACATCAGGATATATGGCTTCCTGGGAAATATCAATTTAGACCTTGCATTAGCCTGTAATCTAAAGTACAAAGTTTAAAGGTATTTTTAAAACAGTATTTAATTTTATATTAGCTTATATAATTCCTTTTGGAAGTTTTATTCATTATTTTAAAATATTATATATATTTTTTATTATATATTATATTATATATATTTTATTATATATATATATGCATATATATATATATATATATAATGACCTGAGAGTCCCTTGAATTGCAAGGAGATCAAACCAGTATATCCTAAAGGAAATCAACCTTGAATATTCATTGGAATGACTGATGCTGAAGCTGAAGCTCCAATACTTTGGCCACTTGATGTGAGGAGCTGACTCACTGGAAAAGACCTTGATGCTGGGAAAGAGAGAGGGCAGGAAGAGAAGGGGACAACAGAGGATGAAATGGTTGGATGGCATCCTCAACTCAATGGAACTCAATGGACATGAGTTTGAGCCAACTCCTGGAGATGGTGAAGGAGAAGGACAGGGAAGGCTGGCGTGCTGCAGTTCATGGAGTCGTAAAAAGTCAGACACAACTGAGTGATTGAACAACAACAACAAACAGATATATATACAAAATATGTGTGGCATGCATATAAATTTTGAAGCATAACAGAGTACCTGAGAACCTACTGGCAATTTTAGAATTGCAACCTTACTCTAAGAAACCCTGTCAGTCTCCATCCAACACTTCCCTCATTCAGGATTTCAAATCCCTAATGGTCTCCTTCCCAGAAAAGAGGCAATAACATCCTGGATTTTACACTTTTCATCCTTGGCCTTTTTATAATTAATCATATGTTTGGAAACAATATATTGTTTCATTTCACTTATTTTATTAAAATAATGTACTCCATATAATTCTTTCTATTTTTCCCCTTATTTACTTGTTGCTGGCTCACTTTAATAATTCTAAATTTTTTCTTCATATAGTTTAATCAATCGTTATTTATTTCTTAAAATGTCAGCATTTAAGTCCATGAAAGTTTAGATTTTTGTGACTTTTTTGCTCCCACAGATTCTCATTCATTGTGAGTGAGTGAGAGAATGTGTGTGTGTGAGAGTAACAGAGAATGAGACAGAGAGAGATGTGACTGTTGAAATCTGGGGCCTAAATCAATCATGCTTTCCCTCAGAAAGAACTTTCATTTCCTTCTGGTGGCATCAAAGCTGTGCTACAGACAGGGGACTCATCCCATAACAAATGGTATTATGTCCTGCTGGTATGGAAATCTAATTAATCTCTCCACCCCACAGAGAGGGGTTTTCCCAGGTGGCTCACTGGTAAAGAATCTACCAGCCAAGCAGGAAATGCCTCCCACGCAGGAGATGTGGGTTTCATCCCTGGGTCAGGAATATTCCTTGCAGAAGGGAATGGCAATCCACTCCAGTATTCTTGCCTGGGAAATCCCATGGACAGAGGATCCTGGTGGGCTACAGTACCTAGAGTTGCAAAGAGTCAGACATGACACAGCGACTAAAGACAGACCCACAGAGAACCCTACCATCCCTCCATAAGTTTAGTACTATTTTTGACCACTGAAAGTCTTCTATAGTGTGATGTAAAACCCCCAAATCCATAACATTTATGGTTTAGCAGAATTCAGTTTTTTCATAGTAAGCACCCAATGATATCTTGTCAGGAAGAAACAGTTCATATAATTGTGATACTCGTGTAGAAGTAGGTACCATAAATGGTCTGATTATAAATTCAGATTATGTCTGATTTTATCATAAATATCACAGATTCAGATTATATCTGATTGTTTTTATCATACATATGTAATATTGGAATTTTTTTAAGAAATCAAGAACTTTCATATAACCAAATAATTGAGAATAAAGAATCATGGGGTTTAAATGAATCAACTGTTCACATTTAGCAATATTTATCCCCAAATCCATTACAAAAGTATACATCAATCAAGTATTAATCATAATATAATCATATAAATAGTCATACTATTGAGCTTCTCTGTAGACAACCTTTGTGTGTGTTTGCTGGAGTGGAATTCAAAGAAGAGCTTCTTGTTCTAGTTTTCATGTACTTTTGTCTATTTATATAATTTGCATAGAAAGAGATCATCAGCCTCTCATTAGTAGTATTGCAAGAGTTTGAATTAATAATATACAATGTATATATTAGCATATTAAAATACTAAAAATGCATTAGTTTACATTGGAAGGTTCCAGTTACTAAAATTATGATATTTTCTACTCAATTTCCTCTCCTCTACTTCTTATATTCAAGATACTTCAAATGTAGTCATCAACAGTAGAACTGTTGACGTGACAATATGGACACCTAAGCTAAGTTTGGCCAATCTAATTTCTCAGCATAAGAATGTATAATTAAGACAAACTTCATATGGACTGGACATGAAATGAAGAGCCATTAGCCATGAGAGTTATGTGATAGCTAGCTTCTATTGAGCATGAAGATAAAGGAACAGAAAATATTAGTCTAGAGAGAAGAAAGACTAAAGCAGCAGAAAAAAAAGATAAGAAGTGAAAGGTGGAAACATGATTCTAAGTGTTTATTACTGCATGGTTCCAACGTCTTTATTAAGACCTCCTATGTTTTTAAGGGTGCTTGCTCCTTGGAAGGAAAGCTATGACAAACCTAGACAGTGTATTAAAAAGTAGACACATCACTTTGCTGACAAAGGTCTGTATAGTCAAAGCTGTGGTTTTTCCAGTAGCCATGTATGGATGTGAGAGTTCAATCCTAAAGAAGGCTGAGCGCCAAAGAACTGATGCTTTCAAACTGCGGTGCTGGAGAAGACTCTTGAGAGTCCCTTGGACAGCAAGATCAAACCCTCAATACTAAAGGAAATCAATCCTGAATAATCATTGGAAGATATGATGCTGAAGCTGAAGCTCCAGTATTTTGGCCACCTGATGGGAGGAGCCAACTCACTGGAAAAGACTTTGATGATGGGAAAGACTGAGGGCAAAACGAGAAAGGGGTGACAGAGGATGAGATGATTAGATGATATCACTGACTCAATGGACATGAATTTGAGCAACCTCCAGGAGATAGTGGATGACAGAGGAGTCTGGTGTTCTATAGCTCATGGGGTCACAAACATTCAGATGTGACTTAACAACAGAGCGATAACAACAACATTCGTGTTCCATGAGTTGCTGTTATGCTAGCATGAGTGAAGTTGCTCAGTCATGTCCAACTCTTTGCGACCCCATCGACTGCAGCCTACCAGCATGCTCCATCCATGGAATTTTCCAGGCAAGAGTACTGGAGTGGGTTGCCATTTCCTTCTCCAGGGGACCTTCCCGACCCAGAGATCAAACCTGGGTCTCCTGAATTGTAGGCAGACGTTTTACCCTCTGAGCCACCAGGAAAGCCCTATTACGCTAGCCCTATTATACACATATGTATATATATATATACTCTCTTGCCTCTTCTTTCTTGAATTTATTCTGTTACTTGCAACCAAAAAGCCAAACTAATTTCAATCTAAGCTGTGGATAAAAGCACAAAAAAGAAAATTTCTTTGTTAGCAAGATTATTATGCTTACCAGATCTACTACATGACTCTGATAACTTATTTCACCTGTCTTGCATAAAATGCAAGTGTAGTATTCCTACTGTTTGTGACAACTTAGTGAATCAGTACCTAAACAATGATAAAAACAGTTCCTTCACATGGTAAGAACTGTATGTTTTGACTTTAACTAATATCATCCCATTTTGTAAGAATTTTAAGTTTATCAGTTCCATGTTATATGCCACATTTTAGTGCAGCAGGGAGCAATAATCCATCATGAGGTTGGTTAACAGTGCTTCTTTAAGGGAGGGAAGAGAGGTAAAAGAAAAAAATTAAAATAATTTCTCATCAGTCAGTGCTTTATCTGATAGATGAAAAAGTATTTTTTTTAAATTAAAAGTGAACCTTTAAAAAATGTGTGCTTATACTTTTGGGTTATTGTTTCTAATGTGTACCATGTTGTCATTCTGGAAAGAAACCACATAGCTCTGAATAGTTACAATAATGCAAAGTAGCAATCCTTAAATATATCATAGTTTCTCTTTGGGTTTCACATTCAACATAACCTGCTGCTCAGATATAAAAAGACACTTGAAATGAAAATGAGTCACTGTTAATGAAACACAGAGTCATGTTCAGAGTAATTTCTTGTCTGCAGTGAAGTACTTCCTTTAGCTTTTAGCCTTCTCTTGAAGAACGGGTGTAGTCAGCTTTAAATAATAAACTAAACTGGTCTCTTTTGTGTCAGAACATGGGCCAGGTGGCCAGAAAGATAACATGACAACTTTAGGAAGGAATTTCCTATTCCTTCATACCTTATGAACTAATTCTTTCATTCCTCTTCAAATGCTAGCAAGCAAAGCAAGAATGTTCTTGTGAGAGGATGGACGGAAAAGGCACATTTCAATTCAGTAGGGCAAACACATACGTGAATATAGGCATTTATTTCTAAAACTAAACCCATATGTTGCATCCATTTTTCCCCTTTCTTCAAAAGGCTGAATTATATGTATAACTATATATATACATAATTTAAATATGTAAATCTGTATCTATATATACATATATAGCATTTCGAACAATGGATCTAGGGACTCTAAGCTGTAAAGCAGAAAATAGAAAATTTTATGATATTTATCACAATTTGAGCAAAATGTAAAATTATTGTGAAAACTATCAAAGTATATAAAATAGATTCATGGGGTATGATAAGCTAACTATTTTTTTCCCTACAAAGGAAGTGGCTTGGGATTTTATAAAACTGGCATCAATAGCGGTATGCAGGCATGTCTGTAGACTGGTTGTCACCCTCGCATCATTTCTTTCACAGAAGCTCAGGAAATATTCCTCTTCTGCCAAATACACTGTCTGAAATTTAAGTGTGGTCTGTGGTCCTAGGTGCTCGGTTTGCACCCAGGCTGCTCAGACTCAGACAGCAAGGAGAGGCCCCTCAGAAAATGGGCGCCATGCTGGCTTTCTACTGCCTGGTAACAAACACTGTGAAGAGTGCCTTACGACATTTAATATTTTACAGCTCTGTAGATCAGAAGTCTGACAAAGGCTTCCCCTGGCAACTTCAAGGGCTTGGCAGGACTGAGTTCTCTTCCAGAAAGTCTAGGGGAGAATTTGTTTCTTTTTCACGTCTAGCTCCTTGAGGCTTCCTTTAAGCTTTGGATCGAGACCACCTTTTTCCAAATTCAAAGGGCAGACTAAATCCTTCTCAGACTGCATTATTCTAACTTTCCATTTTACATTTCAATTCCACTTTTTGGTGGCAACATTAGGTCCATCCCAATAATACAGAATAATCTTACATTAACTGTCAGCTGCTCAACAAATTTATTTCCACAAGCAACTTTAGTTACCTGTTGCCATGTATAGAATATATGCACAGGTTCCTAGGATCAGGATGTGGATCCCCTAAGAGGTGAGGAAATGCATTATCCTGCCTCCTGCAGGGACAATATGGACTTTCTCCGCTCTTATGTTCAAGCAATGCTAATTTTCATAAAAAAGATCATCAACTTCATAACCTGATGCCTGCATTTGATAAAAATTTTAAAATATGGATATAAAATAGAATCATTATTTGACATTTATATAAGAGACCAGTTATTGTCAACAAGAAGACAGAATAATCATTGAAGAAACTGTTTAATTTCAAAGTGAAATTAGTGACAAACTGTGGATGCAATTTACACTATTATTAAAAATCAAAATAATGAATGTCATATGGAGTATTCATTATTCCTTTCATGAACTCAGTTTGGCAATTTTATAAACAACTAAGCAAACTATCAATATGGCCACATGATAAAACCAACTAGGGTAGTTAAAAGAACCACAGATAAAGTAACTTGAAGAGGAGTTAACAACATGAAATACAATGTTGAATAGAACAAACAAAGCAAATCCGTTGCTAATTTTAAATTAAAAATCAACACCATTGTCTTTAAAGACCTTGACTAAATTATACCTCTCGCCAAGCAATAAATAAATGAAGCACAGCATGCATGAAACACAAACCTTCATTTTTAGTTTCCATTTTTAAGAACTATTTCAAATTAGGTATAATTTTTCTAGAAATAACCAAAAAAATGAACATTTGTAGTAATGTTGTACACTGTACTTCAGGTCCTCCTGACATAGTAAAGCTAATTATAGGCATTTATTATGTGTGAGAAACAAAGATTTTTACATACTTTAATTCATGCAGCCTTCAAAGAATTAACACATAAGAAGTCAATAATATCCCCACTTCATAGATTTAGATTCTGAAGCACAGAGAGATTAAATGACTTGTTTAGGAATATCCAGGCAGTAAGAGGTAAAGCTGACATTTCTCATCCATGCACTGTGGCTTCACACCAAAACTATTAAGTGGTGCCTTCCTGTCCTCTGACTTGGATCACACACAACAAATATTTTCCCTCTTAAACATAAGATGACTAACAGTTTTAATTGTTGTGTTTTGAGCAGAGCTAGCTAGATAGCTAGATACTGTGAAGGGATTCACTTCACACAGGTTTTCTTGGTGGCTCAGAGGGCAAAGAATCTGCCTGCAATGCAGCGAGACCTGGGATCGATCCCCAGATTAGGAAGATTCCCTGGAGATGGAAGTGACTACCCCCTCCAGTATTTTTGCCTGGAGAAGTCCATGGACAGAGGAACCGGGGGAGCTACAGAACTCTTGTGTTAGTCAAGAGTCGGACATGACTGAGTGACTAACACTTCTTTTTCATTTCACATAGTATTAGATGATTTAAATATCTTAGAAAGACTGTTATTATTATGATCTTTCCAGAGAGAATATATATTACATTATACATATGTAATAATAATAATGGATAATATATAATGCATGTGTTAGTGATCCAGTTTCTACATTTTCAACCTCAAAATACAGACGTCATGCCTTCAAAATGTATATCAGTGTAAAAAAAAATGATTAACAGAAACTTCAATTAAATAGACTCAACCAGAAGACCAGAAGGGGAAGCTCTCATACCCTACAACAACAGCCAAGCCCAAGAAGCAGAAAGACCCCTCTTCTTTCCTGGCAAGGATTCAGTCAATAAAAGCCATGTTCTCTTTGTTTACTCCAGCCCTCCCAGCTTCCTTTTCCTCTCTAGAAAAGAGGTCTCCTTTCATTGCCCTGCACGTGGCTTGCTGATACTTGCAATTTTCTGCTGATCCTGAATAAACAGATGTTTGCTGGAGAAATATTTGGAGTGTCTCTGTTTCAAGTCAACATTTTGGTGGTCTGTACAGGGACCAGTGAAGACCCACAAATGTTCCAGTGGTGGTGAGCAAGTAAGTGTGATACCTACCACTAAGCTCATGATCACTCTTTTTCTCATTGACCCTGGATCTTGAGTGCACTTCTCTTTCTCTGGACCCAAGTCCACACTCTCTTTGCATTTCAAGCTCTCCAGGCTTGATTTGGGATCTGTTTTAAAGTGGTTTCGTCTTTGGTTAAAGCCTTGCTCTGTATGTGGGTACTTGTTTAGTACTTCAGTCTGATTTGACAATAGACTTCATCAACCAAAGTTGGCTAAAAATACCTTTGGTTCATTCCTTTAAAAACAGAGACTGTTTCACTAAAATTGTGCCAGCTACCTGGCCTTTGGCCTACTCCTGTGAAATTGGGGTTATTCTATGGAAGGTGGCTGAAAAACCTTTGGCTTGACTCTTCTTGGACCATGCTGTTTCCTTAGAATTGGCTGGGATTAGTTTGCAAGCTGTTTGCATTGAACTGTTTCAGCTATAAGCTCTGTGAGCTATTGGAAAATTTTACTCTAGAGAAAATCCTCTCAAAAATGGGATTCCACTTTTCTAAGTATTTTGATGGTGCCCTCAGCATCTGTTTGATTTTATAATTAAAAACGGTGGTCCTTCCTCACATGCTTTTCTAAATAAATGGACCCATGTTATCAAAACCAATTTAGAATATCAGTGGTCATTACGAGGAACTTTTGAAATCCCCAAATTTAATATCTATAAAACTAACTGGACTACAACAGCTTAAAATTTCTAGAACTTACTGGAATGTTGATTGTGATATTTTTGAGGCTTCCAAGCATTGTCAGAAGCCTCAAAATGCCTCTATGCAAAATAAGATTTTAAGATTAACTGAGACAAACAAATGATTAAAGAAAGATAGAAAGGCTCCCAATGCCTCGAGCTTGTCTTCCTTGGCTTTTTCGTCTTAGGCTCAGCCTCTGCCACCATCTTGTCTCTCTCCTTTGGCTCCCAGGGGCCAGATTCCAGGGCTTCCCAGGTGGCTCAGCAGTGAAGAGTCCATGTGAAATGCAGGAAACACAGGAGACTCTGGTTCAATCCCTGGATTGGTAAGATCCCTTCCTCCTTCCTTTTCAAGCCACCTATGCCTCTTCTACACCCTCAAATCCCCCTTCTCCTTTTCCTGAAAACTCTCTCTACTTTCTTTTTTGAATTTATAAGAACTTCTCTCTTTAAAATTTAAGTCTTTTGAGGACCTAGCAGTTTAACTCTTAATTTCTTATATTCACTGGACTAAAGCTGATCTGTGAGCCATGGTCAAAGATTTTCCTAAAACAACTAAGATCCTTACATACTTGCTGAGGAATTTGATAGTCATCCAAACTTATCAGCCTCATTTCTCTGACTTGTATAAGCTGACCCATATGCTTGCCAGTGAAGGCCAGGCCCATCATTAGATGAAAATCATTAATTGGGAAAAATCTTGAAAGGTCTCTACAATTACAACTGGGAAACCAGTCCACTGATTTATTGTATAATCAGGCTTGGGCAATCACTGGGTGACTCACTGAGCAATTCCTCAAGGTTTTTCAAAACCTCTTTGGAACAATATTCACACTTGCACACTCACACACACAAAAAAATCTGATGAACCTGTTCATGACTATTACAAACTTCAGCTTGCTTTTAAAAAAAATTCTGATTTTCCTTCAGATGTTTATTTTACCCAGGTATCTTTCAAGTTTATATTTGTGAATAGAGTGAACCAGGATCATTCCCTTATAGGAAAAAGTATCAGGAAAGAATGGGAAATTATGCTCACTTCAGAATTAGTGAATATGGCAAATAATTCTCTCAGACTCTACATGAATCACTTCAAAAAAAAAAAAAAAAAAAAAACACCAAAATTCTTAATCTTCAACTCCAGTAAATGAACACTTCTAAATGAAACCAACACCCTCCTAGTTTGTGCTATTATTTGCAAAGAGCAAGATCACTGGAAAAGAGACTGTTTACAAATTAAGCACTTTAGGTGCCTTCACCTCACTTAACCAGCCTTTCTAATTTCCCAGTTCTCAATTAAGGGGTTCCAAGGACATATAGGGGCTCTTTCCAATCCTTGCTTTTAATTGGTTTGGAGAAACATTTCTCCAGATTGATAACGAATCTCTTCCATCCTGGTTTACATGAAAGTGACATTGTGGAAGCTGAACCCCACTACTGTAAAACAGTCCCTGCCTTGAAGTATTAAACTAGTTCAAATAGTAAGGACCACTACCCAGTATCTCCACAGGCTGGAATTAAGACTTTGGTAGGGAACAGAATCCAATTTTAGGCTTGAGGTTCATTTCCAAACTCAACAGCTACTGCCAAGATTAATTTCTTATAATTTTAAAGGACGGAGGCCCTCAGCTCTAGGAGGCCACCAATTGTCTTCTGTACCACAGTCTTCACAGCATGGCAGCTGGCTTTCTCAAGGCCAACAGAGGAGCATCTTTCTGATGCTTCAGCTTCCTTTTAAATTAAAGTGAACTGACTGATCTAATTACAAGGAAGGCATCCCACCACACGCACAGATTCATTACACTCAAGAGGAGGGAATTATATCAGGCACATACATCAGGAGGCAGAAAACTTGAGGTGTCTAAGACTATGTCTACCATAGGTCATCTTCCTAAATCAGATACAAGCATTATAAACTTCCCTTCTGCCAGGTGACTGGATTAGAAAAGGCTCTAACCCTAATCCGCTATTTAATGGAGTTTTAATGTCCAGATGTATGCTTTTTAAGTACATTGTAAAGGTAAAATGCTAAATTATATTCTATTTGGAGACAGTGCTTTTAGCTATACTGATATTTTTTAGACCTCAGTTTCTCCATCCTTCTACGCCAAACTGTTTTCTATTTTAAAAATATTTGTGGTAAATATATTAATATTGTACCTTTTATATCATCTCAACATATTTTAATATACTTAGTTTATTGAAAAATTGAGATTTCATTCTGCTTAAAAGCAAATAAAATGATGTATGTTCATAATACACAGACACAACAAACTAAGTACAATATAAAACTACGAATTTAAGGGACTGAAAGCACCTTACTGAATCAAGGAGGTTCGTGGGTGCTTCAAAACAACAGAAAATTCTAATCACTCTTTGGGAGTCTCTGAAAGTGAGAAACTTAAGGCAAATTGGGCTTCCCGGGTAGCTCAGATGGTAAAGTATCTGTATCTATTGCGGAAAGTTTGGGTTGGATCCCTAGGTTGGGAAGATCCCTTGGAGGAGGGCATGGCAACAACTCCAGTGTTCTTGCCTGGAGAATCCCCATGGACAGAGGTGTGTGGTGCGCTACAGTCCATAACATCACAAAGAGTTGGGCATGACTAAGTAACTAAGAACAGCACGAATAACAGTAAAAGGAAAATACTGTCATCTTTACACTTTTGTTTTATAGCTCTCAAAAATGTTTTTCCAGGGTGAGTAAAATTCTTTCTCCGGCTTTTAGTCTCATGCTCACTTTCCAGATGCTGGTGGGAGACTCTATACTGCAAGAAATACCTTCCAACTTCATGGCAGGAACCAAAATAATATTAGCTGAAATGTGGAATTATCTCCCCCATTGGGACCAGGAGGCCAAATGGGGGAAAGCCTTATGTATTATAGCATCTCCTGTGATAGTTTTTAGAATTTGGTGTGTCTCATAAAGAATTTTACCTGGTGGCAATCTACTGAGATAACATATGGCCACGGCAGATGCTTCGCTACAGCTTGACCTGGAACTGAAAGTTCACTTTAAAGATAAGCAGCGTTAGCACTCCTCTGTATAGTAGGTTATTTGACTAAAAATATATCTACTTACTATTCATAGGTGATAATCACGGGCTTTTTGAATATGCATACTATATTTAAAAACAAAGCTTAAATGATTTACATTGTTCACATAAGGTAATTGAGCCCCATGAAACAAAACTCATTCTCACATTTAATTATCTGTTTATAACCTAGTTCTCTAATATTCAGAATATTATTTTCAAGAAACAATGTATTATGATAAATAGAGTCTATATTCTCAAATTAGCATGTTCTCTTCAATTTATAATTCAAACTAGTGCAAGTTAATGGCAGTATACTTAAATATATAATTGTTATTCTAGCATAGTTTATTGCTATAAAATAAAACAAACTACTAGTAAAAGTACTTATTAGAGTCAAGTTCATTAGATTAGTACAAAAACCTTCCATTATACCTTGGCTTCTAAATATAAATGATATTGTTTTATTAAATATTATTTTACTTCAAGTCATCTACTTTGCATCCCTTATAAAGTATATCCATTACTGTTCATATTTCATATGAGTCTCAGCTTTGATTAGGATATAATACTATCTCCAAGGTAAAATACAAGGACAGTCTGATTTATTGCCCCTATCTTAGTTCTATTACATAATATGTATTCTTTCAGATTATCTATTGTCATAAGTTCTTGAGGTCATTAACCCTCTGTTGCCACCTGTTCCTTTATTATGGGTTATTTCTTGGATGTGTAAAATTTTGTACATGAGATCTTTGCAATTGCTTCTATTATTTTTTGCTTATTTTCCCCTTGTAGGA
This sequence comes from Antilocapra americana, assembly GCA_007570785.1. Lineage (NCBI taxonomy): Eukaryota > Metazoa > Chordata > Mammalia > Artiodactyla > Antilocapridae > Antilocapra > Antilocapra americana. Next base: position 26,708,008 of record ML661338.1, on the reverse strand, counting down.
AGAGGATTCTTCTATTTCAGTCATCTTATACTGAGTAACCAGTCATGTTACTCATGTATTATTGGCTTAATTTTTTTTAAAAATATTACCTCTCATGATCTTGTGGGAGATCATGAGATTTCCCAGGTGGCCTAGTGGCAAAGAATCCACCTGCTTGCAGGAGACACAGAGACACAGTCCAATTCCTGGGTCAGGAAGATTCCCTGGCATAGAAAGCGGCAACCTGCTCCAGTATTCTTGCCTGGGAAACCCCACGGACATTCTATGGGGCCTATGGTCTATGGGGTCACAAAGAGTCAGACACGACTGAGAGACTGAATACACAAACACGGCCTTGTATCTTGATAGCTCTCAAATGGATGATTCCTACCTGGCATTGCTCATGCCATGTGGCTGTGGTCAGATGGTAACAAACATTCAGATCTCACAGTCCCAAGAAAGCACAGATCTCAAGTTATTTCAGAACTATATTTATTTTGGCTATCAACTGACACACGTAGGCATCCTGTCACCTCCTTCAACAGATGCATGGTTGTTAACTCCCTCTTCAAGCAGGATACAGCCCTTCTTTGGAGGTATGAGGCAGTTTTCTTTCTTTTTGTTTCTTTTTCATGTGTAGAACAACTTATTCCAGAATAGTTTACTGAAAATATTTTTTCCTCTCATTGAATTGTTTTTGTACATTTTAGGCATTAATTGAACATACAGGTATGAAGGAGTCACCTATTTCTTAATTCCCTATTCTGCTGCATTAATCTGTAGGTCTGCTCTCAGCATGGATACCATATTATCAGTTATAGTCAATTGATTATACATCAATTATACATCAATTGATTAAGGCAAGCAAGATGTGCCCATTTTTAAAATATCTGCCCTTTAATACTGTTCCTTTCCAAATAAATCTGCACTATTCTAGGTCCATTACATTTCCATATAAACTTTAGAATAAGTTTCTCAATTGTTATTTAAAAAGAACAGTGTATTTGAGTAGAATTTCTTTGAAATTACACGTCACTATGACAGTATACATATCTTATCAATACTTAAGTTATCAAATGCATGAATACTATACAACCCACCACTAATAAAGGTTTTCCTTCATTTCTTTCAGCTATTTTTGTATTTGTTTTTATTGAAACTAGACATAAATTGATCATTGAGGGATCACTTTTTTTATTCTATTTTCCATGTTTTTTTAATAAAATACAACTAAATTTTATAAACTAATCTTACATCTACAACTCTTTAAAATTATTATAAATAAATAATATATAAAATACTTACTTTGTCTACTTATACAATAGCTACTTATTTGTTTAAAAGTATATATTAGTTACATAGGAAGTTAAGCATGAGTCAAGCTGAAAGCGATGCAAGCTTATCTCTAAACCCTACCCCAGACACACCCAGGAGAGCTCAGGGATATTCTACAAAATAACCAGAGACTTTTCCAACTCTTAAGCATGTACTCTAGGCACAGGGCTAACCACAGGGGCTTCTCCAATGCCAGGCTATGTCCTCAGGTGACCTTTGGGCACCTGGGAGTTCATAAAGGGTTCATAAATATTCTCTACATATATATATCTGATTACAACAGACTGAATTACGTAAAAGCCATGCGCAAAACAGCCTTCCCTTGTGGCTCCACTGGTAAAGAATCCACCTGTCATGTAACTCGCAGCTGTTGATCAAAACTGTCAGTCCACGCCTGTCTAGATGAAAATGTAAAAGCCCTGTCTTGAAAAACCCCCTTACCTCATCACTCCAGTGCCAGTGCCTTTTTTGGCTTGACCGACTTCTACCAGAGGTGTTTTTTCTGTTCATTCTCTTTCTTCAATAAACTTGTTTTTGTCAGAGGTAAGACCTCAGATTCTTCTTAGTGTCCATACCAAGAATCGAGGCCCACAAGGGAGGGTCTTCTTCAATCCCCTCCCAAATCCAGCAACATATTAATCTTATATCACAAATAATTATTTATCATTTATTTTTAAGTACTCATAAATTAATATACTAGAATAATATACTGATCATTAACATCTAAGTATATATTTTTCCTCACTATAGTTTCAGTCTAAATAAAGATTTTAAATTGTATTGGTGCTTCTGAAGATTTAGGTTTAATTGATATTCTCTACTGTTTACACAGTCTATTGATACATGCTCTTACTCTATCAATATCAGTTGTTGTAATCTTATTTTTTTCTAATACAGTAATTTTGCAGTACATATCTTTTTCTTTCAGACTCTCTAACTGCATCCCCTAATTTTGGTAAGTTGTATCTTTACTATCATTCACAATCAAATAAATTCTACTTGCCTTGTTATTTCATATTTGACACATGCATACACTAGAATCGTTTCTAAGTTTCTTAATATTGGGATATTTTTAAAGATATCTTTCTGGGTTTTTAATCAATAAAATAATTTATCTGAGGCCAGAGAATGCATGTGTACATGTCTCGTCATTTCAAATTGAGGTGAATATCAAAGTCTAGCATATGGTTTATTATGGCAAATGCTTCACGTGTACTTTAAAAAAAATACATATGCTTCAGGTTTTAGTTGTATTGTTGTACCAAGAAAATTAGGTTGAGTTAGTTGATAATATATGTACAAATCTTCTGTTTTATTTTTGATATTAAAAAAATTTTAATTTTAGAACAGATTAGAAAAAGGATAAAGACAGTACAGAAAGTTTCTGTGTACATATTATCCAATGTCTCCTATTTCTAACATGTTACATCATTATGGTCCACTTATTACAGTTTTAGTTGTTGGGCTTCCCTTGTGGCTCCACTGGTAAAGAATCCACCTGCAATGCAGGATACCTGGGTTGGGAAGATCCCCTGGAGAAGGGAAAGGCTTCCCACTCCAATATTTCAACCTGGAGAATTCCATGGCCTATCTAGTCCATGGGGTCGCAGAGAGTCAGACACGACTGAGCGACTTTCACTTCACTTCACTTACTACAGTTAATGAACTAATATTGATATATTGTTATTAATTAGAATACATAGCTTATTCCAAATTCCTTGATTTTTTACCCAATGCCTTTTTCTCTGTTCTAGGATTCCATCCAAGATAGGACATTACATTTGATTGTGAATTTTTTTCCCGAGGCTCCTTTCATCAGTGACAATTTCTTAGACTGTCCTTATTTTTTCTGATCTGGATGGTTTCTAGGAGGATTGTTCAGGTATAGTACTGGGATTGGTGATATTTTTCTCATGTTTATAGTAGGCCCATGTGTTTGGAGAAGAATAAAACACAGATAAAGTGCCATTTTCATCACACCATAATAAGGATACATACTATCAACATAAATTAACACTTTTTATGATGACCTTGATCACAAGGCTGAGGCGGCATTTGCCAAGTTTCTCCACCCTAAAATTCTTTTTTCCTCACTTCCTGTATTGTTCACTTCGGAAGAAGGTTAACATGGCAACCACACCCAAGAGGTGGGGATTTATGTACAAACTCCTTGAAGACAGACTATGTTTATACATTACTGGAATTGTTTTACACATGAGATTTTTAATTCTCCCCATTTATTTATATTTTCAAATTATTTATTCCTATCAGTTTGAACTCAAATGTTTTACATGGAGTCATTATGCAATTTTATTTTATTTTACACTCAAAACGTTGGGAGTTCTTTCAGTTGCATTTTGCCATATTCCCACAAATGTGTGTGTGGTGGTTGGGTCAATGTTTTTTTGTAACATATTCCATTCTTATCTTTTATATTTTGCATATTATGGGAACCAATACTAAATCAGCCATTTCTCCAGGAAACCTTGGCTCCTTTTGTTGGAGAATGGTATCAGAAATCAAGATGTGAGTGCTGGGGATGCTTGTTGATACTGGAGTCTTTACTTTCAGGTTCTTTCAGCTGAAAGAGCATGGAAATATACTCCTGTATACTACTACATATTTTCACTTATCTATATATACTTCTATATGTAACCATCTGTATCTATATTAAGCTATGCACAAATTCATTCTGATGTTTCCAACTAGAATTCATTACCCCGTGCCTCATTTTAACTTCCTGTTCAGGTTTATCTATAAATTTCCATTCCACAGGTGAAAACTTTAGCTCCCATCATATGGCATTAATTGACACAATGTTTTCAGTCCCACATGCATGATTAGAGTGTCAATATTGTTCATCTGCACTTTTGCAACATTCAAGCAACATCATGAATTAGTGTACAGAGTTTATGTCCAGTTATTTGCCTTTGGATTTACAGACTCCAATCCTTTTCCAAGTTACTTAGGTCAGCAATACTTTTGTCATCTCAGTCAATGTGTTTGTTGCATATATTTGTAATACAGTTAGATTTATCCTGCTTCTTTGTATATCTAGTAATTTTTTGTTGTATGCTATCCATTGTTAATGCTATAATGTTGAGAATAAATTTTAAGTTTTTATAGGGGACAGATAGCTAATTTAATAATAAGTCAGCTCTATCTTTAGAATATTTGTTTTTAGCCTATGTCAAACATTTGAAAATTAGTCCTTTGGTATATATGTTCTTTTTTTCTTTTTTGCAGGTAATCTGGTGGCAATTATTGCCTTGTAGCCAGAAGCAGAAATCCCACAGTGACAGTTTGAAACAACTTGTATGATTTCTGTTTGAGAAAAACTGAGTTTTAGAAAATTTAAGTATATTTCCCAAGGTTGTAAGTCATCATTGGATCAGAGTTACACACCCTACTGGGTCTATTGCCCAAGCTAGCTATTATAACAATTTGCTCCTGCTTCTGCTAAATGTGCTTACATCAGCTTCTTAGAATCTTATGAAAAAGCACTGGGGACATATGTTATGCCCTTTAAAGCACTGTTTGTAACCCATGAATTGGATATGAAGGATCAGAGAGAGATGGTATCAAAGTGACATAACAAATTGTTTGAGGTTAACATGCCTATACACTTTTAAATATGTGTTTATAATGAAAGTAAATGTTAACAGTAAGTGTATACTTAATTCAGTCACTCCAGATTTCAGTATTATATATACTTTAAATAATAAGAAGAAAGAGGAAAAAATACATACTAGTATATTCTCAAGTATATCAGATTAATTCCATTAGAGTATGAATTGCTTCCATTGTCATTATTTTAGAAACCATTAAACCTTTTAGATGAGGGAAGAGTTGAAAAATGAAATAGGACATAGCAAGCATTCTGAGGTTGAACAATGATATATGTAGTCACATTAGATGAATATTAAAGTAGATTGCTAGACAGAGAAACTGACAAATAACAATCAAACAGATAAATGGAATATGTAAAATAGGCATGTCAACTCCAGTTCTAGATGGAGAGACAAATGAAGCAGGCCAAGCACATGAATACAGATACTCACTTAAATACTGACACGGTCCTAAAGATACAGATGTGTATTCTGCCATATGCATCACTGTCACATACACTGCACGTACAGGTATTGAAATATTCTGAGAGAAGTTAAAATCTTTACAAATGTAAGTGAATTTAGTTTACTTATCGTTGTATGTGTGGTCCACTAGGAAGGTGTATAAGGAAAACAGATAGGCTTCAGGCATGAGGGAAGCTGTGCGTAAGTGGGTAAGAGCAAAATTTCTTCCTCACTTTGAATCTAGGGACTACATCTTTTCAGCTGTGAAAATTTCAGCCAGCTCTTAATACCTAAAGTCTTTCATTTAAAAATAGATGCTTAGAAGGTTCTATAAAATAAAACTTATTTTTGCATAGTACCTAAGACTATATACCTTGTATAAAACATTTAGTACAGGAAACATGGCAACCACTTTTAAATGCATATCTTGGCATTTCTTATGAACATACAACATCTATGAACAAATTACTTTTTTCAAGGTTGATTCCAGTATATATTGGAATTGCCATGTACTCCAGGAGATGATCACCCCCCAAACCACATACATTCCTGGACCTTATCTGTGTGTGTGTGTGTGTGTGTCACGCGCGCACTAATTCACTCCATTCATGTCCAACTCTTTGCGACCCCATGGACTATAGTCCCCCAGGACCTTATCTGTGTGTGTGTGTGTGTGTGTGTGTGTGTGTGTGTGTGTGTGCGCTTATCTGTGTGTGTGTGTGTGTGTGTGTGTGCACGCACGTGCGGTAATTCACTTCATTCATGTCCGACTCTTTGCGACCCCATGGACTACAGTCGCCCAGGCTCCTCTGTCCACGAGATATCCCAGGGAAGAATACTGCAGCAGATTGCCATTTCCTCCTCCAGGGGATCTTCCTGACTCAGTGATCAAGCCTGTATCCCTTACTCCTCCTGAATTGGCAGGTGAGTTCTTTACCACTAGTGCCACCTGGGAACCCCTAGTGGGGATCGACATGACTGCAGAAACAGATGCATCTACCACTGCCAAAGCCAGGACTGCCCGAAGACATAGTGAACCCAGAGACACCCGCAAACCTGCTCCTGAACACTGCACTGCCCTTCAGAATGACGAGAACAGCTCAATCAACCAGATCATAGGGACAAGCTCCCCTAACCAAGAAAACATCCTAGGACAGTAATGATGATATATGCAATCCACCTGCAGGATAGCTATACAAAGTTTTGGTATTTTTTCTTTTTGTGTGTGTATGTGTGTTTGTTTGTTTTTAGTATTACCATTCAGAGATGCTATTTATAAATATTTGAAAAGCAAGCAACTTACTAAAATTTTGATACCAGTTACCTTTCTTTTCAAGAATGAAAATATTCCAGTTTTCCTAAAGGTTGAATTTGAGGACAATCAGCCTTCAAAATGTTACTGATGCTGAGAAGTTACCTTTTAATAATGCCACAAATTCTAAACTCAGAGATTTTGGGGGAAGTACGAAGGAGGATATCCCCATACTTCCAAGTTCACCAGGGATAACATTTATCTAATGGACTTGAATAGAAAAAAACACAAGACATATACCTTTCATGTATGGATTTGTCAAGGCCCCCTGTGTTTAAAATTGTAATGACCTGAAGTGTTAGGGCAAGTGGGAGGTGTCAAACAACAATCTTTGTCAAGCAAACATTGGTATGATAGAAAAGAAATAAGATATCTGATGTGATCAAATAGCAGTGTCAAGGTTTCAAAAACGCAACCTTATTTCAATCAAAATAGGAAGCATAACTACAGACTAAGTGCAGACATTAAATTTTAAAAAGGCCAGCTGATTCCAATATTCACATGCTACAAACACTCAATAAAATCATGTTCAGTTTGAGTGACTTGGGCATGAAGAATGAGTGTACTGTAGTATATAAAACCAAAAGATTTTAAAAGATTAAAACAAATGACCTGCCTACACAAGGAAAAGTGAACAAATATTCCTTTTGAGCTTTTTTTTTTTTAATTTCTCTTGCCTAACAGATGTTAACCTTTTTCAAAATGTTACTTATACATATGCACCCACTTTAAATGCTTTGATTACTTACAAAATTCCTGCAAAATAAAAAGAAAAATAAAGACTATTATAAGTTCTCTTTCATATAATACAAAGCTGAAATCCAAAGAGACTGTTTGATCAATTTTCATAAAACAGTAATCAATAAACCAGGGGTGACACCTAGACCCTCTCCCCAATCCATTTTTATTTTGTTTTCACATTACTACACAATAGGGAGATGTTTATAAAAAATCCACTACCAAGTATTATGAGGACAGACTACTTTATATCCCATTATTTCATGGTCACAATCCTATCTGGCTGTCAGACAAGATAAGTTTCTCTAATGAGATACCTATGTAAGCTGTTAGAATTTCCACAGTTTAACTACTAAGTCAGGTCAATAGTATCCACTGGTGATTTAGTAGAAGGGATCAGTCTTCTCAATGGTCTTAGAAGGTTTTATGATAAAAGATCCTGGGGAGGCAATAGCTTGCACAGCTTAGAGCCCTTAACTCCACACTTTGGCTTTATCTTATTCTCAAAGCTCACGTACCCTGAACTAACAGAAATTTTACACTTTGCAGTTCTCATATTTCTAGCCTACTTAGCTTTATATTTTGTACTAATTTTAAAGAATCCTATAGAAAGTTTATAAAATGAATAAAACAACATGAATACACTATTTTTTTTAAAGTTTCTTTCCTTTGGTGTAAAGTATCTTTCATCATCTATTCAACATCTTCTCAGTTTAATGCAGTGTACATGTGAAGGCTGTGGTTACTGAGGAGAAACTTTCCAGGTGACAAATCCAGTTACTTTCAGGATTTTTAAACTTTTGGTACATTTAAAAAGTATAGTTTTGGTGAATATTCACAAAATGTAAATGAGTATATAAGTCCATCTAGATCTAGTCAAGCTCTTTGCATGAAGATTTCTTTTTAATATTCTTTATTTTTAATGATTTATTTGGCTGCACTGGGTCTTAGTTGTGGCATGCGGGATCTAGTCTCCTGACCAGGGATCAAATTCAGTCCCCCTGTGTTAACAGTGTGGAGTCTTAACCATTGAATTACAAGGGAAGTCTCAGGTAATTATTTTTTAGCAGAATGTTGGCTTTTTAACTTTCTTCAGCTCACTGTGAAGCAGAATACAGAAAGAACCAAGAGAATGACATGAACTATTTTTCACCTGGCCTAAATATACAGTCCTGAGAATCTCTGATGTTTTCTTGATGTTTATAATGCCTTCACTTCACTTTAAAAAGTCAGTCAATATGCATTCAATTTGCTAATACCTATTTACCATCTGTTTTTTTCACCCCAAAGTTGAATTATTTGGGGAACTAAATAAAGCATGCAATTGCCATACACTAATCCAGAAGAAAGCAGGGGAGTGTCTGATACACGCACAATTATAGCTTCAGAGTCTCAAATCTTACCTATGCAAGTTGTAACGATGGCACATTCCCTTTCTCTGTGGATTTTGGTGGTGAGGTAAAATAAAGGACCACTAGCTAACAGTATGCATAAGGAGATAGGAATTTCAGAGAAGAAAAGCATATTTAAAGGGAGAAAAAGTTAGAAAACACAAATGTAGTGGAGCACAGAGCTGACTGAAGTCAGCTGTATTTCTATGGAAACTTTATTTCTTTAATTTGGGTAAGTTCCAAAAAGTGGAGGCATTTTTTTACAGTCCTTCTGTGGCACAGAGTAAATAGTAAGATACTGTTTACTTAAGAACTCTGAGCAGATGAAAAAAAAAAAAAAAACCCTCAGGCTTATAAAACCAAAATGGTCTCTTCTTCAAATATTCAGCCTCTGGTGATGGCCAGTGTGTTTGTTTTCTGAGAACTGCAGGTTAAATGAATCAGACAGTTAATGGAATCTAATTTCTCCAGAGGCAGATACTTCCAGAGAGAACCTCAACACAAGATGAAAAAATTTCACCTCCAGAATCCATTAAAATAGCTTAATCTAAATTATAATCCTACGAATTTTGTAAAAGTAGTTTTGTGCAAAATCAGAAAATATTAAGCCATCACTAATTCAGGCTGTATCCTTGAGGAAAAAAAATTTTTTTTTTAACCTGACTAATGTCGAGATTCAACACTGATTCCACAATGAGCTGGGGAATCAATATCACATTAACTGCACCTATAAATAAGTGACCGCTTATTTACAAAGCATACTTATAGCCTGTGCAATTAATCCTTACTATCCTAATGGTACAGTCATACTAATTATAGCTTAACAGGGAATAAAGATGATAAGGTCTCATATAAAACCACAGCTAGCATGGGCATTAACAGCCTAGAGTTCTCTAGTCAATATATTGAAATCTTATTTCACCTTTCTGTCTCATAGAGGTGAAGAATTTAATGACCTCTTTAGGAGCTCTCCAATATTATAATCTCTCTAAGTATATTGTTCATACAGATTATCAAAACTTCTCAGGTTGCTTAAAAGATTTGTCAGTGCCTTAGTAAGAGTAAAGATATACTTTCTTCTTATTTAAATGACATTATTTCAGAAGTAGAAAATGCTTTCAGAAGCTGTTTAGTAAGAGGTAACAATATAAAACAACTATCTAATTGAATTGTCTAAACATACAGTTTCACAACTGGTAACAGCTTCATGCTGGCCGGCCAGACTAGATTTGCTTTAAGTCCTATCTTGCCGACATGCAAGAGTCTAATCTGAAATGGAGTGGAATGGGTGAATACACAACTGAGTTCAGGAGTATTTTACTATATGAATTAGTTCCAGGATCTTTTCTCAAGTATGCCATTTGTCTGAAAAGATAATCTGACAATTTTCAACAGCCTTCATCCCATTCTAAACCTGGAAATAAAAATCTCTCGTTCGTGTTTTTCTATTACAAAGCTTTGGAGGGACAATTAAGTATTAACTATTTACCTTCTAACCTCTGACTTCAAAAAGATTTGATTGAATAATTAAAAATAAGTAGAAGATTTAAAAGAAAGAGGCATGTCTCTAGGTATGCTTGTTCATGGGAAACCACCTCAGGAGACTCCCATGGGAAATCTGAACCTGGTTCCTAACATGGATTCAGGGGGTGGTAATTTAGAGTCTGTGATACAAAGTTAAAAAAACAAATATCATATATTAATGCCCATACATATTAAATCTAGAAAAATGGTACAGATGAACCCATTTGCAGGGCAGGAATAGAGACACAGACACAGAGAATGGACATGTGGACACAGAAGGAGGAAGAGGTGGATGGGAGGCATCCAAAGAGTATTGCTGACACGATTACAATACCGTGTGTAAAACAGATATAAAGTGGGAAGCTGCTGCACTGCACTGGTGGCTCACCTTGGAGCTCTATGGTGACCTAGAGGGGTGGGATTGTGGGATGCAAGGGAGGTCCAATACAGAAGAAATATATATATATATACACACATGGATTCCCTGGTGACTAAGATGGTAAAGAATCTTACTGCAGTGTGGAAGACCTGGGTTCGATCCCAGGGTTGGGAAGATTCCCTGGAGAAGGGAATGGCAACTCACTCCAGTAATCTTGCCTGGAGAAACCCATAGACAGAGGAACCTGGTGGGTTATAGTCCATGGGGTCAAAAAGAGTCAGACATGACTGAGCGACTAAGCACAGGGTATACACACAAACACACACACACACATAAAGCAGATTCATTTTGTTACACAGCAGAATTGAATGCAACATTGTAAAGCAATTATACTTCAATTAAAAATAAAAGGAATTTACTTATGACAGGAGATGGAGAAGAGTGAGGAGTCCTGTGGTATTTCTTCTTCGCAGGATACTAATCATATCAAATCAGGGACCCACACTTGTGACCTTATTTCACCTTACCTTCTTAAGGTTCCCAATTCCAGATACAGCCAAAAGGGGAGTGAGAATTTCAACATAAAAATTTGAGGAGAACACAAACATTTAGTATTAGAGGGAGCTTATGTATCTCCTGGGGAGAAGGTAAAAGAAGATGATTGTCTTCAGTTATTGAACTGCCTCTTTGAACAGTCTCAAACACCTAACTATGCTGCATCTAATAGGAAATACCCTAATCTCAGCAAATAATACCCCTTATAGAGCAATTCACATTTCAAGTTACACTGAAGATAAAGTGCAACTCTCTGTACATAAATGGTAGGAGATTTCCAAATAATCTCTCATTTTAATCTAGTCTAACCTAGAGTCAGTTCATAGCAATATATACTTTTATAAGACTTTGGGACTACTGCTTTTTTTCTGAACACTATGAAGTATGCAACTGCACCACTAAATTAAGCCAAAACAATTTAAAATGTAAATGGAAAACTTTCTAAGGAAAATGACTGAAAGTGTAAAGCATTGGAAATTGGGAGGGAGGTGGCAGGGAGGTTCTGGGAGGGGAACACATGTATACCCATTGTGGATTCATGTCAATGTATGGCAAAACCAACACAATAATGTAAAGAAAAAAAATAATTAATTAATTTAAAAAAAAAGAATAAAGGCCAAGATCTTTCAAAACTAAAAAAGAAAAAAAGGAAATTGCACCATGGTCTTTGTTTGTTACTTTGCATAAATAAATTAAGGAAGCCATAATATTTTATATTAAACAGAATGCTCTCACCTATAACTCTTAAAGACAGTGTATAATAACCATACTAAGAGTGATCGCTTGAAGACAGAAGACTATACACAAAGATGCTCTCTATCAGTGATATAAAAATGGAGCTCTCAAACTGGAATTCAATAACTTAGTTTCTGAGATCTTCAAGTTAACTCCAAACTCTTTAAAATAAACATATGGTGGTTACAGATGTATACACACACACACACACACACATATATATATATATATAAGTATATAGGATATACGTCATAAATATTGATGAGAGTGTTAATGAGTGTACACTCTATAAATGGGATGGAATTAGTGAGGATGTTACAGTAAGATGCACAGTGTTTGAACACAGGTGCTATACCTCTCCATATATGAATTTTATTGTCTAAGAAGATGGTAACCATAGCATTACTTCATAGAAATATTGTGATAAATAAATGGGATAATACATTTAAAGTGATAACAATGCTTAACATATAGGAGATCCCAGATCAATAATATAACAAGATTATCATTCCCACCACCACATCCATCATCATTATCATCATTTTCATGATAAAGTACAATAGGTGATTTATTTTTCTTTAGTTGCCTTTGGATATCAAATAGTTTCACTGGGCATAACACAAACTGATAAGAAAAGAACAGAGGCAAATTTAATTGGCGAATAAGCATTTCCTGTCATGTGGAGGCCAGATGGTATCATGCTCCACTGCACCAATTTCATACTAATTTAAAGAGAAGACTGTTAGGAGAGTGTTGAGTCATCTCTTGCCACACAGGAGTACTGAAGGTTCATTCTCCCTCTCACATTATCTGATTAGAAGTAATAACAGTAGAAATGTATTTCTAGTCTTTGGTCTGTGTGTATTTCTGTATTATTAACATTAAAACAGTATCATTTACTCATGATATTCAAGGAGAAATGTTTCACTTTAAAAGGTGATCTATCTATCTACCATGCATGTACACAAAATATTTCAATAATAGAAGGAAGATAACTTGTCTGTCCTCATAACCGCCAGGTTGATACAAGCATTGCCTTGTCAATGGATATTAAGTTCTCTAAGCCATAATTTTTTTTTCCGGCAAAGTGAAAGAGTTTATCTTAAAGGTCTCATGAGATTTTAACTGTTGGGGATTCAATACACTACAGAGAAATTACATCACCTTCATATGAACCATAAATATATGTACTGAATTTGAATCAGCTTGGATATCTTCATTGTTTAGCAGAATAAACATCAAAATAAAAATTAGAAAAAGCAAAACTGTGCAAGCAGTAAGGGCAATCTCAAAGACGTACATGTCTTCAGTTTAAGGAGCTTACCATCATGGACTTAAGAAATCAAAAGCATTTGTTTTTTTTCTAATTCCATTCAGTTCAGTTCAGTTTAATTGCTCAGTTCAGTTCAGTTCAGTACAGTCGCTCAGTCATGTCTGACTCCTTGCAACCCCATGAATCGCAGCACTCCGGGCCTCCCTGTCCATCACCAACTCCCGGAGTCCACTCGGTGATGCCATCTAACCATCTCATCCTCTGTCATCCCCTTCTCCTCCTTTCCTTAATCTTTTCCAGCATCCGGGTCTTTCCAAATGAGTCAGCTCTTTGCATCAGGTGGCCAAAATATTGGAGTTTCAGCTTCAACATCAGTCCTACCAATGAACACCCAGGACTGATATTCTCTAGGATGGACTGGTTGGATCTACTTGCAGTCCAAGGGGCTCTCAAGAGTCTTTCCCCAACACCACAGTTCAAAAGCATCAATTCTTCTACACTCAGCTTTCTTTATAGTCCAACTCTTACATCCATACATGATTACTGGAAAAACCATAGCTTTGACTAGACGGACCTTTGTTGACAAAGTAATGTCTCTGCATTTTAATATGCTGTCTAGGTTCCTTCCAAGGAGTAATGTTTTTTAATCTCTCAATTGTGTCCAATTCTTTGCAACCGCATGAACTGCAGCATGCCAGGCCTCCCTGTCCATCACCAACTCCCGGAGTTTACTCAAACTCATGTCCATTGAGTCAGTGATCCTATCCAAAAATCTCATCTCTGTCTTCCCCTTCTCCTCCTGCCTTCAGTCTTTCCCAGCATCAATGTCTTTTCAAACGAGTCAGTTCTTCACATCAGGTAGCCAAAATATTGACATTTCAGCCTCAGCATCAGTTCTTCTAATGAACATTCAGGACTTATTTCCCTTAGGATGGACTGGTTGGACTTCCCTGCAGTCCAAGGAATTCTCAAGAGTCTTCTCCAACACCACAGTTCAAAAGCATCAATTCTTCTGCACTCAGCTTTCTTTATAGTCCAACTCTCATCCATACATGACTACTGGAAAAAACACAGCCTTGACTAGATGGATGTTTCTTGGAAAGTAATGTCTCTGCTTTTTAATATGCTGTCTACATTGGTCATAACTTTTATTCTAAGGAGTAAGCGTCTTTTTATTTCATGGCTGCAGTCACCATCTGCAGTGATTATTACTAATTCTGTAATAATAAACAAAAGGTGACAGACCTGAGCTACTGTGATTCTGAATCACAATCTATAACCAGAAAAGCTGCACAGAAGCTTGTGTACCTTATATCCATCTCCCTTAAGAGACTTCAGATACTAGGTTAATTAAGTATTATTCTATTCTTACTTTATAAATGCTTGGTGTACTACTGAATCTTAATAAATATTTAATAATATTAGGAACCAAGAGTCCCAAAGTCATTTTCCATTTATAGATATAGCTTTTTAACTGAAGTCAAGGAATTTCATCTATAAAGGCCAAATGTTCTATAACTAGAGTATTCAGAGCCCATAATCTTTAAGAGATCTCCATAGCAGTATCTACATTAGCATTTAAATGGAGCAGTGTTTTTTTGAAACCAGTACCTCTGTTGAGATAATATGGTAGATTAACACAAAACAATCTATTGAGCTACGATTTTTTCAATAAAATACATACACTGCTTCTAGAATTTGCCTAAAATATATTTCATTTCTTTTATTTAATTTTAGTTCCAACTAGACTTTCTGTTTCTCATCCCTAGAAAATTCCTTCAAAGCTCTTATTGATTAGAAATAATAAAACTGTCATGTAAAGGTGTTTCTATGTAGGATTGCATATATATCATATATGGAGCTGTAAATAAATCTGTGCAGTCTTTAAAGTTTGTATTATGAAGAAAAATAACTGAAGATTAAAATTAGATTTACTTTTGACAATGAGTTTCAAAATTTCTATGGAAAACTAACATGACTTTTTTCTTTCTTTTTGTTTTGTTTTGTATGAATATTATTGGAAACCCTCTTATTGTTAAACATCTTCCCTAGCTGTTCTAGTTAGCTTGGATTGCATAAAGTGAATGTGAGGTATAAGCCATGTTTCAGCTGCCTTTTGCATACCATGTGCGCTATAAAGTAGAAAAGTTCATGAACTGAGAAAGCAAAGATATGTATGAAAAAGAAAATGTACCATTTCCTTGTTTCCTCACCCTTGTATTTTCCTAACGGACTTCCCTTCATTGCCCAATGTATTCTATTTCCTGAAACTTAAGGCTTTTGAGTGACAAATCTTAAAATATTAAAATTTCTGGAGTCTAAATGAGTATGTACAAAAGAAGATAAGGCTAATTATTATTTTATTTCTTTCACATAAAACTGTAAACTCTCCTAAGTAGACAACATATAATATCTTAGGAGATCTTGTTTCAAAGAAGTATAGTAATTTCAAGGACATATTACCCAAATGGTGGGCTAAGACAATCAATCTGTCTCATGCTATTACCAGAGTTTATATTTGTACACAGGTGAGATTATTCAAAATTGGTCGAGGTGGTCTGATGGACATTAGATGAAAATTTTAAGCTAGGCTCAAATGGACTGAATATACATAAAAAAGTAGGCTTAATTTTCATATTATCTTTGATATTTACTTATCTAAACATTATTTAGAAGTTTTTTTTTAAATCAATGTTTTAGAAAATGCAAAAATGTTTCAATTCAAAGCACTGTGGAGAATCTTAGCACAGGATTAATATCTGTTATGATTCTACTTTCAGAATATCATAATAAAGCTTAATTTCAACATTGCATTCTCCAAGATTATAACCTCCAACTAGGTATAAAAATGACTTATTTTTGTTGTTGCTGTTGTTTTTACAGCACTTAGTCCTAATGCCTACTCCCTACTTGGAAGATGGAACACCTGCTCAATTCATAAAAGCCAGTGCTAGACAATGTATATAATTGGATGACATCAAATAATGACCCCTAGTCTGTTGTCTAGGGATACATTTTTGTTGGTTCAGTAGATCACACTCATTCATTTTTCATAGGGTAGCACAGTTATTTAAATGTCTTAGAAAATGCGTTTACACATAAACACGTTAAATATGAATAAACTTAAAAATAATGAATTCATCTATTTTTGTTATTTTTAATACTGTGCCTAGATCTTTGTACATGTTAAAGCAATTGACCCTGATGCTGAGAAAGATTGAAGGCAAGAGGAGAAGGGGACGGCAGAGGATGAGATGGTTGGACAGTATCACCAACTCAATGGACATGAATTTAAGTAAGCTCTGGGAGTTGGTGATGGACAGGGAAGCCTGGTGGGCTGCAGTCCATAGCATCACAGAGTCGGACACAACTGAGCAGCTGAATTGAAAGCAATTAAACAAGAAGTCATTAGACTGAGGTGGTTCTAATCCCTTGGTGACATATAACAAAAACCTATTTCCAATATTCTGGGAGGTGGGTCATGGAGTATCCCGCTTTGGATTATAGCAGAGAGTGTTTTGCCTATGTTATCCTCTAGGAGTTTTATAGTTTCTGGTCTTATGCTTAGATCTTTGATCCATTTTGAGTTTATCTTTGTGTATGGTGTTAGAAAGTGATCTAGTTTCATTCTTTTACAAGTGGCTGTCCAGTTTTCCCAGCACCACTTGTTAAAGAGGTTGTCTTTTCTCCATTGTATATTCTTGCCTCCTTTGTCAAAGATAAGGTGTCCATAGATGCGTGGATTTATCTCTGGGCTTTCTATTCTGTTCCATTGATCAAATGGGACCTAATTAAAATTAAAAGCTTTTGCACAACAAAGGAAACTATAAGCAAGGTGAAAAGACAGCCTTCAGAATGGGAGAAAATAATAGCCAATGAAGCAACAGACAAACAATTAATCTCAAAAATTTACAAACAACTCCTGCAGCTCCATTCTAGAAAAATAAACAACCCAATTAAAAAGTGGGCCAAAGAACTTAACAGACATTTCTCCAAGGAAGATATAAAAATGGCTAACAAACACATGAAAAGATGCTCAACATCACTCATTATCAGAGAAATGCAAATCAAAACTACAATGAGGTACCACTTTACACCAGTCAGAATGGCTGCCATCCAAAAGTCTACAAGCAATAAATGCTGGAGAGGATGTGGAGAAAAGGGAACCCTCTTACACTGTTGGTGGGAATGCAAACTAGTACAGCCACTATGGAAAACAGTGTGGAGGTTCCTTAAAAAGCTGCAAATAGACCTGCCATATGACCCGGCAATCCCACTGCTGGGCATATACACCGAGGAAACCAGAATTGAAAGAGCCACGTGCACCCCAATGTTCATCGCTGCATTGTTTACAATAGCCAGGACATGGAAGCAACCTAGATGCCCATCAACTGACGAATGGATAAGAAAGCTGTGGTATATATACACAATGGAATATTACTCAGCATTAAAAAAAAATTCATTTGAAGCAATTCTACTCAGATGGACGAAACTGGAGCCCATTATCCAGAGTGAAGTAAGCCAGAAGCAAAAACAACAATACAGTATATTAACACATATATATGGAATTTAGAAAGACAGTAATGAGAACCCAACATGGGAGACAACAAAAGGAACGCAGATGTATAGAATAGACTTGTGGACTTTGTGGATGAGGGTAAGGGTGGGATGAGATGGGAGAAGGGCATTGAAGCATGTTAATTGTCATGTGTCTAATCAATTGCCAGCCCAGGATTGATGCTCGGGACTGGTGCAGCGAGATTTCCCGGGGGGGGGGAGGGAGGAGGGAGGGGGGACCCGGAGGGGAAGCATATGTAAACCCATGGTGATATCATGACAATGTATGGCAAAAACAATAATAAAAAAAAAAAAAAACCTCATTCAGAATCAATGCTGTAAATGCATTCATATCCCAGAGAACAAAATTTAAGAACAGCTAATCACAAACAGCAAACTCACTCAGTTCAGTTGCTCAGTCGTATCTGACTCTTTGCGACCCCATTGACTGCAGCATGTCAGGCTTCCCGTCCATCACCAACTCCCGGAGCTTGCTCAAACTCATGTCCGTTGAGTCAGTGATGCCGTTCAACCATCTCATCTTCTGTTTTCACCTACTCCTCCTGTCTTCAATCTTTCCTAGCATCAGGGTCTTTTCCAAGAAGTCAGTTCTTCACATCAGGTGGCCAAAGTATTGGAGTTTCAGCTTCACCATCAGTCTTTCCAATGAATATTCTGGACCAAATATTCAGCAAACTAGGCTCTCCCAAATAAGGCACTTAATCTATAGCTTATCAAGCAATGTCCTCACTTAACTTCTGGCTCTGCCTTATGAAGGGCTTCCCCAGTGGCTCAGCAGTAAATGGACAGCCAGTGAGAATTTGCTGTATGACACAGGGAAACCAAAACCAGTGCTTTGTGACAACTTAGAGGGGCAGGATGGGGAGGAAGGTGAGACAGTAGTTCAAGAGGGAGGGCCCATACCAATACCTACTGCTGACTTATGTGGATGTATGGCAGAAACCATCACAATGTTGTAAATTAATTATCCTCTAATTAAGCATAAAAAAAAAAAAAGAATCTGCCTGCCATGCTGGAAACACAGGAGACGTGGGTTGGATCCCTGGGTCAGCTTCCCTGGAGGAAGGCATGGCAACCTACTTCAGAATTCTTGCCTGGACAATCCCATTTACAGAGGAACCTGGTGGAGTACAGTCTATAGGGTCCCAAAGAGTTAGACGCAACTGAGCAAACTCGCATGCACTGCACTATTTTTCAACTTCTGTTGGCAGAACACTGCTAACCACTTTTGATCTGTCCACTGCAAGATTAGAATCTAATCAAGTAAAATCTCAAAAATTCTAATATAGTTCAGCTTATCTTGGACCAAATTGTAGATATGGCTTTTCATAATCAGTGCATTCAACACTGGGTGAAAAATACAGAAAGAGCCCATTTATCTGACTCAAAAGACTAAAGTAACAATTCTTTTCAGATATAATTCTAGATAATTTGAATTTTGGATAATACCACTCAGGTAAGAAACCTATGTCAAACCAGTTCTGTTGTTTTCTAGATAAGGACAGTTCAATTCCAAACTATGGAATCCCCTTTGCCACTATAGTCAGGAAAGATATTGATGATGTTACACAAAAAGCATCATGTTTTTTTTTTTTCTTGTCCCTGTCTAAGGAAGGATTTATTGTAGTTTAGATTCAATCATGAAATTATTACTTAGCAAGAAAGAGTTCTACTAAAATATTACTCTCATTTTTATGAAGAAAGTAGAGTATAAGTGGGTCGATATGTTGATTTCAGATTTAAAAAAGAGAAGTGTAGATTACTGGGAGAAGAAACATGAGCCATTGTGGTACAGCAGACATAATTTTGTTTTCTAAAAACAATTCACTTTCCCACTAGTGACACAAGAATAAATTATCAGTTACCTTTAAGTGTGACTTTGTTCTAGCCACAGGAAAATGACATTTTAAGCCTGGTTCTTAAATGTTGTCTATTCTCCTGCATATATATTGGCCTCAGTCGTCAGGGGTGAATTTGAAGAATAATGATATGACAAAGCCACACAATGGAAGAAGCCTGGATACTTCTATTAGTATATCAGAGTTCAAAAATCAAGTGAGCCAGATTCTTTGCATGCCTTTCATTCTTTCCCTTTCTAAGTAGGAGATTTCATTCCTGTTATTTTCTCTCATTACATCCATGTATATTTAGAGAGAGAGAGAGTGTGTGCATGCAACAATTTGTCTGTAATTATTCACAGGTCACTTTTCTGGAAAGGACTGTCTGGAGTTAATGGGAAAACCTATGAGTAAACTGGAGATTGGGATTTGCTCTGTGAAGATCGAGTGATGAAATTTTGTGTTATCACTCTTAGGGCAAAAGTGAGGGCATTCTATGTATTAAAAGAAAAATGAAATGTAATGTTTGGAAAAAAGGATGGAAGAGATGTCCAAGAGAGCCACTAAATCTTCATTAAACTATGGAATTAACTAGAAATTATTTTAAGATGCTGAGATTTGGGAGGTTTTATTGTAAGAATTATTATGACTTGTCCCTCTTGATACACACAAAAATACAGATGGTAGAGTTTAAAAAATGATGGTTAGGGCAAAATAACCCTTTTGAAAAGTATGACTGAAAAATATGTAATTATTATAAACTGCATATTTAGAGACTTAGAATTATCTGTGCTTAGTAATATGGATACTAATATAGGGTGTGGTCAGCCAAGAATATGATGATATGGACATGAATGGCATGAGTTAGGCACAAGAGGATCAGTAACAGAAGGGAAATTCAAAACAAAAGAGAACAGAGTTAGTGATGGGTTTTAAAACATCGTGGTTAGGAAGAGACTAAAAATTAGTGTCTGAAACCCCACAGCCTATCATTTAAATGTGTGTGCATATGTAGTTAATTTACTAATAAAATATTCATCTAGATTCTACCACCATCTTGGGTTAAATTATTTATCTTAATTTATAGAACATTTATATCCATTGTATTTCAGAGTATGACTTCCATAGTTTTCTAGCTTCACATTTTTGTTAACTTCATCATCAAAGAGCATTCCTAACATCACTGTTATTTGGTAGACCACATATGACATGTGCAGAAGGGATAACATTACCAAATTGGGCAAACAAGTTGAAAACAATACTGCACAGGGTCAAGTCTTAAGAGATACTACTGTTTACTCTGCATTACTCTAGGATGTTTAAAATTTATTAAGGGAAATAATATTAAGTCTTTTGATGTAGAATCATTGCCACGATTACATCTATTATCATTATTTTAAAAAGTAGTATGGGAATAACACTTGATCAGGTACTCCTTAGAATTAAGTATATGCCAGATACAAATAATTTTCTTAAGGATACATTTCTCAGTTCCTTGATTTGTATTGTTTCTTTCAGTTCAACCAAAATGCCTTAGCAATCTTAAAATGAATAGTTTGTTCCTATGTAATATGCTCATCTACAGGAAGTAAAATACAGATGCAAGTAAAACTTTATACTCCTTCCACTTTTTTCTAGTAGCATCAGTGGTTCTGATAATGATCAGCTTTACTTTTCTTCATGATAATAACATACTTTGACACTGTGTCATCCATAAACTCATATTATTATCCAGGCTGCATGCTGTAAATATGTTATCAAGTCTTCATTTGAAGCATTTGGAAAACCCTGGTTTTATTGTCTAAGAAAGTACACAAAAGCAGAACATACAATGTCAAGCACCAGAACTGAGGTCAATATCATTGGGCTAATATGTCAGTGAAAAGTGGGAAACTAATTCACAATTCTGTTCCTTTGATCTTTATAAACAAGCCATTCTTTAGAATTGTGAATCTTTGTTTCCGTATGTTTGGGGGTAGGAAAAAAATAGAGAGAGTTGATTATAATCATCTTTAGAGGATGAAGAAAAAATAAAATTAAACTAAATTTTAAAGTGATTAACAACAAAATCAGTGCTTTCAATTCTGAGATCATCTTTTCTATGCAATTTGAACAGTTCATAGATAAAATTGCCCAGCTAAAAGGCATCTTTGGATATTCTGATTCCTCATCTGATTCACAATGACCAAATTTTCATTGTTTGGAGCCAGGGTATTTGTGTCCACCATCATAATTTGTGAGGTGTAAAACTGAGACATGCTTTTAATTTGCATTCTTGTATTTTCTCAAGCAATGCAGCATCCTCCAAGGATGTTATTCTTCATTACTCATCATTTTGTCTTTTATGCATGGGAGTAAAATGCTCGATGGGGGAAAAATCTCGATGAAATCAAGTCTTTATCAACTATTTGGTTATCGTATTGGTTTTAACAGTGGTTTTACTTCAAGACAATTATGGACTTCTTGAGAAATAGAAGTTTTAAAAAATTTAAACATGGCATATTATAGTGTAATTTTACTGCAAGACTTGTTTTTTCAACCAGCCTAAGGCTTAGAAGAAAATGGATAAATGAGTTTCTGACTGTTGGTGATTTAATGTACCATCTGGTTGAAGGAAAATATTCACAGTATTTTAAAGCCTATGAAACACAAGAGTTTATTCTTTGAAAATTCTATTTAATAGTTACTACACAAATATCTGCCAATATAATTCACATAAAGTAACTTTCATGAGAGACAGTGTGTGTGTTGTGTGGCTCATTGTCAATTTCCAATCAGGAAACTAATGGAAAAAAATCAACACTTCATAAATAAATGTTATTTAAATTGAACTAGTTGGATGGATATTATGAAAGAGCAATAAACAGATTTTTTTGGAAAATTCACACCAGATACTACCTTTTCTTTTTCTTTCTTTTTTTTTTTTTAATTTGCTTTACTTTATTGTGTTGGTTTTGCCATACATTGACATGAATACATATGTTCCCCCTCCAGAACCCCCCTCCCTCCTCCCTCCTGATTCCCTCCCCCTGGGTCATCAACCTGGAGCATCAACCCTGGGCTGGGGATTGGTTTCACATATGATAATTAACATGTTTCAATGCCATTCTCCCATATCATCCCACCCTTGCCCTCTTCCACAGAGTCCACAGAGTCTGTTCTATACATCTGCATTTCTTTTGCTGTCTCGCATGCAGGGTTCTCGTTACCATCTTTCTAACTTCCATATATATGCATTAGTATACTGTATTGTTGTTTTTCCTTCTGGCTTACTTCCCTCTGGGTAATAGGCTCCAGTTCCGTCCACCTGAATAGAACTGATTCAAATGAATTTTTTTAATGCTGAGTAATATTCCATTGTGTATATGTACCACAGCTTTCTTATCCATTCGTCAGTTGATGGGCATCTAGGTTGCTTCCATGTCCTGGCTATTGTAAACAATGCAGCGATGAACATTGGGGTACACGTGTCTCTTTAATGCTGAGTAATATTCCATTGTGTATATGTACCACAGCTTTCTTATCCATTTGTCAGTTGATGGGCATCTAGGTTGCTTCCATGTCCTGGCTATTGTAAACAATGCAGCGATGAACATTGGGGTACACGTGTCTCTTTCAATTCTGGTTTCCTTGGTGTGCATGCCCAGCAGTGGGATTGCTGAGTCATATGGCAGGTCTATTTGCAGTTTTTTAAGGAATCTCCACACTGTTTTCCATAGTGGCTGTACTAGTTTGCATTCCCACCAACAGTGTAAGAGGGTTCCCTTTTCTCCACATCCTCTCCAGCATTTATTGCTTGTAGATTTTTGGATGGCAGCCATTCTGACTGGTGTAAAGTGGTACCTCATTGTGGATTTGATTTGCATTTCTCTGATAATGAGTGATGTTGAGCATCTTTTCATGTGTTTGTTAGCCATTTTTATGTCTTCTTTGGAGAAATGTCTGTTAAGTTCTTTGGCCCACTTTTTGATTGGGTCGTTTAGTTTCCTAGAATGGAGCTGCAGGAGTTGCTTGCATATTTTTGAGATTAATTGTTTGTCCGTTGCTTCATTGGCTATTATTTTCTCCCATTCTGAAGGCTGCCTTTTCACCGTGCTTATAGTTTCCTTTGTTGTGCAGAAGCTTTTAATTTTAATTAGGTCCCATTTGTTTATTCGTGCTTTTATTTCCGATATTCTGGGAGGTGGGTCATAGAGGATCCCGCTTTGGTTTATGTCAGAGAGTGTTTTGCCTATGTTATCCTCTAGGAGTTTTATAGTTTCTGGTCTTATGATTAGATCTTTGATCCATTTTGAGTTTATTTTTGAAAAATGTGTCATATAAAACATACCTTCTCTAGCCATCATTTTTTGTATTTATAAATGAGGGATTCTGCTGTTCAATTTCCATGGCAGTTTTTGCTCCAAAGAAGTAAAGTTCTAGCTTCACCCCTAGAGTTCCACTTCAACAGTATGCGGTAGACAATGACATGAGTCCCCAGGCCTCATCCATAGCCTCTGGCTTCCACATTGTTAAGAGAGAATCTCCCTCTCCTTCTCGTGCTCTAATCCCTGCCAGTGACCTTACACATTTGGCATCACCACAGAGTGTTTAACAGGCTCCTCTCTTCCCCATCAAAGCCACAGAGGAAGCTGACTGATAATTCTCTCTCTTCCTAGATGTTGAGGGGAGTTATTAAAATAGCACTTGTGTTGAAAATGGAAACATATTTTCAACTTAGGCAGACTAAAGTAACTGAAATGGAAGTGAAATAAGGTACTTTAGGGATATGAGCCAAAAACAAATATTATGTCAGCTTCCTGGAGATAAGATAAAGTGCATTTTCTGCCTCAGGTTAAGAAGCACATTCTTTCAAATAGCCTGGAGTTTACTGATCCATAGTTCAGGCCCAGGTTAATTTTTTATTTTTCCATGAAAAGAGTTTACATAAACTACCCTTATAACAACCTACTTTCATGTTTCTTATGCCATTACATTTAAATGAAATAGTAAGATGTAACTCAGGCTAAGAAGATTAATTTTAATTTTACTACATTTTATGTGCTGCAAGCATAGAAGTTATGTTAAAAAAGAATACAATTTTAAAGTTTACCCTTTTCATTTCCATGGTATTTATACATAGTGTGATACCCCAAAAAAGTGCACACTCTTTGAAATTGAAGACTTCCAATATTTAAACATTTTTTTCTGTATATGTATGAGAACAGCTGATTTCTGGATTCCCAAAATTTGACAAATAAAATGAAAATTTACCTGGAATGAACCCCTTTCCTAATCTCTCCTTGCTGATGCTTCATTTATTTAATTTCTTGATGACCTGATACTTTCATCACAAAAAAGAATGGATTCATGTAGGAAAAACAGAATTATGGAGTCAAGATGATGTCTATTTCATCCAAATTGAAAACTGAAAACCATATATATCTATTGGCTTCCCTGTGTTCTCAGCTGGTAAAGAATCTGCCTGTAATGCAGGAGCCTCAGGTTCGATCTCTGGTTTGGGAAGATCCCCTGGAGAAGGAAATAGCAACCCACTCCAGTATTCTTGCTTGGAAAATCCCATGGGCAGAGGAGCCTGGTGGGCTATAGTTCATTGGTCACAAAGAGTCGAACACAACTGAGCATCTACACACACACAAACATACACACATATAATTTATAACTTGCTATACGTCAGAACTATTACCATAAAGAAAATAAAGACCTGTCTTCACAGTAAACCCACTTAAACTTTATAAGTTTCTTCTGGTTTACATCTATGTGTAACATCAAAGAATATGAGTTAAGGAAATGTTCCATTTTGCATAAATCAACAATAAGAGAATGTATGAGAAAAACAGATAGTATCGAGCAAGAAACTTGGCTCTTACAAGCCCTTCTTATTTTTCAGTTGATGAATTCTGGGCAATTTTAGTGATGGGCAGCTTAGGGCTTGGCTTGCCTCTCTTTGGTGAAAGCCATGGTCCTGAGAATAAGTAAAGTTTATTTCCAGTTAGAAAAATATGTGGTTGCCAATACCAGATTGAGGACTCTTAGATAAGTAACATGGAGCCCAAGAACCTTTTAACCTGGGTAATTTTAATTAGCAATATAACCACAGAAAGCACCTATTTTTTACTTAAAAATTAAATGAACCACTCTTTAAGTAATTTCCAGTAAATGAAGCTATAATAATTTATATTTTTATGGAAACAGAAATACTTACACAGTTAACATCATAACCTAAAACTGATTTGATAGCATATTTAAATAATTTTGTTCTAAATACTGGGAAATAGATTCTCCCAAAGAACTTCAGATTATTAGTTTAATTATAAATTTCATCCATTAAATAAAATTTATAGAAAAAAGATCTTTCTCTTTTTCTAAAGCAACAGTACTATGTTTTATATTATTCATTTCCCCATTTTCTGTTTTATTATTTGTAGGTATTTCACAAATATAGAGTACATTTTATGAGTTTATCACTTTCCATAATAATTTTTGTCTAGCTAAGTAGATTTTAAATTATTTAGGATTATGGAAAAGTTCAATTTTCTTTCTCCACAGAGTAACTTGTTTAGATTTTATATCACAAGAGATGTTTTTATTTATAGATGAGAAATAGGTCATAAAGGAAAATGCACTTGGTTATTTTAGTAGTTTACTCAAACTCAATTTTTTCACAACCACTGAAGTATATTAAAATACCAATAATTTGCACCATTAATCATTCCATTTACATTAACAGTAAAAGTATTTTCCCCCTACAGTAGAACTCTTCCTTCTTCAATAGATGAGGTATTGTAAGTGAACTTTAACTGGAACTGTACTTGAAAAAGTCACACCATTCCTCTATCAGCAAATACACAACCTGATTAGTTCTGACACTAAGACCTTTCTGGTAATCTAAAGTATGATGTCTCATGCAAGTTATTGTTTAACAATCACAGAGAAGGTTAAGTAGCAAAAAGAAGATGAGTGTTTCTGGACACCAGCAGTATATCATCAGCAATATTTCTGACAAATAAAAGTCATTAGTTTGCCAAAAATTTTAATGAAATCATGATTAATAAATGCATCTCAAAGGTCTGCATCAAAGTCAAGGCATTTGGGTGATAAATGTAAACATGCAGAACTTGCTTTGCCAAAAGCTGTGTGTTTCACTTACACAGCTCCACTGATTGATCTGTCCATTATTCTAATGCATAATTTATCACATCAAGGGAGACAATTCATTATATGCATAGTATAACCAGGGAGTTCCAAACACCAAAACCTTTAGGAGACTTAACAGGTTGCCTAGGTACTCAAATTATTTTATATTATGAAGTGGAGACTTAAAAAAATTAACAAAAATAGCATTTACCTAAACAAAACAAAATCTCAAATGTTTTAATTTACTTGAGAGTATTTGACATATTCTTTCCCCAGGTAACATTTCTACCGCCCTCACTGTTTTCATTCCTTATGAGGGGTTCATCTATTGTTAAACTTAAATCAATAAGAAATGGGATGGTGTTCCAACTCCTGTCAAGTAAGAATTTTGTGACTGTATTGCTTGAACCATAAACAGCAGTATGTACCATTGCTTTGAAGCTCATTGCATTAAATTATAGACTACAACACTCTTCTCTTTAAAACATGATATGGAATAGTATAGCATGTTGGGGTTTCCAATCATTCATTCTTTGATGCAGCCATCCAAAAAACTCAAAGCTACTGTCATATTTTGATGTAATCTAGAACTCAGTAAATGAATTTAAGAGATCCTATGAATATCTTATTAGGAAAAAAATACATTCTCTTGTTGAAGATATAAACTGTGGTGATGGATAGGATATTCCTCTGAGTTTTTGATATGTACTTGATTTTTAGAAAGCTAAGAATCTGAATATAGCCTTCAGATAAACAAAGAAGGTAGGTAGCACTATAGAAATGCCTTCACATTTTAAAACATAAAGTGGGAACAGATGACTGAGCATAGTAATTAGTGGACAGTACCAATGTTTATGCCCCCAGAGCTCACAATCACTTAACTGTACTTTCTTCCTTCTTATGAGCAGAAGTGAAAAAACACCAAAAGCCAACATTTAAATTGTGTGTGTGTGTGTAAGTTAGAGGAAATGCACTTAGATATATCTAGTTCTGAATTACAACTTTAAAACTATATTTTAAAGTTAAATTAATCTATTTTAATTTGATATACAGAAACAATGAGCTCATTTAAAAGGATCAAATGTTTGACATTGTTTTTCTTAAGGATAATATAAAAATTAAGTAATTGAAATGGAATATATTTATTTGATAGCAGCATCTAATTTAGTAAGGAAAACTTTCAGAAGTTATAACAGGAGACAACTTTGCAGGTTTATATCCACAAGATTATGTTTTCGATCTGAGTGGCAATATAATCAAAAGGACATAATAAATAGTCACAACATTAAAGACCTCCATTTTCTACTCCTAAAAAAGTTTTATATCCTGCTCCAAAAACTGTCTGAGCAACTTTCATTCAGCCTTCAGTAAATTTAGTGGCTACTTTGGTGTACGGAGACATAGAATCAAAGCATTTTGGAGGCTTCTAGAACTGATTTACAAATCCTAAGCCCTAAAATTTGAATTTTAGTTTGGTTAAGTAACTGCCATTATAACTGCATTACTTTACACTCCAAATAGTTCATTTAACATTATCTGGATAGGAATTATCAATGTGGTGAGATAAAAGTCTAAATATTTCATATAGTTTACTTTAATATACTCTATTTGCATCTATAAATGTTTATTTAGCTTTTCAGTTCGTATAATTAGTATCTCTCCTGCTCTTTGGCTCAGTCACCTGTGCCCTCCTTCAGGCCCATATCACCAGAACATCTGCTTCTAAGAGGAGCTCTTTGATCCCTCACAAACGTATTTGTTGGCTGTGTCCCTAAATGATTCTGTAAACCATTTCAGAGTGTGAGAGAAAAGAAATTGTCTCACCTATAGATTTGTCCATAATGTTATGGACTGAATGTGTCTCCCCCAAAATTCATATGTTTTAAACCTAGCCCCATTGTGATGATATTTGGAGGTGGGGCTTTTAGATGATAATTATATGTTGAGGATGGAAGCCTCATAAATGACATTAGTTTTATAATAGGAGACCAGAGAGCTAGCTTGCTTTCTGCCATGGGAAGACACAGCAGCAAGATGGTTGTTGGCAACCAGGAAGAGTTCTCACCAGACATTGAGTCAGACTGCACCTTGATCTTGGAATTCCCAGCCTGCAGAATAGTGAAAAATAAATTTCTGTGTTGATAAGCCACCCAGTTTATGGTATTTTATTACAGCAGCATAAGCTAAGTCAATAATATCTGTTGAATTTTAGTAAGACAGCCAATTTGCTATCAATTTGCCTTTAAAAGTATTGTATTTATTCATTTGTACTTATTAATATTGATTTTTATTTTTAAAATATATTTATTTCACTGTTTTTAATCAACAGATGCTTTCAGTTTAACTGATAAAATATTTCTGAAGGGATCAAAAATGTGTATGTCATCAAAGACTGTGAAGCAGAGTGAGAAAGTGCACAGAGGTATCATATTCCTAGGTTAAAATCTCATCTTGCTCTCCACTGAGCAGCCCTGAGTAATGACCCACTCTCTTTAAACTTTAGTGTCCCATAAAATCAGAGGTTAATTTTACCATTTCATCTCTAAGATAACTTATGAAATGGCTGATGTATAGGGAAAAAATAGCTAATTTAACCTTCAAGTAATATTGGAAGTAATGGATCTGTATCCAAAATTCATAGAACATCTGTCTTTACTTTCTAAAAGAAGTATAATACAATTCTGAAAATAAATAGAACAAATTAAAGACTAGAAATAGTCCCTTCTCAATACTTAACTGTGCTAACAATAACCAGAAAGTAAAGAGGACAGTTGGTAAGAGAATCTTATTGATTTTCCTCCCAAATTACGTTAGGCAGATTCTGTTCATCCACTCTCTTAAATGGATATGAATATGAATTCCCAGAGGTCTTTTTAACGAGATTTCAGGGAAAGGTTTCCATACCACTGCACTAACAGGATTTGCATGTAGTTGACAGCTGTGGCACAGAAATTAAATAAAATTTTATTGATGTGTTAAAAAAACATGCCATTTACACAAAATAAAGCAAAGCTAATGTTTATTTTACATGAAACAGAAAATAAGAAACATTTGCCCTGAACCAAATGTTACTTTTGCTAGAAAAATACTTGTTTGTTTGATTTTGTTTTATTTTTGTACGTATGCTTTGCAACAGCAACAAGCAAATGAAATAAATGTGAAATTTCAGTAATTGTGAAATAAGAACTCATATATGTCTCTAAAATAGATTACTTGGATGAGTAGTTTAAAGTTAAAGCTGAAAACTAAACAGAATATGACAAGACCTGAGTACTAGTTCTCAGTCTGTTATTAACCGTATTTCTTATGTGAATTGAATAGTTTCTTTACTGTTGGGTTCCTTATTGTTAAAAATAAGGTTTTCAAAGGCGACTGCTAAGTATAAAATTCTATAGTACCATCGTAATTTGAAACTGAACAAAACCGTTCTGCCAAAAACGAATAATTTACATAGGAAATAGCTTAACACAGGGAGCATCTTGTTCTCAAAATGTTCATGTATTTGTTGCCATCTCTCATTTGCTTTTCAGCAATTTAGTCAAACATGATTCATGCACTTATCTAAAATGTTATGATCAACACATTTTATAAAGCAAAACAAAACAACAACAGCAACACTCAGAAACATTCTTCAATGAATTGCTCATGAAAGCAAATCAGAAATCCGCATTTCTGACAGACCAATGGTATCATGTACTTCACACACTGAATGAATCACTTTCATAAAATCAGCTCAGTAAGCTTTCAAATTGATAAGGAAATGTCTTCAGTTAATCCTAGGAAGAGCACATGGATACAGGCCAAGTGGAATATGCATTTCCAAAAACTAGTGGTGGGGGAGTCTTGATACTGGCTCTTGTTATGCAATAAAACCAAAGGCTAGTTTTCAACACATCAAGAACTGAGGAAAAGATGGTGAAAGAGGGAAGCTTTGCCATGAAGTAGCACACACAAGAATCAGTTAGAGAAGAAAGGCTATGTTGTTGATAGCTCTTATCATGCTCTTAGGTTGCTCTGTAAAATACTACAGTTAATGGCCTTGGGAGGAATGATACACAGAGAATCAACTATTTTACCCAAAATGCCAAGGGCTAGATATAGCTAGAGATGAGTGTAAAGAAATGTGGTTCTTAATTACACATGACACATTTTTCCTGTTAAAGCAATGACTTGGACAATTGTATACATGCATATTTTACATTCAAATAAAACCAATTCTGTCATCTGCAATGGTGGTTTTCTAAACACAAGTGGTACATCTTCTAACTTGAAGATTAGAAAGATGATAAAATGATCACCATACTTAAATGAAGAAAGAAGAGAAGTGAAAGAAAAGGGAGAAACGGAAAGTTATACCCAACAGAATGCAGAGTTCCAGAGAATTGCAAAGCAAGACAAGAAAGCCATCTTAAATGAACCATCCAAAGAAATCAAGATGAAAAAACAGAATGGGAAAGACTATAGATCTCTTTAAAAAAAAATGGAAATATTAAGGGAATATTTCATGCAGAATGGGCATGATAAAGTACAGAAATGACAAGGACCTAACAGAAGCAGAAGAGATTAAGAAGAAGTGGCAAGAATATACAGAAGAATTATATTAAAAAAAGTCTTGAAGACCTCAGAGGCCTGGCGTGCCGCAGTTCATGGGGTTGCAGAGTCAGACACAACAGCAACTGAACTGAACTGAACTAATGGAACCTGATGCCATGATCTTAGTTTTCTGAATTTTGATTTTTAAGCTAACTTTTTCACTCTCCTCTTTCACTTTCATCAAGAGGCTCTTTAGTACTTGTTCGCTTTCTACCATAAGGGTGGTGTCATCTGAATATCTGAGGTTGCTGATATTTCTCCTGGCAATCTTGATTCCAGCTTGTATTTATCTAGTCCAGTGTTTCTCATGAGGCACTCACACAGAAGTTAAACAAGCAGGGTGACAATATACAGCCTTGATATACTCCTTTTCCTATTTGGAACCAGTCTGTTGTTCCATATCCGGTTCTAACTGTTGCTTCCTGTCCTGCATACAGATTTCTCAGTAGGCAGATCAAGTGATCTGGTATTCCCATCTCTAAGACTTTTCCACAGTTTGTTGTGATCCACACAGTCAAAGGCTTTGGCATAGTCAATAAGGCAGAAGTAGATATTTTTCTGGAGTTCTCTACCTTTTTCAATGATCCAACCAAGTTTGACAATTTGATTTCTGCTTCCTCTGCATTTTTTAAAACCAGCTTGAACATCTGGAAGTTCATGGTTCATGTATGGTTGAAGCCTGGCTTGGGAAATTTTGAGCATTACTTTGCTAGCATGTTAGATGAGTGCAACTGTGTGGTAGTTCGAGCATTCTTTGGCATTACCTTTCTTTGGGATTGGAATGAAAACTGACCTTTTCCAGCCCTGTGGCCACTGCTGGGTTTTCCAAATTTGCTGGCATATTGAGTGCAGCACTTTCATGGCATCATCTTTGAGGATTTGAAATAGCTCAACTGGAATTCCATCACCTCCACTAGCTTTGTTAGTAGTGATGTTTCCTAGTTCAGCTTAGATCAGATCAGTCACTCAGTCATGTCCAACTATTTGTGACCCAATGGACCACAGCATGCCTGGCTTCCCTGTCTATTGCCAACTCCCAGAGTTTATCCAAACTCATGTCCATTGAGTTGGTGATATCATCCAACCATCTCAACCTGTTGTCCCCTTCTCCTCCTGCCCTCAATCTTTCCCAGCATCAGGGTCTTTTCAAATTAGTCAGCTCTTCACATCAGGTGGCCAAAGTACTGGAGTTTCAGCTTCAACATCACTCATTCCAATGAGTATTCAGGACTGATTTTCTTCAGGATGGACTGGTTGGATCTCCTTGCAGTCCAACGGACTTTCAGGTGTATTCTCCAACATGACAGTTCAAAAACATCAATTTTTTGGTACTCAGTTTGCTTTATAGTTCAACTCTCACATCCACACATGACTACTGGAAAAACCATAGCCTTAACTAGATGGACCATTGTTGGCAAAGTAATGTCTCTGCTTTTGAATATGCTGTCTAGGTTGGTCATAACGTTTCTTCCAAGGAGTAAGCGTCTTTTAATTTCATGGCTGCAATCACCATCTGCAGTGAAATTGAAGCCCATAAAAATAAGTTCTGTCACTGTTTCCACTGTTTCTCCATCTATTTCCCATGAAGTGATGGGACCAGATGCCATGATTTAGTTTTTTGAATGTTGAGCTTTAAGCCAACTTTGTCACTCTCTTCTTTTACTTTCATCAAGAGGCTCTTAAGTTCTTCTTCACTTTCTGCCATAAGGGTGGTGTCATTGGCATATCTGTGGTTATTGATACTTCTCCCAACAATCTTGTTTCCAGCTTGTGCTTCATCAAGCCCAGCGTTTCTCATGATGTACTCTACATACAAGTTAAATAAGCAGGGTGACAATATACAGCGTTGACATAATCCCTTTTGTATTTGGAACCAGTTTGTTGTTTCATGTCCAGTTCTAACCACTGCTTCCTGACTTGCATACAGATTTCTCAAGAGGCAGGTTAGGAAGTCTGGTATTCCCATCTCTTTCAGAATTTTCCACAGTTTATTGTGATATGCACAGTCCAAGGCTTTGGCATAGTCAATAAAGCAGAAACAGATGTTTCTCTGGAACTCTTTTGTTTTTTCAATGATCCAGCAGATGTTGGAAATTTGATTTTTGGTTCCTCTGCCTTTTCTAAAATCAGCTTGTACATCTGGGAGTTCACAGTTTGTGTATTGCTGAAACCTGGCTTGGAGAATTGTGAGCTTCCTAAGGGCCCACTTAACTTCACATTCCAGGTCTAGATGAGTGATCACACCATCACAATGATTGGGTTGTGAAGATCTTGTATGTACAATTCTTCTGGGTAGTCTTGCCACCTTTTCTTAATATCTGCTGCCTCTTTTAGGTCCATACCATTTCTGTCCTTTACTGTGCCCATCTTTGCATTAAATGTTCCCTTGGACTGTGTGAATCACAATAAACTGAACTGAACTGGTATCTCCATTTTTCTTGAAGAGATCTCTAGTCTTTCCCATTCTATTGTTTTCCTCTATTTCTTTGCATTGAGGGCTGAGGAATAGCTTCTTACCTCTCTTTGCTATTCTTTGGAACTCTGCGTTCAGATGGGTATATCTTTCCTTTTTTCCTTTGCCTTTCACTTCTCTTCTTTTCACAGCTATTTGTAAGGCCTCTTCAGACAACCATTTTGCCTTTTTGTATTTCTTTTTCTTGGGGATGTTCTTGATCCTTCTCCTGTACAATGTCACAAACCTCCATCCACAGTTCAGGCACTCTGTCTATCAGATCTAATCCCCTGAATCTGTTTCTCACTTCCACTGTATAATCATAAAGGATTTGATTTAGGTCATACCTGAATGGACTGGAGGTTTTCTCTACTTTCTTCAATTTCAGTCTGAATTTGTCAATAAGGAGTTCATAATCTGAGACATAGTCAACTCCTGGTCTTGTTTTTGCTGACTGTATGGAGCTTCTCCATCTTTGGCTGCAAAGAATATAATCAATCTGATTTTGGTGATGATCATCTGGTGATGTCTATGTGTAGAGTCTTCTCTTGTTTTATTGGAAGAGGGTGTTTGCTATGACCAGTGTGTTCTCTTGGCAAAATTCTATTAGCCTTTCCCCTGCTTCATTCTGTACTCCAAGGCAAATTTGCCTGTCAATCCACGTATTGACTTCCTACTTTTGCATTCCAGTCCCCTATAATGAAAAGGACATCTTTTTTTTTTTTGGTGTTTGTTCTGGAAGATCTAGTTAGTCCAGCATTTTATACCCAGATATCTACCTTTCATGACTAGAGGCAAAATGATATGAAGATTATAAAATGAAACCTTAGAATAGCTGATCTCTCACTGAAAGAAATCTTAAGGAAATGTACTCCAGCTAGAAAAAAAAGAAAATTCAGAGGAAAAGCACAAGAAACAATTTTAAAAATAATAACTATGCAGGGACATTTATTAAATGAATCATTTCTAGAAAACAGAAAAGCTTAACAAAAAATATATACTTCCAACTATGGTATTCCTCTTTAGCTACATGGAAAATATGATAATACTAACAATGTATATGCAGTAGTATAAGTGATGATGAGAAAGAATAAAGTATTTAGATAATTAAGATACTTACAAGGGTAGAGAAGCCAAGATACAGATATACTATATGTTTCACTAATGGCCATAAGAATATTAAACAATGCATTTGGTAACTATTGTAGTTAAATCTACAATGCTTAGTAAAAGAAAGACATACTGGGACTTCCCTGGTGCTGGTGGTCCAGTGGTTAAGAATCTGCCTGCCAATGCAGGCGACACAGGTTGTATCCCTAGCATGGAAAGATCGGATATGCCCCGGGACAACTAAGCCCATAAGCTGCCACTAGTGAGCCCATGAGCCATAACAACTACTGCAACAAAAGAAGTCAGTGCAAAGAGAAGACTATATACCACAACAAGAGAAAGCCCACACACAGCAATGAAGACCCAGAACAACCAAAAATAAATAAAATTACATATTTTTTAAAAATGAAAAACTTAAAAAAAAGGCATACTGATATTAATAATACTAGTATTTGTATAAGAGTCACTTAATTGGCTAAATGAGCTATTGCATTAAAACACCATTATTTTTCAATCCTTTTATCCCCTTTATTTCCAACATAATTTAATGTCAGCCTATTTTTATGTCCTATATTTCTAGTCTAACACACCTTGCAGGGACAAAATATAATTTTTGTCAAAAGAATCTTTTTTTTGAAATGTGATGAGGAAATATAACTCTTCTATATGTCAAGGAAATGTGATGGTAAAACAAACACAATTTGTATTTTTTAAGCATTTCTTTTCAAATGGAAGACTTTCAGCTTTAGAAAGTATTTGTTTTACTCTTAGGGTTTGTGCACCCTGTGGAGAATAAATGCATAGAGAATGTAACCTTTTGGGGGGCTCCATTTTAATCACACACTTGCCTAATCTTCATTTTATTCCTTGGAGGCACTAGTCATCATTCAAGAATGCCTTATTGTAATTAAAAAAATACACTGGGTTTGATGTGTTGATTTTGCAGATATTTTTGTTGGAAATGTTGTACTGAAGTATAATGTAAGTGGAGTACATTACTATTATATTTATATTATGAACTCAGTGATAAACAGAAGTCACAGAATTGCAATCTGCAGGTTTTGTAGACATCTCACATCTCTGTGACCGCTTCATTAAAGGTATTACATCTATGTATGTACACATATATGTATATATATATATATATAATTCCCAAGGCTTTTGACCATTTATATAAAGTATGGTAGATCTGCCACTAAAGAAATGAATTTAAAAATATTGTCCTGAGGAAAGCAGAGCAGGAAAAACTGTGCAACTATCAAAATATCTAGGGACAAAAACACTGAAGGTCTGACAGGCTAGAGTACACCATGTTACCCATATTGTTAGGGGAAGCTCACTGACTGAAGCGCCCACCCTGGCCAGGCACCATAGTAGCCATTTGCATGAGGTGTTTCACGACAGGAGGTCCTGGTAAGGAACATGGAACTAATAAGCCACCACCAACCAGAAGAGTTCTGGAAAGATCAAAAGGAGACACCGCATGTCTGACCACCTCACAGGGTCCTCGCTGGCATCCATCTTGGCTGAACAAGGCGTGTACCACCAGGAAGAACTCTAAGTTAGAATGATCAGTTAAAGACAACCCAGAAACTAATTGCACCGCTATAAAACCCAAGACTGTGAGCCACGTAGCAGAGCAGTTCTCCTGGGTTCCCTTACCCTACTGCTCTCCACCCAGGCACTCTTTCCCAATAAAATCTCTTGTTTTGTCAGCACACGTGTCTCCTCAGACAATTCATTTCTGAGTGTTAGGCAAGAGCCCAGTTTTGGGCCCTAGAAGGGGTCCACTTTTCTGCAACAATATCATTTTTTTAAGTACAATATATAAAAACATTTGACCTCTATACTCAGCCTCAGTATTTCTACATGCAGTTGGATTATGTATCCAGGCTTCCAAAGGTAAAATGGTGGGAGCAACCGGCCAACTTAGCATCACCCCACTTAATCCCTCTCAGGCATCACACTGTATGAGTTCAGTGCTTAACCCCACTTACAGGGAGGATTTAGAAAGCAGGTAGTTTGTGTGTGTGGTGTGTGTGTGTGTGTGTGTGTGTGTGTGTCTTGGAAGAAAGGAGGACAAGAGGAGGAAAGACAGAAAAAAGACAGGGAGAGAGAGGGAAAACGTGAGCTTGAGAGAGAGAACAAGAAAGAGCAAGGGAGCATGCCATTTGTTAGAGTATTATTGTAGTGTTCACTTCAGTCCTGTTTGAAGAATTTCTGTAAGTGCAGATATTTGTTTCCAAACTCTGCAAGCTCAAGTTCCCCCAATCACTGACCCTTAGGAAAATTCCTCTGGAACTCAGGAAATCTCACAGAACTCATTTATCACACTGTATTTTTACATGTTTTTGGGTGTATGTATTAGTTTCCTATTGCCACTGTAAAAAATCATCACAAACTGAGTGCCCTAAAAGAGCACACATTTATTCTCTCAGAGTGCTAGAGATCAGAAGTTTGGAGTCAGTGACACTGAGCTAAAGTCACGGTGGCAGCAGGGCTGGTGTTCTCTGGAATCTAGAAGAATCTTCTTGTTATCTTTAGCTTTGAGTAGCCTCAAGTATTCTTTGACACATGGTCACTTTCTCTGAATATGAGCCCAGTTTGTCTTTCTATCATCACATTGCCTTCTCTTTTCCAGTGTCTCTGATCTCCTACCTTCCTCTTAGGACATCTTTGATTAGCATCATACTTTCCAGGCTAACCCAGATAACCCAGAATAATCCAATCCCCCACCCCCCCATCTCAAGATCCTTAACCACATTTGCAAAGTCTGTTGTCATATAAGGTAACATACTGGGATACGGAATTTGGGGGAGGCCATTATTCAGCATACTATAGTGTATACAACCATAAGGTTAAGAAAAGTAGGTTTTCATCCTGATACTCAATAGATTCATGATAATACAACAGCTTATTCTGAACTTAGAATGCAATAAAAAGACACCAACATCAAGACATATATTTTGTACTTTATAGTATTGACAAAAATCTTTCATATCAATCACTGAATTTAACTTTCACATTGTACTTATATGAGATGCATTGTTTCACATTTTGCAAATGCATATGCAATCAGAGAAGTTAATGACTTGACCAAACAAGCCTAATTTTTTGTCACCAAATTGGCTGGTTTCAGCTTTAACATGTAAAGAGCTTGGAGTTGTGTGCCTTGCCCTTGTGTTAAGAAAAAACTCTGGACAAACTGAAAATCAATGACTTTTTTTGGGTCCACCAGAGAATTAAAAGTCACAGAATAATTGTTGCCCTGAGATTTACAGAACAGGTGCCTCCAGAGTAACAGAGCAACCTAGAGCTGCTTACCTGGGGGAAAAGCCACTGGAGCCATAAACTGGTAGGAGCACTTAAATGATAATTTTGTTGAATTGAGGGAAGATAAGTGTGGACTAGCATGCAGGTGAGAAAGTGAAGGGAGAAGAGCTTTACAAAGGCCCACAGCTTCATGGATGTTCCCTCCAGGAATCTCACCAGATTCTCACGGTGAAGAGTGAAATATTCCTTCCCAGCTGTGGTAAGGAGAGTAGAGTATCACTGTGAAATAGTCCCAGGGCATTCTCCATAACAAAGGTTTATTCTTTAGCAGAAGAGACTTTGTTAGTACCTTATGGTAGCTAGGAGAAGGGGAGTTTTATTCCACTCTATTATCTGCAAGCCCTTCTAGTTCACCTAACAGGCAAAGCAAAATAGTCAACAGTGGTGAGCTTCAAGCAAACATAATGAGAATGTTTCGGTCAGGGAAAGGAAAAAAGAACCAGCAATAAACAGCCACGCCACTGTACAAACACTTATGAGGATCAAAGTCCTAAGCTACAGGTCCATGAAAAGATGGTGATTGATTCAGAAGACTATAGAAGTCTGCCATCCACCCACACTTTACCCACACCAGGAAAATTTCAATGCTGTAGCAGAAGATTATAGATACATATTCTTTCTGAGTAGGAATATCAGAGAAATCCAGGCTACTCACCAGAATGGGATTCAGAAACAGAAGTTGCAAATGTATAACATGCATCAAAAATAGAAAGTATAAGCAGAGGTACACATTCTAAGAAAGGCAGAAAAGACATGATAGAAATAGAAAGCGAAGCAACAGAAATGAAGAATGCCTTTCATGGGATCATTAGTAGATTCCACACGAATTAGCAAACTAATACATAAAGCTGAAGATAGATCAACAGATACTTCTCAAACTGAAGGACAAAGGAAAAATACATAAGTAAGCAGAATAGTAAGCCTGAGAGCTTTGAGAACGTCAAAAGATGTAACAGTCACAGCTGGGGTTTCAGATGAAGAAAGACCAGAGGAAAAGAAGAAATGGCATAGAGAAGGGAATAGTGCCAGAGAATAAATATATAAAGGTAAAATAAATCCTTTACTTTTCATATTCTTAATTGATCTAAAAAATAAGTGTTTAGAGAAATAATATTAATAATGTATTGAGTGAGTATATCACACAAGCAAGTGAAATGAACAACAGCAGTGTCACAGGGAGAGGAGAAAGGACTTGGGAATTCCCAGCTCTAAGTTACCTGCACTATACACAAAGCAATACAGTGCATTTGAAGGTGATCATTGGCTTAGCAGGTGGCTCAGTGGTAAAGAATCCACCTTCCAATGCAGGAGATGCTGGCGACAAGGGTTCAATCCCTGGGTTGGGAAGATTCTCTGGAGGAGGAAATGGCATCCACTCCAGTATTCTTGCTTTTAAAATTCCATGGACAGAGAAGCCGGATGGGCCACAGTCCATGAGGTCTCAAAGAGTCGGATATGATGGAGCACTGCATTGTTCTGTAGTATGTGAGATATGAACCCAAATATATCAATAAGCAAGGGCTTCCCTGGTGGTTCAGTGGTAAAGAATCCACCT
This sequence comes from Antilocapra americana, assembly GCA_007570785.1. Classification (NCBI taxonomy): domain Eukaryota; kingdom Metazoa; phylum Chordata; class Mammalia; order Artiodactyla; family Antilocapridae; genus Antilocapra; species Antilocapra americana. Next base: position 26,668,118 of record ML661338.1, on the reverse strand, counting down.
GCCAAACAGGAGATGTGGATTCAATCACTGGGTCAGGAAGATCCCTTGGAGAAGGAAATGGCAACTCACTCCAATATTCTTGCCTAGGAAATCCCATCGACAGAGGAGCCTGGTGGGCCACCCGCCATGGGGGTCACTAGAGAATCGGACTCGACTTATCCACTAAACAACATGGCCACCAAATATCAATAAGCACTTCATATGTGAATGTCCTAACTACACCACTGACAGATATTTTTCAGAGGAGATAAAAACTTGACCTAAATATACTCTGTGTAAAAGAAACAAACCACTTAAAATATAAAGAATCCACTAAGTTAAAAGTAAAAAAAAAAAAAAAAAACAGAAAAAATAAACCATACTAACAATACTAACAATAATCAAAAGAAAGCTGGCACAGCTATACTAACCTCAGATAAATTCAACTGCAGAACAAGGACTAATATCAAGTTTAAGGGAAGTATTATATAATGATAAAGGGTCCAATCCTCCAAGATAATACTATAATCCTAAATGGTTATGCTTGTGACAAAAGGGCTTCAAAATATATCAAGCTAAAGTTAACAAATTTAAAGAAATAATAGACAACTGCATTATACAACAGTTGGGGAATTCAGTACCCTTTTGTCAGTAATTGGTTGTGCATGAGTTAAATTGATACAAATATAAAAAAACTGAAAGCACTATCAACCAACCTGATCTAATTGACATTTACAGAATATAATACACAAATGACAGTATAATACGTATATCTTATTCCTCTATCTCACATGGATGGTTTATAAGACAAGGCAATATTCCTGGCCATAAAACCCTTAACAAGAAATCACACAAATCAAGTGCTCAGGCAACAATGGAATTAAACTAGAAATCAGTACCTGAAAGACATCTGAAAATCCCCAAATATTTGCAGATTAAAAGACACACTTTTAAATAAATATATGAATTAGAAAGGAGAAAATATAAAAATAACTAAAGCTCTGCACTAGAAATCTTGAAAAAGAGCAAATTAAGTCTAAAACAAGACTTAAAATGAAATAATAAAATTAGAGAACTCAACAAAATTGAGAAAAAAACTAAGAAATATAAGAAACCAAAATCTTTTATTTAGCAAAATGTTAATAAAACTGATAAATTTTTAGCAAGACTAATCAAGAAAAAAATAGAGAACATACAAATTACAAACATCATAAATGAAAAATGGTTTATCACTACTAATACATGGACATTAAAATGTTAACAGGGGAAAATGATGAATATATGCAAATGCAATTGAAAATTTAGATGTAATGGGCCAATGTCACAATAACCAAAATTCACACCAGGAGAGAGAGATAACATTAACCTATAAGAAAACTTTATCAACAATTGTAAATCTTCCAAATAGAAAGCGCCAAACTTAGATGATTTCACTAATTAACTCTACTAAATATTTAAGAAGAAAATTTTTATTTGCCAAAATCTCCTCAAGAAAATAAAAGCAAGAGAATCAGTCCTTACACATGCTGTGATGCAAGTATAACTCCAAAACAAAACTGATTCAAATATTCCAGGAAAGAATATTACAGACCAAACTCTTTCAGAAAATTCACACAAAATCCTCAACAAAGCTAACAAAGTATAAAAGGAATTATTCACCAAGACCACGTGGGATTTAATCTAAGCATATAAGGCTGTTTCAGCTTTCAAACTCTACAAATTTAACCTACTATATCCACAAATTAAAGGGAAAAATTTTGCATGATAATATTCATTGATACAGAGAAAGTATTTGAAAAAGCCCATACCATTCATGATAAATAATTTCACAAATGTTTCAATTAAGGAACATTCTAAAAATTACCTCATCAGTAGTCTTCGCAATTGTCCAGGTCACCAAAACAAGGGAAGTCTGAAACATAACAAAAAATATAATGTAGTTTTCTGGATGGGATCCTGAAACAGGAAAATAAGACAATTTTAGAAAATTAGACAAACAGGAAAATTAAAGAAATCTGAATAAAGTAGCTTCTTTAGTTAATAATTATGATGTATCAGTACTGCCTCACTAATTGTGACAAACATGTATATGTGTATCATGTACTAATAGTTGGAGACAATGGGTGTGGGGTGTGTGAACACTCTATTCTTTTGCAACCTTCTGTAAATCTAGAACTCTTCTAAATTTCAGAAAGGATTATTTCAAAACAGTCAACAAAAATTAGACTGAGTAAACTAACCTATTTTCTTCAAATATTGGTCCCCTTAAAAAGAATATGTAAGCATTTTCACTAATACAAATGGTGCTATCGTTAAGGGTCATTAACTAATTTGAAGAAATAGGGAGAAAGTATGTATAATGCTGTATGAGATAGTAACACTACAACTTACAAAGAAAATTTCTGATTCATTGTCAGAAATTTTTAAAGACAGCTTTCACTTAGACCTTTAAAATATTTGTACTTAAAATTGTTCTAAATTGTAAATTTGTCCACTACCACCAACTTTTTTTTAACCTAAAAATACCTAGATTCTCTCATTTGAATTTTATTTTTTTTTTAATTTTCTTTACTTTATTGTGTTTGTTTTGCCATACATTGACATGAAACTGCCATGGGTATACACATGCTCCCCCTCCAGAACCCCCCTCCCTCCTCCCTCCCAATTCCCTCCCCCTGGGTCATCTCAGTGCACCAGCCCGGAGCATCAGCCCAGGCTGGCGATTGATTTCACATATGATAATTAACATGTTTCAATGCCATTCTCCCATATATCATCCCACCCGTGCCCTCTTCCACAGAGTCCACGAGTCTGTTCTATACATCTGCGTTTCTTTTGCTGTCTTGCATGCAGGGTTCTCGTTACCATCTTTCTAAATTCCATATATATGCGTTAGTATACCGTATTGTTGTTTTTCCTTCAGGCTTACTTCACTCTGGATAATAGGCTCCAGTTCCGTCCACCTGAGTAGAACTGATTCAAATGAATTTTTTTTTTTTTAATGCTGAGTAATATTCCATTGTGTATATGTACCACAGCTTTCTTATCCATTCGTCAGTTGATGGGCATCTAGGTTGCTTCCATGTCCTGGCTATTGTAAACAATGCAGCGATGAACATTGGGGTGCACGTGGCTCTTTCAATTCTGGTTTCCTCGATGTGTATGCCCAGCAGTAGGATTGCTTAGTCATATGGCAGGTCTATTTGCAGTTTTTTAAGGAATCTCCACACTGCTTTCCATAGTGGCTGTACTAGTTTGCATTCCCACCAACAGTGTAAGAGGGTTCCCTTTTCTCCACATCCTCTCCAGCATTTATTGCTTGTAGATTTTTGGATGGCAGCCATTCTGACTAGTGTAAAGTGGTACCTCATTGTGGTTTTGATTTGCATTTCTCTGATAATGAGTGATGTTGAGCATCTTTTCATGTGTTTGTTAGCCATTTTTATGTCTTCTTTGGAGAATTTTAAAGTATTCTCAGATCTTCAGTGAGTGTTAAAACCATAAGTCCTTATTTCAAATAAATGTTTTAGTATAGTAAAAGACTGTGTGTGTGTGTGCATGCACACACACTCACATGTGCTTTTTTGCAATTTATATATTTTGTCAACAGATTCTATGAATTATTCGTTTTGAAATGTCTTAACTCATAGAACAATAGAGAAGTGTTTCATATGACTGCTTCTTTGAAGGCAGAGTAAGTATATTACTTCCACACGTACCATGAGAAAAAATAGTTGAACTGGGGGTTAATTATTCAGTCCTTTGATTTGCTCCATCTAGCCCAGTATCTTTCACAGGCTGAATTTTGTGGAGTGTGTGTGTACACACATTTCTGTGTCAGCAAACATGAAGGTATGTCCACTTTGGGGGCATTAGTCTGACTTTTAATTTTTTCCCTTTGATATAATGTTAAGTAAAAAATATTAATATGAAACAAACAGAATTGCATAAAAAGAGTATTGATTGGTTCTATTTTTTGAAAGGAAGACATAGGCCAGCTTATTTGAAAATTACAAGTATCACTACCCCACCCAAGAGAGGAGATTTATTGTGGTTTTTCTTGTTTTCCAGCACAGCTTTTTAAGGAGGGAGAAAAATGAAGATCAATGTTATTATTAAGGGCTTCCCCTGTGGCTAACCAGTAAAGAATCTGTCTGCAATGCAGGAGATGCAGGAGAAACTGGTTTCATTCCCGGGCCGGGAAGATCCCCTTGAGGAAGGTATGGCAACCCACTCCACTATTCTTGCCAGGAGAATCCCATGGATAGAGAAGCCTGGCAGGCTACAGTCCATGGGGTCACAGAGTCCGACACGACTAAAGCTACTGAGCAGGCATGAATGTTGTTATTAAAATGTACATTCAACTATTTTATGACTTAGTCCTTTCCATATAAACCACTAGCAAATGTCGTCTTAGCTCATTTTAATATATTCTCGGTTATACAATAAACTACATTCAAAAAAAGAAAATTTATTTTTGAGCATTTTAAATTAGGAAATATCCCAAATCCTGATGGATTTACTGTTATCTTCATCTCTCACCCTGTATCTATACTTCCAGGCTGTATTGAAAAGGGAAGAGGTAAAGGAAAGAAAAAAGGAAGGAGGAAGAGAGGGACAGAAAGGAGAAAGGGAAAGAGGAAAGAAGGCAGGAAGGAAATGGAAAAATCTAAACTTTGTGTTGATGTCCAAAGCAATTCATCTACATAACTATCCTCAGAATGTTTTCCAAAACTGCTCATATCTATAAAAAGATTAAAGAGGGAAATCCGTGATATGGAAAATTATAAAAAATGATCTGATTGTTTTTTAAGAATGGATTCTGTATATGATAAATCATATTCTTGGTTTAAGTTCATTTTGAAAATACTGTTCTTCAAAAATAATATTTAAAATACAAATTATCTATAGTCTTGTTAAAGTTCCAAGGACATTATATAATAATATTTTTTCTACAATTTTTTTTAAATTACAGATTTTTATTATTATAAGACATAGACTTGCATATTTCTTAATGTATATATCCATGCTGTATACATGCTAAGTTGCTGCAGTTGTGTCTGACTCTTTGTGACCCTATGGACTATAGCGTGCCAGGCTCCTCTATCTATGGGATCCTCCAGGCAATAATACTAGAGTGGATGTCATGCCCTCCTCCAGGGGATCACCCTGACCCAGGGATTGAATCTGCATTTCTTATGTCTCTTGCAATGGCAAGTGGGGTCTGTATTACTAGCACTACCTGAGTAATATACATCCATATTTACTATCAAATAAAATAGTCTATACTTAATTTTATAAAATATCAAGCATACAGGCTTCCCACATGGCCCTAATGGTAAAGCATCTGCCCGCAATGCAGGAGACAAAAGAGATGCCACTTCTATCCCTAGGCTTGGGAAGATCCCCTGGAAGAGGGTGTGGCAACCCAATCCAATATTCTTGCCTGGTGAATCCCATGGACTGAGGATCCTGGAGGACTATAGTCCAAAGTGGAGGAAAAAGTTGGACATAACTGAGCAACTAGGCACTAGGTTCAGTTCAGTTCAGTAGCTCAGTCATGTCCGACTCTTTGCGACACCATGAACCGCAGCACGCCAGGCCTCCCTGTCTCCCTGAGTCCACCCAAACCCATGTCATTAGAGTCAGCGATGCCATCCGGCCATCTCATCTTCTGTTGTCCCCTTCTCCTCCTGCCTTCAATCTTTCCCAGCATCAGGGTCTTTTCCAATGAGCTAGCATCAGGTGGCCAAAGTATTGGAGTTTCAGCTTCAATATCAGTCCTTCCAATGAACACCCAGGACTGATCTCCTTTAGGATGGACTGGTTGGATCTCTTTGCAGTACAAGGGACTCTCGAGAGTCTTCTCCAACACCACAGCTCAAAAGCATCAATTCTTCAGTGCTCAGCTTTCTTTATAGTCCAACTCTCACATCCATACATGACCACTGGAAAAACCATAGCCTTGACTATACAGACCTTTGTTGGCAAAGTAATGTCTCTGCTTTGTAATTTGATGTCTAGCAAGCAAGTATATATATATATAACAAAAATGTGTCTTATTTTAAAATGACAAACTGTCTAACATATTTTTTAGAAAATAAATGTTTAAATGTTAACATGTAATAACTAATATGTTTATTTTTCATAAAGCACATGAAGAAATTACCTTTGAATTACTTTGAAGTTTTTTTTTAAATTCTTTTTAAAATGAGTCTGGGTTACACTTGGTTCTTCTCTATTGAAGAGCAAAGTTACAAAGACATATTATAGATAGGTAGAGTTTGAAAATATAGCAAGGAGCTTCCCTGGTGGCTCAAACGGTAAAGCATCTGCCTGCAGTGCAGAAGACCCAGGCTCAATCCCTGGATTGGGGAGAGTCCTTGGAGAAGCAAATGGCAACACACTTCAGTAATTCTTGCCTGGACAATTCCATAGACAGTGAAGCCTGGTGGGCTACAGTCCATGGGATCAAAAAGAGTTGAACACGACTGAGTGACTAATTTTGATCGGTTTCTCCTTATTTTTGTTGATCTTCTTTATCTGTGATAAGAATAACAATTTATTAGATGTCCATTCTTCTTTCCAAACTTTATATCTGTTAGAGCAAACTGCATATTTAGAGCAGAAATCAAAAGCTGAACAAAGAAAGAAAAATAAAAAAAATTGGTGTGACCAGTTTTACAAAACACTATAGATTAATTTCTACTTTCACACCATAAACTTTATATCTGGGCAGAGGAATTCATTGTGTTGCAGGTTAAGCAACATTAAATTTTAAAACACCACCATGATTTCATCCTATGAGCATTTGAGAAACTTTTATATTTTAGCCCAGTTGCATATTTAATGGGTTATACTCTACTAGGCAGCAGCAGCATTATGAAACTTCTGAATAATTGAGGTCTATGGGAATGACATATAGGAATGTTATTAGGATTTTTCATTTTTTATTACAGTCAATTAGACACTGATATGCTAATAACTTTTGAGATCATGCATTTATCTGCTTAAGAGAGCAGGCAGGAAAAAAAATTATCTGTGTTCTAAGCCATAGAATATAATAGCATAGAAATATTCACAACCAAAATTTCAAAGATCCTGTTTACTCAGCAGATCGAGACAGCTCTGGTGACAAGAGGACAAATGGGTTTGCTATTATTTACCAAGCCTCTTAAATAACATTAATGGATGCAACATTTAAATTACCAGTCCTAGTAAATCTGTGTCTCACTTAAATTTATGCTTGCTTGGGCAAAATACAAACATGTTATTTCAAGGCATACTCCCAGGCTCTCAGGGTCCCACTCCACAAGACTACAATTGTAGATCGCAAAAACTATGCATCAGTATTGGGTAATGTGCAAAAGTATCAGCTAACCACGTATATGTTCAAAGTTTGTAGAAACAACTCGCTTTTACTCATCAGAGTTTACCCATCAGATCACATTATGCTCTGGCTCTTCTGAAATACGGTCCTCTCTGTCCTCATGAGATCTTCTACAGTGATTTAGATGTCTGAGTTTCACTCTGTTTTCTTAGTTTCTTTCCACTGTTCTTGCCTCAACCCTCACTAGATTTAGGCTGGCCCATACACTCATACATCCCATCTCCATCAGCCCATAAAGAATGTCACACAAGTGACACAGGTGTCAGTTATAGCGACAGTTTGGTTTCTTCTGAGAGCTCTCTCCCCGGCCACCTTCTTGGTGTGTCATCACATCGTTTTTCTCTATGTAGGCATTACTAGCTCCTCTTCCTCTTCTTATACGGACAGTAGCTATTATGGTGTCCTTAGTCTCCACTTTGCGAGTCTCCACTCTTAAGAGCCTCACTTTAACTTAATCCCCTTTTTAAACAGATTTCCCTGGTGGCTCAGACAGTAAAAGCATTTGCCTACAACCTAGGAGACCAGGGTTTGATCCCTGGGTCGGGAGGGTCCCCTGGAGAAGGAAATGGCAACCCACTCCAGTATTCCTGCCTAGAAAAACCCATGAATGGAGGAGCCGGGTAGGCTACCATCGTCCATGGGGTCACAAAGAGTCAAACATGACTGAGTGACTTCACTTTCTTTCCTTTCTCTTTCAACAGCTTACGTCCAAGTTTGGTTATAGTCTAAAGTGCTGGATTTGGGACTAAGAAATATGACCTTTTGGAGATAACTCAGCTTCGAACAAGTCTTTAGGTGGAAAGTGAAATTCAGTCATAAAATGTCACGGAGGACGCTGCTCAAGTCTGTGCTAACCTAAATGGGAAAAGAATCTGAAAAAGAATAGACAATGTATATGTATAACTGAATCACCTTGCTCTACACCTGAAACTAACACAACATTGTTAATAAACTATGCTCCAATAAAAAGTACAAATCGACAAAAATAAAGTGCCAATACATAAAAAATGCTTGAGGAAAGTGAATGTCAGGGATTGTGGTAACTCATCAGAGCAAGAGAAGAGATTCGGAGGAGGCCAGAAACAGAAAGAGATATTGTAAGGCAAGTAGGATCAGAGGACCAGATTATGAAATTCTTCAAGATAAGTGGTTACCAAAACCCAGCGTTCTCTTTCTCCTGAATACACAGCCTGATTTCATTTTTCAGGCTTCTTTGCAGCTGTTAATAGATGCTACTATAGAACTGATTTCCAGCCAATAGAAAATGAGCACTATTTCTAGGCTTTTAAAAAGCAGTAGTGCCTTTTTACATTACCCATGGTTTGTTTTCTGATAGAGGTAACCAGAGTATAAAGAGCCAGAAGATGAGAACAGTGTGGATTCTTCAATGAGTGTACAGCGATCTGTCTGAAAAAAATATTAACATTCATGAGGCTGATTCATAAGCAAGAAATTTAACATCTTCTGTCACCAGCTACTGTACACTTTGGGGAATTTATTTGATTCTACAGCCTAATCTACACTAACCTATCTATATAATTGGATTTATACACAGTCAGCAAAAACAAGACCTGGAGCTGACTATGGCTCAGACCAAGAGCTTCTTATGCCAACATTCAGGCTTAAATGGAAGAAAGTAGGGAATACCATAAGGCCACTAAGGCAAGACCTAAATCAAATCCTTTATGATTATACAGTGGAAGTGATGAATAGATTCAGGGGCTTAGATCTGGTACACAGAGTGCCTGAGGAACTATGGAGGAGGGTTCATCACACTGTACAGGAGGCAGTGACCAAAACCATCCCAAAGAAAAAGAGATGCAAAAAGGCTGAGTGGTTGTCTGAGGAGGCGTTACATGTAGCTGAGGAAAGATGAGACGTGAAAGGCAAGAAAGAAAGGAAAACTTTACCCAACTGAATGCAGAGTTCCAGGAAATACAGCAAGGAGAGATAAGAAAGCCTTCTTCAATGAACAATGCAAAGTAGTAGAGGGAAGCAACAGAAAAAGAAAGACTAGAGATCGATTTAAGAAAACTCGTGATATCAAGGGATTTCATTCAAGGATGAGCATGATAAATGGAAGAAATGTTAAGGACTTAATAGAAACAAAAGAGATTAAGAAGATGTGGCAAGAATACAACAAAAGGTCTTAAATGACCTTATACCAAGACAGTGTGTTCACTAACCTAGGACCAGACATCCTGGAGTGTGAAGTCAAGTGAGCCTTAAGAAGCATTACTAGGAACAAAGATAGTGGAGCTGATGGAATTCTAGCTGAGCTATTTTAAAATTCTTAAAGATGATGCTGTTAAAGTGTTGCACTCACTATGTCAGATTTGGAAAACTCAGCAGTGGCCACAGAACTGCAAAAGATCAATTTTCATTCCAATCCCAAAGAAGGACAATGCCAAAAAATGTTAAAATTACCATACAATATCACATGATAACAAGGTATGCTCAAAATCTTTCAAGCTACGCTTCAACAGTTCTATTGTGAACTTCCAGATGTACAAACTGATTTAGAAAAGGCAGAGGAACCAGAGAACAAATTGCCAACATCTGCTGGATCACAGAAAAAGCAACAGAATTCCAGGAAAACATCTGTTTCACTGACTATACCAAAGGCTTTGACTGTGTGAATCACAACAAACCGTGGAAAATTCTTAAAGAGATGGGGGTACGAGGCCATCTTACCTCATCATACCTGATGAACCTGTATGCAGGTCAAGAAACAACAGTTAGAACTGGCTGTGGAACAATGGACTGGTTCAAAATTGGGAAAAGAGTGTATCAAGGCTGTTTGTCACCCTGCTTATTCAACTTCTATGCTGAGTTCATCATGTGAAATGCCAGGCTGAATGAATCGCAAGCTGGAATCAAGACTGCCAGGAGAAATATCAACAACCTCAGATATGCAGATGATACCAATCTAATGGCAGAAAGTGAAGAGGAACTAAAAAGCCTCTTCATGAAAGTGACAGAGGAAAGTGAACAAGCTGGGTTAACACTCAACATTCAGAAAACTCAGATTATGGCATCCAGTCCCATAACTGCATGGCAAACAGAAGGGGGGAAAGTGAAAACAGTGACAGACTGTATCTTCCTGGGCTCCAAAATTTCTGCAGACTGTGACTGCAGGCATGAAATTAAAAGATGCTTGCTCCTTGAAAGGAAAGCTATGATAAACCTAGACAGCATATTAAAAAGAAGAGATATCAGTTTGCTAACAAAGGTCCATGTAGGTAAAACTATAGTTTTTCCAGCAGTTATCTACAGATTTGAGAATTCAACCATAAAGAAGTCTGATTGCCAAAGAATTGATTCTTTCGAATTGTGGTGCTGGAGAAGACCCTTGACAGTCCCTTTGATTTCAGGGAGATGAAACTAGTCAATCCTCAAGTAATTCAACCCTGAGTATTCATTGGAAGGGCTGATATTGAAGCTGAAGCTCCAATTCCTTGGACACCTGATACAAAGATGCCAACTTACTGGAAAAGACACTAATACTGGGAAAGATGGAAGGCAAGGGAAAAGGGAGTAGCAGAGGATGAGATGGTTAGATAGTATCACTGACTCAATGGACATGAATTTGAGCCAACTCCAGGAGACAATGAAGGACAGGAATGCTGGAATGCTGCAGTCCATGGGGTCGCAAAGAGTTGACCATGACTTATCAATTGAACAACAACACTGTATTTCCTGAAAACACTTGGAACACTATAAAACTGAAAGAAGGGGAATGACCTAATCAATTCTGATTTAGAAACTACACAATACACAGTGAGAAATGCTGATAAAGGGACATAACTATGCAGACAAACTGGGGTCTCAGAAATCATCATGAAATGATAATAGTCTGAATTAGTGAGTAGGGATTTAAAAATGGCAAATACGATGACAATATAGTTCATTGTTGCATCTATATTCTGGCAGTAATTGATTTTTACACAGCAGGAGAGATGGTAGGAGGGGAGAAGGAAAAGAAATATTTTGGAATAATATCCCAGTATTTACTTTGAGATCTAGTTGAATTAGATCTCGTGTGATGAGAAGGGAAGATGGACACATAATGTATTCAATTTTAAACAAATTTAAGTTTCCACAATTTCTATGTAGAGACGGGTGTGAGTTTGCTACACAAGTCTGTAACTCAACAGAACAACATTAGGTGATGATAAAGACCTGTGAAACAGAATTCTATTTGCATTTTTAGTATTTACAAGTGAGAAATATCAATCTGAATCCTTGACTATTTTCTGGTCGAATCACTTGCAGAATTCTCATGCAGAGTTTTACATGAATATTTGACCTATTAAGCTAGTCAACATTTTTATTATTCCTCTAAAATATTGGGAGTTTGAGCAAGCTCCCAGAGATAGTTAAGAACAGAGAAGCCTGTCATGCTGAAGACCATGGGGTCACAAAGAGTTGGACACAATTGAGCGACTGAACTGACTGAAAATATCAGGAAGAGAAAATAAACTACATAGCATAATAAAATATTATAACAAATGCACCCACATGTAATTTATGAAAATTATCTTTGAAATATTTTACCAAAAGTAAGTGATATGTTAGTCATTTTGAGCTATTTGCTTTTCCATGTACACATAACACACTGTGTATGTGTGCGTGTGTGCGTGCGTGTGTGTGTGTATGATTCAGATTGTCAAGAGAAATTCTTTGCAGATTTTAAGTTTATTTTATTATGGATTTTACTTAATACGTATCAGATTAAATCTATTGGACAACTTCTTAAGAACTGACATCTTAAATTCTTCTAATCTATAACATATTATATATCTCAGTTTATGTAGCTCTTTTTTGTTGATGTTGTTCAGTCACTCAGTCATGTCTGACTCTTTGTGATCCTATTATAAAGGTTTATTAAAATATTTTCCATACTGGTCATATACGGCTTTTGTTAGGTATATTCATTTTGCTTATGCTTTGAAGCAAATCATCTCTGTGATTTTTAATTACATTTACTGATGGGGTAATGGTGTCATTTTTAATGTCAATTTTGTACCCAGAATCCACGTTAAATTCTCCACAGAATTTGCCTGCAATGCAGGAGACCCAGGTTTGATCCCTGGGTTGGGAAGATCTCCTGCAGAAGGGAATGGCAACCCACTCCAGTATTCTTGCCTGGAGAATTCCATGGACAGAGAAGCCTGGTGGGCTACAGTCCATGGGGTCACAAAGTGTCAGACACGACTGAGAGACTAACACACAATACTTTAGCATTTAGGGGTTTCTATAAAAATAATCATACTGGGAAAATTATAACACTTTTGAATACCTTTACAATCTTTGTACCTCATGTCTCATCTCTGGGTAGCATTTCCAAAACAATATTAAATAAGATTGTGTAACCTTGCTTTTATTTTGATCTTGAGTTACAATTCTTTTAGTATTTCAGGATTAAGTATAATATTTGCTTCATATTTTTATAAATATTATATGTAGCAAAGACCAATGACTGTTGATGAAAATCTATCCTCTCCTATTTTATGAACAAAATGTTCAACCAAGTTTCCTAGTTAAACTTGCAGTTCCATAAGCTGTATGAAAAATTTCAACACATAATGCTGTTTAAAAGTCATATATGTAATTTCAAGATGGTCCATTAAAAGTTTCTCAGGTTAAATCTTTGCATTCTTTCATATTCTGACCCATCCTAAAGAGAGAAATTGCTACGACCAAGAAGGATCCTTTTGAAGGATGACCAACTTGTTTGTCTGGGGCAACAATGACTTAAACCTGGCATTTTAACTGAATGATTAATAGTCCTCCCAGTCACTGTTAAAGATATCCCATTTTGAATAATATAAGTTCATCTTATTTTATAACCATATTATGACACCACTATTTGTTAGAAAAATGCAGATGAAAACTACAATGAGGCATCACTTCACACCAGTGAGAATGGCCATCATCAAACATCTGCAAATAATAAATACTAGAGAGGGTATAGAGAAAAGGGAACAGTCCTACACTGTTGGTGTGAATGTAACTTGGTATAGGCACTGTGGAGAACAGTGTGGAGATGAGTTAAAAAACTAAAAATAGAACTACCATGGTGGAGGTTGTAGTTAAATCACTGAGTCGTGTCCAATTCCTGTGACCCCATGGCCTATAGCCCACTAGGCTCCTCTGCCCACAGGATTTCCCAGGCAAGAATACTGGAGTGGGGTGCCATTTCCTTCTCCAGCAGATCTTCCATATAACCCAGCAATCCTACTTCTGAACATATACCTGAAGAAAACTACAATTCAAAAAGATACATGCACTCCAATATTCACTGCAGCACTATATACAATAGCCAGGCAGGCAAGGGGTTGGGATGGATTCAGTGTATATATGGTATAATATATCTATGAAATAGATAACAAATGAGAACCTACTGTATTGTACAGGGAACTCTACTCAATGGGAAAGAAATCCAAAAAAGAGGGGATGTATGTATACATGTAGCTGATTTACTTTGCTGTACAGCAAAAATAAGCACAGCATTGTAAAACAATCACATTCTGATTAAAAAGCATACACACGATGAGAGAAAAAGCCACTGACCCCTGAGGACACTAAGGGACAGATGCTCAACAATGCAAATCCATGCTGAACTATTAAGGGAGCTCAAAATAAACTTACAATATTTTTGAATACAAGATACAATTTCATTATTCTGATAAGGTTACCAGGCAATGGAAATACCCTTTAATAATTAGATTAACTTTTTGTTCCAGATGGAGAAATTTTATGAAAATACTTATTCTGTGGCCTATTAGGTAAACATTATGAATTACTATTCTGCTAACATGCTAGTGAATTAGATCATCTAATTTTATAATGTTAAACAAACTTTGCAATCCCGAAATAAATCCAATTTTATTTCCAGATTCATGATTCTACAACAAATGTCTAATTTAATATTTTTACATTCATAATCATGAATGAAATTAGCATAGTTATTTTCATGTGTTTATGTCTTCATGGGTCTTTAGGTCAAGGCTGTACTTCTCATAAGATAAAGGCTCTAAAATAGTTTGAGTAAGCCTGAAACTTATGAAATTGTTAAAATTCACTGAAAAGAAAATCTAGGCCTGTTAATTTGTTAAAAGAGAGTCGAACATGACTTAGCAACTAGCAAACAACTGTAATATTGATTCAACTGAATATATTACTACAATGTTAGTAAGTTCTCCTTTAGAGTCATATTTAGAAGTTATTGAGAAATAAATTCAAGTTTTCCTAGTGATATAAATTTTAATTAATATGTCTTTATTTTATATTTACATTTACAGAACACCATTTTATTTCATTTTCTTCTGACATTCCTTATTTTTTCTTTAATCCTCTTTAAATATTTGTCTATATTGATAACTGTGAATGATGACATTATTTTGGCACTTTTGATGTGCTCTATTACATTTTTTTCTATTTCAGTAAACTATGTTTTGTGTATTTTATATGCTAAATTTCATACATCCTATTTATATATTTATAGTCATACATATATATATATATATACATCTATTATTTTTCAGATCCTTTTCTCTTATAGGTTATTAAAAATATTGAGTATAGTTTGTGTTACACAGTGGGCATTTGTTGGTTATCTATCTTATATATAGTAGTGTGGATATATTAATCCCAAACTCTTAATTTATCATTCCTCCTTTCCCCCTTGGTGACTATAATTTTGTTTTCTCTGTATGGGGGTTCTATTTTTATTTTGTGTAAAAACTCATTTGTATCAATTTCTTTTTAGATTCCACATATAAGTGATACCATATATTTGTTTTTCTCTGTCTTGCTTACTTCACTTAGCATGATAATTTCTTAGGTCCATCCACGTTGCTGCAAATGGCATTATTTAGTTCTGTTTAATGGCTGAGTAATATTTTACTGTGTATATACACCACATCTTCTTTATCCATTCAGCTGCCAGTGGACATTTAGGTTGCTTCATGTCTTGGATATTGTAAATAGTGCTACAATGAACATCAGGGTGAATGTATCTTCTTGAATTATGATTTTCTCCAAATATATATCCAGGAGTAGGACTTCTGGATAATATGGTAGCTTTATTTCTACTTTGCTTAAGGAAACTCCATAGTGTTTTCCATAATGGCTGCACCAATTTAAATTCCCACCAACAATGTAGGAGGGTTCCTTTTTCTCCACACCGTCTCCAGAATTTATTATTTGTAGACTTTTTGATGATGGTCTGACCAGTGTAAAGTGGTATCTCATTGTAATGTTGATTTTCACTTCTCTAATAATTAGTGATGTTGAGCATCTTTTCATGTGCCTTTTGGCCATCTGTCTCTCTTCACTGGAGAAATGTCTATTTAGGTCCTTTGCTCAGTTTTTGATTGGATTGTTTACACCATGAGCTCATTTATTGTGAGACTTGTTTGAGGAAAAATTTGAGGCCAGCATTGAAGGTACAATTACTCTGGGAGAAACTGCTCCCATTTCTACATTTCATGTGGAAGCAATGTCACCTCCAACAAATTGTTCACCTGAGAATGCCTGATATCCAGACAGTGTGAAGTTGGTATGCAAACCTGCTGTGATGTTGCCTTGTGATTATGAAATCTAAAGAAAAAAAATACAAACGTTCCCCTCCTGAAAGCTGAGGTTTATATATAAGGCTGTTCTCCTTGAAGTCAGGAACTGCGTATACTTTAGAAGTAAGGTTGGGCAGTTATAGTTAACTGTTTCAGTAAGGATTAAGTCTTATGAATCAAATTTAATGGAGCAAAGCGTCTCTTGTGAGCTAAGTCAGTAGGCTGTGGGCTTTATTCACAGCAGACTGAAGTTAATAAAGTTCATCAAATGTTTTCAAGGCAAAAGAAAGTTTAATGCTCTGGTAAACTCTCTGCCTCCCTCTTACAATAGGGTTTTCGCTTTCGAATTATTCTACACCTCCTTTCCAAATGATTAAGTTAAACCTATTTTAGTCACCATTCTTGTTGTTTTTAGTATAAAGATGGGTATCTACCTAGTTGCTATGAACAAAAGTCTGTAGGCATTTTGAAAAGCAATACACACACACATGCACACACACACATATACACACACCCTGAGTGGTTGTTTGACCACAAAATTATCAGAACATTTCATGACAGTAACATTAGTCAAGATAATGAAAATTATAAATATATAGTTATATATGAAATATTTTATTTACCAAAGATTGGACATTATTTCAGCCAGAATATTTATTTTTACTTTTACAATAAGAAAAAAAAAGCATATAGATGCTTGGTATGAATTTACCAAGAAACACCAATATCTTGAATTTGGCTTTCCACTTTCCCTAATGCTACAGCTTGATGATTATACAGTCTCTATTCTGAGGCATACACAACAACTGTTTAAAAATGTTTTACACCCGATAAAAGAAATGAAAGTGAAAGTCACACAGTCGTCTCTTTGTGACTCCATAGACTATACAGTCCATGGAATTCTCTAGGCCAGAATAATGGAGTGGGTAGCTTTTCCCTTCACCAGAGGATCTTCCCAACACAGGATCAAACCCAGGTCTCCCGCATTGCAGGCGGATAGATTCTTTACTAGCTGAGCCACAAGGGAAGTCCCATAAATGAAATGACCAGCCTCCAAAAGTCAAATACTGAAATTAGCCCCTTGCTTCTGATGAATGAGTGAGACTACTTTCCACTTATAATAAGATAAACCCCACCAAAAGGAACTAAAATTTAAGAACAAAAAGATCTCCCATAGTAAAATATACAGAAGTAGAATTACTTCAGAGTTGGTTATTTTTATCTTCTCACCTTGATTTCATGACCATGTCTTTATATTTTTTCAAGTGAGTTCTCCTCATGTTTCTAAACGATGACTTTTTCATTTTCAGATGTCTCATTCAAATAGGACAACGTTTGCTGTACAATAGAAATTCATTTTTTATGATAATGAGGAAAAACTTCCTAGAATTTACCAGAGGCCTTGCTCTCTGCCGTCACTGCCAAATTGATGCTGCTGTACATACCACTGATTACCATATTACCAGGATGAGCTTAACCTAATTAGGACTTACATCTGAGCATCAGATAAGGCATTGCACTGAGGAGTGAGAGCATTTTAAAAATCACATCAACGTTAATAAGTATAGGAGAGAGAAGGGATTATTAGTGTATCTAACTTCAGAAACTCCCTGTGAAGACTGTCTTCTATAAGCCCTTGCAATATTGATAATTGCAAAAGTTCAAAAATAGCTATGGTGGAAACCTGTATCTACTATCATCTGTGGACCTATCATTGTCATTGGTGGTTGCCAGAAACAGGGGGTTTCACATATTGGGTAACTGAGGAGCCCGGTGGGTTACAGACCATGGGGTCGCAAAGAGCTGGGCACGACTGAGCACAGTACAGAAGCAGCAGCAGCATTTGTGTGTGTGTGTGTATACTGAAACATAAGTTTTAGAAAGACTAAGCAACATTCCCAGAGACATAAAACTAATACATGGAAATCTGAGTCTGTCCTTAGAAACAGCGTCTCTATCTGCAGGCACAGCCCCCTATATATGCTTAAGCATAAACATGTAAATACAGAAATGAGTAGTAACATACATGTTTATTTTAATGTATTTCATTGTAGTACTTATTCATTGCATATCAAATTTTTTAATGGCTGGAACCATCTACCTTGCATCTGTACAGGCAAAAACACCAAATGTCAATTATGTGTTTAATCAAAACAAGAGTGAGGTTTACACTAGCTGTGCATAAACTCTGGAGGTTTTGTCCTATACCATGATTCTAATGTTGACTACAGGCTTTGAAATCCTTCCTATCATGATGTGCTATCCTTCACTCGATCTTCCAAAGGGAAGTTTTACTAGACTAGAAAAATTATGAATGATTAAATATTGGTATACTCATTTGGCCTGCCTCATTTTTTCCTTGCAGTAAATATATTTGATGAAAGATCTTTAAAAGGAATGCCTAGAGGAGGGGAAAGGAGATGTATTACTGATTCTTAGTAATTTAATTACAAATGTGTTTCTGGAAGAGGGTCTTGTCTTCTTTTTGCCTTCATCAGTGGTTAGAATTTTTCATTTCAGGTTACAAAAATAATGTTATTTTGTTTAAGAGAAAAAAAAGCACACACCTGATTCCTTTTGTTTCATCTTAAAATAAATTAAAGGACTTATTGGATTTTCTTTTTATTTTGCTGGTTAAACATTACCACCCTTCTCCCTCCTTATTGGCAGCACTCTGAAGAAGAGAGTAGCTCGTATGTTCATCTAATAAAATTATTGATAAGTTATATATTAACTTCTTAATTTACCACAGAATAGCACAAAATAAACACAAGATGTTTTGTTCTGAGTCTCAACCTTGCTTTTCCAACTACTAAACTCCTTTCTAGCTTACTCTGGTCTCAACAGGTTTTAAAAGGAAAACTCTGCTTGGTTTCTTAGGTGTGATTTATAACAAACATTAAGTTTAAAATTAGTTTTTTTGTTGGAATTTCTCTGAGTCAATTCCCCTTAGGAAATTACCACCCTCACTTGGACCGCCATGCTCTGTAGCAGATGAGTTATAGCTCAAAGGACAACATTCATTAAGGAAAAGTTAAGAAGGACTGGGGAAATCAAAGGGGTGGCAAGAACAAAATTCTGATTTAATTTGTTCAGCCAAATTTCTGAAAGGACTGAGTTCTCCCATTTCTACCACAAAATGCAGTTTACTTCACAAAAAAATAAAGAGCATCATCCTTTCACAATCACATGCATACTTCATTCCCCTTAGGAGAAAGTGAACAGGCTGCCCTAGAGAACTTAATTCGGGAGCTGTCACATTCTTTTCAGTGGTAGATTTTAGAAGCTAGTTCAACATAAAAATAAGATATGAAAAAGCTAAAGAACGACATAAATGCAATTATCAGGAGGAACTGCCCCTATATCATTAAACTTAAGACATTAATTTTTACAGTAGCCAATTAATTAGGCTTTATTTTGTCTTGTTGAGAAATAGATAAGTGAACATTAATTAAAAGAGCATTTAACCATAATCATTCCTCTTTAAAGACTTTACGAAAAACTAATTCTAGTGAAAGTTTACACAAAATTTATACAAAATTTCATCATAGAATAATGAGTGGAATAAGATCAAAACCATATGGATTAAACTAGGGCAGGAAAGATCCCCTGGACATGAGTTTGCACAAGCTCTGGGAGCTGGTGATGGTCAGGGAAGCCTGGAGTGCTGCAGTCCACCAGGTGTCAAAGAGTTGGCCATGACTGAGCGACTGAACCGAACTGAACTGAGGGTGGGGAAGATCCCCTGGAGGAGGAAATGGCAACCTACTTCAGTATTCTTGCCTGAAAAATCCCGTAGACAGAGGAGCCTGGCGGGCAACAGTCCATAGGTTGCAAAGAGTAGTACAGGAGTGAGTAACTGGGCACACGTGCATGCGCGCGCGAGCGCACACTCACAGACACACACACACACACGCACACAGACATTTATCTTCTTGCAGTTTTTGAATACTACAAGTTCAAGCTTCTGGCCGATTTGGTTTCTGGTGAGAACTCTCTTCCTGACTTATGGACAGGGATGGAGTAGGGTGAGGCTGGGAGGAGGAACTTTCTGGTGTCTTTTCTCTTATCTACCTATATTCATAGTAATATTATTCACAATACCCAAAAGATGGGAACAACCCACATGCCCACCAGTAGATGAATGGAGAGACAAGCCAGAATTGAATATTATACAGCCTCAAAAATGGAAGGAAATTCTGACACATGTTACAACATGGATGTATCTTAAAGATATTTATACTAAAAAAGAAAAATAGTGCTGAGTGAAATAAGCCACAGTAGTACAAATATTGTGCAATTCTACTTATATGAATTACCTAGAGTAGTCAAATTTATAAAAACAAAAAGAATGGGGGGAAAATAGAATGGAGAGCAGTTTGATGGGTACAGTGTTTCAATTTGGGAATATAAAAATTTATGGAAAACAAATGGATAGTGGTGATAACTGCACAGCAAGGTCAATGTATGAATGCCACTGAAATGTACACTTAAAAATGGTTAAAATGGTAAATCATAAGTATATTTTACCATATTAAAAATTATTTGAAGTGCTACTAACTGAATTCAAACAATACAAAAACACAGGAAGCAAGTATATCTCACTATTTATATGTAAATCTTTAACTCATTTGCTTTTATTTTGGTGTTAGGAATGAAGTGGGATATATATTAGGTATTGTTACTATTGTCTTGTCACCCAGTCATGTCTAACTCTTTCGCATCCCCTTGGCTTGGGATTATCCAGGCAAGAATACTGGAGTGGACTGTCATTTCCTTCTTCAAGCCATCTTCCTGACCCAGGGATTGAACCTGCATCTCCTGCGTTATGCGCAGATTCTTTACCACTCAGCCACATGGTAAGTCCAGGAATGAAGTGGATCCAGCCGTAAAAAAATAAAAGGTAAAAACTATATGGGAGGTATTACTACTAAACTATATGGAGAGGTATTACTGCTGATCCAGTAGATACAGGCCTTGAGGGTTTCATTTGTTTTTTGTTTTTTTCTTATCCACATAGTTGTTGTACTTGGGGATATGTACACATACAGTTATTTCTAAAAATTCCGTATGAGTCTTAGAATTAGTGATAGCTGACTGATAGGTTTGAAGAATTGAGACTGACTGGTCCAGGGCTAGAATTTGTGTAACATGGCGAATAACCATTTGCTAGGTGACTGTAAGCACATTTTCAATACTTAAAATAACTAAAGAATTTAATCTAATAATCTAAAGAAACAGATAATCATTTTTTCCTCATAGATACCTCAGTCTAAGAAAGAGGATCCTAAAACTGTAAAGAACTGTTCTTCCTCTAATCACACAAAGATCTCTCTCCTTCAAAGGTCTGCTGAGACATTTTTAGTTTTTTCACCTCACTGCACACCTATATCTCACCTCACCTACAACTTCTTCTTGAGAAGAAAACTTGACTAAAGAAAATAAATCCTGAACCTGAACCACAGGAAGGTAGGACTTGAGATAATACTTAGGAAAGAAATTATTTTCTTTGAGTCTCAGTGTTTAATAAAGAGAAAAAGAGAGAGACCCCACAGGCTTCATTATGTATAATTTGCATCATCAGAGTTAAATTCAATTTTCTTTTCATACATAATAGATAAGGGAGGCAAAGTTTACAAGACCACTTTACATTGCTTGAGTAGTGGGATAAGGTTAAGGGTGAGAGAAATAGGAGGATCCTACTCTCAAAAATATGAAGCTAGAATCCGAAGCCAAATTACCTTCATTTTGCTATCAGAAGTGCAAGGCAGAAATTTAAGTTCAAGAACTGCTGATTTTAAAACACTCTAATCTTTGCCACTGCCCATATCTAAATTGTTTAGACTGTTCTGTTTCCCTCTGGTGATTTGCCTTATAATGGATCCATTATAAGAAAACTGTTTATCAAAGAAATATAAATGCAGTACTATCTCACCTACATTAAAACACAAAACACTGAACACATAGAAACAGAGAGCAGAATGGTGGCTTCCCAGGACTGAGGGGTTGGAAGAATAGGGAGAGGGAGGTCAAAGAGTGGGCTTCCCAGGTGGCTCAGTGGGTTAAGAACTGGCCTGCAATGCAGGAGACACAGGTAGATGCGACTTCATGCTCGGGAAGATCCCCTGGAGGAGGGTCAGCAATAAGAGGAAATTCAGTTTAATTTATAGAGAGAAGCTAGGTCCCAAAGTGAATATGCCAGTGATGGAGGCTTCTGAGATGTGAAGAAAGCAGCCTGCATTAAATGTCCTTAATTAGGGGATGAAAGAAAAATGCAGGGCAATGATTCAAACTTGAGAAGGGGCTTTGTACCTCAGATTTTATATGAGAGCCTTGAGGAAGATAAAGTGAAAAGGTAAAGTGAAAAAAGTCTGGAGTGTACATTTGATACCAAAGCATCAGAATGAACTTACTCTACACAAGCTTTCATCTATATACATTTGAGTTTTAGGAAAGGGAAATAGGTTCTATGCTGTTAAAATCTGCCAAACACTGGAAATTACATTTTATTTTGAAATATCATAAAACCTAAGAATTTTTTCTTAAATCCTAAAGTTTAGGAACAGCCTCTGCTGTATTTTCACCCAGTGCCAGACCCCCTAGATTCCAACTTTAGCCCTTTTCTCATCTTCCTCCTCAGAACAGCTGGAGAAACCTTTCAAGATTTTCAGTGGTTTAAATTACTTTAATTACTACTTTCAGGCTGATAAAATGCAACTTTGGTGCCAGTACAATTTCTGTACAATTTCCCTTGGTAATTCCAATCGTCTCAAATCCGTTGGAGGCTCAGATGGTAAAGAATCTGCCTGCAATCCAAGAGACCTGGTTTTGAATTCCTTCTCTAGTTTCCAGAACACTCCTGTCACCTGACTTCCCTCCGTCCTTTCATTTTACTCCTTTTCAGTCATCTCCCAACTATGAAGGTTGTGCTTAGTCGCTCAGTCATGTATGACTCTTTGTGAGTCTGTGGACTGTAGCCCCTCAGTATGGGGATTCTCCAGGCAAGAATACTGGAGTGGGTTGTCATGCCCTCCTCCAGGGGTCTTCTGAACACAGGGATGGAATTCAAGTCTCCTGCATAGGTGGTAGATTCTTTACCCTCTGAGCCACCAGGGAAAATTATGAGGGTAAATGAGAGAAAAAGTAAAAATTCTTTTACTGCAGAAAAAGAATTTCTAGAGTATTCTTTTTCCTCTAAGCACTCCTGTTTGATGTGTACTGACTTAGTCTTCTCTTTGCACTTATTTTCTTGGTGATCTTATGCAACCCTAGTAACTTTCAGTTTTGATCTCCCACCAGACCTCTATAGGAATTTCAGACTAATACATGTGAGAACTTCTTAGCTTTTTTTTTTTTTAATGTTTCTAATTAGCCTATCAAATCTGGCATTTCCAAAACTGATATTCTGACCTCCTTGACTCCAAACCTGCTCCAATTTGCTGTTTTCCTCACCTCAGCTGACAGCAGCTCTCCTCCTACCTGACTAAAATCTCTCTGAGGAGGCATTTTTTAAGTCCTCTTTCTTTCTCCCTGGTGACTCAAATGGTAAAGAATCTGCCTGCATCGTGGGAGACCTGGGTTCAATCCCTGGGTCTGGAAGATCCTCTGGAGAAGGGAATGGATACCCACTCTAGCATTCTTGCTTGGAGAATTCCATAGCTAGAGGAGCCTGGCAGACTACAGGCCATGGAGCCGCAAAGAGTTGGATACGACTGAATGGCTAACACCAACTACAGCTAAACCAGTTTTCTTAGACACTCATTGAGTAAGGTAGTCCCATACAATGACTAAGTAGTGATGGGAATAAAGTGAAGTCTAGATCTAGGGAAATAACTCATATGAGAAAGGCTCTGAAGGAGTTTAGGGGGACAGAACACAGGCATGTACAAAAGGACAACCATGGAAAGACACAGTGAGGAGAAAGCGCCATCTGTAGGCCACGGAGAGAGACCTGGAGAAGACCCTTCCTGTACCTCCCTCAGTGGAAACCAACCAACTTTGATCTTGGACTTCTAACCTACAGAATTACGAGAAAACAAATTTCTGTTGTTTAAGCCATATAGTCTGTGGTATTATGTTAGATTAGGCCTAGTGGACTACAGCAGGTTTTAGCAGGTGATGTCAAAATCAGTACGCGGCAGTTAGTATGTCTAGAGGAGAAAAGTATCTTTATAAAATTAAAAAAAAAAAAAAAAAAAACTGGTCTTCTACTTGAAGAGTAGACTAGAGTTCAGTTGTAAGCCTGTTTATATAATCTGAAATAGGAAAAGCTATTTGATGAGAAGTTGCTGTTTTCCATCAAGATTTAAATGCAATTATAATAAAACCATGTTTGCTTGCAGTGGAGTTAGATGTTTAAACAAGTCGATAAATTTTCGGAAACACAGGAAGGAAAAATGCTGTGTTTATTTTTATTTCCACATTAATTTTAGTACTGACAGAGAGTGACAAAGCGATGGCCTCAGAGACCACTAAAACCATTTCATTCACAAAATGGGTGTTTTATGAGTAAGCACTCTGCAGCCTGCTCCTCTGTCAGGAGGAATGCTCAGGGCTCAGCAGATGGTCACTGGAGTTTGAATGCATCTGTTCACTCTCGCTCCTCTTGTCAGTACAGAATCCACTAAAGATAAAGTCTTTCATATAATAATATTATCCGCCTACAAAGACCATGTTATATCTGGCAAGGACCAGGAAATTGGATAATTTTGATGAATGTAATTAAAATAGAATCAAGGTGTGAAAATGTTTTGACAGCATGATAGAGGCTATATCTTACAAGTTGCTGCTACTGCTAAGTCACTTCAGTCGTGTCCGACTCTGTGCGACCCCACAGACGGCAGCCCACCAGGCTCCCCTGTCCCTGGGATTCTCCAGGCAAAAACACTGGAGTGGGTTGCCACTGCCTTCTCCAAAGCATGAAAGTGAAAAGGGAAAGTGAAGTCACTCAGTCATGTCTGACTCTTAGCAACCCCATGGACTGCAGCCTAGGAGGCTCCTACATCCATGAGATTTTCCAGGCAAGAGTGCTAGAGTGGGGCGCCACTGCCTTCTCCGATATCCTACAAGACAGCGTAGCAAATGCAATCTCATGAACTGACTGATGTTTGAACTATTAAAGTAACTCAAAAGTTAAAACACATCTGCAGTAATGAAATGAGTTTCAATTTCACAAAGTTATAAGTAACCCAAACCCTGAAAAAACTTAATTTTCTAATATATTTTTTTTTCTTTTTTTCATATGAAAAGCGATCACACTGAAAATCTTAAGCACCTGCTTGGCTCATACAAAGTAGCTCTGAGGTTTGGAAACAGAAAAAATAGTATTTCCGCCTTTTAGAGCTACAAAAGCTTTAAAACAAAAGACATACCACAAAGTAAGAATAACATAAGGGTAATAAATTTTACCTGAGTGGTTCACCCAGTCAGGTGTAAAGACAGTCAGCTAAAACATCACATGGAGAAGAAAACAGGTGAACCCTGAGGGACTGGTTGTGACAGGGATGTAGGAAATAGGCATCATTCATAGTGAAAGTATTATTAAAAGAAGGATGCAGTCAGAATTCCACGGGTGAATTCAGTTATACTGGCTAGAGTAGTCTAGTGGCTTTCAATCCTTTTTAAGACATTGACTACAATATATTTTACTACATCTCATCTTGTTTTAATTTCAAATTTACAGATAAGTTGCTTCATGCTTTTCTCACACTCATCAGTTATTGACAATTTTCCTCTTTTACTTTAACAGTCTTTATCTCTTGCTCTCTTTTAGAGTATGTGGCCCTCCCCTGACCTGCCTCTGTGATTCTCTAGTGCTTTAATGCCTGGAACTACAGGATAGCCCAGATGTGCATATCACTTTCTCTGGCTCAGCCCTATTATTAGCTACACGCCTTGTTCCTTTTTTATTGGCAACAATTCTTAGAAAATAAAACTGAACACTGAGTATATTCATAGCTTCTATACCTTACCAGTGAATAGAACATGAACTTACACGTATTTCTGTATCTACTGCAAAGAGCTGACTCATTGGAAAAGACCCTGAAGCTGGGAAAGATTGGGGGCAGAAGGAGAAGGGGTTGACAGAGGACGAGACAATTGGATGGCATCACTGACTCAATGGACATGAGTTTGAGCAAGCTCTGGGAGATGGTGAAGGACAAGGAAGCCTGATGTGCTGGAGTCCATGGGGTCTCAAAGAGTCAGACATGACTCAGCGACTGAACAACAACACAGCTAATGAGCTCTTATTTACATCTCTAATTTTATCCAACACATTAGGATACCTTCCAGATATATTTTTCTTTTTAACATCTTTAACTCCCTTTCAAACCAGTGAGAAATCTGCCCTCATTACACATTCGCTTTAACTCAGCAAACAGAATACAGTTTCAAAATTGGTAACATACTACTAAACAACAAATAAAAAGGAAACCTAAAAACTAGAGTTCAATATTTGTTTACTTTCTTTTTATTTTTTGGTAGTAAAATTTAATTAGAGTGAAATGAATGATTGCTTAAATGTATAATTTATTGAGTTTTGATAAATGCATATACTGAGAGAATATTTCCATCACCTTAGATAGTTAACATTTGGCTGTTTTTGCTCAGTACTTTCACCCTCTAAAGAGGTAAACGATGTTATAATTTTTTTCCATCATGGGTTGGTTTTCCCAGTTTTAGAATATATTACGAATGGAATCATACAGCATTTCAAGAAATCATAATTTCTTGAATTGGACCCGTTTGTCAACATTATTGTGAGATGCATCTATTTTTATATGTATTAGTGGTTTATTATTACTGATGAGCAGTATTTTTGTTATATGAATTTACCACAGAATATTTATTTGTTTTCCTATGAACAGACAGCAGAGCCACTTCACATTTTTGACTCTTCTATAAAGCAGCTCTAGATATTCTTGTGTCACACTATTTGTAGACATGGAATCTCACTGATCTTGGTAGGTAGAATTTCAGGGACAGGTACATACCTTTATATAATATAGGTATATTATATACATACATACATATTATAAAGGCACCAAACTTTTTTTTATGTAATAGAAGATGTATTATTTACATTCTTATCAGCATGTATGAGAGAACTAGTTGTTAAGAATCCTTACCAAAATTTTCTGTTAACAGACTTAAATTTCAGCCTTTCTAGTGTATACTCTGTATAGTATATACACATACATACATATATTTGACTTTAAAGTTTTCCTTATGAATAACATTGAACTTTTCTCTCATTCTTATTTCATACTTTACACCTTTCTTTGTGAACTCTCCAAGGTTTATGCCCATTTCTTAGATGAGCCTTTTATTGTTGAGTTTTAAGAGTACTTTACATATTTTCATATAGGATTCTTGTCAGTTAAAAATTTTGCTTTTACTTATACTTTTGGCAGTTCACTGTACTTCTTTAATCTATTATAGATCTATTATATTTAATTATATGTATATTTTAAATTATATATAATATTATACATATAATCTATTAATATATTATATTTAATTCTATTTTCACCAAATTCTAAGAATTACTGGTGTTAAATTTCTAACTGTGCTTCTGTTCTTCTTTCCAGTTCTCTGCATTTGAACGACATACATGTTAGACTGTTTTTGATATTATCACAAAGGTCATGGAATCTCTGTTATTTCTCTCATTTTTTTACTTCTGTGCTTGATTTTCAGATTAGGTCATGTCTTTTGACCTTTTTTCAAGCCCAGGGGTTATTTATTCTTGCAGCTCCTAACTGTATTGTCATAATCTAGTGAATCATGTTTGAGCTTTACACTTCTACTATGCTCCTTTTAAAAACAGGTTTCATATTAAATGGTTTTAGTTGCTCTAAAAACAAATAGAACTTCAACTAGGAAAGAAAAAAAAAAAAAAGAAAGCCCCTCCGCCAGGGGGGGTCATATTCTAGGAGGCTTTAAGTCCTAGGCTGGGACTGCAAACAAGGTCTCTTCGCCCAGGTGGTTTTTGTCCACGGCTTCAGGCCGGTCTTGCCTAGGCTGGAGGGGGAAGCTAGAGCTTACAATTGCCAGGTGGTAACACTTGCCTTTGATGGAATCAGTGGATTTGCTATTGAAAAAACATGCAGTGCAGAATCCAGTCAGACTCTGGAACCTTCTAAGTGGTACTTACTATTAATATTTTAACACCGCAGGTAGGAAGCAGAGGACGAAAAACAATGATAAGCCCAAAGGGAGGACCTTGCAGATGGTGCAGACGAGAGAAGGTTCAAGGATAGGAAGGCCCAGCTGTACTGGGAGCATCTACTCACCTTGTGTACATCTCTGTTCTCAGGAGCCTACTGCATCCGCTCAGCACCAGCAGGGGTACCATTTCCCAGATCAACTTTGTCCACGAGACGCTGGCCAAGAACAAAGTGAGGTGGGTTCAGACAGTGCCCCGGGGAGATACGGTTAAAGTCTAGCTGCAACACCGAGTCGGGGCGTTCGGGTGGCCTCAGCTGGCCTTCATATACAGAATGCAGGCTGCAAATACTGACACATTGGAGAGAACTTCAAGTGGCTGCAGGTGATCTGAATATTGAAGACAAGGTCAGGATTCCAGTTTCCTTGGGGGCTTTCTTGGAAATGCCCGTCCACCTTGGGGATGACGGGAAAAGGAGTCAGTCCTTGTTGCCAGGCGGGACGTGGTGGGAAGACCCTGCTGGCCAAGGCAGTAGCTCCTGAGTCACTGGCGCTGTTTGTGCCACAAGCCGCCTGGAGTCCATAGAGCGAGGCCTCCGCCCAGTTCCCGGCAACGCGTCCACCGCGAATATCCACGCTGGAGCAAGCAGCACTCCACCCGCGTGTCCTTCTTCTCCAGCTCCGAGGAGAGCAGATGCTCAACCACCTCCGGGTGGAGATGGTGGACTGGGCATCACTGACCAGTCATCCTGGCATCCACCCCCGAGCTAACATGTCGGTGTCCGTCCTGCTGCAGCCTGAGCCCGGCCACTGAGGCGCGGTCCCGCGGGTCTGGGAGGAGCCACCGGCCACGCTGCGTAGGACGCACGGGCAGGTCCTGCAGGCGTGGAACGCATCACCGCCTCCGACGCACCGAGAGCAAGCTTGTCTCCAGGGAAAAGAGGAATGCGGCTGTGTTTCTGAGACAAGCAGTGCTTCTGTGGAGCAGAGGAGCCAGGGAGGATGGTCTCCATCACACCAGAGACAAACGCTACCATACTAGACTGCTCAGATGCTTCCCAAGAAACTAGCACCTCTTACCAAGAGCCACCTTTGGAGGTGTGCATGGCTCCAGGGTGGCCACTCTTCTCTGGACACCGTCTCTCTCAGTAAAGTGACTTTCAGGGATGGACGACCCGCAACTACTACTGCAGAACTTGCGGGGAGGGGGGAAGTCCTGATGTGCTGCGGTTTCCTTGACCCGCAGCACGTCAGTTTTACCACCCAAAAGCCTTCAGGACTCTCTGCCCTTGAGAGAACACAGGTGATAAATGTGAGGAACAATGAGGTCATTCTTCTCCTAGCTGTGGTCTGAGGGTGTCATTCCAGCAAGCCCTCATCCTAATCTGTTCTGGGCCTCAGGATTGGGAAGGGGGTGAAATAGTTTCTTGGTACTTAGGACTTGATCCTGTCGTCGGGCTTGGTATAAAGACATCATTTTATAATCTTAAATTTAGATGTAGATGTATTGTGTTAAAATAAGAAAAGACAACCATATACAAGTAACATTAGACAACTGGAAATGCACACACTGCATTCACTCATGAGCAAGGCAAGTAGAAGTGAAGACAGAAATAAAACATAAAGCACTCCGTCTTTCAATGAGTAAGGGGAAACAGAACTGGCTTCAGGGAAATTAAGGAAAATGTAGGCTTGGAAACAACTATTAGTTTTATGAATCCCTGATATTTTTTGACAGTTGAGAGGAAGGAATTTGGAAGATGGGGTAGTTAAGGAAAGAAGAGAGTTAGCATGGAAAGGCAGTGATTGTGAGATACTAATCCTTAGACATTAGTCATTTTAAAAGAGGGCTGTAGTTTAAAGATAAAATAATAACATCAGTGTTCAGTGGTCATTTCTGTGTTAGTTGGTTGATGCATTTAAAAGTTACCTGTTTGATGAAATTAAAAGTTATAAAGGAGAATGAGAACTGAAGCATTCAGGACTTGGATTTGTATGTAACTGAAAACTTAAGAAGAGAAATTAGTTCTTGGCAGTAGTGCATACGCTTTCTGGCCTGAGGCTAGAGAATAGGAAGAAGGAGCTACATAGTAGAGAATGAGGACAGACATCACTTTAGATAACTTTGATTTCTCAATAAATATGCTGGATTAATATCAGTGAATATGAAACTGAGAAAAATGGAAAAGTTTTGGAACAGATTTGGGGAAGTACAGCCAAAAATGAATGGATGATGATGTGAAAGTCACTCAGTCCTGTCTGACTTTTTGCAACCCCATAGACTATACAGTTCATGGAATTCTCCAGGCCAGAATACTGGAGTGGATAGCTGTTCCCTTCTCGCAACTTAGGTATGGAACCCAGATCTCCTGCATTGTAGGCAGATTCTTTACCAACTGAGCCACAAGGGAAGCCCAAAAGATGAATGGAAGTATTGTAAAAAATATTTGGGGGCTGAATAGATCTTAGTATCATTCACATAGTAAGAATTCAAAATGTTGATATAGTATATGATTATCATGAGATAAAATTCTGCATAAATAAAAAGAAAACTAGCCTAGATAATGAATAATCCATAATTAAAGAAAGCTATCTTAGAGGAAAACAGATTTTTATCCTTCCTCTCCCTCTTGATTTGAAATGGATGATTTTTAAAACATGCTTACACAAAATCTTATCAATATCATAAATTATTATTCTAAGTGATTTTAAAAATCGTTTCACTTGAGCATAGTTCCTGAAGAATATGTTTTCCTATAATTTTATCTTTTCTTTATTGATTATTAGCTATTATTAATGTCCAAATGGGCTTTCCTAGTGGCTCAGACAGTGAAGAATCTGCCTGCAGTGAGGGAGACTTGGGTTCAATCCCTGGGTCAGGAAGATCCCCTGGAAAAGGTAATGGCTACCCATTCCAGTATTCTTGTCTGAAGAATCCCATGGACAGAGGATCCTAGTGGGCTACAGTCCATGGGGTTACAAAGAGCTGGACACGACTGAGAGAGTGTTCACTTTCACATATAATATATGAGATAAACAAAGTTTAAAGAAACTGCCATTCAGGTAAAGCATTCTTTTAAAGTCTAACTTTCATGGGTCAAGAATAGTGATATATAATATTATACATTCTAGTAATGATGGGCCATGTGTATAAGTAAAAAAACTCTGTACCAACAATCTGTTTGTATAATTAAAATATTGTATAAATTCAATTCTGCAGAATTTCTTCCAATAAAAGTGTTATAAGCATTCAGTTGTTACAGGAACATCATCCTTTGTATTAGACCACAGAAATTTTCCAGAATGATGCCAAGTTAAGTGTATACATGTTCTTTTGTAGTCCTTTGAATGTGTAAAGCTGGTTCCATGCAAAGTGTTTCTTTTCTACTTAAGAGGACATGACTTTTTGTGTGTGGTAATAGGAAACATGGATGAACACTGCACAACCACAAATGGTTGTAATTTACCCTCCATTTCTTCAGAAAAGTCCCAGGAATTGAATTTTTAAGGATGACTTTAATGGAAATCTTCAGAAGAAATAAAAACTCAGTTAATGTTATAGTCAACATTATTTACATTAGTTATTGGAATTATTAGCTGAGAACTTAAAATTAGTTCAATTGAACAACTAGGTAAGTTACATATTTATCCTGATATTATAAAGCAAAAAAATTAACATTATATTTCCCTTGTTATTAATATTTTATTATTTCTTATAGGATTTACTTGATTTTTCTGTCAGATTCTCTATTTCAAAAAAAAATATTCTATTAACATATATTAATGTTTTCTTTTTCCTGAGATTCCTTTTATGTTTCTTTTTTCTTTTTCCTTCCTCTTACCTTTCTTTTTTGTCTCCTTTCTGTTTCTCTTTCTTCCTTAGAGGACCATGTTTTTCCCCTTTACATATATTTTCTTTGCATTGTTTTCCTCACCTACAAACATTGTCTCTGTTGTTCATGTAGCATATTGACATTGTCACTGTAATTTCCTATTACATGCTTATCTTAAATGTTAGTTGCTCCTTGCAATTTGTTTAACACTGAGGCATGAAGAATCAGCTTAGAACATCTTTCACTCCACACTGGCCCCACTGCCACATTACTGACTAATTGGGTCAGCCCTAAACAATAAAGAGAATTTTCTGGTCGTATTTGCTTTCTAGAAAATAATAACATCATCATTTGTTTCTCTCATAAGTTTGATTGTTATCTTTCTAAATATTAAACTAGAGAATGGGTGCTGAGGATCAAACTACTCAGATCAAATCATCTTAGCTTCTTGCTTTTCTTTTTAGTGGATAAGCAATAAAGGTAATAAAAAGGTGAACTTACCTTTTACATCTAGTCTATTACCTGTTATGTCTGGTCAAAGCTATGGTTTTTCCAGCAGTCACATATGGATGTGAGAGTTGGACCATAAAGAAAGCTGAGCACTGAAGAAATGATGCTTTTGAACTGTGGTGTTGGAGAAGACTTCAGTCCCTTGGGCTGCAAGTAGACCCAACCAATCCATCCTAAAGGAAATCAGTCCTGAATATTTATTGGAAGGACTGATACTGAAGCTGAGACTTCAATACTTTGGCTACCTGGTATAAATGACTCATTGGAAAAGACCCTTGTGCTGGGAAAGATTGAAGGCAGGAGAAGAAAGGGACAGCAGAGGATGAGATGGTTGGATGGCATCATTACTCAATGGACACGAGTTTGAGCAAGCTCCAGGAGTTAGTGATGGATAGGGAAGTCTGGCATGTTATAGTCCATGTGGTCACAAAGAGTTGGACACGACTGAACAACTGAACTGAATTGAATCTATTACATATTTTTTTTATTATTGGTCAAAAAATGTTTTTCAGGTTTTCTCTACTTTATAAAGAAGTACTACTTTAGGTAGTAGTAATTCAGTTAGTTCAGCATAAATTGTCACATGGAATAAAATTTATAATGCGAATTCAGGGCTAAAAAGTTAGAAATAAAATGAATGAATAAACATGTAAATAAAGGGAGATGAGATATCTTAGTATAACCATAGGAGGTCTATCTTTTTTTCCTCTTTGTAAATTTGTGTTTTGGGTAGTAGAGTTAATCTGCCTCACTTGTTTCTTTTGATATGCATTCATTAATATCAAACTGAAGGACTTTGAGACTCAAAAATGGATTTCTCCAAAAAGACTCCTACAATTTACATCATGCACTCATGGTTCAGTTCAGGATCAATGCTTTCATTAGCGGAAAGGCTCTATCATTTTCTGGAAGTAACAGTTCCTGGAATGGTAAAATATTTCACATTTGATATTGGTGGTAAACTAGAGTTTATGACCTATCCTAGTTGGCACTGAGAGCCCCATTTTCTCTCTCCAGCCTGCCCATTGTTGTGATCAGAATGAATACGTTTTCACTGTTTAGCCAAGTTACATCTGAGATGGTTGCCAGGGTTTGGGAAGCACTTATGTAGCCTTCTTCATTTTCACACACAAAGAATGAGTGGGTAACATTTACTATGAATAAATCAATAAGACTGATGTACTAGAAATGCAGTTTGAAAAGGGCAGCAGCCTTCTAAAAGCTTTGGAAGCTAACTTTTAACTTTAGAAGGAGAGGTGAAAGTTGAAACTCACATAGAGGACTTATAACCATTATCTTTTTTTATGTGTTTAAGAGAACTATAACTCACTGGGACTTTCAGCTACAGTAAGAACTTTTCCAAGAGATGAAGAAACATGATAATTGTTCATTCGTGCTGCAAGACACTTTGTTCACCCTTTTTTTTAAAAAGCTGTTTATTTTACACAGTGTCCATGTATTGGTCTGGAATTAGAATAAACCTTAATATATGACAATGTAACAGAGCTATTAGAGCAGAAACCAATCTTTATATTTTGAAATGTGATTCTGTATGGAATAGACTTTCTTTAATAAAATCAGAAAATAAATAATAGAATTACCATCCAATAACATATTATTTTCTGATTACATAATAATCACAAGGTACATTTGTTTAAGAATATTTATAAAGCAATAATTTGTGATAGTGACACTTTTTAGTTTACAACCCTTAATGAGGTAATGAAATTCTGACTTCAAAAACATTGTGGAGAATGCAATGTTTGCAGCTATAAATAATATTAAGAAATTGCAGGATACAAAATAACACCTGTGGAACATCTTAAAGTCTTTCATAGGCAAATGATCTATTTCTAACAGCAATGAAATAGTGGGGCTGCAGGTAATAGAGCTAATCCATTTGTTATTTTTACGGTCATGTTTAGAAGATGAAGGAGTGTAGACATACTCCTTCCGAAGGCTTACCACAGCTCCTAGAAAAGTTTATTCCTCTACATCAAACTTGGCAAGAATTCCTCAAAAACTAGGCAAATAGCATGTAGTTTCAGGCTGCTTTATTTCTTAAGCAGATAAGAGGTATATTTTAAAGTCTCTCTGTTACTTTAGTAGGTTGATTTTAACCATAATTCTAAGGGCTTGAAAATGTCTCTTTTATTTTCTGGTTTATTCCATACAAAATGGGTAATAGGAATAGAGTTATTAGAGAAAACGGGGTTTAAAAATTAAGGTACTTGGTGTTTTGTCACTTTTAAAAATACTGTTTTAAAAACTGCTGATGTGCTGTATCTAAAGCATTGTTTTAGATTCTGAAGAGATGAAACAAGAGGGAGTTTGTGGAGAGAGTGATAGATGATGAATGTATGGCCTCTGTTCTGTAAGAATAAAACTGTGTAATGGAAGAATCAGACAATCGCAGACAACAAATGAGGGTAATTTAAATAGAGGACCAGGGTATGGGTTGAGAGGAGAAAGCTAGGTTTTATGTTGCTGTTTTGTTTCTCCCATACCTCAAGAACACATAGAGTTAACTGATATGATAAGATCAAGTGAGGAAAGACTAAAGTTTGTGTTATGTCAACAGTTCTTTGGAAGAAGAGTGACTTGGGGGAAAGATTCATATTATACTTTTATCTGGGAAATTTTCATGACATCTCTGATTTGGAATCTCTGTTCTAGCAGCAAAGTTACTTTTCTCTGCAATGTAATTTATCACTTCCATCTTTCATCATTTAAAGACCTGCTAACTCTTTTTTTC
This sequence comes from Antilocapra americana, assembly GCA_007570785.1. Classification (NCBI taxonomy): domain Eukaryota; kingdom Metazoa; phylum Chordata; class Mammalia; order Artiodactyla; family Antilocapridae; genus Antilocapra; species Antilocapra americana. The sequence continues at coordinate 26,632,904 of ML661338.1, read as the reverse complement.
CCCCCTGAATTCCCCTAAACAATTCATTTTTCTCTTTAAACTGGCACACTTGGCTTAGCAAACAGAAACCTGGTGATAAGTAGAACACACATTTTCTAATGCGTATTTTCTAGGAACCTTATGACCTTCAAGAACATAGTCCAAGGATCTTATTACTATGTTTATTCCAGCAAATAAGGACCTCCCTAGAATACATATTCGCTACTTTAATTTGAAGATCTTCTCAGTGTGAATATACAGATGTGAAAAATTTCTGCCATTCAAATTTCTATGTGGAAACAGAGATATTACTAATTAGAAACTCATTTTCTAAAAGTATATTTTTCCCAAAATGTAATTTTTTTTTCATATAATTGCTGATAAGCCACAGTCTTAGAAATGAAACTATTGTATTGTTATAGCAGAAGCCTTGGAGAAGGCAATGGCACCCCACTCCAGTACTCTTGCCTGGAAAATCCCATGGACAGAGGAGCCTGGTAGGCTGCAGTCCATGGGGTCCCTAGGAGTCGGATATGACTGAGCTACTTCACTTTCACTTTTTACTTTCATGCATTGGAGATGGAAATGGCAACCCACTCCAGTATTCTTGCCTGGAGAATCCCAGGGACGGGGGAGCCTGGTGGGCCGCAGTCCCTGGGGTCGCACAGAGTTGGACACGACTGACGCGACTGAGCAGCAGCAGCAGCAGGAGCAGAAGCCTTTCTCTCCATACCCTTCTCTTCTCTGTCAAGTTTTCTTTCTATTTCTCTAAAACCTAAAATCATTGTAGTTGTTAAAGAAGGTTAGTGAGAATCCAGATTCAAAACAGTGGCCCCACTAAGAATTCTTCAGAGAAAAGTTGAGAAATTGAAGGAAGAAACAATAGAGAAGTCTGAAGAGTGAAGAATGAGTAGCAGCCATTTAAAATCCACAGAACTTTGTAACTTGACTAGATAACAGGGCATAGACCCTGAGAAGAGAGAGTTCCTAGTTTGGTAGTTGGGGCAACAGTTGAGGCGGTTTTTGCTCATTGCAGTACAGAGTACCCAGAAGAAAACCATTCTGGAAAGACAGAAAATCATTTGAAAATCAGAAAAGAAGAATTTCTCTGAGGTAGTCAGATGATGTACATGCCCTTGTTAAGCAAAGGGTTCAGTATATTGGGTCTCAGGTTAGAAGACCAGACTTCAGGCTATATGTTGACTTTTGAATTTCCCTGAGTTTGGCAATAAATGAAAGAAACAAATGGGTATGGTCCCATGAAATGGACGGGTAAATACAAGGAAAAGATCTTCATGGAGGTCTGGGAAACAAAATTTAATGACTATGTGTATGAGGAAGCAAGCGTAACATGAATTATCGCAATAATAGGGAATCAAGAATGTTCTTTGCAAGATATTCATCAGAAAATCTTTTCAAGAGATGGGTTATGTCTAGTAGAAGGAGATATTACTGAGAAATTAAGGAAAATCAAGACTAAAGGATTGTCTTTGCAGTTAAGGAAATCCCAGAGATTCAGGGAGACTAGTTTCAATAGAATCTTGATAAGATAAAGCCAGATTGTAATGAGTTGTACTGATGGATAATGAGGAAATGATGACAGGAGGTAGAGTACTTTTCTAATGAATTTGTCTGTGAAAAAAAGGAGGGATTAAACCAGCAATAGAGGAGGAGAGAATGAAGAAAAATATTGTGTGTGGGCCAGTGATGGGTGAAATGGGACTCAAAGTTTTAAGAAGAGTAAACTGAAATGATAATTTAGGTTTATAAGTTTGCATTAAAATTTTGTAGCATATACAGCCATGGAAAATAAGATGTCATTAAACACTATTTACTTGACTGAGAATGGATATGTATTTCTCATTTCTGTTACTAAAATCACAGAAGTCTATGAAAACCAGAGGCATTGCTAGTTTGAAATTCCTAACAATGCTAGTGGAGAATTTCTGTTGAATCAAAAGATTTAAATTCTGAGAACTGCATCATCACTGAGATTATCAGATGAGAACTCAATCTGAGTTTTCACAATCCCTGAGAACAACTGATGGGCGTCTGTGCCTGTGTGTGTGTGTGTCCTTGGTACATTTATAAACTGTTCTACCTTTTAAATATAAGGAATTTAATCTGATGATCCGATGCGGCCCACCAAGTACTCATTTTGTACACATGCAGCCACAGCACACAGTGCATGTAGTCCCACCCTTGATTCCTGTCTAAACTCAGGAAATGTGAGGCTTAAGTATCAACTGAATCAGGGAAACATGCAGACATTCTTTTCATTTCATATCTATGCTCTCAACACAAAGGCCCCAATGACTGTGAATTTCTAGAAGACGATCTTAAGAGTCTGAATGAAATGTAAAATTAGTTGAAAAATATTCAGTATTCCTGTTTAGGAAATAAAATACTGATACAAATACACTTAGGTTTATATAAGAAGATTTTAATACATCAAACATTCTACTTTTTATACTCTGGGAACAACTAAAACAATTCGTTAATGTATTTTACTCTGTTTATCTAGCGTTGCTCTACTTTGTCAGTATATATTTTTAAAATGTTTCCCCAATATTCACAGCATCTTCCAAACTCTTTCAAGAATGAATGATCTACTCACATGAAATCCATTGATTTGAAATTTCATCTGGAGTGAAGAAATGTTATCTACTGTTTAAAAAATTAAATAAATGCAATAACTGCCATGTCTCTATGCTCCACAGAAAAGTAAGAAAGATTCCAAGTGTATGCCCTTTGTGAAAGAATCATTCTCACATGCTAAAAAATGTTTTAAAGATGACTCGAAATTGTGGATTTCTTTTGCTCAGCACCAAGCTATTATTCTTTTCCTCATTTTTTTATGTCAATTTTTATGAGCAAGGCTCATTCTCCTTGCTCTATATGGATCTATCCAGAACAATACAAGTAAATATTTAAAATTTGCTAACACAGCTAAGGTTTTTACTGGTGTCAGAAATCTGTCAAAACTAAAGACGGGTCTTTTATCCCTAACATTTGGTCTCAATGTGTCTGATGTCCTTCATAATGTCAAGAAAGAAATTTGCACTCATTGTTCCAAGGATGTTATAGCAGTGGTGGACCAAACACACAGGGAACAGAAGTGCACATTTGAAATAAGGCTAATCTGAATTCAAATGCACTTACCATGTAACTGGGCAATTTTCTTATCTTCTCCACTAGTGTGTCATCTTTTTTTTTTTTTTTTCCAAATATTGCAACAGGTATTTCATGGATATCTGCCACCACCTTTGCCTCCCTATGAATGTTCATTGCATAGTAACAACCTGTGAAGTGGTAACTGTCTGAAAAAGACATCAGGCAAAATGTCACATTAGGAAGAAGTGCCATGAGCAGAACGGAACTCCAAAATTGTGGAATCAAAGATAATCCAAAGCATTTCAAGACAGCTCTCTCTCTCTCTCTCTGTTTCACAACCACACACAACTGCCAGCATCAGTAAGACATTCTTATACATCTAGGAAGGTAATACTTTTTTGGAAAGCTAGTATTTTTCCCTTAAAAGCATCTTATGGAGTACCAGTGAATATTTTTTAGGATGCAATTGTCATATCTTAATATTTATTGGTCTGTCAGTTATTAAATTCCTGAATGCTTTCTCTTTGATTATACATCTCTTTGCTGTATCCTGCTACTTCACAAAAATATACATCTATTGTAAGAGAAAGTATGGTTAAATTGTAATAGAAATAATCTTGTCTTTTTAGTTACTATTTAGGCTATTTAAGCATTTAATCACTTAATCCAAAGAGATTAATTCTACTTTAATTTCAGTGTAGAAGATCTAATAATGACATGAATTTAAGTTTTCATTTGGTTAATTACTTGAGTAAGGGTCATCTATATCTATCATCAGAAGCAGATAGATGAAGTTGTTAAGTTACAGAAATAAGCATATTCTCAAGGACTAGGGTAGGTAGGTAGGTATTGGGGTGCATCAAAATGGAATGAAATAAAGATGCCACACAAAATAAGCTAGGAGAGTAGCTAATTTTCATATTCAGGACAAAATTTCTATATTTGATCCTTAATTTTTTTATTTGTCAGTGTTTCACTTTTTCTCTGACACTGAAAGGTAATTTTCTTCTGTTACTCCCCTTAATGAATATGGATTTTTTTCTACTATATTCCTTCCATTCATGATTATTCTTAACAATTTTTGTGACATTTAAAGCCTTTTAAGTTTGCTTTAACTCAACTAAAAAAAAAAGTAGCCATTAATTATAGTATAAGTCCAAATATTTAACACAGAGTTTCTTTAGCTATAATCTTCCCTTGTTTTTTGTGTAAGATTTGAATGGTTAATGAGAATTTATATTCACAAACAATTTTAAACTGGAATAAACTATGGAAATTTTTAATCTTAAGTGACTCTCAGACTAGTTTTTATAATGAGACCATTTTAAAAACGGTGTTAGAAATGTTCTAAAATTTAAAAAATTAATATGCTTTAATACAGATTTTACACACACATACATATAAAACAAATACTGTGCATTTTCACATTTCTGAAGTATTTTTGGAAAAATATGTAAAGATAAATAAAAACACTGACCTTTCAAAATGGTAAGATAGGAAGCCTTCAACCCTCATTTTTGTCATAAGCACACCAATTCAACAATAATTCACAAACATATTTCTTTTGTGAGAAATCCAGGACCTGGTTAGCAGTGTGAAACCAGAACCTGGGTGAGTGCAAAACCAACCACATCAAAACCAAGTTCATTGAGAAAATATAGGGACATTCCAGACACCCTCTTGCCATTATTCCTATTCCCACAAAGTGCTATACAATCTGTGTGAAACCACAGATGTAGTTTCTCTTCAGGAAGAAAAGAGTTGTATTGTGTGTCCAATGCCCCTGTTTTTCCAGTGGCTACTGTGAGGACTCACCTGTCCCAGACTATTGAGAAGAAACGGCATACTCTAGCCCCATAGGTCAGTGAGAAAAGAGATGGTTGTTCAGACTGACAGTATCATGACCACTCCCTCCAGCCCAGCACAGAGCTAGCAGTTGAGAAACTCCAGCTCTCAGTTTATCCCAGGAGAGGGAAAGAGGTACAATGAGGACACAATACTCCAACTTACCGGGGACTGTCTGAGGAAGTGGTTTCAGTCTCTCTCGTCTCAGAGTGGTTATGGGACCAGCATACTTTCGATGCCTGGGAGCATCTAAAATGCATTTGATGGGAGCAAAGAAAGAGGGTTGGACTACCACAAAGGTCTGAGAATCTCTGAGCAGGCTACATGATGATGTTTTTCTCTAGTACAAGACTAATCCATGGAGACTAGGAGAGGTGGCTATTTTGTGTTATATATGCACAACAATATAGACAGTTAAATAAATGAATAAACAGGAAAATATTTTTCAAACAATGGACTTTTCAGACACCAGCTCTAATAAAATGAAAATATATCATTTACTTAACAAATGACCCAAAATAGCTGTATTAAAAGATGCTTAACAAAGCTACTATAATAATTTTATGACGAGTTGACAGAACTTTAGCTAGACTAACTACAAAGAGTTAGTCTAACTACAAAGACTCAAATAAATAAAATCATAATTGAAACATGAGGCATATGGACAATTATCTGCCAACAAACTGGATAACCTAGAAGAAAAAAATAAGATTCCTAGAAACATACTGTTGTTGTTCAGTCACCAAGTTGTGTCCGACTCTTCGTGAACCCATGGACAGCAGCACATCAGGCTTCCTTGTTCCTCACCATCTCTTGGAGTTTGCCCAAGTTCATGTCCATTGAATCATGATGCAATTTAACCATCTCATCCTCTGTCAGCCTGTTCTCCTTCTGCCTTCAATCTTCCCCAGCATAAGGGTCTTTTCCAGTGAGATGGCTGTTTCCATCAGGTGGCTAAAGTATTGGAATTTCAGCTTCCGCATTATTCCTTCCAAAGAGCATTCAGGGTTGATTTCCTTTAAGACTGACTGGCTTGATCTCCTTGCTTTTCAAGGACTCTCAAAGGTCTTCACCAGCATCACAGTTCGAAATCATCAATTTCTGGGTGCTCTGCCTTCTTTATTGTCCAGCTCTCACATCTGTACATGACTATTGGAAAGACCATAGCCTTGGCTATATGGACCTTTGTTGGTAAAGTGATGTCTTTGCTTTTTAACACACTGTCTAGGCTTGACATAGCTTTCCTGCCAAGAAGTAATTGTCTTCTAATTTCCTGGCTGCAGTTACCATCTGCAGTGACAAAACATGTAAACCTACCAAAACTGAATCATAGAGAAAGACAGAAGTCTGAACAGATATGTAAGTAATATGCTTATCAAATCAATAACCAAGAAACTCCAAATAAAGAAAAGCTTAGGACAAGAGGTTTTACTGCTGAATTCTCCCAAATATTTATTCATAAATTAAAAGATGTATTATTATAGAAATGTCCATTCTAACCTATCGATTCAATGCAATCACTACCAAAATCTCAATTAAGTTTTTACAGAAATAGAAAAAAAATAATTTTTAAATTCACATGAAAAACTAAAGATCCCAAGTACCCAAAGCAATCCTGAGAAATTGCAAAGCTGGAGGCATCACAATCCTAATTTAAAATATGTGTTTCAGAAGAAGAGTACTTAATACAGTATGGTACCTCCATAAGGACACAAACATAGACCAATGGATTAAAATAGAGTCCCAGAAATAAATCAGTCAATCATTCTTCCAAAAATTTTGAAAAATGCACAACTGAGAAAAAATAATCTCTTCAATAAATGATGTTGGTAAAATTATATATCCACATATAAGATAATGAATTTGGAATCATTTTACAATACACACAAAAGGGATAGAATAATTATACAGAAGATCTACAACTATTAAATTTTTAGAAAAAAGACATAGGATAAAAGCTTTATAACATTGGTTATGGCAATGTTCATGGATACGGCACAAAAAGCACATGCAATAAAAGCAAAAATGGACAAGTAAGAATACATTAAACTAAGAAGCTTTTGCATGTCCAAGGAAACAGTCAACAGAGTGAAAAGTGTTTTTCTCTAGAAAATCAGAGAAAATATTTGCAAACCATGTATCAGATAGAGTTAATTTCCAAAATATTTAGGAAATTTCTGTAATTCAATAGCAAGCAAACAAAAACCAATCATCTAATTTTAAGAGAAGAAAAAAGACATAGAAGAATCTTAAGTGCACATCCCTAAGTGGAAAAAAAAAGCCAATCTAAAAAGGTTAAATATCGTATAGTTCCAACTATATGACATCCTGGAAAAAGTAAAAGTATGGGGATATTAAGAAGATCAGTGGTTGTGGGGGGTTTGGGGGGGTGTATAAACAGAATACAGAGGATTTTTCAGTTCAGTTCCGTTCAGTCGCTCAATTGTGTCCAACTCTTTGCGACCCTGTGGAATGTAGCACACCAGGTTTCCCTGACCATTACTAACTCCCGGAGTTTATGCAAACTCATGTCCATCGAGTTGGTGATGCCATCCAACCATCTCATCCTCTGTCGTCCCCTTCTCCTCCTGCCTTCAATCTTTCCCAGCATCAGGGTCTTTTAAAAAGAGTCAGCTCTTCACATGAGGTGGCCAAAGTATTGGAGTTTCAGCTTCAGCATCAGTCCTTCTAACGAATATTCAAGACTGACTTCCTTTAGGATGGACTGGTTTCATCTCCTTGCAGTTCAAGAGACTCTCAAGAGTCTTCTCCAACACCACAGTTCAAAAACATTAATTCTTTGGTGCTCAGCTTTCTTTATAGTCCAACTATCACATCCATACACGACCACTGGAAAGACCATAGCTTTGACTAGACACATCTTTGTTGGCAAAGTAATGTTTCTACTTTTTAATGTGCTGTCTACGCTGGTCATAACTTTTCTCCCAAGGAGTAAGCGTCTTTTATTTCATGGCTGCAATCACCATCTGCAGTGATTTTGGAGCCCCCCAAAATAAAGTATGTCACTGTTTCGACTGTTTCCCCATTTCTTTGCCATGAAGTGATGGGACCAGATGCCATGATCTTAGTTTTTTGAATGTTGAGCTTTAAGCTAAGTTTTTCACTCTCCTCTTTCACTTTCATCAAGAGGCTCTTTAGTTCTTCGTTTTTTTGCCATAAGAGTGGTGTCATCTGCCTATCTGAGGTTACTGATATTTCTCCTGGCAATTTTGATTCCATCTTGTACTTCATCCAGCCCAAGGTTACTCATAATGTATTCTGCATATAAGTATAAGCAGGGTGACAATATATAGCCTTGACACACTCCTTTTCCTATCTGGAACCAGTCTGTTGTTCCATGTCCAGTTCTAACTGTTGCTTCCTGACCAGAAACAAATTCCTCAAGAGGATTCTTAGGGCAGTGAAAATATTGACTAGGATATTTATAATAATGGTTATATGTCATTTTACATATGTATAAATTCATGGAATGCATGACCTCAAGAGTGAATCCTAAGGTAAGCTAGAGACTTAAGGTGATTTTGATGTATCACTGTAGACTAATTCTTAGAAAGAACTGTACTATTCTAGTAAGTGATGTTGATAATGGGAAGAGTTTTAGTAATGTGTGGGGTAAGGAATATATGAGAAAACTCTGTACTTTCTTCTCAGTTTTGTTGGTATTCTAAAACTCCCCCCTAAAAGAAAAATCTTAAAATGTGGTAAAGACTCAGAGACATTTTTCCAAAAACAGACTTAGAAGTGACCAACTGGTATGTGAAAAGATGCTCAATATCACTAATCAGGGAAATGTCAATCAAAACTACAATGAGATACTATTTCATATCTGTTAGCATGACTATTACGAAAAAACAGTCATGCGATTGTTGCAACAATAGCAACTGTTGCTGTGAATGTGGAGAAAAGGGAACCCGTGTACACTGTCAGTGCAAATGCACAATGGTGCAGCATCTATGAAAAACAGTGTAAGGGGTTCCTGAAAATTAAAAATACAGTTCTTATATGATCCATCAACCTCACATTTGGTATTTATTTAACACAATTGAAATCAGGATCTCAAAGAGATATCAGCACCTCAGTGTTCATTTCAGCACTACTGACAATAGCCAAGATGTGGAAAAAACCTAAAGATCCATGATGAAAGGATAAAGAAAATCTGGTCTTCACATACAATGGGATATTATTCAGCCTTAAGAAAGCGGAACTCCTCATTATACAATAGCAGGGATGAACTTTGAAGACCTAAGGCTAAGTGAAATGTCAAGCACAGGACAGACACTGCATAATTCCACTTTTATGAGGTGTATAAACTAGTTAAAATAGAATCAGAGAGTAGAATAGTAGTTTTAAGGGGTTGGGACAGGGCAGGGAATTGGGAGGAATGGGAAATTGCTTATCAGTGTATGCAGTTTCAATTATGCCAGATGAATGTTTTCTAAAGATCTTCTGTGCCTAGAGTTACACTACCGTATTATACAGTTAAAAACCTAAGAGGGTAAACCTCATGTTGTTTTCTTACTAAAATAAAACAAAAATTGAAAAAAAAAAACTTTAATCAAATATTTGTGCAAATTTGCCTCTCTGAAATGTTCCATAAAGGGATACAAAGTTATAAAATCCTCTTTACCAGTAACTGTTTTTAGAGTTGATAATTCACTGTTACTCACTTATATTCACTAGAATCTAAAAACAAAGAGTCTCTGCCTCCATTTTTGCATTTTGCAAAGTTATACTACTTAGCAATTGTGCTCAAGAGCCCCTTTAGTCATTTTACCATCCCCTTCAAAATTTTACAATAGCTTTTCACTGCCTCTCAAAACATAATTGTCTTATCCTGGAATTCAAAAACATCTGTAATATCTTAGAACCTGTCATAACTGTAGCAGGATCATCTGCCACACTCTTGACATTGAAGGTGAGCCCATAGAGAAGGGGAGGAAGCTGACTGCAGACAGAAATGAAAGCAAGAATATCATTTTTAACTAAGCACTAGTCTCTCCAAACCAAATTTTACTATTCCTAACTCCAAGGAACAGAGTGAACTAGGTCTTGATCTGCGTTGGTGGCAGTAGTGAGTGGCCTCTGGTCTATAGAGCGGTGGGAAGGACATGCTAGCAGTGTGATCTACAATGATGGAAGCGGAAATGTCTTTCAGAACAAAAAAAAAGTGTCAGCTTCATTCTTTTACAAGTGGCTATCCAGTTTTCCCAGCACCACTTGTTAAGGAGGTTGTCTTTTCTCCATTGTATATTCAGGCCTCCTTTGTCAAAGATAAGGTGTCCATAGATGTGTGGATTTATCACTGGGCTTCCTATTTTGTTCCATTGATCTATATTTCTGTCTTTGTGCCAGTACCATACTGTCTTAATGACTGTGGATTTGTAGTATAGCCTAAAGTCAGGTAGGTTGATTCTGCCAGTTCCATTCTTCTTTCTCAAGATTGCTTTGGCTATACAAGGTTTTTTGTATTTCCATACAAATTGTGAAATTATTTGTTCTAATTCTCTGAAAAAGACCTCTGGTAGCTTGATGGGAATAGCATTGAATCTATAGATTGCTTTGGGTAGTATACTCATTTTCACTATATTGATTCTTCCAATCCAGGAACACGGTATATTTCTCCATCTATTTGTGTCCTCTTTGATTTCTTTCATCAGTGTTTTATAGTTTTCTATATACAAGTCTTTTGTTTCTTTAGGTAGAAATACTAGAACACTTTCTAACACCATACACAAAAATAAACTCAAAATGGATCAAAGATCTAATCGTAAGACCAGAAACTATAAAACTCCTAGAGGATAACATAGGCAAAACACTCTCCGACATAAACCAAAGCAGGATCCTCTATGACCCACCTCCCAGAATATTGGAAATAAAAGCACGAATAAACAAATGGGACCTAATTAAAATTAAAAGCTTCTGCGCAACAAAGGAAACTATAAGCAAGGTGAAAAGGCAGCCTTCAGAATGGGAGAAAATAATAGCCAATGAAGCAACGGACAAACAATTAATCTCAAAAATATACAAGCAACTCCTGCAGCTCCATATTAGAAAAATAAATGACCCAATCAAAGAGTGGGCCAAAGAACTTAACAGACATTTCTCCAAAGAAGACATAAAAATGGCTAACAAACACATGAAAAGATGCTCACCATCACTCATTATCAGAGAAATGCAAATCAAAACCACAATGAGGTACCACTTTACACCAGTCAGAATGGCTGTAATCCAAAAATCTACAAGCAATACATGCTGGAGAGGATGTGGAGAAAAGGGAACCCTCTTACACTGTTGGTGGGAATGCAAACTAGTACAGCCACTATGGAAAACAGTGTGGAGATTCCTTAAAAAACTGCAAATAGACCTGCCATATGACTAAGCAATCCCACTGCTGGGCATACACACGGAGGAAACCAGAATTGAAAGAGACACGTGTACCCCAATGTTCATCGCTGCATTGTTTACAATAGCCAGGACATGGAAGCAACCTAGATGCCCATCAACTGACGAATGGATAAGAAAGCTGTGGTACATATACACAATGGAATATTACTCAGCATTAAAAAAAATTCATTTGAATCAGTTCTACTCAGGTGGATGGAACTGGAGCCTATTATCCAGAGTAAAGTAAGCCAAAAGGAAAAACAACAATACAGTATACTAACGCATATATATGGAATTTAGAAAGATGGTAACGAGAACCCTCATGCGAGACAGCAAAAGGAACACAGAAGTATAGAACAGACTCGTGGACTCTGTGGAAGAGGGCAAGGGTGGGATGATATGGGAGAATGGCATTGAAACATGTTAATTAACATATGTGAAATCAATCGCCAGCCCAGGGTTGATGCTGGGGCTGGTGCACCGAGATGTCCCAGGGGGAGGGAATCGGGAGGGAGGAGAGAGGGGGGTTCTGGAGGGGGAGCATATGTAAACCCATGGCGGTTTCATGTCACTGTATGGCAAAACCAACACAATAAAGTAAAGAAAATTAAAAAAAAAAAAAAAAGTGCCAGCAAGTAGAGGTAGAAGTAGAGTTTCCATCAGAGATGAGAAGATTCTCCCAAGGGCTTAATAAGGGGCTGGATCCAAGCCAAGAATGTCTCTGCTGACAGCAGTGACAGGCAGTGTTATTTAGAAAAGGGGGTTGGGTAGTGCAGTAGGGTTGCCAAATTCCAAGGGCTGAGCATGCAGGCATGCTTAGTAGCTCACCTATGTCCAACTCTTTTTGACTGTTTGGCCTGTAGCCTGCCAGACTCCTCTGTCCATGTAATTTTCCAGGCAAGAATACTGCAGTTGGTTGCCATTTCCTCCTCCAGGGGATCTTCCCGATCCAAGGATCGAATTCAAGTCTCTTGTGGCTCCAGCATTGCAGGCGTATGCTTTACCTGCTGAGCCATCAGAGAAGCCCCTTTGGACTGAGAATTCTCTATAATTGTAATTAATAACTTTAGCTAAGGGAACATGGGGTTGCCCAGGGTTCATGCAATTAATTCTGCAAACTGACATCCTTAATCACACTTTACATAAAGATCCTATCTCATTGTTAGATATAACATTCTTCTGATTGGCTCAGATCTCCTTGAATTGAGAATATTCATCAATGGTTGATAAAGAAAGCAAGAGTAACCACAGCAATTTTCTGCTTTTGTGCACCTGAAGCCAGGCTAAAATCAGGGATCAAGATGAATAAGATTTTTGGAATCTAGCAGTCTTTTAGCGAAATGATTACTCATGTAGGTAAAGTCTGTTTTCTCATATGCAGATTTTGAAACCCCTAGGGTTTGGTGGATCTATTCATAGGGATTATATATTGTAAGGTATTGGAAAAACACAGTCACATGCTTCATATTTTCTAATTTAAACAAATTGAGGCAAGTTAATTTTTTAAATTCCAGACTTGGAATTCAAAAGTCTTTTTTTTAATAGTACAAACGAACCTATTTACAAAAGAGAAATTGAGTCACAGATTAGAAAACAAACACACCAAGGGGGAAAAAACAGGGGAAAGATAAACTGGAATATTGGGATTGACATATACAGACTACTATATATAAAACAGATAACCAATAAAGACCTATTGTATAACACAGGTAACTCCATCAGCATATATATATACACAAATAAATATGTATGTATAACTGCTCCTTGGAAGAAAAGCTATGACCAACCTAGATAGCGTATTAAAAAGCAGAGACATTACTCCACCAATAAAGTTCACTATAGTCAAAGCTATGTCTTTTTCAAGTGGCCATGTATGGATGTGAGAGTTGGACTATAAAGAAAGCTGAGAGCTGAAGAACTGATGCTTCTGAACTGTGGCATTGGAGAACACTCTTGACAGTCCCTTGGACTGCAAGGAGATCAAACCAGTCAGTCCTAAAGGAAATCAGTCCTGAATAGTCATTGCAAGTACTGATATTGAAGCTGAAACTCCAGTACTGTGGCTACCTGATGCAAAGAACTGACTCACTGGAAAAGGTCCTGATGCTGGCAGGAGGAGAAGGGGACAACAGAGGATGAGATGGTTGGATGGCCTCACCAACTCAATGGACATGAGTTTGAGCAAGCTCCAGGAGTAGGTGATGGACAGGGAATCTTAGTGTGTTGCTATCCACAGTGTTGCAAAGAGTTGGACATGAGTGACTGAACTGAACTGATAACTGACTCCCTTTGCTGTAATTAACACATTTTAAATCTACTATACTCCAATAAATAGATAAAATAAAAAAACAGTTGATTTTGGCGGTCTTTACCCACTGTGCTGTGCTGTGCTGTGCTGTGCTTAGTCACTCAATTGTATCTGACTCTTTGTGACAACATGGACTTTAGCCCAGCAGGCTTCTCTGTCCATGGGGGATTCTCTAGGCAAGGCTATTGGAGTGGGTTGCCATGCTCTTCCCTGGGAGATCTTTCCACTAACACTCTACCACTTTATCCTGTAACTACCACTGCCAAAGAAGTCAATCTTGTACTAAGAGAGTATAGCAATACCACGATGAAAATAGAACTACCCTACTGCATAGTGACTGCAGCCATGAAAATAAAAGATGCTTGCTCCTTGGAAGAAAAGCTTTGACAAACCTCAGCATATTAAAAAGCAGAGAGATTACTTTGCCAACAAAAGTCTGTCTAGTCAAAGCTATAGTTTTGTCAGTAGTCGTGTATGGATGTGAGAGTTGGACTATAAAGAAAGCTGTGCACAGAATAATTGATGCTTTTGAACTGTGGTGTTAGAGAAGACTCTTGAGAGTCGCTTGGACTGCAAGAAGATCAGACCAGTCAATCCTAAAGGAAATCAGTCCTGAACATTCATTGGAAGGACTGATGCTGAAGCTGAAGCTCCAATACTTTGGACACCTGATGTGAAGAACTAACTCACTGGAAAAGACCTTGATGCTGGGGAAAGATTGAAGGCAGGAGGAGAAGGGGATGACAAAGGATGAGATGGTTGGATGGCATCAGAGACTTGATGGACATGAGTTTGAGCAAGCTTCAGGAGTTGGTGTTGGACAAGGAGGCCTGGCGTGCTCCAGTCCATGGGGCTGCAAAGAGTCAGACATGCTTGAATGACTGAACTGAACTGAACTGCATGTGCCCAGGAGTCTTCAGAAATCTACCCTAAGTAACACCAAAAAAAAAATATATATATATATTTCCAATAACCATCATGTTAAAAGTGCTATGTGTGAAACTATGGTGTATCCAAAAGTCATACCCAAAAGTAGTATATCATGTCTTCTTTCTTTTGGATGTTGTTTGTTTCAGCTTTTCATTCAATCCTGTTGTGCTAAAGAGAAGAGAAAAGCAATATGCACGGTTATACATGGTTGAATAATGGTTTACTTACTGCTTCCATAGAAAATGCAGATATCCTGCAAAATGAAAAACAGGAAATAATTTCCATCCTGTAAGGATTTTAGCTTTTGGGTTCAGAACCGAAACTGCTACAGGCATTTGCTGAGCAGGTAATAGAAATGGCAACAGGGTTCTTGGTCATTCATAATCACTATACTTGTTTCATTAAATGAAAATATAAGCATAATACTTTACTCAACTGTGCATAGTATAGGGGATTAAAATTTAAATTGGAGATCAGAACACTTTGAAAATTAAAAAACTAATTGCTTTTAATTCTATAATACTTCCATTAGAAACAGAAAATCTGATTTATTTTTTATTTACACTAACTTGTCAGTCAGATCTTGTATTTTGTGCTGTACAAATTAAGCCTCAAATCCTTTATCTGTTGTGGTAATGTGTATTTTAATTAAGGTTTAAAATTGAAAAAATAAGATCTTTATATAGCAATATTTTTTAAGAAAGTGGTATAAAACCCTGCACAATATGTTAAAAGTTATTTTTAGAATCCTGGCAATTGGAAATCATCACATGTATTTGTCAGAGTCCTTTCTTAATCTTTACAGTAAATACCATTTTTAACGTTTTATTTACCTAATCAATATTTATTGAGAAAAGCAAACTGATCAATGTTATTTCATTATTTCATAAACGGTTCAGATTTTAGCTCAATGCTTTAAAAAATGTAATTCAGATGATTTTTCCATTCACCAAATCAATGCTGAGCACATATTTTGTAACAAACATTTTTCTGGACAGTCACTGAAGGTATCATATGAAGATGAAAGTTTCTGCTCTCCCAGAACTTAAATTGTAATGAAGAAACAAAAAATTAGAAATGTGAATGATTATGAAAGGCCTTTTTAAGAAAGCAATTAGTAGACGGATAAGCAAATGATAAAAAGAGGTTGTTACATAAATATTTAAGAGAACAGATTTTAATTTGAAGAGATATTTGTTTCTGGATATAGTTGCTTCTGGATACTGATGCTATAATAGGAAAAATCAAAACTATGTAATGAGTTTCTCAGTTTACAGTATCACTAGGAGAGAGTAAATCATGGGAGACAACTATGAAAAGTGTTTATAAAGGATGTAATTTCAAACAGTGTACTCTTTGCTGGTGAATCAAAGTGAGATTCTCCCTTGAATACTATTATTGTGGCATAAATTTAAGAAAATTCCCAAACACTGCTTAATACATCTGGCACAAGCATACAATAATTTCCCCTACAGTCTGGAACAGATGGAGCAAAATACTATTGCTATTTTTCTTAAGCGAATTGTGCTAAGTTCACAGCACACTCTAGAAGATGATTCACAGGTGTATTTTCAGAAAAGCAAAGCTTAAAATTTTTTGGATTAGGAATTCTCTTTACTTACAGTTAATTCATATGTCTCCATAGGCAGAGTGTATTTCTTTAGCCAAGTGAGGCAATACCAAATTTTAATTGGATTTCACTATTAATCCATAATATTGTTTCTCTAGAGAAAGTAATAAAATCCATCAGAATACATGGACATGAAATGCCTAGGGAGTTACTCTTATTTAATCTGCTGAAGAGTCTTACTGCCTTCAGAGGATAGAGTCCCATCTTTAGATAATAGGCAGAAGGTAATGCAGGTAATGTCTAGATATTGTTCAGAGTTGCACCGGAATGTTGTCCACCTAGAAAATTTCTAGAGAGTGTTATTTTCCTGAAAGTCAATATTCATCCCACTGATGTTCACTGAGACATGAAGATCCAGAGCTTGTAAACTGCACTAACTAAGGAAAATGTAATGGCTCTAGGAATGACATCACTCCTCAAAAGGTAAAATGAGGAGTTTAAATGCAGTGGGTAAAATTTCCACGTGGAAAGTTTTAATTCCCATTCAAATAAGATAAAAACCCAATGCAAGGGAACCAGTTAGAATCTTGAGGATCATCCTTAAACTAACCACTTCGATGTGATTATTTTTTTAATGTATCATATGTAAAAATGTTTACACCATAAAAATAAACTATCACCCATTCCTATGAGTCATCAATCAAATACAGTCTCCTCCCTATTTAAAGGATAAAATTATTTTACTAATGTGTGTAGTTGAGAGGCAGTGCGACAAATGGTTAAGTGGCTGACTTTTGGATTTGACCATTTGGGCTTAAATTTCTGTTTATTCACTTGTTAACTCTGTACTTTAAGCAAGTTATTTAAATTTTCTATCGCTCAGTTTCCAAATCTTAAACTAAAAATTATAATTGCAATTACCTTTTAAGACTGTGAAAGAACAAAAATATTTAAACGCACACAGTGCTTTAAAATGCCTAGTAAGCATTCAGTAGATATTAGTTATTATCATCGTTATTATTCTTAGAATTAATGAGGATGCCAACCAGGTGCTGGTAGATGTAGATGTCAGTCAATTAGCAATAAATGAGTGAAGAAAGCAATTAGTATTCTCTGGGAAGTGTGGGTAAAATGCAACAGAGCCACTAGAGAGTAATTAAAATAATGCCTAAGGTCAAAGGCTCTATAATGGGGAAGCAACTGAATGTGCTTAGGGGAAATCATCATTGAAAGAATAAGGAATTCAGAAAAGAAAGCCACTGAGCAACAAACTGTACAAAATTAAGTAGGATGGAGAGGTCTTAGTGGAGGAGCAGGAAAGAGTTGCCCTTTGACACTGTAGGAGCGCAATTCTGAATTGTTACAAATATATTTTGGGTAATGTTGACTAAAAAAGATGTACAACTTGAAAGTTTTGAGTTAAGTTTTATTTGGGGCAAAATAAGGACTGCAGCCTGGGAGGCAACAACTCATATAGCTCTGAGAGACTACTCTTTAGATGCAGTAGGGGAAGGTCAATATATAAGGTTTTGGTGAAGGGGGAGTTCAGTGCCATTAAGTATTGATTTTACAAAAGTTTTTTGTTAGTCATGAGGATCTGACATCACCATGAAGGGATTCGGTGTTTCTCTAGATACGAGGAGATGCAAGAATTGAGATCATAAAATTTGTTCCTAAAAGCATCCAACCATCTCAAGTCCTGTCCCACCAGATTCCCTGGAGCACAGGATGCCTCACTCCACCTTGAACTCCCTCAGGGTTATTGAAGGTCAACATCCACAGCAGCACAGGGTACTCCGTAGAGGCAGATGGCAAATGTCTCTGTTATTCAGCTGGCAATGCTCTTGATAAGTGTCAATTTGTAGTTGACAGTAAGGAGGTGAGAGTATATGAACTCTCACTTGGTGGCTACATTTTTGGTTTTCAGAGAATCAATGACAGATACTATGAAATGAAAGAATAGATATCATGCTAAATTTTGAGTGAAAAAATAAGAATTTAGAATTATATGGGACAGGAAAGAAAGAGAGATGATCAAAGAAAATTAAAATAGTGACTGTATGTTGAGAAGACAGATACTGTTGTAGTTCATTAGCTACAAATTAAAACTGCCTGAAACTTGGATTATATCCTTCAACAGAATGCATTTTCTTTGTCCAGGAGTGAAAAAATCAGATTGGAATAGTGACTAAAGGGCTTGAATTTTAATAGAAAAATAAGAAAGAAATATAAGCATCTTAAGGTATTAAGAGTGTCTTTGTATAAGGAGTTGAATTGAAAGAAAAAAGCAACAGAACAAGAAGAATGATGAATTTAAGAAAATTTGAAGAAATTTGTCATCTGGGTCCCTGTAACATTGAGTTGTGGGTTAATCTCAATGCTAAAATGGCTGTCGAAGGACGCTTTACAAATAGCTGTGAAAAGAAGAGAAGTGAAAAGCAAAGGAGAAAAGAAACAATATTCCCATGTGAATGCAGGGTTCCAAAGAATAGCAAGGAGAAATAAGACTTTCTCAGTGATCAGTGCAAAGAAATAGAGGAAAACAATAAAATGGGAAAGACTAGAGATCCCTTCAAGAAAATTAGAGATACCAAGAGAACATTTCATGAAAAGATGGGCTCAATAAAGGACAGAAATTGTATAGATCTAACAGAAGCAGAAGATATTAAGAAGACGTGGCAAGAATACACAGAAGAACTATACAAAAATGATCTTCACGACCTAGATAATCTAGGTGACCCTGACTGACCTAGAGCCAAGTATGCTGGAATGCGAAGTAAAGTAGGCCTTAGGAAGCATCACTACAAACAAACCTAGTGGAGGTGATGAAATTCCAGTTGAGCTGTTTCAAATCCTACAAGATGATGCCGTGAAAGTGCTGCATTGAATGTGCCAGCAAATGTGGAAAACTCAGCAGTGGTCACAGGACTGCAAAAGGTCAGTTTTCATTCCAATACCAAAGAAAGGCAATGCCAAAGATTGCTCAAACTACCACACAATTGCACTCATCTTACATGCTAGTAAAGTAATGCTCAAAATTCTCCAAGCCAGGCTTCAGCAATACATGAACCATGAATTTCCAGATGTTCAAGCTGGTTTTAGAAAAGGCAGAGGAAGCAGAGATCAAATTGCCAACATCTATTGGATCATCAAAAAAACAAGAGAGTTCCAGAAAAACATCTATTTCTGCTTTAATGTGCAGAAAGAAATGGCAAGCCATAAAGGACTCTTGCCTGGAAAATCCTAAGGACAGAGGAGCCTGGTAGGCTACAGTCCATGGGGTCACAAAGAGTTGGACATGACCGAATGACTTCACTCACTTCACTCATTTCATAATTTATCACTGGAGAAGGAAATGCAACCCAAGTATTCTTGCCTGGAGAATCCCATGGACGGAGGAGGCTGGTGGGCCATGGTCCATGGGGTCAGAGAGAGTAGGACATGACTGAAGTGACTAAGCTTGCACGATGCTTTACTGACTATGCCAAAGCCTTTGACTGCATGGATCACCACAAACTGTGGAAAATTCAGAAAGAGATGGGAATACCAAACCATCTGACCTGCCCCTTGAGAAAAATGTATGCAGATCAGAAAGCAACAGTTAAAATTGGACACAGAATAACAGACTGGTTCCAAACAGGAAAAGGAGTACATCAAGGCTATATATTCTCATCCTGCTTATTTAACTTATATGCAGAGTACATCATGAGAATCACTGGGGTGGATAAAGCACAAGCTAGAATCAAGATTTCCAGGAGAAAAACCAATAACCTCTGATATGCAGATGATACCACCCTTATGGCAGAAAGTGAAGAACCAAAGAGCCTCTTGAAGAAAATGAAAGAGGAAAATGAAAAGGTTGACTTAAAGCTCAACATTCAGAAAATTAAGATCATGGCATCATGTCTCATCACTTCATGGCAAATTGATGGGGAAACAGTGGAAACAGTGGCAGACTTTATTTTTTTGGACTCCAAAATCACTGCAGATGATAACTGCAGTGATGAAATTAAGAGACTCTTACTCCTAGGAAGAAAAATTATGACCAGAGAAGACACATATTAAAAAGCAGAGACATAACTTTGCCAACAAATATCCATCTAGTCAAGGCTATGGTTTTTCCAGTGGTCATGTATGGATGTGAGAGTTGGAAAAAAAAAAAAAGAAAGAAAGAAACCTGAGCACCTAAGAATTGATGCTTTTCAACTGTGGTGTTGGAGAAGAGTCTTGAGAGTCCCTTGGACTGCAAGGAGATTCAACCAGTCCATCCTAAAGGAGATCAGTCCCAGGTGTCCATTGTAAAGATTGATGTTGAAGCTGAAACTCCAATACTTTGGCTACCTGATGCGAAGAACTGATTCTTTTGAAAGGAACCTGATGCTGGGAAAGATGGAAGGTAGGAGGAGAAGGGGATGATAGAGGATGAGATAATTGTTTGCCATCACTGACTCAATGAACATGAGTTTGAGTAAACTTTTGGAGTTGGTGTTGGACAGAGAGGCCTGGAGTGCTCCAGTCCATGGGGTTGCAAAGAGTTGGATACGACTGAGAGATTCAACTGAATGAACTCAGTGCAAAAATGGACAGATAGAATTGTGTCTTAGGAACAATGAAAGCAAAAGTCACTCGTTGTGTTCGACTCTTTGCAGCACCATGGACTATACAGTCTATGGAATTCTTCAGGCAAGAATATTGGAGTGGGTAGCCTTTTGCTTCTCCAAGGGATCTTCCCAACACAGGTTAAATTCAGTGATCAGCATTGCAGGCAGATTCTTTATCAGCTAAGCCACCAGGGAAGCCCATTAGAAACAATCGACTGGTTCAAAAATGGGAATGGAATAGGTCAAGGCTGTGTATTGTCACCTTGTTTTTTTTTTAACTTTAATGGAGAGTACATCATGTGAAATGCCAGGCTGGATGAATCAAAAGCTGGAATCAGATTGCTGGGAGAAATATAAGCAATATCAGATATGCAGATGATACCACTCTAATGGCAGAAAGTGAAGAGGAACTAAAGAGCCTCTGGACAAGGGTGAAAGAAGAGAGTGAAAAATTTGGCTTAAAACCCAACATGAAAAATCTAAGATCAGGGCATCCATCCCATCACTTCACAGCAAACAGAAGTGGGGAAAGTGGAAGCAGTAACAGATTTTCTTTTGGGGGGGCTCCAAAATCCCCATGGATGGTGACTAGAGCCTTGAGATTACAAGAAGCTTACCCTTTGGAAGAAAAGCTATGAAAAATCTAGACCACATATTAAAAAGCAGAGACATCACTTTAGTAACAAAGATCCATATAGTCAAAGATATGGTTTTTCCAGTAGTCATGTATGGATGTGAGAGTTGGACCATAAAGAAGGCTGAATGTAAAAGAATTGATGCTTTTGAACTGTAGTGTTGGAGAAGACTCTTGAGAGTGCCTTGGACAGCAAGGAGATCAAACCAGTCAATCCTAAACAAAATCAAGCATGACTATACTAAAAAGCAGAGACATTACTTTGTCAAAAAAGGTCCATCTAGTCAATGCTATGGTCTTTCCAGAGGTCATGTATGGATGTGAGGTTGGACTATAAAGAAAGCTAAGCGCCAAAGAATTGATGCTTTTGAACTGTGGTGTTGGAGATGACTCTTGAGAGTCCCTTGAACTGCAAGGATATACAACCAGTCCATCCTGAAGAAAATCAGTCCTGAATACTCATTGGAAGGACTGATGTTGAAGCTGAACTTCCAATTCTTTGGCCACCTGACGTGAAGAGCTGACTCATTTGAAAAGACCCTGATGTTGGGAAGGATTGAAGGCAGAAGGAGAAGGGGACAACAGATGGCATCACTGACTCAATGGACATGAGTCTGGCTAAATTCCAAGAGTTGGTGATGGACAGGGAGGCTTGGTGAGCTGCGGTTCCTGGGGTCACAAAGAGTCAGACACAACTGAGTGACTGAACTAATACTGATACTGATTCATTGGAATGTCTGATGCTGAAGCTGAAGGTCTAATACTTTGGCCACCTGATGTGAATGGCCAACTCATTGGAAAAGGCTCTGATGCTGGGAAACTTTGAGGGCTGGAGAAGGGGGTGACAGAGGATGTGATGGTTGGATAGCATCACCAACTCAACTGATATGAGTTTGAGTAAACTCCAGGAGACAGAGAGCAGAGGAGACTGGAGCGCTGCAATCCATGTGGTCCCAAAGAGTCGGACACAACTTACCAAGTGAACAACAACAACAACGCTATCTTGAGGCATACATTGTCTGAAGGATACATGTGTACATGTGTGTTCAACGATGAAAATCCAAGCTGTAGTCCTGTACATTAGAATTTACTGTGTAGGAGATAGCAATCATTAAGATTAAGATGTATCAGGCATTTTTTGTTTTCCTGGTTATTTTTGTTGTTATTACTTCTGATTAGAAAAATAATATATCATTAGGATTTTTATCTAAAGGATGCAAATGATGCAGAAGTAATTAAAGAGTAAAATGAAACGCCACATTCATCCCACCCATCCCTCCAAGAATCTCTCTAGAGATAACCACTGTGAACAATTTTATAAATACTTCCTTAAATGATTCAGTACAGTATGTGTGTGTACTCTTGTAACATTTTTTCCTTAGCAATTAATATTCACTGAGCTACTTCATTTTTTTTTAACTGCTGGAGTACCTCATGCGTACCATAATTTATTTAACTGCTTTTCTAATTACATTCATCTGTATTCAGCCAGTGAAACAGAAACACTCTGTAATCCAGATAGAGGGTTTCAATAGAAAGACCTGGGGTAACAGCATGGATGTCATGGGAAGCCAGAGAAACAAGGCTGGTAGGCTACAGAAGGAGACACTGAGAATCTCAGCCTGAAGCACTGATGTGGGAACTGCCACCATAATCAAGAGGCTCTGGGAGAGGTTCCACTAAATATCGATGGTGGCAGCAGCCCACCAGGAGCTCTCCAGCACTCACAGAGAAACTGCGCTAAATCTCTCATCTCCCTAGGCATCTGGCTACAACCAACTTCTGAGAATAAAAGGATTTCTGCCTCTCCTCTGCCTCCCAAGCATTTCCAGAGTAATACCACTTGGCAAACATTGCCCTAAACCATAAGGAAAAGGAAAAACACAGCCTTCTCCTTAGCAAAGCAAAGGTGACTTTAAAATAGAGGGAGGGTGCTGCTGCCAAACTGCAAGAAGGAATGTTACAAACTAACAATAGGAAATTAGGTGGTTTGTAACTTTTGACACTATAAAGACAATGAGGAAATTTGTACATTCATCCTAATAGGAAAACAAGAGATATTCTTTATGACATGATATTCTGCAGCCAGTGACTGCTAGAAAAACATGAGTACGCCAACAGAGTTGGGTTTGTTGCTTCGTTGCATAACATACCATTCAGGGGGTTTGTTGCTGGTAGTGTTGGGTTGTAGGAGTCCTTTATATAGTCTAGACATAAATCTCATCAGATTTATGATTTACAAATATTTTCTTTCATTTTGAATTGTCTTTTTACCATGTTGATAGAATATTTTGATTTATAAGCGTTTTAACATTGACATCTATTTTTTTGTTATTGTTGCCTGTGCTTTTGGTGTCATGTCCATGAAATCATTATTAGAAAGCTACTTATTCTTTGTACTCAATGTTTATTCTGGTTCCCTTATTAAATTATCTTACGCATTTATCATTATTTGATTGATTCTCTTGGACTTCCTATGTAGATCATCATTACATATGTTCCTTTAACAACATTTATAATTCATTTCCTTTTCTTACCTTGTGGCATTGGATAAAGTCCAGTAATTTTCAAGATACATTTCTGGAAAGCTTACCTTAATGAATTTTGAAATGTCCTTTGGATTGTTGGCAGTATTTGGAGAAAGTTGAAGGGTATGAACCCGATCCAAAATATTTACTGAATAATGCCAAGGTAATTTCAGAGAGCAAAGCAGAAATATGGAGAGAGAGAAGGGAGACAGATTAGTTGGCTAATTCATCAGACATTAAAGAACATATTGATAGGGAATAAAAATTCAAAAACACTGCCATTCTTCAAATAAGGATAGAGTAATGCTTGCTTTTCCTGGGCCATCATGATTTATAAGAATGATAGATGATAAAATATTGGTGGCAAGTACCTTTACAATTCATTGTACACTTTATTGTAATACCAGGACTGCCTGAAATTTCTAGAAAGTATTTAGATTGATTACAGGAGGATGGTAGAGAAAGACACAGACACAGAAAGACAATCCTTTTATGCACTTCTATGCTAGTGATGGAAGCAAGAGGGTTAATTTTTGCTTTCTGAATGATAGTAGGAAATTTATCCGGTCAGGGGATTTATTCTTATAGCTCCACTATAATATTTTAATAGTTAAATAATATTTGAATAAGTAAAATAAATAAATATTTAATCACTGATAATTATAGTCCGTAAAAAGTAAAATAACAAATTATCACTGTCACATGCCAAACTCTACTGTTCTATGTAATCCTGCTTTCCTTCAGAGCTAGCAATATGAAGTTGTGGTATATTCTTAATTTTGAAATGCATTTTAGTACTCTATACATACATAAAAAGATATGCTGGTTTAACATGATTCTTTTTACAGACATGGAATGTCATTGTGCATATTATTTAGAAAGTTCCTTAACAAATAATGTGTCACACATATATCCTCGTACTTCAAACTTTATCTCTAATTTATTTATTCCACTATACAGTTACAATTTTTTTCATTTATCCATTCTCTGCTTGACTGACATTTATATAGTCTCAAGCTTTTGTGTTTTTATAAATAAGAGGGTAATGATAAAATTTGTTAATATATCTTTGGGCATATGAATACGTTTAGAGGATGGATATATCTAGAACTGGAAATAAGAGTTAAAAGAGCATTCAGATTTATGTTGATAGAAAATCTACTAAATTGTCCGATGAAATGTTTAAGTACACATTCTTTCTTGGCCTTTTGAAACTTAACTCATTCTTTGAGTCCAAAGTTACTGCCATGTCCCACTTAGACCACCTAAGATCTCATTTACTTCAAATAAATTGTACTTTAAAAAATTTGTTATCTTTAACTTAAAAGCAGCGTTAAATGTTAACATTCACAGGCTTTTATTTATTGCTCATGAGGAAGGCAACATAAATTGAAACAAACATGAACTTTTCAGATACACAGCTTTACCTACATGCCAGACTCACCTCAGCACAGCTTGTGGGGTCTTAGCTTCCAGACCAGAAAGTGATGAGATATAACCACTGGACCACCAGGGAATTCCCTGAGTAAATTTCTTAATCACACAGCATGTTAATTTCAGCATGTTCTTTTTTACATGCCCTGTAAAAAGTAATTTTTAATGCAAACCTAGAATTCAAACCAAACTCTCTCTAAAAGTAATTTCAAATTTTGGTAATTATCCTTAAAATAGGTGATTTTACACCAATATCACACAGTTTACTTGAGGTAAATAGCATCAATACTAGTTTTTCATGTTCCTAATCCAGAAAATTATTTAAGACAGATGAATTCAAGGGGTTCTTAATAAAAGATCTATTACTAAAATAGAAATTTAAAATAAGTCACTCAAAGAATTCTGTGTTTTAAACAAATGATTTATTAATATGCTATATGAGATATATTCAAAGATATGTTCACATGTATTTCCATTTCAGCTGTTATCTTGAATTGTGTCTACTGAAAATATGAAATATGAAAAATGATAGAATTTTAAAGTTATGTTTGTTTTCAAAATCTAAAACTTTACTGTCTTTGTCCCATTATATAAAACTACTTTATGAAAAAGAAAAAAATGGAAGACTTCTTAAAATATTTTGACCGATTCTATAAAATTCCTTTATTGAAGAACTTATATTCATTTTATATTTATAAATGAATCCATAAACACAAATCCTTGCTCTGTGCTTTTTGTCTGGCATGAATACAGCAAACATTTATACTATATCAGTAAAAGGGAGTAACATAAAAGAAGTTTTTAAGAAAGAAAGTGGAGCTACCTAATTTATAAAGTCAACAATGAATAAATATAAACAAGGCCTCCAAGAACCTTTAGTCAAGTTAAATTTATTGTTTAAATTTCTAGTTGTGCAGTGGATATAAATTGTGCTTCCTCTGCCAGGGGCTAATAATAATGAAATCCTTCCTTGTGAAGTAAAATCACATCATCTATACTAAGCACACAATTATGAACATATTTTATAAATACTCTGTTCACATTTTTTTGGAGGATAAATGTGGAATCACTGAGATCGTTGCAGAAAGATATACTTTGCAGTGGTTTGGTTATGACTTATAATTTAAAGAGAGAGTTTCTCTTTAAACATGTAATAGATTACAATATTTTAACAGTGTGATTAGTGGCTAATGGTTTCATCTAGCAGAATCTGAGACCAAGATTCTCATAGAAATGATTTTTTACATGCGAGACAGCAAAAGGAACGCAGATGTATAGAATAGACTCATGGACTTTGTGGATGAGGGTAAGGGTGGGATGATATGGGAGAAGGGCATTGAAACAAGTTAATTATCATATGTCTAATCAATCACCAGCCCAGGATTGATGCTCGGGGCTGGTGCAGCGAGATTTCCCGGAGGGGAGGGAGGAGGGAGGGGGGTTCTGGAGGGGAAGCATATGTAAACCCATGGTGATATCATGACATTGTATGGCAAAAACAATAAAAAAAATGCTTCAAAAATTGGTTAAGAGACTGGAGGAAAGCAGGGTGGAGAAAAGGGAAGAAATTATAAGGTGATGCTTGTGCTGATGAAGCAGGAATTGGGATTATAGAAGTCACTGGTTTGTTCTCCACTGAAGTGAGGGAGATGGACTTTCACAATTGCTTTCTCAACTCTGGATCAGTTAGTTTTGGGGTGAGAGGAATGAAATTCCTGGCACAGTTATCTTTGAGGGCATCTGACTCAATGAGCGTCTGGTGCACAGAACCACTAAGGTGATCCTAAATGATCTGGTCAAGAGAACTGACCATAGTTACTTGAAGAAAATTTCAAATAATTGAAGTAGAAATGATCATGAAAGACATTTCATTTTAATTGTTTAACATTGGTAGCAATAAAGTCCATTGGATATCATTTTTAATAAATTACTGGCATAAAGGACCATAAAATCATTGGTAAATAATTGAGAAGTAATAAGATGATCTCAATACTGAGTAAGCAGAAATCATGCGGAGAATGCCAGTAATAACTCCACAAGTGGAAATTTCTCTCAGGAGGCCTGACCAGTGCAATATCATTGAGAGAAATTAGGTTTAACATAAAACTATATATAGTCATATCACTTGGCTGAGGAATCGATATGAATGGGGCAGAAACTGTATACCAGGCATTTTATAATAATTATCACAGTTCCCTTTTAATATGACTTGGGTTTTTGGTGTTATGTATGTATATATATATATATATATATATATATATTTTTTTTTTTTTTTTTTCCTGGATCAACAAACCGAGGGTCTAGGAAAATTACTTTTTTTTGTAAGTTTACACTGTTCTTGATTGAACTCTGAATTCAAAGAGTGCTAAGATATGCATTCTTTCCAATATTTTTCAGCTATTTCCTAAAGATCTAATTTTGATTATCAGATCTTTTGGATTATAATTTCAAAGTTAATGAAGTTAATGTAAGCCTCAGAGTAGAAACTTTCCTCTTAGAATTTTAATCATTTCTTTAAATAATGAGGACTAAACTACTGCTAGGTTTTAGAATTTAAATAATAAATATAATTATTGAAACAAAAATTAGAAGTTTACCATTCAATAAGACCTAGCTATGAGAATGGTATGATTTAATAAATCTGTATTCCTAAACATCATAAAGTAGATAAGCCAACAGTACATAAACCTGTGTCTATCTTCTGTCTTCCACCTGGCCTTAAGAGAAAGTAAGGGAATGAAAACAATGTGCTGTTCTTCTTTCTCATGTGGTTTAATGGTCTTTTATTTTTAAAAAAATTAGTTTTAAAAACAACAGAATTAGTGACTCATGTAGATAATCTAGAGAAATTTTATCAAAAACTAAAGTTTGTTGCAGTTAACACATAAATTTCTTTATGTGTCAAGTACTGTTTGTATATGTGTGTATGTGTGAGTGTGTGTATATAAACCCTGTAGAGTAAATTCATTGTCTCAAAGAAAACATTTATCTACATGTAAGCTATGCATATTCAGTGTATGGAAGGATTATTTAGTGCTGCTCTTCAGCAATATTTTGAGCTTCCCTCGTGGCTCAGATGGTAAAGAATCTACCTGCCATGTGAGAGACCTGGGTTTGATCCCTGGGTTGGGAAGATCCCCTGGAGAAGGGAATGGCTACCCACTCCAGTATTTTTGCCTGGAGAATCCCATGGACAGAGGACCCTGGTGAGCTATACCCCATGGGGTCGCAAAGAGTCAGGCATGACTGAGCAACTTTCATTTTCAGCAATATTTTAAAGAAAGTTAAAATTATTAGGAATACATACACCCATACACCTACATAATTTTTAAAATAAAAAGAACTGTGAATGACTATATTATATACTGAAACTTACATAATATTTCACATCAGGAATATTCCTAGGAATATATACATTCACACACCTTTTTAAATCGCATATTTTTTCTTTTATTATTTCTCAGAGGCTGATTTTTTTTTTCTACTGAAGTATAGCTGATATAAAGTATTACATAAGTTTCAGGTATATAATATAGTGATTCACAATTTTTAAAATAAAAATAGAAAATGTGTATATCCTATAGTTATTAAAAATACTGAATATACTCCCATGTTTCCCCTATTGTACAATAAATCCTTGTAGCTTACTTTATACATAATAGTTTGTACCTCTTAGACTCTTTACCCCTGTATTGGCCCTTCCCACTTCCCTCTCTGTAGTGGTAACCACTAATTTATTCTCTATGTCTGTGAGTCTGTTTCTTTTAGTTATTTTTGATACATTGTTAAATTTTTTAGATTCTACATATAAGTGATAACATACAATATTTGTCTTTCTCTGACTTATTTTAATTAGCATAATCCCCGCCAAGTCCATTCATGTTTTCCCACTGGCAAAATTTCATTCTTTTGTGGCTGAGTAGTATTCTATTGTATATATACCACATCTTCTTTATCCATTTATCTGTTGATGGACACTTATGTTGCTTCTATACCTTGGCAATTATAAATAATGTTACTGTGAACATTAGGATGCATGTATCTTTCTGCATTAGTGTTTTCATTTTTTTATACCCAGGAGTGGAATTGCTGGATTGTATGATCTATTTTAAATTTTTGAGAAATCTTCATATTATTTCTATAGTGATCACACCAATTTACATTCCCATGAACAGCACAGGAGAGTTTCTTTTCCTCCACATCCTCACAAACATTTGTTATTTGTGTTCTCTTTGATGATATTCATTCTGGCAGATGTGAGGTGATATCTCAATGTGGTTTTGATTTCCATTTCCCTGATGATTAACAATGTTGCACATCTTATCATGTGCCTGTTGGCCACTGGCATGTCCTCTTTGGAAAAATGTCTATGCAGGTCTTCTGTCCATTTTTCAGTTGGGTTTTTTGCTTTTTGGATGTTGTATTAGCTGTTTATATATTTTGGATGTTCAATGAGTATTTTCCCTCTTAGCTTCTAGTGGTGGTTGTCAGCTGTTGGTATTCCTTGCTTTTATAGATATATCATTTGAATTTCTGCCTTCATCTTCACATGACATTTCCATGTGTGTTTTTGTCTTCATATGGCCATCTTCTTACACAGATACTAATCATATTGGATTAAGGGCCCATCATATTCCAGTATGCTGCTGCTGCTGCTGCTGCTAAGTCACTTCAGTCATGTCCGACTCTGTGCGACCCCATAGATGGCAACCCACCAGGCTTCGCCGTCCCTGGGGTTCTCCAGGCAAGAAAACTGGCGTGGGTTGCCATTTCCTTCTCCAATGCATGAAAGTGAGAAATGACAGTGAAGTCGCTCAGTTGTGCTCGACTCTTAGCGGACCCCAAGGACTGCAGCCTCCCAGGCTCCTCCATCCATGGGATTTTCCAGGCAAGAGTACTGGAGTGGGGTGCCATTGCCTTCTCCGATATTCCAGTATGACCTAATCTTAATTAAGTAGCCTCAGCAACAACCCTGTTTCCAAACAAGATCACATCCTGAAGTACTGGGCATTAGTAATATGTTTTTTGAGAGAGACACAATTCAACCTATTATATAAAAGAGACGTGGAGAAAAGGCATAGGGGTAGTAAATCACAGTCTCTCCTGTGGTCTTCGTAAGACCCAAGGAGACATGCAATTAGTGCCTCTGCTTCCTTTTTTCGTTTTCTTTTTTAATAAAAGCAGGTTTCATATTTTGAAGAATAGGAGAGATATGGTTGGCAATAAACCAGGCTAAATAATCAGCTCTTCTTTATGATGTGATATTTAGTCCATTACATAGTAATAAAATGATAAATGTATTATATTTATTGAAATTGCGATTCTGGAAGAAACATTCCTCACATTCTATTTATTCTGATATGCTCCATATTAAAAACCAATATGTACTTATTAATTACAAGTTATAAATTCTCAAGGAGTAATAGATTATCCAATTAGGAATCATTCTGCCTTAGATTCACAGAGATAATTAAGACAGTCTGACACACAAATATAAATTGATTAATCACAACTTTTCTTATAAACCTAATAATTAATTTGTTTTCAAATGCCCAGTTTGGGAGACAGTTGTTTTACTTTTGTTCTACTGAGAAACTTCTGAGAAGATTTCTTTTTTAAGATGGTATTTTAAAGTTTGATCTGAAAAGCTTTAAAAAAATAAAAGCCAGTTTTGCCTTGTCAAATATTAAGAAGAAAAGATGAGAAGTGATTCATTTTAAGGCAATAACACTAGTGACAATGATCTGTGAAGGGTTTTATTTTTATAATAGAACTAATTCAAGAAGTAACTATGGAAAAGTTGAAACCCTTGAGCTTGTGAAGCATACTGCTGTAATTATCTCAGCTTTTTTCTTCTTTCACAGAAATGAAATCACTTCAAACAAAACTATTTTAAAAAGAGACAAAGCGCCCCCCACCCCCCAGCATATAAAATCCTTAAGCCCAGGAAAAGTCAGTTACTTTAATGAATACAAACTAAAGTCAAATGAAATGAAATGAATGACACTGAGTAGTACAAACATGATTTCCATTTATTGCCTTCCTTTTAGGAAAACGTCTTTATGCTTCTTTTTTAAAATTATAATATAAAACTAAAAAGTTTTTACAATGGTAACTGTCACTATCAGTAAGCAGATTTTTGTTCTCACATAAGAAAGTTTTTTCTCCTTGTTCTATAGGGAAAACTTTCTTATTTCATTGATATAATATAATAAAATGCAATGCTTATTTACAACTTTTTGCTTGTAATCAATCAAAAGTCAACTTTTGAGAGTAATTGAGATAGTCTTTGAATGACTATCTAATACAAATGGTATTTGTATCAGAATGGCATTCTAATACAATTACCAATAATTCTTCAAAAATAGTTACTTATTTGGCAACTTGCTTAAAGCAATAAAACCCTTTGCTACGAAGTAGAGCAAATAATATGGAGTTCAAACAGAGTGATAATTAAGAACTATATTTTTACTAGGTTTATTGAGCTACAATGTACACACTGCAAAATTCAGTTTTTAATGTAGAGTTTTATATTTTGAAATCATATGCAATTATGTAACTATCACCATAGTCAAGATATTCAAAAAGTCCACTACCTGTCGGAATCCTCTTGGTGTGCTAAGTTGCTTCAGTTGTGTCCAACTCTTTGCGACCCTATGAACTGTAGCCCACCAGGCTGCTCTGTTCATGGAATTCTCCAGGCAAGAATACTGGGGAAGGTTGCCATTGCCTCCTCTAGGGAATCTTCCTGACCCAGGGATTCAATCAGTCTACTGCATTGAAAGGCAGAATCGTCACCACTAGCACCCCCTGGAAAGCTCAAAATCCCATCAAGCTATCATTTTGCAGTTATTCCTCCTGTCTTATCCAGTTACATGACACCACTGAGCTCTCTATCCATATACATTAAGCTTTTCTAGAGTGTTTTTTATATAAATGGGATTGTGCAGAATGAACCTTTCTGTGTAAGGATTCTCTCATCTGAAATTCAACCATGCTATTACACATTCTCTGTGGTTCATTTATTTTTCTTGTCCAGTAGTATTCAATTGTAGGGTTATACCACAGTTTATCCATTTAGCAGATGAAGGACATTTGAACTGTATCCAGTTTTTCATCATTAGAAAAAAAGTTACTAATAAAAATTCATATACATTTTTTTTGAACATAGATTTCAATTCTTTAGGAAGATATATGTGAATGTATCACTGCATAATATAAACATATGTTTAGCTTTATGAGAAATTATCAATCTGTTTTCCAAAGTGTCTGTGCCACCAGGAAGGATATGATTGTCAAAGTTGGTACATATTCTGTAGGAGAATTTGTAATTGTTATTTTTTTTTTTTTTGGTCATGCTACTGGACACAGAGGATATACTCTTTTAATAGAAAAGGTATTAAGAACAAATTAATTTAAATAGAGATATTTAATTGAGCATAAAGTATAATATTTGGAATGATGCCTTGTGTTCTTCTGAAAAGTAAAGCTAGTCCCCTCTAAAATAAATTAATATATATCCTCAATACTCCTAGTAAAATAGCAATTCAAGACAATTTATCATTATATAAATTGAAAATTTTGTTGTTAGGGTACATCAGAACATCTAGGACAGTGGATCTAAATAGCTATTTAAATGTACCCATTTTGTTTCAGAAATAGGACATCTACAGAACACAATTTTTTTTCTTCTTGAAGTAAGAAAATTTACTGACAATACAATATATTTTGAATTAAATTTCCATAACAAATTTAAATGGAATTTAATTGAAAAGTTAAAACATTTCTTTGGAAGTGTAACATAAAGATCAAGGAGTATGTGCTCAGTTGAGTCCTATAGTCTATGTAGTCCAATGGACTATAGTCCACCAGGTTCCTCCACGCATGGAATTTTCCAGGCAAGAATACTGGAGTGGGTTGCCATTTCATACTCCAGGGGATCCTCCTGGCCCAGGGATCAAATCCTTGTCTCTTGAGTCTCCTGCATTGGCAGGCAGATTCTTTACCACTAGTGCCACCTGGGAAGCCCATTGATCAAGGAGTAGTTTTAGTCATATAGTTGTAGGGTTTAAATTACAAGCAAAATTATTACAAAATTGAAGCTTAAACGTTGAGTATCATTCTCTTAAAAAATAAACAAACAAAAAGCTCTTCAAAAATGAAAGTAAATAAAAATTATGTGATCTGCCAGTGTGTTTCAAATATCAGCAACATTTCTGAAGACGACTGTCAAATTCTAGTTTTTAGCTAAGCTTTATCATCTTAATCTCACCAGTGACAGAGACTCTGATAGCATGATTTTATCCATTTAGCAGATACTCCATGAATGTACCACTCACAGAGGAAGCATCAGCAATTAACAGTTGGCAAGCTACTTTCTCAAGATTCTTCTAGGAACTCAGGAATCTGGCATATTGTAAACTCCTCACCAAAATGTGACAATTTCATTTAACTAATGTTTAGATTTTGATTAC
Source organism: Antilocapra americana (assembly GCA_007570785.1). Taxonomy (NCBI): domain Eukaryota; kingdom Metazoa; phylum Chordata; class Mammalia; order Artiodactyla; family Antilocapridae; genus Antilocapra; species Antilocapra americana. Next base: position 26,599,082 of record ML661338.1, on the reverse strand, counting down.
TTGCCTCCCAAGTTAGTTAATTAAAAGAAAATTAAAAACATAAATAGAGCATCATATTGGGGAAACATACTTGACAAAAGAGCTTAAACTGGACTCATAGTTGTGCTTCTTGGAACTCCTTGCTATATGAGAGTTTTTACTAAAAACATGTGGGTTTTTCTGAGAAAAATAAAATAAGAATGGCAATAGTAATAATAATAATAGAGCTTGATTAACTTTTAGGGGTAGCTCTAATTAATGGTTTCTTTAGTTAATTTCCACATAACTGATGAAAAAAATTGTTTATATTAAAATGTATTTAAATTTGAAAAATTAATCAGTTGATTTACTAATTATTTAGCATATAGACATTTCAAATTATTTTTATTACTGAAGATAATTTTTTAAAATCTGTTATTCTATTCATACCTTTTCTGTGCAGAGGGATGCACAGATATGGGTTTTATCACTATACTTTTTTTCTTCCTTTATATATAGCATGATCAAATAGATAAAACTATAATAGCATTATATTGAAATCACAAGAAAAAGGTTTTCTTGAAAGTTACTGAATAGATAGCTCATGCAAAAATATTCAATGGAAAACTGGTTAAATTTACATATTTTTATCCTCCAAGTATCTTCTTCTTAATGAAGGAGATTGTGACTGTCATTTCAGTGCTCCAGAGAGGCTTGAGTTTACCAGAGTTATGGTGGCATATTTTTTATGTTTTAAGACTAAATTTAATGTGCCAGAATATAACAAGGGCACAAAGACAAGAAATGCTGATAGCTGTCAAACTCAACTAAGTTAATTAGGATGAACTGACATGCAGAAAGCTAATTGTGTCAGATAAACTATCACACTTTAATTATGTGTTTAAGAGATGTGATGCTAACTTCAACCCAATCATTTATTATTGCAAAAGTTCTAGCTACTTTCATATGGGAAATTTGAATTTGTTTGTTCTTTGATGACTTGAAAAGAGGTATAAAATTCAAAATTCTTATTTTGATACATGACTACAGGCTTATGCTCCTGCTCATAAATTAGGTACAAAACAGGAGAGACCTATAAATTCTCAGAAAAAAAACCCTCATCCCAATATTTACCTTAGAGTGGAAACAAATGGAGAATGGATTGTTGTCATTGAAGGCAAATTAGAAATAATTAACATCCAATAATTAAACACCAGTTTGCCTTCAACAGGTACTTAGTAAAATTGCTTTGAATACAATTTTTATTCTTTTTAAATATAAACTGGAACATGTTTAGTTTAACCACACATTGAATTAGAAGTTAATCATAAAGCAACTATCCACTTCATCTAAAACTTAACTGTCAGAGACGCAGTCCCACAAAAGAGAAAAACTTCTTAATAAGCAAAAATGACTGAAGTTACTATGATTTATGTTTTACTGATACAGCTAATATGATATGTAGAAATGGCAAAGGCCTTAAAAGGGAAATTGAAGTTGCAGTTAATATGTTTTAAACCTTTTATCAAAATTCCCAGGTGACCTAGTGGTAAAGAATCTGCCTGCCAATGCTGGAGATGCAAAAGATGTGGGTTCAGTCCCTGGGTTGGGAAGGTCCCCTGGAGAAGGAAATGGCAACCCACTCAAGTACTCTTGCCAGAGAAACCCATGACAGAGGAGCCTGGTGGACTAAAGTCCATGGGGTCGCAAACAGTCATATATGACTGAGGGACAGAGCACATACATACAACCCTTTTATCTTGTAGTTACATAATTTGTGGTTAAAGAGGTTAAATTAGTGACCTGGGATTGCATGATTATTGTAGAAGAAGGATCATAGTTCTGAGTTAGATCTGAGCCAGAAACCTGCCCTGCCATCTATTAGCTATATGGTATAGAATAAGTTCCTTAGACCATATATATTACCCTAAAAATGTTTTTTTTTCTTTTTTTTTCAAGAGTAAGCCTAGTCTTTATTATTGATGATGCTTGGACAAAAGGGAGAGATCAAGACTTTCCCAGGAAAACTGGGAATTAATGACCTCAGCTTCATTTTCTTCATCTGGTACATCCATTGGTTTACCTAATATATTTTTTTTAAGAGGCTACTTCTAGAAGTTGTACCTACTGAAGAGTTTGTGTCTTCCATGGCAGGTATTAAGGGGTTTGAAGAATATCAAGATTTGCTAAGGAAATTTACGGGTGTGGCTCTCAATCATGTGGATCATGGGTGTTAGGCATTAGTTGTCTCCATACAAGGGAAAGAGCTGATATCCTAGCATGTTGATGTTTACTTAGCAATATTTTGTAGCCAGGTATTCATGACAGATAATGTAAATATGTGTATGTAAGAGTTTGGTAAGAGATGATTTAGAAAATTCAAGTTTTTGTTTGATGTGTTAAGATGAAAAATGGACTATTTACTTATGGGTCTACAGGACAATTACGAAAGAGAAAATCCTTGGTGCCAGCTGGCCTGTCTGAAAGCTTACACAGATTGCCTTCAGTGAGGTACATAGCTCGCTGCCTTCTCTGCCAGTAGCATAGATACACGGAGGATCATGATTAGAATATCATGAACCTGAATAAACTGAATAATCTGAAAATTCTGACATATTACAATCACTGTGCCCTTTAGGAAACTGTATCAGAGATGGCAGAGAAGCAGCTAGATTAATTAAGAAAGCCTGATCCTTTCGACTACACACACATAGCTCCTGCTAATGGTGGCTCAGCTGAATTGGTTCTGCCCCTCACTGTGAACTTGGAGGAAGACATTTATGAAGAAATATGCATTTGTTCTTCCTGTTACTTTTCTCTGTCACTTATTTCAGAATAGAGACTGAAAGCTACACTCTTAACTTGACATGATTGGGGGGAGGGGCTGGAGGGGCAGTGAACTACAATACCAGAAATCTTAGCTTAGCTGGGTAAATACCACAGGAGAATAGAGTGAGACATCCCAAGTTAATCAGATTCTGCTAGGCTTATATCAGATTCTCAAAGGCTTATAAGAAAGCCTTTGAAGACAAAATCACTTGGTATGTCTACAGCTGCCTGTCTCTAAATGACTGACTATGAAAACTTCAAACCTCATTTTTACAAGCAGCTAACACATACCTGGCAGACGGATATAGCCTGGCAGGTGATTGGTTGAGACAGCCTTTCTCCTCATAGACATGCAGAACCTTCAAGACTGTCTCCCAATGCCAAACCATTCACTGTGTCATGAATGTCAATCACCATACACTGTGTGTGTGCATCCACACTTAGAATCTCTTTTCTCTCTTGTTTAACAAAAGGAGTATTCTAGAACTTCTCAAGACAAGGATTTGTGCTTGGGTTAAATAAGCTTTCCACTGGTGGCTCTGATGTAAAAGAATCTGCCTGCACTACATGAGACTGGGTTCAATCCCTAGGAGGGGAAGATCCCCTAGAGAAGGGCATGGTCAACCCATTCCAGTATTCATGCCTGGAGAATTCCATGGACAGAGGAGCCTAGTTGGCTACAGTCTGTGGCATCACAGAGAATTGGACATGACTGAGCGACTAACACTTAAGTAAACTTTCAACTGTTTTTTCAAGATCTTCACTATTATCTCACAACACTAATTTATCCCTGCTAACTGGAAAACACATATTAGCATACATATGACCATAACCTGCTCTGAGGATTCTTGTTATTTTAAACCCAGATAGGTATTTTTCAAAGCAGACTTTTTATTTATTCAGGGCTGTGCTGGGTCTTCATGCTGTGTGGGCTTTGTGTAGTTGTGGAGAGTGGGCACTACTCTCAAGGTGCAGTGCATCGGCTTCTCATTGTGGGGGCTTCTTTTTAGTGGAGTTTGGGCTCTAGGCCAGCACATGGGCTTCAGTTGTTGCAGCTTATGATACCTGGAGCACAGACTCAGTAAGTGTGGCACACACTCGCAGTTGCTCTGCAGTGTGTGGGATCTTCCTGGGCCAGGGATTGAACCTATGTCTCCTGCACTGGCAGGCTGTTTCTTTACCACTGAGTCACCAGGAAAGCCTCCAAATAGATATTTTTTTACCCTAAACTTCCTTTCAGTTTCTAATGCCCTTCTTTGTACCATTTCTCCAAAGGTTCGTTTACAGATGTCATTTTCCCATATTTACTTGCATTTTGTCTTCAAAACTCTGAATAATTTCTGACCTTAACAACTGCAACATTCTCCTTGCTTTCCCCTCGCTACTCCAAATTTCTTTTCCACTAACCATCAAGAGTATTTTCAAACATATAATCACACTCTTGCTCCTCTGCCATTGCTCCACTTGGTAACTTTGGGCTAAGCTTTCAGTGGGCCTCAAGAGTCTTTGTGACCAGGATTTGCCTTCTCCATCACTTTCTCCTTCTCCGTAACACCAAGATACACTGATTTTTTTTTTTCCTCTCTTAAGCAATCCAACCTTGTTCAACTTAAGGATGTTGCACTCTTTCCTTCTACTGAACACTTCCCCGCAGAACTCTTTGGATCATTCTTTTTCACCATTCAGATCTCAAATAATGTTTCCTCTAAAATGACTTACTCAATCGCTCTAAAGGATAACCCACCTCCAGTGTCTGTCCTATTACCTGTTAAATTTTATTCATCATTTGTTACTTTCTGAAATTATGAGATAGTTGGATGGCATTACTGATTTGATGGACTTGAGTTTGAGCAAGCTCTGAGAGTTGATATTGTTATGCCCAAACTCCGGGTCCCAAGCCCCTGAAGAGACCAAGTCCACACAGCAATGCAAAAGCATAAAGGGGTTTATTGCTAGCTCGAGCTAGGGCTCGAGTCTCATCCAACGCAGTGGAGTCCAACAAGAGCCCCGCGCTCCAAACCACAGTTGCTTATATACAGGCAGTTCTTTGTTACAGCATTGGTATAGCTTGCAGTCAATGATTGGTCAGTCTAAACTGCCCGTCTGCCCCGGATAGGTCTATCTCTTGGTGCGTGCGGGACGTTCCTGGCTCATTCTGATTGGTTGGTGGCAAAGGTAAGGTATGGGGGGAGGTATGAGGTGAGGTATGAGGTGAGGGTGGGGGAGGTCGCCGGAACTAGGGCCTGCTGTATCTCCAAACAGCCTGTCATGGAAGCTGTTTTGCTTACACACCTCAGTATGCCAGGGAAGCCTGGCATGCTGAAGTCCATGGGGTCACAAAGAGTCAGACACAACAGAGCAACTGAACTGAACTGATGAGATAAGGGCCAAAGGGAGAGAAAGGAGCTCTTCTTTTTATTGCTCACAATTGTCCCCCAAATGTTTAGAACAGAGCCTGACATATAATCAATATTTTGATGAAGAATCCATAGTTATATATAAATGTCAGGATGCTGCTGCTGCAGCTGCTAAGTCACTTCAGTCGTGTCTGACTCTGTGTGACCCCATTGATGGCAGCCCACCAGGTTCCCACAGTCCCTGGGATTCTCCAGGTAAGAACACTGGAGTGGGTTGCCATTTCCTTCTTCAATGCATGAAAATGAAAAGTTAAAGTGAAGTCACTCAGTCATGTCTGACTCTTAACGACTCCATGGACTGCAGCCTACCAGGCTCCTCCGTCCATGGGATTCTCCAGGCAAGAGTACTGGAGTGGGTTGCCATTGCCTTCTCCGAATGTCAGGATAAATGTTCACAATTACATTAAGCTCACACATGAAGAAATCTAGCTAAGTTAGGCAGCTTTTGAGGATTTCTTAAGTTCAAAATAAATCACTGGGAAAGAAGAATCTCCTAATTCATTAATAAATATAAGGGCTATGGGTTAATCAAGTGATCTCTCTCTAAAACCTATAACACATATTTTGCATGTTTTAGAATATGAACTCTCCTAGGAAATCAAAACAACTCAAGAAACAAATCTAATGATCCTTCCCAACTAATGCACCATTTGCTTTCACTTTAATGATACAGTGTGAACTCTATTTACCTAAACCTAAATAAATTCTTATATGTTGTGGAATTAAACATATTTTTTGAAAAGTTCAAGTTCAAGATGAACAGTGGTACAGATACACTTCTTTGGCTGCCAACCTTGGTAGACTATTTTTTATAGACTATAAAAAGTCATAGAGTAATGATAAGTTAAAGATAATGAAAACTTATAAAATGAATATGGATCTTTGAAGTAGTATTGTTTCTCTAAAGGTTTCATTTAGAGACAGCTCATATCCACATATGTCCTTTTGATGAAAAAAAGAGAAACATTTAAACTCTCAAGGTGACATGAAAATCAGTATCAACCTTAACATTTTGGAGAAGTTAACTGAGACTTAATCTAGGAGGTTGAACACACTGGAGAAGTTATAATGCCTGAAGTTAGGCATTTGGAATTTCACTAAAAAACAAAAATAAACCTAATGGCTATTAAATAGCTGGTTTCACAGGGAGGAGGAAATATATTATCAAGCAGCAATACCTTTTAACAGAGGATAACTTATAATAGAATTGTCAGTTTGTTATTTCAAGATTCCTGAGTGAGATGGATGAGCTGTTATTAAATATATTTCCATTTTTAAGCACCTAGGGGAAATAATTTAAACTGTTGAATATGGAAGTTTTAAAAGTATTAACTGAAATGAAAAACAAATGACTTAATATTCTTCTTTCTCTAGCCATTAACTATTGTAATACAAAGTGAAAACATAATAATGTATAGCAAGTGTTGAAAATGATTCAGTGAGCAATAAAGGAAGGGTTAATTTAATATTGAGCTATCCATCATATATGTTAACAGACCTGTACTGCAGATGTCAATTAATTGACACAAAAAATTGAACATTTAACTGTTTCATAATAAGAGTATTCTTCTTTTGGTATTTATTATCTCAAATTAAGAACACTGACAGGTGAATTCACCAGGAAGAAGTTACATCCGTGGCCCTCAATCATATGGATCATGAATATTATGAATTAGTTTTCTTTATAGAGGGAAAAGAGCTGATATCCTAGAATACTGATATTTACTTAGCAGTGTTTGGTGGCCAGGCATTCATAACAGATGTTATAAGTATGTATATGTAAGAGTTTAGTAAAAGATGATTAAAAAATTTAAACTTCTGATTATCCTGCAAGGGGAAGGGAAGAGGAGCAACATTCCATAACTAGTCATCATATTCCTATTGCCTGGTAAGTCACAGTAGTCCTGTTATCCCATTGCTTTTCCCTCACAATCATGTGCATTATGTTACATAATTTACATGCATTTCATGGCTGATAAGGATAAATTAAAAACATTTATATGTAATTAAAATTAAATGTTCTTCAATTTTAAAAATATTTACATGTAATTGTCTGAAGCAACCTGGCTGGTTAACGCCCCAGCTATGGTTTCTAAGCAGTTCTTCCCAAGTGAAAAGTATACAGTGCAGCTTCTACATAAGCTGGTGGTCTCATCCTGGGATGGGGGAGAGGGGGCAGGACAAGGCTCAATCAGTGAGCAGGCACATGATTAAGTCATTATTCATTATTTGTAGGGACCAGGGAGCAGGCAGTCTCAAACTTAAAACCTCTTTTTCTTTAATTCAAATCATTCAGATGAGCTAGCTCTATTTTATAATGTTCTATAAAGTAAATTAAACAAGGAACCCTGCATTGTATACGGCCTGTGCACAATTTTCCATGACACCTATTGTAAGGCAAAGAGCATGGTCTCCCAAGAGACACAATTTATTTAAATCTTTTTAAGAAATCAATTCTTAAAAACAACAACAAAAATCACCCCCTTCGTAATTTGCATAAAATGTCTCCTTTATTTTCATAACATTGGTAAGAATGAAGGAATACTATCCTCGCCTTGTTATAGATGGGGCACACAATTCCTTAATCAGAGGCCTCCGTTTCCTCCTCTATAAAGTAATATTGCTGCTCTCAAAGAGTGCTGGAGGGATGAGAGAAACTGTAGAATGTGCCTAGCATGTAGTATTTGCACCATAGCTATTATTTCCTTTTCATCTTTTCTAATTAAGTGGACTTACATAGAACACAACAAATATAAAATAGTAGTCTTTTCAGGGCACTGCTAATCTCCTTGATGGCAGAGTAACTTTATACCTCCTCCTTCAGCCCCCACTGATCTCTGAGATATAGACTGAGTATGATAAGCCATTGCACTAACTAAAGAGGAATTGGTCTGTATTGTAACAAAACCAAGAACTTTATTTCATCAAGTAATGCCATGAAACTACAATTAGCAGGAGAAGCATTGCATCAGACCCGATGGCAGAGTAGCAAACATGAGTCACAGGCAGATTACCTAAGACTTTATGCAGGCATTTATACCTCCCACTAACAAACTATGATGAAAAGAGCTTATAGATAGAGAGAAGCAGTCAAACAGGAGATGGCAAGAGTGAACGTCGGCATTTTAGGAATCAGCAAACTAAAATGTATTGGAATGGGTGAATTTAACTCGGATGACCATTATATCTACTACTGTGGGCAAGAATCCCTTCAAAGAAATAAAGTAGCCATCATAGTCAACAAAAGACTCCGAAATGCAGTACTTGGATGCAGTCTCAAAAATGACAAAATGACCTCTGTTTGTTTCCAAGGCAAACCATTCAATATCACAGTAATCCAAGCCTATGCCCTGACTAGTAATGCTGAAGAAGCTGACATTAAATGGTTCTATGAAGGCCTACAAGAACTTTTAGAGCTAACACCCAAAAAAGATGTATTTTTATTCTAGGAGACTGGAATGCAAAAGTAGGAAGTCAAGAAACACCTGGAGTAACAGAAAAATTTGAGCTTGGAGTACAGAATGAAGCAGAGCAAAGGCTAACAGAGTTCTGCCAAGAGAATGCACTGGTCATAGCAAACACCCTCTTCCAACAACACAAGAGAAGACTCTACACATGGACATCACCAGATGGTCTAACACTGAAATCAGACTGGTTATATTCTTTGCAGCCAAAGATGGAGAAACTCTATAGACTCAGCCAAAACAAGACCAGGAGCTGAATGTGGGTCAGATCATGAACTCCTTATTGAAAAATTCAGATTTAAATTGAAGAAAGTAGAGAAAACCACTAGACCTTTCAGGTATGACCTAAATCAAATCTCCTACCATTATACAGTGGAAGTATGAAATAGATTTAAAGGGCTAGATCTGATAGACAGAGTGCCTGATGAACTGTGAACGGAGGTTCATGACATTGCACAGGAAACAGGGAGCAAGACCATCCTCAAGGCTGTCTGAGAAGGACTTACACATAGCTGTGAAAAGAAGAGAAGCAAAAAGCGAAGGAGAAAAGGAAAGATATTCCCATTTGAATGCAGAGTTCCAAAGAATAGCAGGGAGAGATAACAGTGCAAAGAAATGGAGGAAAACAATAGAATAGGAAAGCCTAGACATCGAGACAAGAAAATGAGAGATACCAAGGGAACATTTCATGCAAAGATGGGCTCAGTAAAGGACAGAAATAGTATGGACCTAACAGAAGCAGATGTAGAAGGCAATAGCAACCCACTCCAGTACTCTTGCCTAGAAAATCTCATGGACGAAGGAGCCTGGTAGGCTGTAGTCCATGGGGTCTCAAAAGTCGGACATAACTGAGCAACTTCACTTTCACTTTTCACTTTCATGTATTGAAGAGGGAAATGACAACCCACTCCAGTGTTCTTGCCTGGAGAATCCCAGGGATGGTGGAGCCTGGTGGGCTGCTGTTTATGGGGTCACACAGAGTCGGACATGACTAAAGTGACTTAGCAGCAGCAGCAGCAGCAACAGAAGCAAAAGATATTAAGAAGAGGTGGCAATAATACACAGAACTATAAAAAAAAATCTTCATGACTCAGATAATCACGATGGTGTGATCACTCACCTAGAGCCAGACATCCTGGAATGTGAAGTCAAGTGGGCCTTAGGAAGCATCACTATGAACAAAGCTAGTGGAGGCGATGGAGTTTCAGTTGAGCTATTTCTAATCCTGAAGGATGATGCTGTGAAAGTGCTACACTCAATATGCCAACAAATTTGGAAAACTCAGCAGTGGCCACAGGACTGGAAGAGGTCAGTTTTCATTCCAATCCCAAAGAAAGGCAATGCCAAAGAATGCTCAAACTACCATACACTGTACTCATTTCACACCCTAGTAAAGTAATGCTCAAAATTCTCCAGGCCAGGCTTCAACAATATGTGAATCATGAACTTCTAGATGTTCAAGCTGGTTTTAGAAAAGCAGAGGAACCAGAGAGCAAATTGCCAACATCCACCAGATCACTGAAAAAGCAAGAGGGTTCCAAAAAACATCTACTTCTGCTGTACTGACTATGCCAAAGCCTTTGACTGTATGGATCACAATAAACTGGAAAATTTTTAAAGAGATGGGAATACCAGAGCACCTTACCTGCCTCTTGAGAAATCTGTATGCAAAAAGCAACAGTTGAACTGGATATGGAACAACAGACTGGTTCCAAATAGGAAAAGGAGTACATCAAGGTTGTATACTGTCACCCTGATTATTTAATTTATATGCAGAGTACATCAAGCCAACTGCCAGGCTGGATGAAGCACAACCTGGAATCAAGATTGCTGGGAGAAATATCAATAACCTCAGATATGCAGATTATACAACCCTTATGGCAGAAAGTGAAGAAGAACTAAAAAGCCTCTTAATGAAAGTGAAAGAGGAGAGTGGAAAGGTTGGCTTAAAGCTCAAAATTCGGAAAACTAAGATCATGGCATCTGGTCTCATCACTTCATGGCAAATAGATGGGCAAACAGTGGAAACAGTGGCTGACTATTTTGGGGGGCTCCAAAGTCACTGCATATAGTGACTGCAGCCATGAAATTAAAAGACACTTGCTCCTGGGAAGAAAAGTTATTACCAACATAGACAGCATACTGAAAAGCAGAGACATTACTTTGTCAACAAAGGTCCGTCTAGTCAAGGATATGGTTTTTCCGGTAGTCATGTATTGATGTGAGAGTTGAACTATAAAGAAAGCTGAGCACTGAAGAACTGATGCTTTTGAACTGTGGTGTTGGAGAAGGCTCTTGAGAGTCCCTTGGACTGCAAGGAGATCCAACCAGTCCATCCTAAATGAAATCAGTCCTGAATATTCATTGGAGGAACTGATGTTGAAGCTGAAACTCCAATACTTTGGCCATCTGATGAGAAGTGCTGACTCATTTGAAAAAACTCTGATGCTGGGAAAGATTGAAAGCAGGAGAAGGTGATGACAGAGGATGAGATGGTTGGAAGACATCACCGACTCAATGGATATGAGTTTGGGTAAACTCTAGGAGTTGGTGATGGATAGAGAGGCCTAGCGTGCTACAGTCCACAGGGTCACAAAGAGACACGACTGAGTGACTGAAGTGATAGAGAAATGCAAACACATCTATATAGAACCAATTAATTTGATGCCCTATTGATTCGTGCTGTTACACATATGGGTGCTCGATGTGTAATTACTCCATTATTACTGAACATGTGTTGACTTACTTCGGAAACCATTATTCTATAATGAAGTAATATTTTAACATATTTTTGTCTCTCTTTGGAGAATTTTCTAGTCACCCTAAGTATGATGATGGGGAACTGCTATTTGCCTCCCCGCCAAAAACCGACTACTGGCTTGGTTATATTATGGCCAAATTAAAGCCTTTTTCTATTTGAGGTTGAGGTTATAAATAAATTCAACCTGTGAGCCTCTCCTTTGAAGATTTGGTTGATTTTATGTGATAATGCACTGTCTGGTAGAAGAATTCTAAACATATCAATAGTATTAGTACCTTGCACATGGGGCTTCCTCAGTGGCTCAGTGGTAAAGAGTCTGCCTGCCAATGCAGGAGATCCCAGTTTGATCTCTGGGTTGGGAAGATTCCCTCAGTTCAGTTCAGTTCAGTTCAGTCTCTCCGTCATGTCTGACTCTTTGCGACCCCATGGACTGTAGTACGCCTGGCTTCCCTGTCCATCACCAAATCCTTGAGCTTGCTCAAACTCATGTCCATTGAGTCAGTGATGCCATCCAACCATCTCATCCTCTGTCACCCCTTTCTCCTCCTGTCTTCAATCTTTCCCAGCATAAGGGTCTTTTCCAGTGACTCGGCTCTTCAATTCAGGTGGCCAAACTATTGGAGCTTCAGCTTCAGGATCAGTCCTTTCATGAATACTCAGGCCTCATTTCTTTTAGGATTGACTAGTGTGATCTCCTTGTAGTCCAAGAGACTCTCAAGTGTTTTCTTCAACACCACAGTTCAAAAACATCAATTCTTTGGTGCTCAGCCTTCTTTATGGTCCAACTCTCACATCCATACATGACTACCAGAAAAAAAAACATAGCTTTGACTAGATGGACCTTTGTCAGCAAAGTGATGTCTCTGCTTTTTAATATGCTGTCTAGGTTGGTCATAATTTTCTTCCAAGGAGCAAGCTTCTTTTAATTTCATAGCTGCAGTCACCATCTGCAGTGATTTTGGAGCCCAAGGAAACAAAGATCCTTGAAGAAGGAAATGGCAACACTCTCCACTAATCTTGCCTGTGAAATCCCATGGACAGAGGAGCCTAACAGGGTCCATGGGGTTGCAAAAGAGTAGGACACAACTTAGAGAATAAAGAATAACAACAGTAACCACACCCTGGTATATTCTCTTAATTTCTGGATCTTTTCAATAGTCAAATATTTAACTTTTAAGGATGTCATTATTTTGTAAATATGTAACAATAAAATATGTTAAAACAAATATTTTCTAAGACATTAATTTTCAATTCTGGATGCACATTACATATACATGCACAAGGAATACTTTGTGATCTTCATTGAAATTATGCATTCTAATCCCTTGCTTCTCCTACCTGAGCATCTACCATGTTGATACTTACTAATCCATCATTCTTGCTCTTACTTAACATAATTCATTGTCCTCATGCCCTTTTCCTTCCTGAGTTTCTTGAAGTTATTTTCACATGGATTGCATTATACACCATATTTTCTTCAAATTTGTGTTGTATTTTGTGGTTTTTCTCTTTTTTAAATTTTAATTTGCTTCCCCTTCAATTTATTTCTTCTTCTGTACAACTCTCTCTCAAAATAAAACTGTGGATCTATAAAACACATGGTTTATTCAACTCTGTTTATAATAGTATAAAAATGATAATTGAAATATTATGTAGTCAGTCACTTTTAGGATGTAAACTATAGAAATAACAGGCTCATTAGAGGGCTTTCTTCTCTGGAAGCAAACAATTAAGTTAGAAAAATACACACATATATGCACAAAAATATACACCTCAAATTCCTTTAACCTCTTCATAAGAAAACTAATTCTTCATACTTAAGAATGAATATAAACAATTATTCAATTAAAAAAATAAAGATAATTTTGATATAAAGCAATTTCTTAACCATATACCTATTCATGTAAAATTACAGAGACTTGCTACTACTATCAGGGGTTGTAGCTCTGCCGTTCTGCTGTGGCAGGAGCATTCCTACCATTTCTCACATACATCTTGCATAAGAATGGTTGCTAGAACTACAGCTGTCACTACAGACTTCTAGGATCAGAGTGGAAGAATACTTTCCTGTTATAACTATGTCCTGAAAACTCTTCACAACACTTTTTTTGATATTTCACTATGCAGACACTAACAAATAATCCATACTAGCCTGTAAAAATCCTGGGAAATGTAGTCTTTTATTCTGGTCAACAATGTAATGAATTAAAATTGTGAATCCTGTGATTAGTGGAAGGGGGCAATACATACTGATAAGTGTCTGACTGCCACGCTTATGTCAATTTAATTTTTTGTTTTAGTTCATTATATATATATATATATATATATATATATATATATATATATATATTGTTTCTCTTCAAGAGAGCACATAATCTGTAAGTAGGAAAAAGAAAGACAAATACCATACACTATGATTTATATATGCTTTTGAACTGTGGTGTTGGAGAAGACTCTTGAGAGTCCCTTGGACTGCAAGGAGATCCAACAAGTCCATCCTAAAGGAGATCAGTCCTGGGTGTTCATTGGAAGGACTGATGTTGAAGCTGAAACTCCAATACTTTGGCCACCTCATGCGAAGAGCTGACTCATTGGAAAAGACCCTGATGCTGGGAAGGATTGGGGGCAGGAGGAGAGGGGGAAGACAGAAGATGAGATGGCTGGTTGGCATCATCGACTCGATGGACATGGGTTTGGGTGGACTCCGGGAGTTGGTGATGGACAGGGAGGCCTGGCGTGCTGTAATTCATGGGGTCGCAGAGTCAGACACGACTGAGCTACTGAACTGATACTGATGATTTATATGTGGAATCCAAATATGACACAAATGAACATATCTACAAAATAGAAAAAGACTCACAGAACCAGATAAGAGACCTGACTTGCAGTCGTCAATGGGGTGGGGGTGGGAGATGGAAGGATTGTGACTTTGGGATTAGCAGATGCAAACTAGTAAATATGGATATATATACTAGTTATCCATATATGAATAAACAACAACACCCTCCTGTGTAACACAGGGAACTACAATCAATATCCTATGATAAACCACAATGGAAAAGTGCATATATATATATATAAACTGGGTGACTTTCTTGTATACCACATATTAAGTCAACATTGTAAATTAACTGTACTTCAATAAAATCGATAAACACAAAAAAGAGAGAGCACACAATTTAATTGGAAAAACATAAGTTAGTAATGCTAATTTCAAGGCAGAGGCCAGAATTGTTAACAAATTTATAAATATAACAATATTACAAACTCCAGAGAAGCTTACCAAAGTGAGTATAAGTTCAACTGGGTCTTGAAGAATGGATTAAAATTGATGTGTTACTTCATTTGTCATGATTAAATTGTTCAGGAAGAGCAGAATGAAATCTAGTCTAGATAACACCACTAGCCAGTTTAATAAGGACACAGCATTTCTATCACAGGATATCAGTAAGCTTTGACAATTTATTTATTTTATGCTTATAACATGGCTACATTAAATTTATTTAATAAACAGACTTGATTTTTAATTAAAAAAATAAATGGATAGTTATACCTGTCACTGTGTATTAATGTTAACACTCTTTAGGAAATGGCAAATAAAGGAAAATAATTTTTATGGGAAAGACCTCTTAAAATTTAGTTATGTGCCTTTAAGAGGTAGGTAGTTGTTATGTAGGTCTATGTTATGTTATATACATAGGTGTATGTTATGTTATACAGGATCTAAAAAAAGATAAGGACTGCAAGTTGTCAGCCACAGTTTTAATTGCACTGCTCTTTGGTCTCTGGGAGTCTATGAATGAAGGAGTCTCTCTAATTCCATGTTTTACAGAAAGCTTAGAGCAGCTGTTTAAACAAAACACTAACATATCAGAATATAATAAATCCATATAAAGACAAACCCTTTGCAGTCCACGTGGTTTTTTAAATCCTGTACTCTGTCTCTTGCATGGTGGTTTGTCTTTCATCTCAGGAGCCCACATAACAATGTCACTGGCAGTTAGAGCATGTTGACATACTTGACATCCAATTTAGTTAATGCTGGGTCAGTCTGGGAGATGCAGAAACACTGCTATGTATGCAGCAGAGAAGGCTATGTGTGCGTACTGAGGAATACCCTCTAATTCCCAGGATACTTGTTAGACTGTTCTAATGTCAGAATACCAGCAAAGGAGCTCCAACAATCAGTGTCACAATAAAATACATAGGTAACACATTGTTTTGAGAGTTAATGTGTTAAAATACACTGTCCCTTTTTTCTCTATCTCTGAAATGTATTCTTTCCATAGCTCTTACAGTTACTCTAAGATTCAGAGAGATGACAACTGACTTTACATAGTATTATTGGAATAATCATTGCAGTCATATTTTAACAGAGTGTAGAATTTATTTATTTAAGCTTTGTCTGCAGTGCTGTTTAATTTATCTGATGTCTGTCAACTTCCCCAGGAATTAACTTGCAAAGTAGAGTTAGTCATTGTATTAACAAATCTATAAACATAGAATGATGCACATTGCCAATGCAAATTAATATCAAGAGAATTGTACAGTGCCACCAAAATATAAATATTTGTATACGCTGTTAAAACTGGTGACTTTGTTCTTGTGGTATTTTTTCTTCTTCTTCTTCTTCTTCTTTTTTTGTTTAACAAATTGTACATTATGGGAGATCAATCAAGATGATGTTGTAGGAGGATGCAGAACTCACCTCTCCCATGGAATATATCAGAAATTCATCTACATGTGGAACAATTCTCACTGAAAACTAACTAGAAACTGGAAGAAAGACTCCTATTCTTTAAAACTATAAGAAAAACCTACACAGAGTTGGGTAAAGGGAAGAGAAGTGATCGGGACCTGTGGCCTTGAATGGGGGACTCAGTGGAAAAGGGAGATTGCATGGGCAGAGATCCACCCTGGGGGATGAGCTATGATAGCTACATACTGGGCACCCCAGTCTGGAGGTCCAAAACAGGGAAGACTAGCCCCTCAGCTGGTCAGAGAGCAGCCCAGACTAGCTGGAGGGCTCTGTGAAACCTGGACTCTGTTCATGAGGAGCATGAGTTCTGGCTTGCTCCCAAATCTGGACAGAGAATGCTCCAGTGGCTACCTGACTTCCCACAACTGTGTACCCCAGCCTGAGGAGAGCAAACATTCCAGGCCTGCTTATGTAACCTCAGAGTTCTGTACTAAAGCAAAGGCTTCCATGCCTGGGGAGAGAGCTTAGTTGTAGTCAACAGTGGTGACTTACACCTGGGGAATCATCTGAGAATGGCGGGTCTGGCCATTGCTGGTGCTTACTCTGGCAGCATGTTGGAAGTAGCGCCAGCACACTGAGAGCTCAGTTGGGCCCCACCTACCCTGCAGCATAGCTCCACACCAGGGTGGTGGTAGCATAAGCTGTAGGAGTGATCAGCTGTGAGGGATAAGTTAAACTCAGACCCAAAGTTATGTCTGAACACGGCAGGGACAGCCATTGCTGGCACTTTCATGGGTGGTGCATCAGAGGCAGCGTGGATCACTGTCTACAGTTGGCCCCTCACGGCTGAAGCATCACTACTAGACAAGAGCCTGCATAGGCCCCTCATGCTCCAGAACTCCTCCTCTCTAGGCAGGAGTCCTGGTGCTATGAGAGGGAAGAGCACACACTTAGAAGGCTCAGAGACAGTTCACCCCTCCTCCCCCTGATCCCTCAGGGAATCTATACTAGCAACTTGGGATAAGACCACATCCTAATAGAGCATAATATCACTGTGCAAAGGGAAGGCCTTGCCACACACCGACTCCATCCCCAACCTCTCCATCTTTAGCTCCTCTCCCTATCAAGGCAGTACTTGCCAGCACACCTGAAGGAAAGACATGACTTGTGTTCATGTCAAACCCAGATCTCCTACCAAGGGTACTGGGCACATACAGATAGTATAAGCATGCTCCCACATAAAGACACTCTTTTAAGATGGCAATAGATAACTACTTTATCTCAATTCATAGAAAGAGAGAGAGTTAAGGAAAATTAGAAGGCAGAGCAATTGGTCTAAACTGAAAGAGCCAGAAAAGAAATCCTGAAAAAAAACCAGAAATAAATATTTTACCAGATCAAAGATCTGAATCATTAGTAATAAAAATGCTAACTGAATGAGGAGAAGAGAAGATGAACACACTGGGAATTTTAACAAAGAACTAGAAAAAATTTTTAAAAAAGGAATCAGTTAGAACAGAATACAATAATTGAAACAAAAAAACATAATAGAAGGAATGAACAGTAAGAAGGTATAAGAGATCTGGAAGATAGAATAACAAAAATCACTCAATTGGAACAGCAAAAAGAACTAATTAAAAATGAGAACAGTTCAAGAGATGTCTAGGATAACATAAAGTATACTATCATTCACATTATAGGGAACCTAGAAGGAGAAAAGGTAGAAAAGGGGATAAAAACATATTTGAGGAAATGATGTCTGAAATCTTCACAAAACTAGAGAAGGAAAAAGATATATAGTTACAAGAAGTATACTGAGTCCCAAACAAGACAAACTCATACAGACCCACACCAAGACCTAGCATAACTGAAATGGCAAAAGTTAAAGAGAATATTCAAAAAGGCACAAACAGAAAAGCAGAGAGTCATATACAAGAGAAATCTCATAGGATTATGAGCTGATTTTTCTGCATAAATTTTGCAGGTCCATAGGGACTGACTGGCATGGTATATTCAAAGTGTGATAAGGAGAAAATATGCAATCTGGGATATATTGTCCAGCAAGATTACCAATTAGAATTGAAGAAGAGACAAAGAACAAGCAAAGAAAGATAAAGACAAGCAAAAACTTAAAGAGTTCATTGATACTAAAGCTTCCCTAAAATAAATATTAAGTGTCGTCTCTAAGTGAAAAAGAAAAGACAATAACAAGAAGTAAGAACCTTTGAATGGAAAAGAAAAATACCACTAAGAGAGGCAAATAGACATTAAGGGCTGAAGGTTAACTATTTAAATAAGCTACTACAAAGATTAAAAGACAAAAAAGTGTAAAAGCAACTATATCTAAAATAAACAGTGAAGAGATAGATAAACAAGAATTTGTAAAAGATGACATTAAACACATCAAATGTGGCAGAAGGATGTTAAATAAAAGAGTTTAGAATGTGTTTAAACTTAAATAGCTACCAGTTTAAAACAAGGAGACGGAGTTATCAGTCAACAAATATGAATATCATGGTAGCCAAATGTCAAAACACAAAACAGCTATACAAAAACTAGAAAGAAGGGAACAGAAACATAGTACTAAAGAAAATAACATAACCACAAGAGAAGAAACAAAAAGACAAAGGAATGAATAACAAAGACAACTGGAAACCAAGAAATAAACTGGCACTAAGTACATGTGTGTGTGCTAAGTCATTCAGTCATGTCCAATTCTTTGCAACCCCATGGACTTTAGACTGCCAGGCTCCTCTGTCCATGCGGATTCTCCAGGCAAGAATACTGGAATGGGTTGCCACACCCTCCTCCAGGGAACAGGGGATCTTCCCAACCCAGGGATCAAACCTAGGGCTCCTGCATTAGAGGTGGTTATTTTTACCATCTGAGCCACAAGGGAAGTCCAAGAATTCTAGAATAGGTAGCCTGTCCCTTCTCCAAAGGAACTTTCCAACCCAGGAATTGAAATGGAATCTCTTGCATTGTGGACAAATTCTTTACCAACTGAGCTACCTGGGAAGCCCCCAGCAAGTATATACTTCCCTGGTGGCTCAGATGGTAAGGAATCTACCTGTAATATGGGAGATCTAGGTTTGATCCCTGGGTTGGGGAGATTCCCTGGAGGAGGGCATGGCAACCCACTCTAGTACTCTTGCCTGGAAAACGCTCATGGATGGAGGAGCCTGGCAGGCTGCAGTCCATGGGATCATAAGAGTTGGACATGACTGAGTGACAAAGTACACACACTAATACTTTAAATATCAGTCAAAAGAGGCATAGGGTGGCTCACTGGATATAAAAACAAGACCAATCCATATGATGCTTGTAAGATATTCATTTCAGAGGTAAAAATCCATACAGACTAAATGTTAGATGATACTAAAAGGTAGTTCATACAAGCAGAAATGACTTTTTCTGCAATACTCCTGTCATACAAAAGAAAGGGATTATATAATGATAAAAGATCAATCAACCAGGAGGATATTAAAGCCATCATATGTATGCACCCAATATAGGAGCACCTGAATATATAAAGAAAATACTAACAGACATAAAGGGAGAAATTTACAATAATACAATAATAGTAGTCAACTTCAACATTTCATTTACAGCAATGGACAGGTAATCCAAAAGGAAGGACAATAAGGCAACAGTCATCTTATATGACAATATATTCCAGTCCAACTTGATAAATATCTATAAGATATTCCATCCCAAAATAGCCCAATACACATTCTTTTCAAGTTCTCATGGAATATTTTACAGGATAGACCATATAACTGGCCACAGAACAAGTCTCAACAAATTTAAGAGGATTTATGGCAAGGATTTTTTTTTTCAAACAAAATAGTACAAAACTAGAAACCAACTGTATAATGAAAAATGAGAAAATCATAAACACATGGAAACTAAACAACAATGCTGCTAAAAAAAATGGGTGAATAAAGAAATCATGAAATACTATAAGAGAGAAAATGGAAACACAACTTTACAAAATCTGTGTCATATTCAAAAGCTAAAAAATAATAGCAATACAGGGTTTCCTCAAGAAGCAAAAAAAACTGAGAAATCTCAAACAACCTGATCTGCCATGTAGAGGAATTAGACAAAGAACAAAACTAAATAAGAAGGAAATAATAAAGAGCAAAGAGAAAGTAAAGAAAATTATATACCAAAAAAGAAAGAAATAATAAAAGAACATAGATGCAAAGATCGTCAACAAAATACTAGCAAACCAATTCAAAAAACACATTAAAAGGATCATACATCATAATCAAATGATTATCTTAAGGATGCAAGAATTCTTCAATATACACAAATCAAATAATGTGAGATACCACATTAATAAACTGAAGAATAAAAACCAACTGATCATCTCAACAGAGGCAGAGGCAGAGAAAGTTTTTGAAAAAACTCAATACCCACTGATTTAAAAAAAAAAAAAAACTATCCAGGAAGTGGGCAAAGGGGGAAGCTACATCAACATAATAAAGACCATACATGACAAGCCTATAGCAAACATCATTCTCAACAGTGAAATATTGAAAGCATTACCTCTAAGATCAGGAACAATGCAAGGATATCCAATCTTACCACTTTTACTCAATATAGTTATGGAATCATAGCCATGACAATAAATGAAGTAAAAAAAGAAAGAAGAAAATGAATCCAAATTGGAAAAAAAAAAGAAGTAAGAATGTCATTGTCTGCAGATGATATGATATTATACATAAAAAATCCTAAAGATGCTACCAGAACACCGCTTGTTATTGTTGAGTTAAGTCATGTCTGACTATTTGTGACCCCATAGATTATAGCACACCAGGCTCATCTGTCCTTCACTGTCTTTCAGAATTAGCTCAAACTCATGTCCATGGAGTTGTTGAGGATATCTAACCATCTCCTCCTCTGGCACTCCCTTCTCCTTTTGCCTTCCAGATTTCCCAGCATCAAGCTCTTTTCCACTGAGTCAGCTCTTTACATCAAGTGATCAAAGTTTTGGAAAACTACTAGAGTTCATCAATGTATTTGGTAAAGTTGTGGGATACAAAATAAATACATAGAAATCCCTTGTATTCTTATATACTAACAATGAAATCAGAAAGAGAAATTAGGGAAATTATTACATTTACCATCACATCAAAAATTATAATACCTAGGAAGAAACCTACTTAAGGAAGTAAAAGATGTATACTCAGAAAACTGTAAGACAGTGATGAATGTAATCAAAATGACACAAACAAATGAAGACATATATTATGTTCTTCGATTAGAAGAATCAGCATTTTTGAAATGAATATACTACTCAAAGCAATCTGCAGATTCAGTGCAATTCCTATCAAATTACTGAGGCATTTTTTTACAGAATTAGAACAAAAATTTTTACAATTAGTATGGGAATATAAAAGACCTTGAATAGCCAAAGTAATCTTGAGAAAGGAAAACAGCTGGAGGAATCAGGCTCCCTGACCTTAGACTATACTACAAAGCTAGAGTAATTGAAACAGAGTGGTATTGGAACAAATACAGAAATATATTGATAGATCAATGGAACAAGAGAGAAAGTCCAGAGATAAACTCAAATATCTATAGCCACCTAATCTAAAAGAAAGGTGGCAAGAATATGCAATGGAGAAAGGATATGCTTTTTAATAAGAGGTGCTGGAAAAATTGTACAGCTACATGTAAAATAATCAAATTAGAACATTCTCTAACACCATACACAAAAATAAAGCAAAAATGGATGAAGATCTAAATCTTAAATGTAAGACCAGAGACTGTAAAACTCTTAGAAAAAAAACATAGTCAGAACACTCTCTGACAAAAATTGCAGCAAGCTCCTTTTTGATCCACCTCCTAGAGTGATGAAAATTTAAAAAATTAAAAAACAAAAAACAAATGAGACTTAGCTAAACTTAAAAGTTAATTTTGAAGCACAGCAAATGAAACCATAACTAAAACAAAAAGACAATCCACAGAATGGGAGACTGTTTGCAAAGGAAGCAACCAAGAAAGGATTAATCTCCAAAATATAAAAGTGCTCATATTGGTAAATATTAAACATACAAACATCCCAATTAAAAAACAAATGAATAGAAGATCGGATTAGACATTTCTCAAAAAAAGACATACAGATGGCCAGGAGGTGCATAAAAAGATGCTCAGCATCACTAAGGATTAGAGAAATGCAAACCAAAATGAAGTATCACCTCACACTGGTCAGAATGGCCATCATCAAAAAAATCTACAACCAAGAAATGCTAGAGATGGTGTGAAAAAAGGGAACACTCATACTCTGCTGATAGGAATGTAACTTGGAATAGACACTATGGAGAACAGTATGGAGACTCTTTAAAAAACTAAAATTAGATCTACTACCTGATCCAGCAGTCTCACTTCTGGGGCATATAGCTGGATAAAACTAAAATTCAAAAAGATACATGCACCTCAGTGTTCATTGCAGCACTATTTATGATAGCCAGGACATGGAAGCTACCTAAATGACCATCAAAGAAGGAATGAATAAAGAAGGTGTAGTACATATATACAATTGAGTACTACTCAGTCATTAAAAAGGAATGAAATAATGTCATTTTCAGGAATATGAGTAGACCTGTATGGATCACAATAAACTTTGGAAAATTCTTAAAGAGATGGGAATACCAGACCATCTGACCTGTATCTTGAGAAACCTCTATTCTGGTCAGAAAGCAACAGTTAGAACTGGACATGGAACAACAGACTGGTTCCAAATGGGAAAAGGAGTACATCAAGGCTGTATATTGTAACTCTGCTTATTTAACTTACATACAGAGTACATCATGAGAAACACTGGACTAGATGAAGTGCAAGCTAGAATCAAGATTTCCAGGAGAAATATCAATAACCTCAGAAATGCAGACAGCACCACCTTTGTGGAAGAAAGTCAAGAGGAACTAAAAAGCCTCTTGATGAAAGTGAAAGAGGAGAGTGAAAAAGTTGGCTTAAAGCTCAACATTCAGAAAACTAAGATCATGGCATCTAGTCTCACTAGTTCATGGCAAATAGATGGGGAAACAGTGGAAACAGTAGCTGACTTTATTTTTCTGGGCTCCAAAATCATTGCAGATGGTGATTGCAGCCATGAAATTAAAAGACACTTACTCCTTGTAAGGAAAGTTATGACAACCTAGATAGCAAATTTAAAAGCAGAGACATTATCAACAAAGGTCTGTCTAGTCAAGGCTATGGTTTTTCCAGTAGTCATGTATGGATATGAGAGTTGGGCTATAAAGAAAGCTGAGTGCTGAAGAATTGATGCTTTGGAACTGTGGTGTTGGACTCTTGAGAGTCCCTTGGACTGCAAGGAGATCCATTCAGTCCATCCTAAAGGAGATCAGTCCTGGGTTTTCATTGGAAGGACTGATGTTGAAGCTGAAACTCCAATACTTTGGCCACCTCATGTGAAGAGATGACTCACTAGAAAAGACCCTAATGCAGGGAAGGATTGGGGGCAGGAGGAGAAGGGGAAGACAGAGGATGAGATGGCTGGATGGTATCACCGACTTGATGGACATGGGTTTGGATAGACTCCAGGAGTTGGTGATGGACAGGGAGGCCTGGTGTGCTGCGATTCATGGGGTCGCAAAGAGTCAGACACAACTGAGCAACTGAACTGAACTGAAAGATTGTCATATTAAATTATGTAAGTCTGAAATAGAAAGACAAAAATTGTGATGCCTCTTATATGTAGAATTTATAGAAAGTGATACAAATGTAGTTATTTACAAAGCAGAAACAGATTTAGAAAATAAACATGTTTACCAAGGGGAAAAAGTTGGAGAGGGATAAGAGAAACTGGGATTGACATATACACACTATTATATTTAAAATAGGTAACTGTTGCTGCTGCTGCTGCTAAGTTGCTTTAGTTGTGTCTGACTCTGTGCAGCCCCATAGATGGCAGCCCATCAGGCTCCCCGTCCATGGGATTTTCCAGGCAAGAGTACTGGAGTGGGTTGCCATTGCCTTCTCCAAAATAGGTAACTAAGGACCTATTATGTAGCACAGAGAATTCTACTCAATACTCTCTAATGACCTACAGTGGGAAAAGAATAAAAAAGACTGGATAAATGTAGTTGAATAACTGGTTCATTCTGCTGTAGTTGTGAAGCTAACACAATGTTGTAAATCAACTACACACCAATTAAAATGAAAAATATATAGAATACTACATTACATTTAGAGACCATGTTTTCTTAGTCCCCATTTGATTGTAACACTTTTGTACCTTTCCTTGTTTTTCATGGCTTTGACATTTGGGGAAAGTCTTATTCAGGTATTTCATAGAATGCCCCTTCATTGGAATTTGTTGAGTTTATTTCTTTTTTTTTTTTCATGATAAAACTATCAGTTGTATCATTGTTTTTTGGCTTTCAGTTTCATTGGTAAATGGAGAAAATGAGTCAGAAATCAGAGGGGGATGAGGTTATGTTTTATATTTCCATGGTTCTAGCCAGGTGAGGAACTTGAGCTGACTGCATTCCTCAAATACAGTGCACAACTCTACTCCTCAAATACAGAGGATGATCCTATCCATGGTGTCCCTTCCTATGGTTTTCAGGGTCGTGTACCCACTCCCTCTCCTTGTCATTTCAGGGATTTAAATAACTGTATCTTCATTCTTACTATTCCTAAATTATTTCATTATCCCTCATAATTTCCCAATCCCTCGCAGGCATCTTTGAAAACAGTCCCTTTATTAAAAATTTCTTGGATCATCCTAATGAAAGTGTGCCCTTTATTCCACTGGAATCCTGTCTAGTATATTATGAATCAAATTTAACTTCTCCTGACATTGAAGCAGAACTAACTTTTAAAAAAAATATATTGTTATGTAGTACCTCTATGAGAAATTATTTGTTAATAATTGTTACTATTCTTGGTTTAGCACTATCATTTCTTTGAAATCCTCCCAAATATGACAGATATTTATTCAATTTTCTATTTCATTCCCTAAAATACTGACAACAGTTTCAAATAAGTCCATTTCATTGCGTCTCTCTTCCAAATCCATTTCGATTTGTTAAATATCTCCGTGGGAAGAGCCACAGGCTGTTAGTTTATGAGCTGTCATGTAAGAAACCAACTACCTTGCATCCACCAAAATCATATACGTGCCTGTCAATCCCAGATGAGTCAAGCCTTCAGCCATCCTTTCCAAGCTACAGAACATGTGTGAAGACACTGTGTACCTTCCAGTTGGGCCTATCTGCCAAGATAAGACCACAAAGTTTTCCTATGTGATATCACATGAGAACTAACTAGCAAAGATTTACTCAAATGCCTGGTCTAGAAAAACATGAAATGTAATTTTTAAAGTTTCTATTTTAAGCGCTTAGGTTAGTTAGTTTGCTACGAAGAAACACAAAGCCAAAGCAGACTCTAGTACCTGAAAGAAGTGTTCTTGCCTAACACTGTCAGCATAGGGCACTGCTTTTGACTTGGAACAGATGGCAGAAACTTCAATGGCCTCAATGGGACCAACTATGAAAGCTGGAAATGGAACTAGGTAAAGGCATTAAAGACAACAAGAAGAATGTTACTGGAGCCTAGAGAAAAGAGAATGATGATACGTTGTTATCAGCTCTTTGGCAACACTGTCAAGTATAATAAACTAGAACAGTGGGTATATGTTTACTATACATGTATTCAGGTTTTGTTTAGAAGGCTATGAATAGGGTAGCTTTTCACACCTTATGAGGCACACTAACATAAGAGCATTATTTAATTTGTATGGTTTTGTTATAAAAATATCCACATATGTTAATTACTTTAAAAAACTGGTAGTGTGTATCATGGTGGTACTTTATTAGTCTAACAAGAAAGTTTCATGGCTTATATTTGATTGAGGAAGTACTAAAATCCCATGACTTGAAATATTTCCTTTCCTCCATGTTAATCTTCAACTTCTTTTAAATCATTTTGTTATGTAAGCACTTCATTATGTCACTTAGATATACAAATCAGTAACCATCATTATCAAAGCTCTTAATTATGCATTAAATCTAAGCAATACTTTCCTCAATAGCTTGTACCCAATTCTAGAGTTAGTCATCATGGATGTTAATTATAATTTTAGATTTGGGATTCTAAGAATCATTGAAGACTTTCATTCTCTAGTTTTAAAGTGCATTTGTAGGCTAGTATACTTGATGTGAGCAAAATAAATGTGCTTAAAATTATATTAGCTCTTCTAATAGTGAGACAGTGTTGAAATTGATCTCAAAAATGTTCAATTTAGCTGAAATCTTCTTTGTCAAGTAATCAATGTGTTTACTGAATGATAAAAATGGTGTCAAGAAGCCAGCAAGATTTAAAGTTATTTGAAAGACAGAAAGCAGGCCAAGGAAAATTCACCAACTTGAACTTTACCATCATTAATCAGAACTGATGATATCAAGAGAAAAACAGAACATCTGTTTGCATTTTTCCAAACTATAAGAGTGAGGTAAGTAGTTGACCCCATGAATAAACACTGAAAAAACAACTGGTAAAATGGGTATGTACAAGAGATGATGTTTCCCAGCATTTATGGTTTTGATTTTGATTTGAGAGAATTCATTCATATTGTAGGAGCTGAATTAAAATACATAAATCACTAAAAAATAATTGATAAGTGATATTTAATTAGATGTAGTTTGTTCTATGCCTTTCATCTACAACCTTACACATACGGGAAAACACATAAAGCATGTATTACTATGGCTTGACTATCAGCTATTGAGCAGAAGTAGACAACTTATCCTTCCCCCACCCTGTTTTGTTATAGTGATCACATTAATCGTTATTTAAAATGTGAAAAATAGAAATCACGTCATGAAAAGAAGGAAGCTTTGAAGAAATGTCCTTGATGCTGAACAAGGCTTATACAAATGGCAAACTATTGAGCACAGAATAAATGAGGTAATAAATTACCATTCAGTTTTACAGATGGAAAAGCTGAGTCACCAGGAGGTCAAGTGGCTTGCCCAAGGTCACAGAAGAAGCTATTAACATTATTATGCAGTTCTCCTGATTCTTTTTTTATTTCTTCTCATATTTTATCGAGTATGCAAGAAGCACCAAAAAGAAATATTTTCCACATTTACAGCAAGTTCATTCCTTTAATTCGGGATTGACACAACAATGAAAGCAATTTTAGGGGTTTGTTTTGTTTTGCTTCGCTTTTTTTCCACACAAATATACGTTAGTCTTTATTTATCTTTTCACTATCATTGCAGAAATTGATTTGTTCCTTTAAAGTCTCTAAGACAGCAGAAATCAACTAGAATATAGGAGTCATTACTACATTAGTGTATATAGGAAAGTGAACAAATGTCAGTGTAAAGCCCTCTGTAAAATAACCCCTGTTTTCTTCTGATAACTGATCTAATAGAAATCACTTTGTACTATATGAATGATGGAAAATTCAGTAAACTAAAACAATTTTGATATCATATTGCATAAGTCTACTACAACATTTATGTTTCTAAGTGGTTAGCACTCTGATTCACATATTACATGACATTTAATGGAAATGTTAATTTAGTGTGGCATATGTGGGCCAAAAAATACTTGGATGCCACTTAATGTCTTATGGAATCAAAAATTAAATGTATGCTTAACTTGATATAAAACCTAGTTTTATATAATGCCATATTTATGGGTGCCTTGGGAACAATCTTCTGTGTCATACTTGAATTCACTTCATGGTTGGGCATGAAAATATAGTTTTTAAATAGAAGCTGATTTCATATTTTTATATCCAGATACCTCTGTATATAATAAATACTGTCTTCACTTTCACATGGTTGCTTAGCCTAGAATATGTTCAAACTTACCTTCTTGCTATATTCACCAAACTAGATATATAACTATGGAAAACACAGAGTTGGACACGACTGAAGCGCCTTAGCAGCAGCAGCAGCAATCCCAAGTATATGCCCCAAACACTAATGACAATGCAGCTGAAGTTGAAAGTTTCTATTAAGACCTACGAGACCTTCTAGAAATAACATACAAAAAAAGAGGTCCTTTTCATCATAGGGGACTGGTATGAAAAAGTAGAATGTCAAGAGATAGCTGGAATAACAGTCAAGCTTGGCCTTGGAGTACAAAATGAAGTCGGGCAAAGGCTAACACATTTGCCAAGAGAAGGAACTGATCATAGCAAACACCCACTTCTAACAACATAAGAAACGACTCTACACATGGACATCACCAGATGATCAATGCCAAAATCAGATAGATTATATTCTTTACAGGTGAAAATGGAGAAGCTCTATACAGTCAGCAAAAAACAAGACTGAGACATGACTGTGACTCAGATCATGAACTCTTTATGGAAAAATTCAGACTTAAATTGAAGAAAGCAGGAAAACCACTAGACCATTGAGGTATGATGTAAATCATATCCCTTACAATTATATAGTGGAAGGGACAAACTATTCAAGGGATTAGATCCGATAGACAGAGTATCTGAAGAACTATGGATGGAGGTTTGTGACATTGTACAGGAGGTGGTGATCAAAACCCTCACCAACAAAAAGAAATGCAAAAAAGGAAAAATGGTTGCCCAAGGAGACCTTACAAATAACTGAGAAAAGAACAGAAGCGAAAGGCAAAGGAGAAAAGGAAATAAACACTCATTTGAAGGCAGAGTTCCAAAGAATAGCAAGGAGAGATAAGAAAGTCTTCTTGTGAACAATGCAAAGAAATAAAGGAAAATAATAGAATAGGAAAGACTAGAGTTCTCTTCAAGAAAATTAGAGATACCAAGGGAAGATTTCATGCAATTATGAGCACAATAAAAGACAGAAATATTAAGGACCTAAAGGAAGCAGAAGATATTAAGATGAAATGGCAAGAATACATACAAGAACTATACAAAAAAGGTCTTAATGATCCAGATATTCATGATGGTGTAATCACACACCTAGAGCCAGATATTCCGGAGTGCAAAGTCAAGTGAGCCTTAGGAAGCATCACTATGAACAAAGCTAGTGGAGGTAATGGAATTTTAGGTGAGCTATTTCAAATCATAAAAGATAATGATGTGAAAGTGCTGCACTCAATATGCCAGTAAATTTGGAAAATTCAGCAGTGGTCACAGTACTGGAAAGGTCAGTTTTCATTCCAATCCCAAAGAAAGGCAATGCCAAAGAGTATTCAAACTACTGCACAATTGCACTCATCTCACATCCCAGCAAAGTAATGTTCAAAATTCTCCAAGCAAAGCTTCAATAGTACATCAACCAAGAACTTCCAGATGTTCAGGCTTGATTTAGGAAAGGCAGAGAAACCAGAGATCAAATTGCCAATATCTGTTGGATCACACAAAAAGCAAGAGAATTCCATAAAAAAAAATCTACTTCTGCTTTATTGACTATGCAAAAGCCTTTGACTGTGTGGATCCCAGAAAACTGTGAAAAATTCTAAAGAGATGAGAATATGAGACCACCTTATCTTCCTCCTGAGAAAACTTTATGCAGGTCAAGAAGCAACAGTTAAAACCAGAAATGGAACAATGGACTGGTTCCAAATAGGAAAAGGAGTATGTAAAGACTGTATATTGTCTGCCTGCTTATTTAACTTATATGCAGAGCACATCATGCAATATACTCAGCTGGATGAAGAACAAGCTGGCATCAAGATTTCTGGGACAAATATCAGTAACCTCAGACATGATGACACCACTCTAATGACAGAACGTAAAGAAGAACTAAAGAGCCTCTTGATGAGGATGAAAAAGAAGAGAGTGAAAAAACTGGCTTATAACTCAACATTCAAAAAACTAAGATCATGGCATCTGGTCAAATCAGTTCAGTTCAGACACTCAGTTATGTTCAACTCTTTGCGATCCTATGGACCACAGCACACCAGGTCTCCCTGTCCATCACCAACCCCTGGAGTTTATCCAAACTCATGTCCACTGAGTCGGTGATGCCATCCAACCATCTCATCCTCTATCATCCCCTTCTTCTCCTGCTTTCAATCTTTCCCAACATTAGGGTCTTTTCAAATGAGTCAGTTCTTCACTTCTGCTGTCCAAAGTACTGGAGTTTCAGCTTCAACATCAGTCCTTCCAATGAACACTCAGGACTGGTCTCCTTTAGGATAGACTGGTTGGATCTCCTTGCAGTCCAAGCGACTCTCAAGAGTCTTCTCCAACACCACAGTTCAAAATCATCAGTTCTTCGGTGCTCAGCTTTCTTTATAGTTCAACTTTCACATCCATACATGACTACCAGAAAAACCATTGCCTTGGCTAGACAGATCTTTGTTGGCAAAGCAATGCCTCTGCTTTTTAATATACTATCTAGGTTGGTCATAACTTTCCTTCAAGGAGTGTCTTTTAATTTCACTGCTGCAGTTACCATCTACAGTGATTTTGGAGCCCCGTCAAGATAAAGTCATCCATTGTTTCCCCATCTATTTGCCATGAAATGATTTGACCAGATGCCATGATCTTTGTTTTCTGAATGTTGAGCTTTAAGCCAACTTTTTCACTCTCTTCTTTCACTCTCATCAAGAGTTTCTTTAGTTCTTCACTTTCTGCCATTTGGGTGGTGTCATCTGCCTATCTGTTACTGGTATTTCTCCCGGCCATCTTGATTCCAGCTCGTGCTTCATCCAACCTATCACTTCATGGCAAATAGATGGGGAAACAAGGGAAAGAGTGACAGGCTTTATTTTCTAGGGCCCCGAAATCACTGCACATGGTGATTGAAGCCATGAAATTAAAACATACTTGCTCCTTGGAAGAAAAGATTGAAGGCAGGAGAAGGGGATGACAGAGGATGAGATGGTTGGATGTCATCACTAACTTGATGGACATGAGTCTGAACAAGCTCTGGGAGTCAGTGATGGACAGGGAACCCTGGTGTGCTGCAGTCCATGGGTTCACAAAGCACTGGACATGACTGAGTGACTGAACTGAACTGAACAGACCTACCTCCATCAATTTTTCACTCTTTTCTTTCTCAAGGGCTAATATTTTTTTTTCTCTGTGGCATTTCAACACATACCCAAAGGGTTTAGTCATGTACATCAAAGGCACACACTATTTTTATAATAATATTTAAGTTTAAGAATCAGATTTGTGGCCAGTCAGGATGATTCCACTAACAACATTCTGGCCTAATGTGAAACCCTAGTCAACAGTCAGGACCATAGTATAGGTATATTTTAAGAATTGCCCTAAGACGGTAATTAAGTAATCTTTTTCAGCTTTTTCATCTTACTAAGAAAAAATTTTTCTCCCTCACTTTTTGAAATATGTTCTCTCTTTCCTTGGCTTAATGCTGACTCCATTTCATTCTGGTTTGCTTTCTATATCTATAAATTTCAATTTGGTTATTGTTTTATTTTTTCTTGCAAGTGTTTTACTTTACATCTGCTTCTCTTCTGATTTGGGACCCTTAAATATCAATTTCTGTCTTTTGCCTTCTTCTCTTTTTAATCATACAATTTCCATGAATAACCATCAAATGTTTTCTGATATTTTTAAACCTACAGCTCCAGACAGAATTGGCTGCATAAAACTTCTTGGACATTTTATAGGTGCCTCGTATTCAAAATGTAACTCTATACCTGCCAAACAAAATATTTTGCTTTACTTATGCCATTTGTCTGAGACAATGGGGCTACTTATATTAATCAGCTTCCACTAGATAATGCTATATTTAAAAAAAAGCAACCTCAAATTCATTTAATTACTCAAACCTCTGACTGTCATCACTGACCACTTCTTCACATATATAATCCACAAGCAATTAGTTAGAAAGCCTTGTTTATTCTCATCCTCTAATGACTTCATTTTTCCCCTATTTTTTACAACCTCTATTACATTAAGTATCATTAGCCAGGTCTTATTTGTATTATTGCAATAGCCTTCTAAACTGAATGCACTCTCACAAACTCTAAATGTGTACAATTCTATTTCCCCAAATATCATAGTGATATTTCTGAAAATTATTATATTAAAAACATGGACATTTGGGTCAGATTGAAATACTGTCTTCTCATATTTCCTCTCACTGAAGAAGGATAAGAGAGTTCTGGCTCTGTGAGTTCAGATTTGATTGTATGACTTACTCTGGTCAACAAAGGTATAGGGAAAATATTTGGTTGGACAATGATTTAAGAAGCTACGTGTTTGGGAGGGAACTAAGATGGTGGAGGAATAGGACGCGGAGAACACTCTCTCCCCAATAAATATACCAAAAGAACATTTAAAGGCCGAGCAAACTCCAAAAAACAGGAACTGAATGCTGGCAGAGGACAACGGGCATCTGGAGGGGCGACCCATTGCCGACGTGAGGAGTAACAGTGAGGAGACCTAGACCCACCCACCAGAAAACCACACAAGCCTTCCCATCCAGGAAACTTCGACAAACCACACATCCAACCCATCCCACAGAGAGGAATCCCCACAATAAAGGGACAAAACAGCAAGATAAACAAGATGAAAAGGCAGAGAAATACCCAGCAAGTAAAGGAACAGGATAAATACCCCCTAGACCAAACAAAGGACAAAGAGATAGGAAGTCTACCTGACAAAGAATTCTGAATAATGATAGTGAAAATGATCCAAAACCTGGAAAATAAGTTGGAGTCGCAGCTCAATATCTGCAGGCAAGGATTGAGAAGATGCAGGTAAGCTTTAACAAGGACTTAGAAGAAATGAAAAAGAGTCAAAATACAATAAATAATGCAATAAATGAGATCAAAAACACCCTGGACGGAACCAACAGTAGAATAACAGAGATAGAAGACAGAATAAGTGAGGTAGAAGACAGAATGGCAGAAATAAATGAAACAGAAAGGAAAAATGCAAAAAGAATTAAAAGAAGTGAGGACAATCTTAGAGACCTCTGGGACAATATTAAACGCACCAATATTCGAATCATAGGAGTCCCAGAAGAAGAAGACAAAAAGAAAGACCATCAGAAAATTCTTGAAGAGATAATTGTAGAAAACTTCCCTAAACTGGGGAAGCAAATAGCCACTCAGGTCCAAGAAACACAGAGAATCCCAAATAGAATGAACCCCAAGAGGGACACCCCAAGACACATATTAATCAAATTAGCAAATATCAAATACAAAGACCAAATATTAAAAGCAGCAAGGGAGAAGCAAAAGATAACTCACAAGGGGAATCCCATAAGGATAACAGCTGATCTCTCATCAGAAACGCTTCAGGCCAGAAGGGAATGGCAAAACATACTTAAAGTCATGGAAGAAAACAATCTACAACCCCGACTACTGTACCCAGCAAGGATCTCATTCAAATTTGAAGGAGAATTCAAAATTTTCTCAGACAAGCAGAAACTGAGAGAATTCAGCAACACCAAACCAGCCCTCCAACGAATGCTAAAGGAAATTGCCTAGATAGGAAACACGGATGGGATAGATAATCTGGAACCCAAAACAATAAAATAAATGGCAGCGGGATCATACTTATCAATAATTACCTTAAATGTAAACGGGCTGAATGCCCCAACCAAAAGGCAAAGATTGGCCGATTGGATACAGAAACAAGACCCCTATATATGTTGTCTACAAGAGACCCACCTCAAACCTAGGGACACATATAGACTGAAAGTTAAAGGCTGGAAAAAGATATTCCATGCAAATAAAGACCAAAAGAAAGCAGGAGTGGCAATACTCATATCAGATAAAGTAGACTTTAAAATAAAGGCAGTAAGAAGAGATAAAGATTGACATTACATAATGATCAAAGGATCAATCGAGGAAGAAGAAATAAAAATTATAAATATTTATGCACCTAACATAGGAGCTCCACAATATGTAAGGCAAATGCTAACTAGTATGAAAGGGGAAATCAACAACAACACAATAATAGTGGGAGACTTTAATACACCACTCACACCAATGGACAGATCAACTAGACAGAAAAGTAACAAGGAAATTCAAACTTTAAATGATACAATAGACCAACTAGACCTAATTGATATCTATAGGTCATTCCACCCCAAAACAAGGAATTTCACCTTTTTCTCAAGTGCACACGGGACCTTCTCCAGGATAGATCACATCCTGGGCCATAAATCTAGCCTTGATAAATTCAAAAATATTGAAATCATCCCAAGCATCTTTTCTGACCACAATGCAGTGAGATTAGATATCAACTACAGGAGAAAACCTTTCAAAACTTCCAACATATGGAGGCTCAACAACACAATGCTGAATAACCAACAAATGACAGAAGAAATCAAAAATGAAATTCAGTTATGCATGGAAACGAATGAAAATGAAAACACAACAGCCCAAAACCTATGGGACACTGTGAAAGCAATGCTAAGGGGAAAGTTCATAGCAATACAAGCTCACCTCAGGAAACAAGAAAAAAATCAAATAAATGACCTTACTTTACACCTAAAGCAACTAGAAAGGGAAGAGATGCAGAAGCCCAGGTCTAGTAGAAGGAAAGAAATCTTAAAGATCAGGGCAGAAATAAATGCAAAGGAAACAAAAGTGACCATAGCAAAAATCAACCAAGCCAAAAGCTGGTTCTTTGAGAAGATAAATAAAATTGACAAACCATTAGCCAGTCTCATCAAGAAACAAAGGGAGAAGAACCAAATCAACAGAATTAGAAATGAAAACGGAGAGATCACAACAGAAAACACAGAAATACAAAGGATCATAAGAGACTATTATCAGCAACTATATGCAAATAAACTGGACAACCTGGATGAAATGGACAAATTCCTAGAAAAGTACAACTTTCCAAGACTAAACCAGGAAGAGATAGATAATATTAATAGACCCATCACAAGCATGGAAACTGAAACCGTAATCAGAAATCTTCCAAAAAACAAAAGCCCAGGACCAGATGGCTTCACAGCTGAATCCTACCAAAAATTTAGAGAAGAGCTAACACCTATTCTACTCAAACTCTTCCAGAAAATTGCAGACGAAGGTAAACTTCCAAACTCATTCTATGAGGCTACCATCACCCTAATTCCAAAACCTGGCAAAGATGCCACAAAAAAAGAAAACTACAGGCCAATATCACTGATGAACTTAGATGCAAAAATCCTCAACAAAATTCTAGCAAATAGAATCCAACAACACATCAAAAAGATCATACATCATGATCAAGTAGGCTTTATCCCAGGGATGCAAGGATTCTTCAATATTCGTAAATCGATCAATGTAATACACCACATTAACAAATTAAAAAATAAAAATCACATGATTATCTCAATAGATGCAGAGAAAGCCTTTGACAAAATTCAACATCCATTTATGATAAAAACCCTCCAAAAAGTAGGAATAGAAGGAACATACCTCAACATAATAAAAGCTATATATGACAAACCCACAGCAAACATTATCCTCAATGGTGAAAAGCTGGAAGCATTCCCCCTGAAATCAGGAACAAGACAAGGGTGCCCACTCTCACCACTACTATTCAACATAGTTTTGGAAGTCTTGGCCACAGCAATCAGAGCAGATAAAGAAATCAAAGGAATCCAGATTGGAAAAGAAGAAGTAAAACTCTCTCTGTTTGCAGATGACATGATCCTCTATATTGAAAACCCTAAAACTCTACGAGAAAATTACTAGAGCTAATCAGTGAATATAGCAAAGTTTCAGGATATAAAATCAACACACAGAAATCCCTGGCATTCCTATACACTAACAGTGAGAAATCAGAAAGAGAAATTAAGGAAACAATTCCATTCACCATCGAAACAAAAAGAATAAAATACTTAGGAGTATTTCTACCTAAAGAATCAAAAGACTTGTATATAGAAAACTATAGAACACTGATGAAAGAAATCAAGGAGGACACAAACAGATGGAGAAATGTACCGTGCTCATGGATTGGAAGAATCAATATAGTGAAAATGAGTATACTACCTAAAGCAATCTATAGATTCAATGCAATTCCTATCAAGCTACCAGAGGTCTTCTTCAAAGAATTAGAACAAATAATTTCTCAATTTGTATGGAAATACAAAAACCTCGTATAGCCAAAGCAATCTTGAGAAAGAAGAATGGAACTGGCGGAATCAACCTACCTGACTTTAGGCTATACTACAAATCCACAGTCATTAAGACAGTATGGTACTGGCACAAAGACAGAAACATAGATCAATGGAACAGAATAGAAAGCCCAGAGATAAATCCACGCATCTATGGACACCTTATCTTTGACAAAGGAGGCAAGAATATACAATGGAGAAAAGACAACCTCTTTAACAAGTGGTGCTGGGAAAACTGGACAGCCACTTGTAAAAGAATGAAACTAGATCACTTTCTAACACCATACACAAAGATAAACTCAAAATGGATCAAAGATCTAAGCATAAGACCAGAAACTATAAAACTCCTAGAGGATAACATAGGCAAAACACTCTCTGCTATAATCCAAAGCGGGATACTCCATGACCCACCTCCCAGAATATTGGAAATAAAAACACGAATAAACAAATGGTACCTAATTAAAATTAAAATCTTTTGCATAACAAAGGAAACTATAAGCAAGGTGAAAAGACAGCCTTCAGAATGGGAGAAAATAATAGCCAATGAAGCAACAGACAAACAATTAATCTCAAAAATATACAAACAACTCCTGCAGCTCCATTCTAGAAAAATAAACAACCCAATTAAAAAGTGGGCCAAAGAACTTAACAGACATTTCTCCAAAGAAGATATAAAAATGGCTAACAAACACATGAAAAGATGCTCAACATCACTCATTATCAGAGAAATGCAAATCAAAACCACAATGAGGTACCACTTTACACCAGTCAGAATAGCTGCCATCCAAAAGTCTACAAGCAATAAATGCTGGAGAGGATGTGGAGAAAAGGGAACCCTCCTACACTGTTGGTGGGAATGCAAACTAGTACAGCCACTATGGAAAACAGTGTGGAGGTTCCTTAAAAAGCTGCAAACAGACCTGCCATATGACCCGGCAATCCCACTGCTGGGCATATACACCAAGGAAACCAGAATTGAAAGAGCCACGTGTACCCCAATGTTCATCGCCGCATTGTTTACAATAGCCAGGACATGGAAGCAACCTAGATGCCCATCAACTGACGAATGGATAAGAAAGCTGTGGTACATATACACAATGGAATATTACTCAGCATTAAAAAAAAATTCATTTGAAGCAACTCTACTCAGATGGACGAAACTGGAGCCCATTATCCAGAGCGAAGTAAGCCAGAAGCAAAAACAACAATACAGTACATTAACGCATATATATGGAATTTAGAAAGACGGTAACGAGAACTCAACATGCGAGACAGCAAAAGGAACGCAGATGTATATAATAGACTCTTGGACTTTGTGGATGAGGGTAAGGGTGGGATTATATGGGAGAAGAGCATTGAAACATGTTAATTGTCATGTGTCTAATCAATCGCCAGCCCAGGATTGATGCTCGGGGCTGGTACAGCGAGATTTCCCGGGGAGGGGGGGAGGAAGGAGGGAGGGGGGTTCCGGTGGCGAAGCATATGTAAACCCATGGTGATATCATGACAATGTATGGCAAAAACAATAAAAAAAAAAATGTAATATGAAAAAAAAAAAAAAGAAGCTACGTGTTTTTACAACGTTCTCTCTGCCCTTTGCCACAGTGATTGGCAATGTCCAGAAAATGGTTGCATTGATGTTCTGTTAACCTGGTTCTTGGAGTAAAGTAGACAGTGGCAGAGCCTAGTTATACCCCCAGCCACCTGTCAAGTACCCTTCACAAGAGCAAGAAGTGTCCCTATGCTTTTAAAAACATTCAGATATTAGGAATTTTTTTTTAACCACAACATAACCACTTCTACGCCAACCAGAGCAACTTTTGGCCACTGAACGTTTGAAACACTTACTATGTTTATGGGATTCCCTTCCTTATAAGTCTTGGTGAGTCAAAGCCTATAGTACACTGTGTTAGTCAGGATTCACCAGAAAAGCAGACCAACAGGATGTAAATAGACAGACAGAAAGAAAAGAAAGTGAAGTGGCTCAGTTGTGTCTGACTCTTTGTGACCCCATGGACTATAGCCTGCCATGCTCCTCTGCCCATGGGATTTTCCAGGCCAGAATACTGGCATGGGTTGCCATTTCCTTCTCCAGGGGATCTTCCCAACCCAGGGATTGAACCTGTGTCTCCTGCACTGCAGGCAGACTCTTTATCCTCTGAGTCACCAAACAGAGAGAAAGATAGATAATAATTAGATAGTTTTGTAACTATATGTGTATGTAGATAGATATAAATGGATATCTATCTATCTGCTGTCATCTAGCTCTCTACCTAAGAAGAGGGAGAGATCGATATGGTTGAACAGATTGACATGCACAACTGTGTAGGTTGGCTAATCCCAAATATGTGTAGCAGGCTGACAGGCTGGTGACTTTGGGAGGAATTTTAATTCAAGTCTAAAGGCTGTCTCTGGGGAGACCTTCTTCTTCTTGAGGTAAGGTCAGTTTTTGTTTTTGTTTTCTATGAAGGTCTTAAACTGATTAGATGTGGCCAACCCAATTATGAAATGGTTGCTATATTCCAAGACTATTGATTTAAATGTCAATCTCATCTAAAAAAAATGCTTTCACAGAAAGATCTAGAATCAGTCTGACCAAATATCAGGGTACCATTTCTAACCTAGTTGACACAGAAAATTAACTATCATACTCTCTCTAAGGAAGCTGGAGAAGCTAGATATTTTCTTTCCCATCATCCTCAGCAGCAAGGATATGGCATGGGCTGAAGCATGAGATGTATATAATCTAGACATTGAACTGAAAATCAGTGATACAAATAGCAAAAGTTGTAAGAAACAATCTGTGGTTATGAGGTGCTTTCAGCAAGAACAAACCTCTAGTTTCTTTAGGTTCAGCATCATGGTTCAAGCTGCAGCATTCAAAGCACAAAAGGCAGTAGCACTGATAGGATTTTGTCCTTTCTTCTTCCTTTCAAATTCTGAGATCTGTTCTCTAGATTTCCTGGTGAGTCCAGGAGGACTCACCTGCTTTAATGAACAGGTGAGCTCTTTATACTTTCCTATTTTAATGAACTGAAATTGGCTGCTGTTAGTAAGAACCATGGCTGATTCTTGTAAACATCTTGTAACACAATACTGAAATTCCTGCTACCTAATTTGAACATTTGAGGCTTGTCATGTAGCCTGTACCACTTGTGGTATGTCTCCTTCTTAAATTCTAGGGTTTATCCTTTATGTAAGTATATTTCTTTGTCCTGGACTATCTCTTCTACTATTGACTTAGTGAGTAGCTCAAGAAAGCTTATTCAAAAAGTCTCAAAGTCACTGGCTCTAGAAATCTTGTAGAAATCTAGAAATCTTACTCTACCAATATTTTGGATCATTTAGTTGATATCTCTGCGATACTTATTTTGCAAACTTCTATCAAACTCATAATACCGTATTACATTAATTGTCAAAAACTCATATAACAAAATGATGACATGAGCCATTAAACCACTGTCTTTTCATTTCCAGACCCTTTGTAAAGCCTAATATCTCGTATGTTTAATATTTTTAAAAATAAATTTTTGAATGAATGAAAATATAAACAGAAAAAAAAAGTAGGAAATAAAAAGTTTCAAAGAAAATAAAAAGTTAAAGAGACAAGATGACCAGGATCAGAGAAGTATTATTAGAAAAGCTGGCTTTTTTAAAACACGCACACAAGTGAGTCATAGTTCCCAGGTGGTGCAGTGGAAAAGAATCCACCTGCCAGTGCAGGAGACACAAATGACACGGGTTTGATCCCTTTGTCAGGAAGATCCTCTGAAGTAGGAAACAGCAACTTGCTCCAGTATTCTTGCCTGAAGATTTCCATGGACAGAGGAGCTTGGCGGGCTACAGTACATGGGGCTGCAGAGTTGGAAACAACTGAGTGACTGAACACACATAAACACACATATAAGTGAATTAATTGGGGTGTGAAGAGGTAGGGGGGAAGAGGCTTTTTCATTTTCCTCTAGAAATTTTGGTTGAGCACATGTACAGAATTTATAGAATTACAATATTTTCAAAGTATTAAGTAATATTCTTATGAAGTATAAATTTATTTAACACAAATCACTGATAATAATATATTTAGAAACTTCGATTTGTATTGCGAAACCAAGACTTTATAATTAGCTTCTTCACTAAATCTTTAAGTCATCAGTAAAAGTGACACAGAAAAAGGGAAGGGTGGAATGGAGATAGTAATAGATGAATGTTTAGATAAATATGCTCTGTAAGGTGTACTTGAAATCAATCACTATTAATCTTGTTCCATTAGGTGAGCAATTGCTTAACTAGACTGCTTTTCTGAACTCAACACTTGCTTTAGCCATTTTTTTCTTTGTCTTTATTGATTGCCAATGAGGTTGTCATTTTGAGTAATGCATTTATTTAAGGGCATCAAGCAATGATGATCTTGTTCCTTTGGCTTGTGGGAAAGTGATGCCCCTCTGGATTTCAGGGAGGAGGTATACACAAAGTATACAAAAGGAAAGTGTCTTTAAAAAAAAAACAGACTAGATACAGAAAGCACACAAATAAAGAAGGGGAAATGGAAATAGAAAAAGCATCACATGGAGGATAATATGGAGTTTTGTTTTTCATAAAAGACTTTTGTCTTTTTGGTTTCATAAAGAAGTAAGTTTAAAATGGTCATACTGTTTCCTTACATTCCACCTTATTAGTAAATATATTTGTTTTCAACTAGATCATTTAGAAAGATGGGGTTGCTAAAATGCAAATTATATAACTGGTTCACTCTTGGCCCACTTTCTGGAGGCTTGCTGTCTCCTATTGTTTTCTCCATCACTACTTCAGAGTGACTATGTCACAGTGCATACCTCATTATTACTTGCTTGCATACATTCCTCACTGATGCTCTCCACACCTCCTACCTTAACGAAAGGAAGTTTTCTCAAAATCCTAACTCATCGCATATCTCCATCTTGTTTTCTATGCTCCAGCTTTCAAACATTACCCCTACAGATTCTTCATGCTGACTGCCTCTAAGCAAGGCACACCTGAAGCTTTTCTGTTGTCCACTCTTTCCTATGTCTACTCTTTTCTGTCGTCTACTCTTTCCTGCACCTTTCCAATGCCTCTGCCTGCTTTTGAATCTCTGACAAAATGCAAGAGATGATAGTTGACTCTCTTGTCCTAAAAAGTTCTGAATAAACAGCCTTTGCTTCTCATTTGGTTGCAATTCAATTACTTCCATAAATGTTTCAAGATTTACTTTAAACCTTTTAAAGTAAAGATTCCATGTAACTATTCTCCTGGGTATAAAACAGGGCTCTAAGTTGCATTGGCTGAGAACTACAAAAGGATTAATAGAACATGTAGGTGTGGAGGATGAAGGCTGACTTATGTCCTGAGTCACAGCTTGGATGAAATACCACCAACGTAGTCCCGATTCTTTCAATATCACACTAATGAACTCAGAAGACTGGGCTACATGCACTTTCGTGTACTGTAAGATCTGAAATGCTCATCTCAACAACTAGATTTTGTGTAAGATAAAGAATTCTGCATTATACCTGAGGAGAAGAAGCTGCCTCAGAGACAGGCTGGAGAACAGAAACGAAATATCTTTTCAAAGTCCTACTCCAATTATTGCTAAGGAGTGCTTTCTTGACATCAACTGTGGAGACACACTTATTGTTCTGTTAGTGTTGTGCAGGATAATGATGATACTAATAACTATAATGAGAAATATGTTAGACTGTTTCTCACTACCTTAGAATTTCTATGAGTGAGAGAGATAATTATCACTGTGTCGATTCCACAGTTAATGAAAACTATAAAATGCTTCAGTATAAGGAGAAACAGATCTTTTATGTAAGGATTATGCAAGGATCATATGAAATATTTTATATTCATGTAGAATGTGGCTCAAATGGTAAAGAGTCTGCCTGAAAATTCAGGAGAATGAGGTCTGATCCCTGGATTGGGAAAATCCCCTGGAGGAGTGTGTGGCAACCCACTCCAGTATTCTCACCTGAAGAAATCCGTGGACAGAGGAGCCTGGCAGGCTAGAGTACATTGGGTCAAAAAGAGTTGGACAAGACTGAGAGACTAACACTCTTCTCATTTTTCTATGCAAGAATTATATGAAATATTTTATATTTATGCAGAATACAGCTTCTAAGATAATTCATACGAAATATTTTAGCTGAATAATACCTCTTACCATGATAAGATTTGGAAATTAGCATTTGGGATAATAGTGAAGATACATGGTCTGTGACAATGACATAAATAAGCAGAATCTAGATCCACAAAAAGATCAACATATCACTTGCTGGACATCATACTAATGGAAATAGAAATAAGAAATATGTGTACTTAATTTGATATGTGTAATTCTCTTTTTTTGCAGAAGGTCAGTTCATTAAGGAAGAACATGAAAAATTTTCATTTTGGCAGTAACTGTCTCATCATCTATGATAAATACCCTCCAACCTGCCTC
This sequence comes from Antilocapra americana, assembly GCA_007570785.1. Classification (NCBI taxonomy): domain Eukaryota; kingdom Metazoa; phylum Chordata; class Mammalia; order Artiodactyla; family Antilocapridae; genus Antilocapra; species Antilocapra americana. Next base: position 26,556,455 of record ML661338.1, on the reverse strand, counting down.
CATTTTTCCACTGGAGGTGCTCATTTCCTTAACAACATTTCAATTTCCTTCCACAGTTTCTCAGTTATTCATTATTAAGCTGTCACTCCTATTATTTTGGACTTCATGAAAACTTTAGCCTCAGATTCAATTCAAAACTCTTCTCTCCACCAGCAAAGAGTCTTGCAATGAATGTGGTCATAAGTCGGCTTTTCCGTGACAACTTTTCTCCTTCCCTCCACCATGTGCTTGCTCCTCAGGCAAAGCAGGGAACGGGCACCAGACAGAACCCTTACTCTCACCAAAAGCCTTCACTGGCCCTTTTAATGGGATGTCTCTACTACTCTAGGCCTTTTGTCTATGGAGTGACTGCCCTCTTTGACACTGATGAGGAAGATACACATGAAGGTTGATACCAGCTTCTTGGGGGGCAGTCACAACTCCCTTTTCCACCCTCTTCTCCTGAAAAAGCATCTGGCTGTGTGTGGGAAGAAATGCCAGTCTATTCCATATGCAGTTACTCTTTCTTTACACATGTTACACTCCCTAAGAGCTGATTGATGTGCTTCTCCCAGATATATTTTTTGTTTTGGGGGATTTAAGATTGCATGGATTGTAGGAGTGAAGATATTGGAAGGGTGGCTTTTAGTGAAATGGTGATTATTATCAGAGAAAATTTAGAAATATGGTTGGCCTCAACCAACGAAATCTTTCTGAATTAGAAGGAAGGGGACTTAGACCTTTCAGTCTGAAAACTCTAAGTCTGGTCACAATTCTGGGCATACACAAGTGACTTCCAATGTTAACAACTTCTGATAACTCATACATTTATGAAGTATATGACAAAATACAAAATATATGCTGACAATATTGGACTTGTTCAATTTAATATGTTTGTCTAAACTTTTCTGGAGATTCTAAAGATTTTTGCAACTCTACAAATGCACTTCTCATAATGAGTAAATTTCATCAATGCAAAATATAAAATGAGGTGAGTATACTGAGAACATATACTTTAAATGACTCAACCTAGCTACATTTTCAAAGTTAGTAAAAATGTCAGATATTTAGAATAAAATAATCCCTATCTTACTCATACACACACATACAAACACACACCTACTAATAAAAGTGTGCTAGCAATAAATATCAGCTTGTATTAATTATTAAATGTGTATTCCCTACTGAAACATCATGCTAGGTATATAGGGTCAAAAAAACTAAGATATAAATGGAAAGATAGAATATCATGCTCTTTCTTTGGTTATTATTTTCAAAAATCAAAATTTCATGCTAAAACTTTTAAAAACATAATTTGACATTAAATACTAATTCTTATAGTACATTGAAAAATGTGCATCTTAAAATCAACCACTTAGGTAGGTAGATTAAATTATTCATTTAGGTAGGTATATTAAATTATTCATTTAATTACATTATTCACAGAAAAATTAGGATACTATTCTAATGTGTGCCCTTTTAATTATATTTTTCCAATTCACTAAAAAATGACATGTTAATTTGAATTTATTCACCTATGCAATTGAGAAATGAATCTCAAGTTAGCAGAAATAAACTAATAACAAAATAATTTATCTTTCAGTTTTGTTAATATTGTAGTGTAAACATTTGTTGGAGAATTGAATCACCTTATTAATCAATTAGACTAAACTTACCATCCTGTACTCCTTCCCTCCACCCATATTAAAAACAAAAACAAAAACACAGAAAGCATGGACAAATTAGGATAATTTATAAAATACACTAGGTGAGGAAGTAAGTTTATTCCCTTTAATTTTACTTCCAAGAATGTAAATAAGCATTTATATAAATATTAGATATTCTTCATTTCCAGAGTTTCTAACTTAGAAACATACTGCTAAAACAACATGCAGCATCTTCTCTACGTATATCAATAAATAAAGCTTTCCTCTTTGAATTTACTAATTCAATTATCTAGATGAAGTGATAAAAAGATACTTGCCGTAAACATGCTCTTGGCGAGAATCACAATGGAGAACCAAAAAGCATCCTTTTGTATTTGTTGAGGAGTTAGAGGACGGCATTGCCCATGGAGACTGAGAGACCTGTGCGTAGCATGAGTTCATCTATAAAGGGCATAAACACAAAAGTTGGGATCTAATAGCAGTACATAAAAAAAATATCTTTTTTTGAGAAGTAAGGGTTGAATAAAATGAAAAAAAAAATTTAGTAAGCAATAAAATATTAGAATCCACTTGGACAGAAACTGGGTAAACGGAAATTACTTTTTTTGTTGTTAGAGAGTATGGAATTATCAGGAAAAGAAGGCTTTAAATCTTTGTCAGTAATTGAAAGTGAAGAAAGCAGATAAAATGCCTGATACTAAGAGGTTCTGAGCTTAAATAGTTTGTACTGTGCTTTTATTATCATTAAATATTATCCACTCTATCAGTTAAATAAGGATTTATAAGCTTCAATAAGGATACAGAATGGAATTTTTCCAGTAAATTTATCTTAGCTTTGCTTTTGTGATAAAATATATTTATCTGGACTGGAACAATCATTTACTTTAATTGTTGATGAAAATTCTGTCATGAAAATCTGGCTTCAGAGAGACATTATAAATAAATTGCACATCCCTAATGGTGCCTTAGCTAAGCAATTATTGGGCATTATGGACTATTCATGTCAGACCATCACAAATACTTTTTAGAAACAGATGTACACATTAATCTGGAATAATTTAATCTATTTACACTTAATTTACAATGTGTAGCACACTGATGCAATGGACATGAACTTGGGCAAACTTTGGGAGATGTGAGGGACAGGGAGGCCTGGCGCGCTGCAGTCCATGGAGTCGCAGAGTCAGACGTGACTGGGTGACTGAACAACAACAGCAAATATTTTTGTACTACCAGCTGGACTAATGACTACTATTTGCTTCTTTTTATTTTTTTAAAGTATAATACAATACTTTTGAAGAATATCAAGAAAATAAGGAAAGAATAGTTAGTACTTTGATATATTAGTGAATCTCCTGCAAAATAACTACAACTATCTGATGAAGATGTGCTTATATTTATGAAGTTTCACTTATATTTCACACATTTTCCCTAAGATTTCTTCTGCTTCTCCTTCTTTCATTCTTCCTACCTGTCTGCCTCCTATTCCTCCTACGCCATCTTCCTATCTTTCTCCTCCTCACCAACCTTTTCTTTCCTCTTCCATTATATCAGCACTACAATAGATTATAAGGTGGGGCCAGAATTAAAGGCGCTTGATAATCTGACACTTTTTGCCAAAATATGCATGCCAAAATATATTGAAATGAAAATAGTCTGTGCTGAATATACTTAATTTTGATTATAGTCAATTTCCTCTTTTATCTGAAGTCTTTTTTTTTTTATCTGAAGTCTTTTTATGCTCTTATATCTGCTTAAAATGTCCTTTCACCCTCTCCTTACTTATACTTGACAAATTCCACCTCATCTTTTGATTCAGGCATCATATTATCTAGAACAATCTGTCTAATTTCTCAATCTCATCAGATAGGAAATCCTTCTTTGTGATCTGATAGATTTATGAATATGGCTTATCATTACATTTCATCCATTCTTTTATAGTTATTTGTATGTCTTCTCAAACAACCAATATTTTCTAATAGTATTATTTTAATTAGAATATGTCATAGTACCTGAAACATGTCAAAATTAAAAACATATATAAAGAGTGCATAAATACATACATTAGCTAATTGGATTACTATTTTTTAATCTATTTTCTCTGTTAAAAAATGCTAAGTATTATGTCAAAACCAAAATATGAAATAGTTTCCTGGTCCAAATTTTCAGGAGGAATACTGTCATATATTTTAAAACAGAAACTAATACTATATTTCAAAAAATATCTGGCTTGATTTATTGGCAAATAAATTATGCATGTTGATGATTAAAAATTAGTTTTTTCTCAATGAACTTTTTCAATGGTGGTAACTTCTTAGAATGCTATGTAGAGAAAGATTCTAGTCCAGTGTCTGATACATAAGTTGTTCAGTAATTAGTTATTAAATTCATTATTAAATTGAAAACTATCTCTTAAATGTGGTTTTCTTACTAGTTGATAAACATCTGTCTGTTCTTTTTTACCTTGAGTTTTCAAATGATATTCTTCAAATAGTAATTTGTTTTGTCAAGAGAATGCAACTTGAATCCATCACAATGACTGAATATAATAGAAGCTGCGTTCTCTGAAGACTTCCAAGTTATGATTCCAATAAGCTGGATTTTTCCATGAGAGATAACTAAAATTTGATTTATTTTGTACTCATGTTATAAAACATATATCCCTTTTAAAATAGCTCCCATAGTTAATATTCTCTTCAGTTCAGTTCAATTCAGTTGCTCAGTCATGTCCAACTCTTTGTGACCCCATGGACTGCAGCCCACAAGGCCTCCATGTCCATCACCACCTCCTGGAGCTTGCTCAAATTCATGGTCATCGAGTCCAAGATGCCATCCAACTATCTCATCCTCTGCATCCCCTTCTCCTCCTGCCTTCAATCTTTCCCAGCATCAGGATCTTTTCTTACTAGCAGAATAAAAGAGTTCTTGTAATTTAATAAGACTAACTTAAGATATTTTAACTTCATACCCATGTCATGGTATGAAACACTATTTGCGTTCTCTTGACAAAACAGAAATTTGTCAATTCCTTCCCCATGAGTTTAAAAGGTTGAAAGTGACCTTATACAGTCAGCAAAAACAAGACCTGTAGCTGACTGTAGCTCAGATCATGAACTCCTTATTGTCAAATTCAGACTGAAAATGAAGAAAGTAGGGAAAACCACTAGACCATTCAGGTATGACCTAAATCAAATCCCTTATGACTATACAGTGGAAGTGAGAAATAGATTTAAGGGATTAGATCTGATAAGAGTGCCTGAAGAACTATGGACAGAGGTTTGTGATATTGTACAAGAGGCAGGATCAAGACCATCCCCAAGTAAAAAAAAAAAAATGCAAAAAGGCAAAATGGTTGACTGAGGAGGCCGTACAAATAGCTGAGAAAAAGAAGAGGAGCTAAAGGCAAAGGAGAATAGGAAAAATATACCCACTTGGATGCAGAGTTCCAAAGAATAGCAAGGAGAGATAAGAAAACCTTCCTCAGTGATCAATGCAAAGAAATAGAGGAAAACAACAGAATGGGAAAGACTAGAGATCCCTTCAAGAAAATTAGAGATACCACGGGAACATTTATGCAAAGATGGGCACAATAAAGTACAGAAATGGTATGGACTGAACAAAAGCAGAAGAGAGGTGGCAAGAATACACAGAAGAACTATACAAAAAAGATCTTCATGACCCAGATAACCATGATGGTGTGATCACTCACCTAGAATCAGACATCCTGGAATGTGAAGTCAAGTGGGCCTTAGGAAGCATCACTACGAGCAAAGCTAGTGGAGGTGATTGGAGAAGGCAATGGCAACCCACTCCAGTACTCTTGCCTGGAAAATCCCATGGATGGAGGAGCCTGTTAGGCTGAAGTCCATGGGGTCGCTAGGAGTCAGACATGACTAAGCAACTTCACTTGACTTCCCTTTCCCATGAAATTTCTAGTATAATCTGAATTCTATAGGCAATGCTTATTCATTACGAATCAAACGTCTAAGGTATCTTCTAAGTCTAAGGTATCTTCTTAAGCTGCTTAAAGATACTATTTGGTGAACAGAAACTTTTGATATTAATGATGTCAAATTATTCAAATTTTTACTCCACGATATTTTCTTTCTATGTCTTTTAAGAAATATTTTCTTAACCATGTATCATGAAGAAATGCTTCAGTATTTTTCAGCATCATTTAAAGTTTTTCCTTTAGATTTACATCTTCTATAGATTTAGATTTTCTCTCTACAAGGAATTAAAAAGTGAAAAAGAAAAAAAAGTGAAGTCACTCAGTCATGTCCTACTCTTTGCAACGTCATGGACTGTAGCCTACCACACTCTTCCATCCATGAGATTTTTCCAAGCAAGAGTACTGGAATGGGTTGCCACTTCTTTCTCCAGAGGATCTTCCTGACGCAGGGATCAAATCTGGGTCTCCCACATTGTAGGCAGATGCTTTACCAACTGAGCTACCAGGGAAGTCCTAAGGAATGAATAGGATGCCAACTAATATGTGATATGTTCACATGTTTCCCTATTTTTTAATTTGTATATGAATGGCAAGGTTGAAAGTGACCAAAATACATCCTTTACTCAGATTAAGTAATTTGGGGTTGACATAAAGAATTAATCAATGAATGCATATTAGAATAAAGTGGTAAGAATCTGAGTTAATCAGAATAAAGAAAAATGATGTGAGAGCTACTGGAACCATTACTGAGGAAGAATTTGCCAGATTTCATATATAGTCAATTTTGTTATTGCATGATTAGAGAATGAAGGTAATGTTAGAATGAAACACAGCCTGGGAAATAATAAAGAATTTATCTCCAAACACATTAGAACAGATTATTCTAAAAAGGCCCATATCCTGGGTGAGCACTTTAAATCCTTGACGCATGAGGAACATAATGTTATTATCCAATAAATTCTGAATGAACATAAATTGTTTAATGGATAAAAAATAGTAAGTCAAAGGATAGGGTTTATATTGAGGTGTTATCAGATAGTCAGGTATTATTATCTTGAAAAATGAAAGTTTTGAAAGGATCATTGTGTATCATCACAGGTTTCCCATGTCCAGAAAGCCAGCTAGTACAAGACTTGGTTTATGTAGCTAAAATCTCAGTCCTGAATGGTGAAAAAGTATGAAGTTTGAATTTTATGCTGGTAATGCAAGGTTAATCTGTGAGTTTATCGTTGACTTTCCTTGCTCTCTAATCTGCTTTATTCTTGCTGAATCTGAGGTATTTCTGTTTTCAGGCATTATTTGTTGTCAGAAGGAGGCCAGGCAGCTATAGTTAAGTATTGATCCCAATGCAAAGAAGAACAGAGAAAACGCTGAATATGATGTGGCAGGTGGGCACTCAAGTGGAAATACTGAGAGTTCCAAGGGTCTTGTACTAGACACAAGCAGCCACCTAAGGTGGTGGATAGTTTAAGAGCTTTTAACATTTTGTATGAGAGTTAATACAACTCTTATTGTTTTATTAAAAATAGTAGTAATTAAGGGTAAATCAAAGACTCTAATTCTTCAACCAAAACCAAGCTAATGCAAAAATAATAGCTACATTTATTAATTATACACTGTTGTCAATAACCTATTTAATTCTCACAGAAAATTTATGAGGTAGAGTTGATTACTTAACTCACTTAACAAATGAAAAATTACAGCTTAAGTGATTTCCCCATATTACTCAAAAGGTAACTGGCAGAAGCAGGGATTCAAATGCACGACTGCCTGTCCCTAAACCCAGTGATTTTATTTCTGAGCTACTTTGCCTTCCCACCTGGAGAAGCAACTACAGAGAATACAGTTTCTGAGAAGCAGAAAAAGGAATTGCTCACAGAAAACATACCCCAGTCTGCCAAGTGATGCTTAAAATCCCCTTAACAGAGTGTTAAATTCTTTGCTTCCACAGTCTGAGATAAGGTATAAAATTCAAATAAACTTTACAAAGATAACATTTGCACATAAATTCATGAAAAAAATAATAAAATATTTTTGTGAGCAGATTTGTTGAGGGAATAACGATTATGTGCCACATGGCATATGAAGAAAGGGGCATGGTTGGGCAAGGAAAAGAGGGGGAAAGTGGCAGATGAGGAATGTAAACATCCTGCATCACTGTATATCTGTGAGAGTCTGTCCTGAATTTTATCCTGGCATGACATTAGGAAGTTCAAGGAAAAAATAATAACAACTGAAGATGGGGGGCCGAGGGACTGCTTTTGATAAACCTATGCATTCTTAAACTCTGAGAAGAGAATAAATACAATACTACTTAAAAGAATGTAAATTTTCTTAACTCCTTGCCTTTGATTTCCTGAAAACTGCCACTAAACCTTAATGTTACCTTCTGTTTCTTCCCCTCTCCCCAGCCTCCATATACTTCATTTTAAAAGCCGTTCATTCAGTTGTGCTCAGAGAGCCATTTCTACTTGGCAATGTCATCTCTGGGAAAAGAGGCAAGTTAAAAGGACACTTTGCTGCTTCTGTAATATTAGAGAATGTGCACAGCTGCTACAAATACGCTCCCAGGGCAACATCTGGAAAGAGAGCTTCCCGCTTGATGAAATCATTGTCACTTAGCTACAAGTACACATCTTTTCTTATGCTTTTCCTTATCCCTTCTTCAATTCCAGGTTCATAGTTCAAAAACAGAAATCATGCATTAAATATACCTGCATTCTCCTAAATTTAGAATTCTCCTCAAGTGTTTGATTTGAAAATTACATGCACCTTAAAATATTTAAAATTATAACCAATAGTTTTGATAAATTATCAGAGTGCTTTATTATAATATTAAATAATTGACTGACCTTGAGTTGAAGAATGGGGTATACTTAATAAATGAAGAAACTGTTGAGCAAACCTTCATAGAAAAACTTCAAAATTTGGTATATTCATGAGAAATGTCTATGACAACTTAAATGATTAATAATGGAAATCTAATCTATACTAACAATACTTGAAAGATTTCCAGAAGTCAGTAAAGAAATTTCTAGGATCCTAACTTTTTCCAAACAGATATATCTCAAGAACCAGAAGGAAAAAACACCACAACTCTATTATGAAGAAAAAAGAAAGTAAAATATTCTGACTATAGAATTTCAAGAACTGCTTTAATCAACAGAAAATGCTTTCACATGCAGTGTTAACTTTGCCAGTTCAAATTATTTTTATTGTTATTGGCTTAATATAACAGAAAGACTCTTATCTATGATGATGGAATGATAATGTAGAAATAGAGTAATAGAGTGATTTATTCCAGAATGAAAATAAAATGAAACATTAATCTCTCCCTCATACATACACATACATACCAGCTACCCATCAAATAATTCATATTATGTTAGGCTTAAATAAATACATGAAAAAGACCATAAGTTTCCCCAAAGCATTTCATTAGCTGTTGTGCCTTTTGAGTTGCCAAGAAAGGTAAATAAAGTATGGGATATCGGTCATATTCACTGGATTATGAAACTATTATTCTGGGCATTAAAGTATTACCATTTTCTTGTTCAGTCATGTCTGACTCTTTGCTACCCCATGGAGTAAAGCACACCAAGTTTCTCTGCCCTTCACTATCTCCTGGAGTTTGCTCAAATTCATATCATTAGAGTCAATGATGCCATCCAAACATCTCATCTTCTGTCACCCCCTTCTCCTTCTGCCTTCTTATTGAATATTTATTATATCCCAGTACTTATATATTTCTTTTGATCCTGTACCAACTATATCACTTTATGAGCAATGTATTTTCATTATTCCAGTTTACAGAAGTAGAATCAAGTCCAAAGTGATAGCCCATTTGCCTATGATAACAAAAGTAGAAAAAATTTGAACCCTGTCTCCTTGATTCCCATATTTCTATCCTTTCCTACTGTGCTCTGTTACCTCCAACAATATAACCTGAAATCTATATCAAAATTGCATCAGTTCAGTTCAGTCACTTAGCCGTGTTCAACTCTTTGTGACCCCGTGGACTGCAGCACATCAGGCTTCCCTGTCCATCATGAACTCCCTGAACTTGCTCAAACTCATAGTGATGCCATTTAACCATCTTATCCTCTGTCATCCCCTTCTCCTCCTGCCTTCAATTTTTCCCAGCATTAGGGTCTTTTCTAATGAGTCAGTTCTTCTCATCAGGTGACCAAATATTGGAGCTTCAGGATCAGTCCTTGCAATGAATATTCAGGACTGATTTCTTTTAGGATTGACTGGTTTCATCTCCTTGCAATCCAAGGGACTCTCAAGAGTCTTCTCCAACACCAGAGTTCAAAAGCATCCATTCTTCAGCCCTCAATATCAGTCCCTAAATGAAATGTTCACTGATATTTATGATTATTTTCAAGCACAGAGAAAAATTTCATAAAGAACTTATGAACATTGGACCCTACTCATCCACATATTACAAGTACTTACTAGTAATGCCTCTATTTTCAAGTGAATAAACGTGCTACTTATACAAGGACCCAATGTAAAACGAAAGATTATATTAACTGCATTCAAGTGTACATAGTTTTTTATGTAGCATAACACTGTTAACTATTATTTACCTTTGGATTTGTCATCCAATGTTTGTTTTAATGAAAGAACAGAGAGCAATGTAGTGCTTGAAATTCAATTCAAGTGCCTTTATTTCTAGATCTATATTTTGCAAACCAAACTGAAAAGAAAAAAAGCAGGCAGAAAGAAAGGAAGGAAGGAAGAAAGGCGTGAGGGAATTAAGGAGTGAAGAAAAGAAATTCAAAGGTAAAATTTTATTTCTCTATAATTAAAACAGATTTAAAAATGTAAGTAAATAAGCAACCTAACCTTTCACTTAAAGCAAGTAGAGAAAGAACAAACAATACCCAAATTTAGCAGATTGAAAGAAATCATAAAGATCAGATAAGAAATAAATAAAATAGAGACAAAGTGAAGTAGGCCAGAAGGAAAAACAACAATACAGTATACTAACACATATATATGGAATTTAGAAAGATGGTAACGATAACCCTGTATGCGAGACAGCAAGAGATGCAGATGTATAGAACAGTCTTTTGGACTCTATGGGAAAGGGCAAGAGTGGGATGATATGGGAGAACGGCATTGAAACATGTAAATTATCATATGTGAAATCAATCGCCAGCCCAGGTTGATGCTTGATAGAGGGTGCTCAGGGCTGGTGCACCGGGATGACCCAGAGAGATGGAATCCAGAGGGAGATGGGAGGGGGGTTCTGGAAGGGGAACACATGTATACCCATGGTGGATTCATGGCAATGTATGGCAAAACCAACATGATAATGTAAAGAAAAAAACAAAAATAAATTTAAAATAAATAGATAAATAAAATAAAAATTTTTAAAGAGACAAAGAAAATAATATAAAAGATCAATGGAACTAAAAGATGATTCTTTGAAAATATAGACAAGTTTGATAAACCTTTAGTCAGACCCATCAAGACAAAAAAAAGGAGGTGGGAGAGAGGACTCAAATCAATAAACTTAAAAATGTAAAAGGAGAAGTTACAACTGACACCACAGAAATACAAAGGATCATAAGAGATTATTGCAATCAGCTATAAGCCAATAAAATAACCTAGAAGACATGGACAAATTCTTAGAAAGTTACAATCTCAAAGTGTGAACCAGGAAGAAATAGGAAATATGGACAAACCAATCATAAGTACTGAAATTGAAATTGTGGTTTAAAAGTTTTCAACAAACAAAAGTCCAGGACCAGATAGCATCTCAGGTGAATTCTATCAAACATTTAGAGAAGAGTTAACAGTTACACTTCTGAAACTATTCCAAAAAATTGCAGCAGAAAAACACTCCTAAACTGATTCTATGAGGCTACCACCACCCTGATACCAAAACCAGACATATATACCACAAAGAAAATTATAGACCAATAGCACTGATGAGCATAGATGCAAAAATGCTCCTCAAAATCCTACCAAACTGAATCCTACAATACATTAAAAGGATCATAAACTATGATCAAGTGGGATTTATATAAGGAATCAAGGACTTATTTAATATCTGTAAATCAATCAGTGTGATATGCTTCATTAACCAGTTGAAGAATCAAAACTATATGATCATCTTAATAGATGCAGAAAAATTTTTGACAAAATTCAACACCCACTTATGATTAAAATCTTACCAGAAAGTGGGCATAGAGGAAACATACGTCAGCATAATAAAGGCCATATGTGAAAAGCCCAGAGCCAACATCATACTCAATGGTGAAAAGCTGAAAGAATTTCCTCTAAGATCAAGAACACCAGAAGGAGATATACTCTTGCCTCTATTATTCAACATAGTTTTGGAAGTCCTAGCCATGGCAGTCAGAGAAGAAAAAGAAATAAAAGGAATTCAAGTTGGAAAAGAAGTAAAACTTTCACTGTTTTCAGATGACATAATACTACACAGAGAAAATACTAAAGATGCTACCAGAAAACTATTATAGCTCATTAAAGAATTTTGTAAAATTGCAGAATACAAAATTAATACATGGAAATGTGTTGCATTTCCATACACTCACAATGAAAGATGAGAAAGAGAAATTAAGGAAACAATCCCATTTACTACTGCATTGAAAAAAATAAAATAACTATAGACCTATAGTTGAAAAACTATAAGACACAGATAAAATAAATAGAAGATGATACAAACAAAAGGAAAGATATAAAATGTTCTTTTATTGGAAAAATCAATATTGTCAAAAAGATTATACTATACAAGGCAACCTAAAGATTCAATGTAATCCCTATAAAATATTGATGGCATTTTTCTCAGACTTAGAACAAAGAAACTTACAATTTATATGGAAAAGCAAAAATCCCTGAGCAGCCAAAGCAATCTTGAGAAATAAAAATTGAGCTGGAGGGATCAGGCTCTCTGACTTCAGACTACACTACAACACAACAGCAATCAAAACAGTAGGGTACTGGTACAAAGCAAAACACATAGATCAGTGGATCTACAGAGAGCCCAGAAATAAACTCACACAACTATGGTTAATTAATCTATAACAAAGGAGGCATAAATATATTCAATACAATGGAGAAAAGATAGTCCTTTCAATAAGTGGTACTGGGAAATCTGCACAGCTACATTTAAAAGAATAAAATTAGAACATTCTCTAACACCATACACAAAAGTAAACTCAAAATAGATTAAAGACCTAAACTCTACAGGCAAGAATATTGGAATGAGTGGATCAGATGGAAAAGCATCTGCCTGCCGTGCAGGAGACCCAGGTTCAATCCCTGGGTTGGGAAGACCCCCTGGAGAAGGAAATGGCAACCCACTCCAGTACTCTTGCCTGGAAAATTCCATGAACTGAGGAGCCTGGTAGGCTACAGCTCATGGGGTCACAAACAGTCGGACATGACTGAGCGACTTCACTTTAACTTTCTCCAGGATATCTTCCCAACACAGGGAATGAACCCAGGTCTCCTGGATTGCAGGCACATTCTTTACCACTGAGCCACCAGGGAAGCAATTTAAGACTAGATACTATACAATTCTTAGAGGAAAACATAGGCAAAACACTCTCTTAAATAAACTACAGCAATATCTTTTTGGATTCACTTCTTAGAGTGCTAAAAATAAAAACAAACAAAAAATCAAATGGTATCTAATTAAACTTAAAAGATTCCGCATCACAAGGGAAACCATGAACAAAACAAAAAGAAAACCTACAGAATAGGATAAAACATTTTCAAATGATGCCAATGACAAGGAATCAATCTCCAAAATATACAAAGAGCTCATGCAGCTTAATGTAAAACATTATATTAAGTGTGTGTGTGTGTGTGTGTGTATATATATATATATATATATATATAAGCATTATATTAAAATATATTAATATTATCATTATATTAAAAAACAATTTGATAAAAATGGACAAAATATCTAAATAGATATTTTACTAAAGAAGACATACAGATGGCCAAAAAGCAACATGAAAATATGCTAAACAATGAAGAAGGCAAATTGAAACTACAATGAGTTTTCATCTCACGCTGGCCAGAATGGCCATCACAAAAATGTCTACAGGCAGTACATGCTGAAGTGGGTGTTGAGAAAAGGAAACCCTCCTATGCTGTGGGAGGTTCCTTAACATACCAATAGTAGAACTACCAGAAGATTCAGCAATAATCCAACTCCTGGTCATATATCTCAAGAAAACCATATTTTGCAAAGATACACGCAACCCATTGTTCACGGCAGCACTATTTACAACAGCCAAGATGCAGGGCTTCCCATAAGCTCAGATGGTAAAGAATCTGATTACAGTGCAGGGGACCCAGGTTCGACCCCTGCATCAGAAAGATATCCTGGAGAAGGGAACGGCTACCCATTCAAGTATTCTTACCTGGAAAATCCCATGGACAGAGGAGCCTGGTGGGCTCCCATCCATGGAGTCACAAAGAGTCAGGCATAGCTGAGTGAAGCAAACACTTTTCAAACAAACAGAAACAAGATATAGAAGCAACTTAAATGTCCAACAGAGGAATGGATAAAGAACGTGTGGTACATATATACAATGGAATATTACTCAGTCATTAAAAACAATGAAATAATGCCATTTTCAGCAACACAGATCAACCTAGAGATTATCATACTGAGTGAAGTAAGTTAGAGAAAGACAAATACCACATGACATCACATACATGGAAATCTAAAAATGATACAGATGAACTTATTTATAAAACAGAAACAGACTCACAGACTTGGAAATAAACATATGGTTACCAAAGGGGAAAGGTTGAAGGGAGGGGTAAATTAGAAGTTTGGGATTAACATATACATACTACTATATATAAAATAGATAACTAATAAGGATCACTGTATAACACAGAGATGTTTACTCAATATTCTATATTGACCTATATGGGAAAAGAATCTGAAAAAGAATGGATATGTATAACTAAATCACTTTACTGTACACTTGAATCTAACACAACATTGTAAATCAACTATACTCCAATATAAAATAAACATGAAATTAAAAAGTTTGTAAGTAAATGACCAAACCGACATATATACCATGAGTTTTGTTTTTAGATCAGGATCACACTTTGATTTCAAAAGCCATATGTTTAAATAAGTCACTAGCTTGAACTGCTATTAACATTTCCAAAGGGTCTGGGCACCCATTATGCCAGGTCACTATGAGCTATGCATTGGTCAAGGTTTCTATGTTACAGTTTAATGCCAGTGGAACATACTTAACAGAGCCTCAAAATTGAATTTCTATTGCAGCATTCGAGAGAGACTGCAATGTGCATTACTCTATGTATATTACAAAATTGGGAAATTTATCAGACTGTCCAGAAATGATCAGTCTTATTTAGATTTACTCCTTTAGGTTTTGATATTAAAGACCAATGTAAAATATGTTCTTCTTATGATTTAGCAGAAATTTACATATTTTAAAGCAACTATTAAAGAGATTTTGAAAGGTAGAATTGGTATTGTTGAGAAGACTGGCAAAAATAAGAAGAATTCATCATGTAGATATATAATTATTATAAGGGGCTTTATTATTTACAGCTCTTTGATCCTTTGTAATTAAATCATAGGTTTGTAAAGCAACCTGCTCTGACCTCAAAAGAAGTAAATTGGAAAAGTAAACTACTGCTTATCTATTAATTAGGTTAAGGTGCTAATATTTACTCTAGGGCTGAATTCTTGCCCAAAGCCTTTTTTAAATTACTCACTGGTCTTTAATTCTTGTCTGTTTTAATTTACATTTTGGAAGGACTTGAGTATTACTAGTCTGCATCTTAAATTATTACTGGATGATGTACAAATTGCTATTTACTCTTAATAGCCTAAGCTATTGACCATCTAAAATTAATGTGATATATGCATTTCATGCTGCGCAATGTAATAACATTCTAATATGGCCCCCTAGTGTTACCTGGCTTATATAATCTTCTAGTCTGAAGTATAACTGGTGAGATTTGTGAATCTGGTAGCATACCACTTCAGTGATAATCTTATGTCACCTGGCAGAAGGAATTTTGCTGATATAATTATGATATTTTTTATGCACACCTATTCAGTTTATTATTATTATTATTTTTTAGTTTTGCCATACAATGACATGGTATCACCATGGGTTTACATATGCACCCCCTCCAGAACCCCCCTCCCTCCTCTCTCCCCCCGGGGAAATCTCATTGCATCAGCCCCGAGCATCAATCCTGGACTGGCGATTGATTACACATATGATAATTAACATGTTTCAAAGCCATTCTCCCATATCATCCCACCCTTTCCCTCATCCACAGAGTCCACGAGTCTATTCTTTTTTTTTTTATTAATATATTGATTTTATTAATTATGAGTAGAATTCACTAACAGCTTTCAGATGTCCTTCTACAATTTGATTTTTTACAGTAGCAGTGTTTCTACTGCTATCTCTTCTCTATTGTTATGTGATTGTCATTTTTTTTAAATGGATCTATTTTTTATTTTATTTTATTTCATTTTATTTTTTTATTAGTTTTGCCAAACAATGACATGATATCACCATAGGTTTACATATGCTCCCCCTCCAGAACCCCCCTCCCTCCTCCCTCCCTCCCGGGAAATCTCGTTGCACCAGCCCCGAGCATCAATCCTGGACTGGCAATTGATTACACATATGATAATTAACATGTTTCAAAGCCATTCTCCCATATCATCCCACCCTTTCCCTCATCCTCAGAGTCCACGAGTCTATTCTATACATCTGCGTTCCTTTTGCTGTCTCGCATGCTGGGTTCTCGTTACCGTCTTTCTAAATTCCATATATATGCGTTAATATACTGTATTGTTGTTTTTCCTTCTGGCTTACTTCAGTCTGGATAATGGGCCCCAGTTTCGTCCACCTGAGTAGAACTGATTCAAATGAATTTTTTTTAATGCTGAGTAATATTCCATTGTGTATATGTACCACAGCTTTCTTATCCATTCGTCAGTTGATGGGCATCTAGGTTGCTTCCATGTCCTGGCTATTGTAAACAATGCGGCGATGAACATTGGGGTACACGTGGCTCTTTCAATTCTGGTTTCCTCGGTGTATATGCCCAGCAGGGGGATTGTTGGGTCATATGGCAGGTCTATTTGCAGTTTTTTAAGGAACCTCCACACTGTTTTCCATAGTGGCTGTACTAGTTTGCAATCCCACCAACAGTGTAAGGGAGTTCCCTTTTCTCCATATCCTCTCCAGCATTTATTACTTGTAGATTTTTGGATGGCAGCCATTCTGACTGGTGTAAAGTGGTACCTCATTGTGGTTTTGATTTGCATTTCTCTGATAATGAGTGATGGTGAGCATCTTTTCATGTGTTTGTTAGCCATTTTTATGTCTTCTTTGGAGAAATGTCTGTTAAGTTCTTTGGCCCACTTTTGGATTGGGTCATTTATTTTCCTAGAATGGAGCTGCAGGAGTTGCTTGAATATTTTTGAGATTAATTGTTTGTCCGTTGCTTCATTGGCTATTATTTTCGCCCATTCTGAAGGCTGTCTTTTCACCTTGCTTATAGTTTCCTTTGTTGTGCAGAAGCTTTTAATTTTAATTAGGTCCCATTTGTTTATTTGTGCTTTTATTTCCAATATTCTGGGAGGTGGGTCATGGAGGATCCCACTTTGGTTTATGTCAGAGAGTGTTTTGCCAATGTTATCCTCTAGGAGTTTATAGTTTCTGGCTTATGCTTAGATCTTTGATCCATTTTGAGTTTATCTTTGTGTATGGTGTTAGAAAGTATTCTAGTTTCATTCTTTTACATGTGGCTGTCCAGTTTTCCCAGCACCACTTGTTAAAGAGGTTGTCTTTTCTCCATTGTATATTCTTGCCTCTTTGTCAAAGATAAGGGGTCCATAGATGCATGGATTTATCTCTGGGCTTTCTATTTTGTTCCATTGATCTATATTTCTGTCTTTGTGCCAGTACCATACTGTCTTAATGACTGTGGATTTGTAGTATAGCCTAATATAAATATGATCTTTAATCAACTGATTTTGAATAAATTGAAAGAGATATTACTTTGAAAACTAATAACCTTAAAAGGAGTCAGATAGACCTTATGCCAGCATTAGGGAAGCATGATGCTATGTTTTGGAGAGGAACACACGGCAGAGAATGCCAGGCAGTCTAGGAGCCAAAAACAGCTTCCACTGACAGAAAGATAATAAGTACCTCAGTCCTACCACCATAATAAAAAAATAAAATCTGCCAATAACTTATGAGCTTACAAGAGATCCTTGACCTATGGGTGAGACAGCAGACTTAGTTGGAACTGATTTCAGCCTGTGAATTTTCCCCCAAACAGAGGACCTACTGACAGAGTACCTAGAATCCTAACCAACAGAACTGGGAGATAATGAAAGCCATTAAATATGTGGTAATGTGTCATCCAATGATGGAAAATAAACACATTACTCTTCTTTTTGGTGGAAATTTTTCATTATTCAAGTCTTGTTGGAATTTTGAAATATTCAGAAAGATGGTAAGAGGAGTGTCATGTGGGAAATTCTGCATCATTTTAGAGACATGATAGCAGACTGCCATAGCTCTAAGCGAGTCTTGCTAGTCTCCATCCAAACTTAATTTAATTGATGCATTTTAGGATGTGGAAAAATTAAAACAGGTCCTGATTAGATAGTTATTTGATCATGATTCCTTTGAAGATGCTGAACTCATCATCGCTCTTAAATATCTCCTCTAAGATCAATGCCTAGAGGAACTTTCCTAAGGAAACTAAGAAAATAGAAAGCAGTAAGGAAGCCAGGAAGTCACAGAGATCTGTGTTTGAATTGGTGTGGCTGAATAGTGGCTTTTAATTGGAGAAAGAAGCAGGCAGGCATCCCTATGGAAGGTTAATATATAACATGCTATAGGATGGAGTCCTGGTGTCTCATCTATTAATACCACCTCCACTTTGGCCTGTGAACATCACCTCCCACCCAAGTGTGGGTTGAGTCTCTGAGTCTCTGCCATCTCAGCCCCATCCCACCACTGGCTTTGGACAAACAGTGCCAACCACTGTCCATCAGGCAGTTACTTAATGCTCTGGTTCATGTGTCCTCCAGTAAAAGCAGACATCACTAAACTGTGATTTAAGTAGCTGAGAGAAATAGGTAGGGCTGAGTTAATTCAGTAAGTAAATTTATTTACTGTTATTCTCCAAATCATGATGACTCATGAATTAAAATCCAAAATAGTCTTTCCTAAAGTCACTTCTCTACTGGAAGAAACGATGAAACCTGAGTTGTGAACTTAGAGTGAGAAATAACTGAATGTGCTTTTTGGTGCTAGGGGGTTTTTTTATGTCAGGTCCAGTTAAAGCCAGTAGTAAACTCAAGGGTGACAGTATGGTTATCTGGTCTTTTCCCTTACACATTGATTGATAAGTAGTCAATGAAACACCAAGTGATTATAAACTCATGGGCCTAAATACTTAGATATTTGAGGAACACAATTACTTCAAAAGAAAAATAATACTGGATCACAGTTCTTATTAAAATGGATAGTATTAGAAAAAATACAAATATATATATATATATATATATACATATATATATATATATATATATATATATATATATATACTGTAAGATACATATTGGTGTAGTTTGGGGAATTAAAATAGACATTATTAGTAATCACGCTTGAAAGCAGTTACAAAATTGGACAGTCCTATGTCAACTGATTTATGGTGAGTCTACTAATAAATACACTAAAGCAGATAAGGTTATTATAAAGCAATAGGAGGAAAAAATGTTACATTAGAAAAAGAAGCAAGCAGCAATATTAGATAAGAAAAAATTTACTTGCTGAAATTAGAAAAAAGGAGGATAGATTGTCTCCAGTATACAATAAGTTCTGCAATCCGACTTCATTTCCTAGATTTTACATCTTATGAAAATTATTTGTAATATACAGCATTTTTCTTCATTTGGAAAATGGTTGTAATATCTGTTTACTACCTCTTTGCTAAGCTGTGGGATCTAACTAGAATGTAATACAATTATTTTGTTTTCATTGTATTAATGTTAATAATTACCAGTTATTTATTGAAAAAGCAATAATCTTTAATTTACAGCACTGATATAGCACTGAGTTTTTAAAGTTTTCTTTAAAAAATACATTATGTGATATAACAGAACAAGGCAATTTAAAGAGTGTATTAAGTAAACGTAGTGTAGGTAGAAAAGAAAAACTCCAAAGATCTGCCAATGATTGAATTTTAAATGAACTATGTACTTAAAAATTTGAGGAAAGGGAAATGTAGTCCCAAGAAGAGAAAAAAGAAAAATTGGAACCCTGCAAATCTACATTGTGTTTAAAGCTCAGGAAGTAATTTAATATAATTGAAAATACAAGTTACACTGGGAACGTGACAAGAAATAGAACATATTGAGACAGGCTAGATCATAGTGGGTCAATAGGATTATGCCAGACTAAGAACTTTATCTTGATTATAATGGATATTTTTTAAGCAGAGGAATTATATAATTAAATGTGCTTCTTTTACAAAGATTACTTGGCAGTAGAAACTGAAGAGGTGTGAGCCTCTTCAGGAGATGCCAAGATCAATTCAGATACTATGACTGCAGTCCAAGCAATGTATGAGACTGACCTGTAATGTCAGCACAGGAATACAGAGAGGATAATAAATAAAAACAGCATTATGGAGGTAAAAATGGGTAAGTGATTGATGGCACAAGAACTTTAAAGAGAGGATGATGTATAAGATATGTCCCAGGTTTCTCACTTAGATGACTGCTTAAATTATTTTTGTTGTTAAGTCATGCCCAATTCTTTGTGACCCCATGGACTGCAGCAAACCAGGCTTCCCTGTCCTTCACTATTCCCAGAGTTTGTTCAAACTCATGTCCACTGAGTCAGTGGTGCTATCCAACCATCTCATCTTCTGTCATCCCCTTCTCCTCCTGCCTTAAATTTTTCCCAGGATCAGGGTCTTTTCCAATGAGTCAGCTTTTCACAGAAGGTGGCTAAAGTATTGGAGCTTCAGTTTCAGCATCAGTCCTTCCAATGATAATTTAGGTTGACTCAGGCTTCCCTGGTGGCTCAAATGGTTAAAGAATCCTGCAATGCTGGAGACTCAGGTTTGATCCCTGGTTTGGGAAGATCCTCTGGAGAAGGGAATGACTACCCACACATGTATTCTTGGCTGGAAAATTCCATGGAAAGAGGAACCTGGAGGCTACAGTCCATGGAGTTGCAGAAATGAACATGACTGAGCAACTAATGCTTTCACTTCCAAATTATTTTTAGTTATATTTAAATTCTTGTCTTTTATTCTTATTATAATAGGGGACAAAGAAAATGTTTATTGATCGCTTATTACATGCCAGGCTGTATGCTAAGGATATTTCCTACATTACTCATCTAATCTTCAGAATTTACAAGCAAAGAGAATGAAATTATAATGTCTATTTTACGCAAGAGAAAAGTAAGAAGTAGAGTGGTTAAGCAGCTGACCAGAAGTACAGGAATGTGGCTGTAGGCTGCCCTACTCCATCTTCTAGACTTCCAACGTCTACCTGCTATGCTTCTAATGATACTGCTTATAAAGCCAAGCATATAGGAAAATAATAAGAAATCTGGGGGGAGACAAAATGACTTTTGTTTGGTCATACAGAGTTTTGGATGTCTGTGTGTAATTCATATACTTTGTATTAGATTTCTAATAGATAATATTAGAGGAATAAATAATCTTCTAATAGGAAACGTTAGAGGAATTAGAGCTGGCTGCTAACATTTAAGAATAATCAGTGAATTGGTGGCAGAGGAAGCATGAGTATACAACAGGTAACTCAAAGAATGTAGAATTATTTAAGTGCATAAGAAATTCATAATTGGAAGAGAGAAAGACTGACATTTCAGTAACAAGTGAGAAAGGAGCAAAAAACTGACACTGGTAGAAAAGTGAAGGGATAAATGGGAGAAAACTGGAATGATGTTACCAAGCATGTGAAAACTGTTAAAAATGAAGAATATTTAGCATTGAAAAATGCCACACCACAGATAAGGAAAATGTGTACTTATAAATGACCTTTGGATTTGGCACATCATGGACGCTGACAACTTCGGAAAAAGTAGATGGAAGGAGTTAGGTAGGCAGATTACTCTGTGCTAATGAATTTTTAGAAAGTAAAAAAGTGACAGTTACTTTATTAAAAAAAACTCATCTGTGAATAGGAAGGGAAGTGATATAATTACAGAAGAAAATAGAGTTAAAGAATGATTTTGTTTTAAAGATGACAGAGACCTAGGGCTGTCTCCCTAGTGAGGGAAAGCTCCAGGAGAGAAGGTAAGACTGGGTATGCAGACAAGAGAGGAGAGAGTTGATGGAGAAAAATTCCTTCAAGGGAAAGGAAGGTAAGGATCCAGGGCACACACAGGACCAACCATTGATAAGACAAACAAGGCTTAATAGAGACCGGAAATAAGGCAGAGTGTAGATATCCATCTGTTTTTAGGTTGAAGGTAAGAAACCTGAAGGATTCTCACCCAATAACCTCCATTTATTTGTGACACGTAAGACAAGGTTTTCCCTCTGAGAGAGCAGAGAGAACACAGGAAAGGGGCAGACACTCTGTGAAAATTTTTAAAGATTATGAATAACGTCTCAGGGATGAAAGATAGAAAGCTGTCATAAAATCACTGAAAAATATTACTTTTTCTAGTTATGGAGACTGACTGCAGGAACTATAGACGGAGGTGCTAGGACTGGCCAAAGCTTCAGGACTGGCCAAATGTGGAACTTGCAGATGGGCCTATTAGTGAAGGGAAAGCTATGTGCAAAATAATCCTCAGTAATGGATATTTTACTGAATGAGAAATTCAAATGAACAGAAAGAGTCATGCTACTAAAGGGCAGCTTGAAGTTAGGACATTTGCAGCGTATGACGTGGCTATGAGTTGTGAATATGGAGCAGCAGTGAAGCTTTTAAAGTCAAAGATGTAACGAATGTAAAATCTATGAAATGTATGCAAAGGGAAAGCCAATGATGGCAACCCTCAGAATCACAAAAGCATGACTGCCTGGGCTCATCTTAAGGGAACTCTTTTGATGCAAATTATATATTTACAATATAAGATTTTTTCTTTAAGTGAAATGGCCCCCTGAATTGACGCTATAATCCTCTAGGAATATAACATGACTTGTGTTGAAAATACAGTCGCCAAAGACCCTGGAGAAATCCAATGTTCTAGCAGAGGGTATGTAGCTGGGTTTAACAAGGCTAGAGGATAATAAATACCTCAAGGTAGAGTAGTAATTTTATGCAAGGATGGGCATCAAGATGGGCAGAAACGGTAAGCACCTAACATAAACAGAAGAGATTAGGAAAAGGTGGGAGGAATACAGAGAAGAACTATACAAAAAAGGCCTCAAGGACCTGGGTAGCCACAATGGTGAGGTCAACACAATGGTGATGACATCGTGGCATATGAAGTCAAGTGGTCCTTAGGAACTTAAGTCCTTAGGTCCTAGGTCCTTAGGTCCTAAGTGGAACTTAGGCATTACTACAAACAAAGCAAGTGGAGGTGATGGAATTCCATGTGAGCTATTTTAAATCCTAAAAGATGATGTTGTGAAAGTGATCATATATATATATATCAATATTTCAGCAACTTTGGAGAACTCAGCAGTGGCCACAGGATTGCAAAACATCAGTTTTCATTCCAATCCCAAAAAAGAGCAGTATCAAAGGATGTCCAAACTACTATACTATTGTGTTTACGTGACATGTTGCTGCTGCTGCTGCTGCTGCTAAGTTGCTTCAGTAATGTCTGATTCTGTGCAACCCCATAGACAGCAGCCCACCAGTCTCCCCTGCCCCTGGGATTTTTCAGGTGAGAACACTGGAGTGGGTTGCCATTTCCTTCTCCAGTGCAGGAAAGTGAAAAGTGAAAGTGAAGTCGCTCAGTTGTGCCCGACTCTTAGCGACCCCATAGACTGTAGCCCACCAGGCTCCTCCTTCCATGGGATTTTCCAGGCAAGAGTACTGGAGTGGGGTGCCATTGCCTTTTCTGACTTGACATGCTAATTAAGGTTATACTCAAAATCCTTCAATCTAGGCTTCAGCAGTACATGAATGGAGAATTTCTAGATGCAGAATTCTCTCTTGAATGAGAATTTCAAGCTGGATTTTGAAGAGGCAGAGGAACCAGAGATCAAATTGCTAATATTTGTTGGATCACGGAGAAAGCAAGGGAGTTCAGGAAAACACCTACTGCTTCACTGACTACACTAAAGCCTTTGACTATGTGGATCACAACAAACTGGAAAATTCTTAAAGAGATGGGAATACCAGACCACCTTATCTGTCTCCTGAGAAACCTGTATCAGATCAAGAGGCAACAGTTAGAACCTAATATGAAATAATGGATTGGTTCAAAATTGGGAAAGGAGTATGACAAGGCTGTGTACTGTCACCCTGCTTATTTAATTCATATGCAGAGTATATCATGCAAAATGCTGAGCTGTATAAATCACAAGCTGGAATCAAGATTCCAGGAGGATTATCAATAACCTCAGATATACAAATGATACCACTCTAGTGGCAGAAAGTGAAGAGGAAGGAACTACAGAGCCTCTTGATGAGGGTAAAAGAGAGAGTGGAAAAGTTGGCTTAAAACCCAACATTTAAAAAAAAACACAAAAAACTAAGGTCATGTCATCTGGCCCCATCACTTCATGACCAATAGACGTGGGAAAAGTGAAAGCAGTGAAAGACTTTATTTTCTTGGGCTTCAAAATCACTGTGGATGGTGCCTGCAGCCATGAAATTAAAAGAAGCTTGCTCTTTGCAAGGAAAACTATGACAAACCTAGACAGTGTATTAAGGAGAGACATCACTTTTCTGACAAAGGTTTGTATAGTGAAAGCTATGGTTTTTCCAGTAGTCATGTATGGGGGTGAGAGTAGGACCATGAAGAAGCTGAGTGCCACACCACTGATGCTTTAAAATTGTGCTGGAAAAGACTCTTGAGAATACCTTGCACTGCAAGCAGATCAAACCAGTCAGTCCTTAAGGAAACAACACTGAATATTAATTGGAAGAACAGCTAGTGAAGCTGAAGCTCCAATACTTTGGCTATCTGATGTGAAGTGCTGATTCATTGGAAAAGACACTGATGCTAGGAAAGGTTAAAGGCGAAAGGAGAAAGGTAAGGCAGAGAATAAGATGGTTAGATAGCATCACTGACTCAATGGACACGAATATGAGCAAATCCTACTGATAATGGAAGACAGAGGAGCCTTGTGTGCTATAGTTCATGAAGTCACAGAGCCAGACACAATTAGCGACTGCACAGTAACAACATTTTGATCTGATAACAATTTGATCTTCACTGCCTCATGCAGCCCCTTGATATTTTATGGTAGAAATATTTATTGTTGTTTGTATTATCATTGCCGTCTGAAGGCCATGACAAATTATAAATCTAAAACATCAGTGGGAAAGGACAGAACCCATATGGGCATATTGATTACGGAAGCCCCAAGAATCACAGGAGTATAATTATTTAAGCTGATCCTAAAGGAAACTTCCTTCACCTCACTGAGCTTTCAGAGGTATGGTTCTTAATATAGGGACAAGTATAGAATTTCTTAGCTACTCTATTTAAAACATTATCATGATTTATTTTTCAGGATACCCCCAGTATCTAAATTTATTTATTTATTTTTTCTCCCTTTTATTGTTTTTGTCATACAATGCCATGATATCACCATGGGTTTACATATGCTCCCCCTCCGGAAACCCCTCCCTCCCCTCTCCCTCCTCCCTCCCCCCCGGGAAATCTCGATGCACCAGCCCCGAGAATCAATCCTGGGCTGGCGATTGATTAGTCATATGATAAAGTTAATATGTACAGCCAACATACATAAACTAGAACACAAAAGCCTGTGCTGCTATTTATTGGGAAAATCTACTAGGTGGGAAAAAAAAAATCCAAGAATAGAGTGATTGTAAATGATATATTTGTGTGCAAGAATTTAAGTTGTGCAAAATATGCTACTCCATCAGCAAAACCCATAGCATTTATAGATCAGTAAAAACATCTTTGAGCATTCTTCAGATATCTGGCTTAGCAAAAAGTTGAAAAAAGCACTGAGTCATGTATTTTTGTGTTGGATAGTTAAGCCTATGAATACTTCACAAGGCAAATTCAACCTTCATTTTTCTATACCATCTATGCCACCCCCATCCATGTTGAATTTGTGGAAAATATTACTATTTCCACATTATACATGTATTTTGAGAGGAAAGATAATGGGATCTCAAGACTGCAAGAGACACTAAAGGTCAGGAGTCCCTCCTCACAATTGGGCAGAAATTGCAATGTTTAGAGTTGTCATAAACACCTGTGGTTTCTTAGTCCTACAGCTACCTGCGTGAGCCAGGTGGCTGTGAGTTTTATTGCTTCACACGGTTGGCCACGGCGTGACGTTGTGTGAGAATCTTTTGTTTAGTAATAAGAAAGTTTACTGAGTGTGCTATGTGCTGAACTGAGCCCCCCACCGAAATTCATATGTTGAAATCTTAACCTGCAGTCTCTCAGACAGTGACAGTTATTTGGAGATAAGGTATTTAAACAGGCAGTTAAGCCCTGGTGGCTCAGAGGTTAAAGAGTCTGCCTGCAATGCGGGAGACCTGGGTTCAATCTCTGGGTAGGGAAGATCTCCTGGAAAGGAAATGGCACCCCACTCCAATATTCTTGCCTGGAGAATCCCATGGACAGAGGAGCCTGGTGGGCTACAGTCCATGGGTCGCAAAGAGTCAGACACGACTGAGAGACTTCACTTTCATTAGGGTGGGCCCTAACCCAGTATGACTGATGTCCTCATAGGAAGAGGAGATTAGGACACAGAGGAATATAATAGGAAGATCAAAGAGGAAGACAATCCAAGGAGTGAGGCCTCAGAAGAAACCAACTCTGCTGTACCTTGATCTAAATCTCTGAGCCTCCAGAACTGTGAAACAAATAAGCTTCAGATGTTTAATACAAATTCTTTGGTGCCTTATCATGGTGGTCTTAATAAACCAACCAGAGAGGTAAAAGGCAAACAACTCCTAACAAGCACATAAGCTCTTTTCAGACAGTTTTCAGGATTGCCTTGCCAGTCACAAGTCAGTTATCATTTCATGGAATATTGATACAAACAGTTCAACTATAGAGATCAACGCTGCTAAAGGATCTCTGTGTGACTTCGAATCCTGACTTTTGTACTACTTTTGCCCCCTCACATTTCAGAAGGAGGGTTTGAAAAACAAGCTTAGCATTCCCTGGGGCAAAAGGGATAGGAAAAAAAAAAAGAATTTAAATTACCTGCTAATGAGTAAAACTCCTTGGTGTATAAAGCTAAACTTTAAGTTACTAATTCAAAGATTTTCTGTTTAATGTATGATTTCAGAATACACTCCAATTTAGTGTTTAGGGCATTAGGAAAACTCAGAAGCACAGCTTGAATGCATTTTAATTATAAAATTAAAAGATGGGATATTGAACTGCTTAGTATGCCACTTACATACTTTCAAATAATAATGAGTGTTTCAAAATAAGCAGCAGTCTTATAAAATCCAAGCGGTTGATAGTTGGGTTATGGTAACTATGAGCAAAATGAAATTTTCTTATCTGAAAAGCAGTACATAGAATGAGAGAGTACCAAATATTTGCTGTAAATGTCAACAATATAGTGAATCTCAGCAGTCCTTTGAGGAAGTCAAGACAGATAGAAAATGACCCAGTAGTAAAACAAATAATTCATACTGATAATTTTTTAAAAGGAGAAAACATTTCCTGTAGGTAAACACTAACATTTCCTACCTCTCTGCTATGGAATGATATGGGGAAAGTCTTCCAATAATTGCTACACAAACTGTGGGAAACATGATGATCTTGTCATGATGTAAGAAGGGCTCTCCTTTTACCAGACAAAGATATAGGTATCAAAACTGTTCTGTTAGTTGTTCCTTATCAGGAATCTATGCTACTAATAAATAAATAGTAAATAATATCTTCTAAATTGGAAGAATATCTGCAGTTATCAGTTGAAAAACCTGTCAGTGAGATGTTTTCTGATGTTTTTGTGCTTCGACTATTTCCTTGAATCCAACTAATTATGATATTTAAAAACTCTATCAGTGAAAGAAGGAAACACATAGTCCGAGATACAGGAAGGATAGGAAGATTTGAGAAATTGTGGGCCCCTTCTATTGACTTCAAGTATTGATTAAAAATACAAACTGCTGAGTGAAATTGGAATTGATTATGAGACATCCCCAAAGAGTTTTTCAAATACTTTGGTTGACAGTTTTGCCATTATAACATACTGTAAACATATTTTATTCTTTGTAAAATATGTTCTAGTATTTATAATCTTCACAATAGATTTATTGTACCTAGTTAATTCTGTTTTATTCAAATACATATGATTTTCATTTTATTTATCTTTTACAACCTCAAGATGAAATATTATAGTTCAAAAAACTGACTCAATAAATACAGCTAATGGTTTAGTGGCCTGGCTCTTAAGAATCTCACTGAAATTGCATGTCAGTAATAAAGTTCTCCATTTCCAGGACCAACATTTTTTTTTTAAACACCTACCAATGTCTTGCTTCATTTCAAGCTAGAAAAACAGAAGATGCCTTTTGTTAAGATGAAAAAATTGCAACATGAATTCTAACATCGTTAACAAAATGAAAGCAATATTAACAATAAAAGTAGAGTTGACATAAGCAGTATAAATATTTGATTTACCTAGGTATAGTGGCTCTAATTTAGTTGGATAATTTTTCTTCACTTTCACCTCACTCCCCAAACCCCCAGTGACAGACCTGAGAACCTGAAACTGTTTCCTCTTCTCACTCTTTGAAGAAAAAAATTAAAATCTTATTGACGGAGAGCTTGAGGTGGGGTTGAGAGGAAGACGTGAGATCTGAGAGGCAGATGAGACATGTTAAAAATTTGAGAAAACCATTCTGAATGAAAGGAAGAATAAGGAATACAGAGAAAAGGAATGTAAACTAATGAGAATTGATGTGTATACTGAGGGAAAACATTAAAAACAATTAAAAAATGGTGGCATCATCTGGATTCCATGCATATACTTGGTCATATCAAGCTATGTATTTCTCTGATGGAAATGTACTTTGACACATTGATTAGGCCATGAGGGACTAAACACAGAAGAAATACAGAAATAAAACAAACTTGATAACAGAGTTGAAAAGTAAGAAGCAATGGCTGTAAGAAATAAGCACAGAGAATGATTTATAGAAGTTATAAAGCATATTGGAACATGTTGATGGTAATACATATCAGGGCTAAGAAACCCGTGATCATGTACAAAGATGACAAGATTATAAGAAAATACTTGCCCATCAAAATCCACAAACAATTCTACAGTCAGAAGCAGAAGCCCTAGAGGCAAGAATAGATTGTATAACAAACTGAAAAACAGAAGAGCAGAGTTTTCCATTCTTCTGCCCTACAGCTATCTGAGCAGAGAGGAGCTGAGACCAGAAGAGGAAAGCAGTGACTCTGGAAACAGAATGGCAAGAGGAGAGGCATTAAAATAGCACATCTGGAAGATACACTCATCAGGGGATTCGTTCCTATAAACAGAATTCCATTTACCACAAATACAGGAAGATGCTATATTTCCATTTGGACTGAGAATTAATGCTTATTAATTTTGTTTAAAATTAGCTTTAAAACATGCAGTTAATTTTTAAACATGAACAATCAACTATCACCTAATGTCGGAAGAAAATAAACAGCATTCAAGAGAAGCATCAAAAAAAGAATCCCCCCACACAGTTTTCTAAAGGAAACATTATTAAAGTCAGCATAAAAACAAAATTAAATAAAAATTAGTATAATCAATCTAGAAGAAATATTGGAGAGTTAAAACTTCAATTTCATTCTTTAAGAAGTATAGTTTGCTAGGAAAATATAAGTGTTCTAGGGAAAAGATAATTGTCAACACAAAATTAAAGAAAACATTAATTAAAGATAATATTTTAAATGGCTGGGGATAAAATGAGGAAACTGGAAGTTTTCAATACAAAAATTGAAAGGCGACTTGTGAAGCTAATCCTACCTATATTTTTCCCATTTTCAGTCATGTGAGAAATACATGGAAAATTTATTTACCAGCTAATATGTGCAATAGTAATTCCAGAGAGTTAAAATATTTTTTCACAAATCACTGAAGTAAGATTATATGACTCTTTTACAGATACAAATACGGAAGGTTAGAATAGCTGCTAAATATCTTCAAGGACTTCAGATAAGAGACTGGCTACAGTCCTGCTTCTCAGAATCATATTCAGGTATTTGGGTTCTCTAACCTACATCAGGGACAAATTCTAGGGTCCAGGATGCAAATAATGACTAGAAGTCCAACTAAGCTCAATATTCTTTAGCAACATAATTGTTAAAAGAATTTGAAAATGATACATACACACATATGTATAAATGAATCACTTTGTTGTTGAGTTCAATTCAGATGCCTGAACCAAAGCTAGTGGAGGTGATGGAATTCCAGTTGAGCTATTTCAAATCCTAAAAGATGATGCTGTGAAAGTGCTGCACTCAATATGCCAGCAAATTTGGAAAACTCAGCAATGGCCACAGGACTGGAAAAGGTCAGTTTACATTCCAATCCCAAAGAAAGGCAATGCCAAAGAATGCTCTAACTACTGCACAATTGGACTCATCTCACACGCTAGTAAAGTAATGCTCAAAATCCTCCATGCCAAGCTTCAGAAATACATAAACCGTGAACTTCCAGATGTTCAAGCTGGTTTTAGAAAAGGCAGAGGAACCAGAGATAAAATTGTCAACATCTGCTGGGTTATCAAAAAAGCAAGAGAGTTCCAGAAAAACATCTACTTCTGCTTTATTCACAATGACAAAGCCTTTGACTGTGTGGATCACAATAAACCGTGGAAAATTCTGAAAGAGATCGGAATACCAGACCATCAGAACTGCCTCTTGAGAAACCTGTGTGTAGGTCAGGAAGCAACAGTTAGAACTGGACATGGAACAACAGACTGGTTCCAAATAGGAAAAGGAGTATCTCAAGGCTGTATATTGTCACCCTGCTTATTTAACTTATATGCAGAGTACATCGTGAGAAACGTTGTGCTGGAGGAAGCTCAAGCTGTAATCAAGATTGCCGGGAGAAATATCAATAACCTCAGATATGCAGACAACACCACCCTGTAGCAGAAAGTGAAGAGGAACTAAAGAGCCTCTCGATGAAAGAAAGTCGAGAGTGAAAAAGTTGGCTTAAGGCTCAACATTAAGAAAACTAAGATCATGGCATCTGATCCCATCACTTCATGGGAAATAGATGGGGAAATAGTGGAAAAAATGTCTGACTTTATTTTTGGGGGCTCAAAAATCATTGCAGATGGTGATTGCAGCCATAAAATCAAAAGACGCCCACTCCTTGGAAGGGAAGTTATGGCCAACCTGGAAAGTATTTTGAAAAGCAGAGACATTACTTTGCCAACAAAGGTTTGTCTAGTCAAGGCTATGGTTTTTCCAGTAGTCATGTATGGATGTGACAGTTGGAAAGTGAAAAAGGCTGAGCACCGAAGAATTGATGCTTTTGAACTATGGTATTGGAGAAGACTCTTAGAGTCCCTTGGACTGCAAGGAGATCCAACAAGTCCATCCTAAAGGAGATCAGTCCTGGATGTTCATTGGTAGGTCTGAAGCTGAAGCTGAAACTCCAATACTTTGGCCACCTCATGAGAAGAGTTGACTCATTGGAAAAGACCCTGATGCTGGGAAGGATTGGGGGCGGGAGGAGAAGGGGAAGACAGAGGATGAGATGGCTGGATGGCATCACTGATTCGATGGACATGGGTTTGGCTGGACTCCAGGAGTTGGTCATGGACAGGGAGGCCTGGCATGCTGTGATTCATGGGGTCACAAAGAGTCGGACACGACTGAGCGACTGAATTGAACTGAATGCAATATTGTTCATCAGTTCAGTTCAGTTGCTCAGTCGTGTCCGACTCTTTACAGCCCCATGGACTGCAGCACACCAGCCTTCCGTGTCCATCACCAACTCCTGGAGCTTGCTCAAACATATGAACATGGAGTAAGTAATGCTATCCAATCATTTCATCCTCTGTTGTCCCCTTCTCCTTGTCTTCAATCTTTCCCAGCATCAGAGTCTTTTCCAATGAGTCAGTTCTTCACATCAAGTGGTCAAAGTATTTGAATTTCAGCTTCAACATCAGTCCTTCCAAAGACTATTCAGAACTATCTCCTTTAGGACTGACTGGTTGAGTCTCCTTGCAGTCCAAGGGACTTTCAAGAGTCTTCTCTAACACCACAGTTCAAAAGCATCAATTCTTTGGTGCTCAGCTTTCTTCACCGTCCGATTCTCACATCCATACATGACTGCTGAAAAACCACAGTTTTGACTAGACAGACCTTTGTGGGCAAAGCAATGTCTCTTCTTTTTAATACGTTACCTAGGTTCACCATTGCTTTTTTCCCAAGGAGCAAGTAGAAACAAGACAGTGGAGTAGAAGGATGTGTGTTTATCTTCTCCTGCAAGAACTCCAAAACTGCAACTCGCTGCTGAACAACCATTGACTGGAAAATGTTGGATCCCAACAAAAAATGTACCCCAGGTGCAAGGGCAAAGGAGATGCCCCAACAAGATGGTAGGAGTGGCAAAATCTCATTTAGAATCAAACTCCATACCCCCCAGAGATGCTCAGAGGGCTCAAACAAATTTTTAACAAAGTATACTCCAAAATAATTAAAAAAAATAGAAGTTCACACAAGAATGTCATACTGTATTGAAGTCCAATACTTTAATGTGTTGTAGTACTAAATTTTCAAAGAATGGAATCTAAGTCTCTAAAACACATAAATGCAGTAGACTAACAAATGCGTCCATGCTCAGTCATGTCTGAATCTTTGCAACCCTGTAGACCGTACTGCACCAGGCTCCTCTGTCCATGGGATTTTCCGGGCAAGACTACTGGAGTGGGTTGCCATTTCCTTCTCCAGGGAATCTTCCCAACACAGGGATCAAATCCATGTCTTCTGAACTGGAAGGCAGATTCTTTACCACTAAGCCACCTGGGAAATCCTATAACTTCTCTAACCATTGTTTTGATAGCACCTTAATATCAACTACACCATTGTTTACCAAAACTGGGAATCACAATAAAACATAAAAATAAAACAGCAACTATTCTCTTGCTAATGACTGTGTAAATTCTATTACTGTTATTAATAATTTTGAAGTGATACATTGTAATGAAAAATTTTACAATTTTTTGTGCCATTAACATGATTTTGGGTTGGACAACAGTAATCTATTCTTTACTCTTTTTGAAAGTCTCTTCTTTTTGTTAGTTTTGTGGCCAGAAGTTAAGCTAAAGTGGCAGAAGAAATATGTTTTATATATGAAAGTTTTCCTAATGTATAATTTTTGTTCTAGTGTTATCTTAACATCTCACTGGCTCTTTCACTACCCATTATTAAGCAACAAAAATTTAGCTTTAGGGTATGCTTTTTTTCCTCAAACAGAAAGGCAAGAATTAAAAAGTTACATTACAAATATTTAATATATTTCAACTACTAGTGAATATGTTTAATTTTTTCAGAAATATTCAGTCTTATTTAAGTAGTTTAAAAAATAATGCAATTTAAAGCAGAAAAAAATAATGCTTCATTGTTTCCTTGTCTATCAAATTTTTTTTGAAATTTAAATTTCTTGTTGAGATAGTTGATTTACAAAATTATATTAGTTTCAGGTAAACAACACAGTAATTAAATATTTATATGAATTATACTCCATTAAAGTTAGTATAAAATATTGACTATATTCCCTCTGTTGCACAATATATCCTCCCAGCTTATTTGTTTTGTACATGTTAGTTTGTACTTCTTAATCTCCTACCATTGTCATGCCCTTTTCTTTTTCCCTCTCTCTTTTGGTAACTATTAGTTTCTTCTCTATATCTATGAGTCTATCTATGTTTGTTGTATTCTTTTGTTCATTTGTTAGGTTTTACATGTAAGAGATAACATACAGTATTTGCCTTTCTCTATCTGACTCATTTCAGTAACCATGATACCATCCAGAGTCATCTATGTTGCTGAAAATGGTAAATATAACTCTTTAATATGGCCAAAAGTATTATAAATATATACACACATATTTATAGATTATCTTTATCTATACATACATATATCTTCTTTATCTGTTCATCTGTTTCTTGGGGATTTAGATCGCTTTCTTATCATGGCTGTTGTAAATAATGATGCTATGAAACTGGGGTGCACATATCTTTTCAAATTACTGTTTTCATTATCTTTGGATATATACCAGGAGTAGAATAGCTGGATCATATGAAAGAAGAGAAGACAAAGTCAAGGAAGAAAGGGAAAGAATGCAGAGTTTCAGAGAATAGCAAGGAGAGAAAAGAAGCCTTCTTCAATGAACAACACAAAGAAGTAGAGGAATATAATGTAATGACAAAGACTAGAAATGTCCTCAAGGAAATTGGAGATATCGAGGCAACTTTTCACATAAGGAAGGGCCAATAAAGGACAGAAATGGTAAGGACCTAACAAAAGCAGAAGAGATTAAGAAGAGGTGGCAAGAATATACAGAAGAACTATACAAAAAAGATCTTAATGACCCAGATAACCACAAAGTTGTGGTCACTCACCTAGAGCCAGACATTCTGGAATGGGAAGTCAAGTGAGCCTTAGAAAGCATTACTACAAACAAATCTAGTGGAGGTGATGGAATTCCAGTTGAGCTATTCCAAATCCGAAAAGGTGATGCTCTGAAAGTGGTGCACTCAATATGTCAGCAATGTTGGAAAACTCAGCAGTGGCCACAGGACTGGAATCGGTCAGTTTTCATTCCAATCCCAAAGAAAGGCAATGCCAAAGAATGCTCAACCTACCTCACAATTGCACTCATCTCACATGCTTCCCTGGTGGCTCAGAGGGGAAAGTGTCTGTCTGAAACATGGGAGACCCGGGTTTGATCCCTGGATCAGGAAGATACCCTGGAGGAGGAAATGGCAACCCACTCTGGTACACTTGGCTGGAAAATCCCATGGATGGAGAAGTCTGGTAGGCTATAGTAATGGGGTCACAAAGAGTCAGACACCACTGAGTGACTTTACTTTTCACTTTTACTTTCACAGGCTAGTAAAGTAATACTCAAAATTCTCCAAGCCAGGCCTCAGCAATTGAATTGTGAACTTCCAGACGTTCAAGCTAGTTTTAGAAAAGGCAGAAGAACCAGAGATCAAACTGCCAACATCTGCTGGATTATCGAAAAAGCAAGAAAGTTCCAGAAAAACATCTATTACTGATTTATTGACTATGCCAAAGCCTTTGACTGTGGATCACAATAAACTGTGGGAAATTCTGAAAGAGATGAGAATACCAGACCACCTAACCTGCCTCTTGAGAAATCTGTATGCAGGTCAGGAAGCAACAGTTAGAACTGGACATGGAACAACAGACTGGTTCCAAATGGGAAAAGGAGTACATCAAGGCTGTATATTGTCATCCTGCTTATTTAACTTATATGCAGAGTACATCATGAGAAACACTGGACTAGATGAAGCGCAAGCTGCAATCAAGATTGCCGGGAGAAATATCAACCTCAGATACACAGATGATACCATCCTTATGGCAGAAAGTGAAGAAGAACTAAAGAGTCTCTTGGAGAGTGAACAAGTTGGTTTAAACCTCAACATTCAGAAAACTAAGATCATGGCATCTGGTCCCATCACTTCATGGGAAATAGAAGGGCACACAGTGGAAACAGTGGCTGACTTTACTTTTTTGAGCTCCAAAATCACTGCAAATAATGTCTGCGGCCGTGACATTAAAAGACACTTGCTCCTTGGAAGAAAAGCTATGACCAACCTAGACAGCATATTAAAAAGTAGAGACATTACTTTGCCAGCAAAGGTCCATCTATTCAAGGCTATGGTTTTTCCAGTAGTCATGTATGGATGTGAGAGTCGGACTATAAAGAAAGCTGAGCACAGAAGAATTGATGCTTTTGAACTGTAGTGTTGGAGAAGACTCTTGAGAGTCCTTTGGACTGCAAGGAGATCCAACCAGTCCATCCTAAAGGAGATCAGTCCTGAGTGTTCTTCGGAAGGACTGATGTTGAAGCTGAAACTCCAGTTTGGCCATTGATGCAAATAGCTGACTCACTGGAAAAGACCCTGATGCTGGGAAAGATTGAAAGCAGGAGAAGGGGACAACAGACGATGAGATGGTTGGATGGCATCACCAACTCAATGGACATGAGTTTGAGTAAACACTGGAAGTTGGTGATGGACAGGGAGGCCTGGCATGCTACAGTCCATGGGGTTGCAAAGTGTCAGATATGACTTGAGTCCTCAACTGAACTGAACTCTGAGTATTAGTGTTGTTGAGAATATTTTTATGTGCCTGTTACCGATCTTCATTAATTCTTTGGAAATAAATCTTTTTAGGTCCTTTTTCTATTTTTATTTTTTAAATATTTATTAATATGAGCTATTTATATATTTTAGTTATTAACACCTTATTAAACATAGCATTTGCAAATATTTCTCTCATCCAGAAGGTTATCTTTTCATTTTGTCCATGGGTTTCTTTGCTTTTTAAAAGCTTTTAACTTTAATTCAGTCCCATTATGTTTACTTTTGCTTCCTTTGCTTTAGGAAACGGATTTATATATATATATATATATATACACATACACATATACATATATAAAACAATTGCTACAATTTGTTTCAAAGGGTATTCTGCCTCTTTCCTTCTAGGAATTTTATGGTTTCCAGTTTTACATTTAGGTCTTTAATCCATTTAGAGTTTGTTTTAGTGTATGGTGTTAGAGAATCTTCCACTTTCATTCTTTTACAAATAGCAATCCAGTTTTAGCACTGCCACTCATTTAAATTACTGTCTTTCCCCCATTTTATATTCTCACCTCCTGTGTCATGTTGACCCTAAGTAAGTACATGGGCATATTTCTGGACTCTATTCTATTCTATGGAACTATGTGTCTGTTTCTGCACCTGTTCTATACTGTTTTGATTACTGTATCTTTGTAGTATAGTCTGAAGTCAGGGTGCATGATACTTCCGGCTCTATTCTTATTTCTCAAGCCCTGGGGTCTTTCATGTTTCCATACAGATTTTTAAATTATTTGTTCTAGTTCTGTGGAAAATGCTATTGGTATTTTAATTGGGGACTGCATTGAATCTGTAGATGGATTTCAGTAATATGTTCATTTTAACAACATTAATTATTCCAATCTATAAATACTGTATATCATTTCATCTGTTTCTATCATCTTTAATTTCTTTAATCAGTGACTGATAGTTTTCACCTCTTGAGTTAGATTTATTCTTAGATATCTTATTCTTTTTCATGCAATTGAAAATGGAATTCCTTCTTGCTTTCTCTTTCTGATAGCTTATTTCTAGTTTATGGAAATACAACCAATATTTGTATATCAATACTGTATTCTGCAACACTGCTGAATTTATTATGCATTCTAGTACTGTTTCAGTGGTCATTAGGATTTTCTATGTGTAGTATTATGTTATCTAAAAACTGTGACGTTTTACTTCTTCTTTTATAATTTAGATTCATTTTATTGTTTTTCCTGTCTGATTTCTACAGCTAGGACTTCCAATACTGTGTTGAATAAAAGCGAATAGAGCGGGCATCATTTACTTGTTGACAGAAAAAGTTTTTAGCCTTTCATGACTGAATTTGATGCCAGTTATGGTTTTATTATATATGACTTTATTATATTGAGGTATGCTCCATCTGCACCCATTTTGTGAGAGTTTTTATAATAAGTCATTGTTGGATTTTGTCAAAATATTTTTCTGCATTTACTTATATGATCATTTGTTTTTTATTTTTCAATTTTTTAATGTGGTATATCACACTATTTGATTTGAGGATATTAAGGCATCCTTGCATCTCTGGGTTAAGTCCCACTTAATCATAGCTTATAACTCTCTTAATATATTTTTGAACTTGGTTTGGTAGTATCTTTTGAGAATGTTGTATCCATGTTCATCAACGACATTGGGCTTTGATTTTGTGTGTATTTGTGTGTGTAATATTTTTGTCTGGTTTTGGTATCAATGTGATGCTAGTCTCCTAGAATGAATTCAGAAGAGTTCTTTCCTCTGCAAGTTTAGGAGCAGTTTTAGAAAGACAATGTTTACTCTTCTGTAAATATTTGGTAGAATTCACCTGTGAAGCCATCCAGTCCTGGACTTTTGTTTGTTGCGATTTTTTAAAAAAATACTGATTCAATTTCATTACTAATAACTAGCTGTTCACATTTGCTATTTCTTCCTGATTCATTCCAGAATATAGCACATTTTTTAGGAATTTTTTTCATTTATCCTAGGTTGATTTTTGATTAAAAAATGCTTTTATTTAAAAGCTTTTAGAAATAAGAGAATGAAACACCTATCCAAAAACACAGAGAAGCTCTAGATTTTTTGTTGAGCTATTGACAAAATCACAATGCCTGTATTATGTGAATAATTAACTTCTTTGCTCTAAGTGTTAATGAGAGTATGTAATTTCTACTTAAATAGATGGAGTATACATTCTTTCAGGGAAAACTAAGACTTTGAAGAAGGATATATATGAAATTATATTTTTTAAATATCTATGTAAAGCAAAACACTGGGTATTCTATATTTTCAAATCACATAACATCCTGAAAGTCATGTATATATAATTCTTATTTTATGGATAGCAAACAAAAACACAGTGAGAAACTAATAGAATCAGCTAGTTGGTGGCACAGTTCAAGATCTCTAAAACGCACCCATCTCAACTCACTCAGAAGCACCAGACTTTTTGTGCAATAACTAAAATCTACACAGAAAGTTTCTTTTGGAAACAAAAGAAGAAAAAACAAGAAATAAACTACTTTGATAGCCAACAGGAGAACAATCCCGCTTTTTGTAGATTCAAGAGTGAATATCTTCTGTACAATCAGAATCTGTCAGTTATCTCTGCTTGAGCACAAGTTTAACAGGCCATAAATGCCAGAGCAGGACAAAGAGAATAAGTAGGAGAATTGCTATTGGCAGTCTTAACAAGCTCTGATCAATTGATTTATGTAGAAAATCCAATTAGACCTGGCTGACCAGAGCTCTACTGACATCAGAGTGAAGCCAGTTGTAGAAGAGACTGTTGTTAGTATCCCCCTTGGCCAAGTGAATTGATCAATATTAAACTCCCTTTGGTTTAGATCCTATAATAAAGATGCTAACATTACTTCTCCAAATACATTAAAAGCTAAGTCCATGAAAAAAGAAATAAGACTTGGTTGGTAAAAATAACCATGTGATCTTGCATATATCTATAAATTACAAACTAATTTATACACACATATGTTACAAACTATACATCTATACTATAAATTTATACATTTTATTTTTATTAATCAAATTTTCTGAATAAATTTAAATGTTACATTCAATTCTGTGGAAATGAGTTAAAAATAGTGAAAGAGCATCTTCAAACAGTCTCCATTACCTATTTTGTCACCAGAAATAGAAAAAACAAAAAAACAGAAAAACTTCACAAATTATTTTAAAAATTACTTAGCACAGTGGTTAAAAAAC
Organism: Antilocapra americana; assembly: GCA_007570785.1. NCBI lineage: Eukaryota > Metazoa > Chordata > Mammalia > Artiodactyla > Antilocapridae > Antilocapra > Antilocapra americana. Next base: position 26,517,103 of record ML661338.1, on the reverse strand, counting down.
AATTGCCTTAGAAAACTCTAAATTGAACCTATTAAGTTGACTTAATTTTTACTATTTTAGATATGCCATTTATACATACATTCCTAATAAAGTTCTGTCATAAATTTCAAATTTAGTATATATATATATATTAAATTAACATGTGAAAAAAGCAACCACAGACTCTTAGTTTGATTCTGCTGTTCTTCGACCCATGAGCATTACTGGTGTCTGAGTTCCTACTTCATGAAGAATGTCATTTGGCTCTGTCTTTCATGCAGGCTCAAAACACTTCATCCTAATTAGGCTTTTATACTACAAACTAAATTTAGTAACATTCATGTAGTCAAATTTTAGTGAGCTTGGTCAAATACACACCAAACATCAACCGTACTGGGTATGTCCTTCCTATAGCATTATGATCACGTATTTCATAACAGAAGCTAGTGAAACATTTGGTATGAAAGTAAGGAAGAACACTTCAGTTTCTTGCCCTCAGATCAGTTCACTTTCCAGTATTCCACATTTGACACTGTATTCTTCATTGGGTTTGCCAGGCATACATATTTTCTAAATGTTTAAAAGAACAACAAAGCAGAGTTAATGATGTCCTCATTTGGGATCCATTGTATTTTGTAGGATATAATCACTTATTTTTAAGTTTGTTTTTCTTGTTTAGATTAAAAATCGGTCACTCTTGTTCATGGTAACCAATATAGTGATTGGCATGAGGTATATGCTTAAATTAATGAGCAATATGTCTCAGAAAAAATGTGCTATTTACAGACATGTGTCTATATTTCAGCCCCAGAGTGTAAACTACAATAAAAATAGAGCATATGACATTTGAAGTTTTTCTTTATAGCAGGCACATATAACTTGATGCAATAGTATTCCTGAAGGAACAATTAAATGAATAAAGGATATTCTTGTCTACAAAAGATCACAATTATTTTAACAGAATTACATTATGAAGAAAAATTACTTGGGCTCTTATAGAGTGATAACAATCTATTATCCACATTTTAATTTGAAAATTTTTCTTCTTCTCTAGGAACTCATTTATAAAGTAGGTTTCAAATATAGTGAAATATTATTCTAAGTGAAAGTGAAAGTCAGTCAGTCATGTCCGACTCTTTCTGAACCCACGGACTATACCGTCCATGGAATTCTCTAGACCCAGAATACTGGGGTGGGTTGCCTTTCCCTTCTCCAGGGGATCTTCTCAACCCAGGGATCAAACCCAGGTCTCCTGCATTGCAGGTGTGTCCTTTGCCAGCTGAGCCACAAAGGAAGCCCAGGAATACTGGGTTGGCTAGTCTATCCCTTCTCCAGTGGATGTTTCCAACCCAGGAATCAAACTGAGTTCTCCTGCACTGCAGGCAGATTCTCTGCCAACTGAGCTATCAGGGAAGCCCAATGGTCCCCTTAAGATGTTTTGAAATCCAGGACTTTTAATCTACTCAAGTATCTCATGAAGCATCCAAAGTTGTTCAGGTGTAGTATTTATATAATGATAAAATTCACAAGAGTGGAGCTGGGCACATGAGCATGTGAGGACATTTCAGAAGAAGAAACTTCATGAACAGAGTGAACCTTTTCATCAGATCAGTTCTATGAAGGCTTTTGCTACGTTGCAACTAACAGGACTTTCACCATGTGTGATTAAGAATTTCTTATGTAATGGTACCAAACAGGAAAAAGCACTGCTCTCTCCACGACTGGCTAACATTGTCCCTTCTTGAAATAAAAAGTTTATCTAATTCACACTTTTGGAAGATAAGTAACAGTAAAGTCACGGACTCCAGATTGTAGGCTACTCCGAAAAATAAGGGGAATGCATTTTCCCCCTAGGGATTGTATGAGTCATGACTTCTATAAACTAGTGTGAATAACTAAATGCAAACGGTGGATTATTCTCTTGTGGACTGTGAATAATAACCTCTCAGTGGCTTTCAAATTCCCAAGAACACAGTCATTGAATGAATCTTCAGCATATATCAAAACACAACCAAAGTTACAGAAAAAAGAAAACAAGGCCAGAATGTAATAAATAGAAAAAAAGGAATGTGTTGCTAAGAATAGAGTGAAAAGAATAAGTACAAAGTACACCAAATAGCTCATTAAAATTTCCCCCCAATATTTCTTCACATGAATTTATTTTTTGCTAACTCATATAGTTTATGGCATAGACCATTTTTTCAGGACCTTAATAGTATAGTCTTTATATAAAATTAACAAGTTTTGAAAACTTCCAAACTTTCTAAAATGTCTTATCTTATTAATATACGCTTGATCTCATCAAAAATGACACCAATTTAATATTAAGTGTAACTAGAAAGGAAAAATTCCGGCAAAGGAAGCATTTTGTAAGAGTTTGTTTTGTTTTTAATTTCCCTGATATGACCACTCCAGATACAGAAATGTCTGTATTATAACCCCTGCATCAGCTTTATTGTACCAAATTAAACTGACAGTATTCTTTTATTTGGACTCTATTGGGATAAAGAATTAGTTAAATATAACAATAAATAAGATACTCTGTACACTGTGTGTGTGTGTTAGTCGCTCAGTCGTGTCAGACTCTTTGCAACCCCATGTATTGTAGCTCTCCAGGCTTCCTTGTCCATGGGATTTTCCAGGCAAGAACACTGGAGTGGACTGCCATTTCCTTCTCCACTTTATAGTATATACACATTCAATTTATGATATTGGTAAATTGCCCTAATAACACACAGCTTTGAGAATCCACAAAGAATGTGTTCTACATTTTCAGTGACTGATGGTACCAAGATTTTCAAAGTTTGTGTAATATAAAAATATTTAAGTGAAAAAGTCGTGACAGAAGTAATTCACTTATGAATGAATGAATGTGTGTGCATGCTCAGTCATGACCCACTTTTTGCAACCCCATGGGTTGCAGCTCACTGAACTCCTCTATCTATGGAATTTTCCAGGCAAGAATACTGGAGTGGATTACAATTTCCTATTCCAGGGGATCTTCCCACCTCAGGGACTGAACCTGTCTCTTGTGTCTTCTGCATTGGCAGGCAGCTTCTTTAGCACTGCACCACCTGGGAAATTCACTTTAAGAAACTTTTGTTTCTACTTATTGAAGCTCGTTTTGTTACAGTTAGAGTGACTTTGAACTGGAACCTCAGAATTTAATGAAGTCATGTTAACAAAATTCATATAGCTTATATAAAATGATGCAATAAAATCAACTGGAAGCCCAGAAACTTTAGGGTCACATGAAGCAGCTTAAACAGTCTATCCTCTTTCCCAGATGGAAGAATTTCATGGTACTTTTCTGTCAGTGTGTTCACATCCCAGCTGGACAGCTTGAGACATGAACTGATGAATAAATGAAGTGCCCTTTCTCTAGAGGAAGGCCAGACAGCTGGCAGGGTCACTGTGCCTTTGACATCACACTCAAGAAGACTGCACTTCTGTTCAAATCCCATCCATGTACCTTCAAACCAAATGGCATATTAAGATCAACTACAACGTACTTCATAACAGCCAGGAGAAAATAATAATAAACAATTAACTAAATATAACCTGTGCTTCTGTTAAAAAATCAGAATTCTTATAAAGTGGTATTCATTTAAATCCTTAGACAGAAAAAAAAAGTTTAATCTGCTCTGATCTGGGATTTTTTTAATGCTTACAGCCATTGTTTAACTTTTCTGTGATTCTGTGTTCAACGAAATAATTATTTCTTTAAACAAAAGCATTCAATTATTTGCACACTCAGAATTCCAGTTTTAAATGGAGAATTTATCTAACGATATTGCTAAAGACAGAAACTTCCTTTAATTTGCTCAGAAAAGAAAGTGGCTTTTGCTTTAAGTATGTAACCTTGCAACTTGGTAACTCTCTGAGCTCATTCTTTGCTGCTTATGCTTCTACCATCACGCAAAAGTGAGAGGCAGGTTTTAAATTTCTTTTGTTTCAGGGGAATAATATAACTTTCAGGTAGGGATTTGGAAGTCTTTAGCTGAAGCCAAATCTATACATAATCATAAATATATGGTTATTATCTGTGTAACATTATGAATATAATTCCTGGTTGCTACAGCTTGGCATTTTACAATTTCTGTAGGGAGGTGATTCCCAGACTTTGGGGACTATGAACCATTTAGAAAAATGAGGAACCAGGGAGTCACATAAGGTTGTATTTTTTCTGAGTTAGTATAGTAAAACAAAAATCAAAATAATTCTTTTATGACCCAATAGGTCATAAAATAAATAACAGAAAACTAGAAATAGCAATTTCAGAATGACAATTTTTCAAATAATAAAGACTTAATTTTTAAGAAGTAGTCTCTACAATTGTGCCCGTGTTTCTATGGTTTGATGGGAATGTCAGCATGAATTGGCACTTTTCCTAACAGTCTGGAATTTGGGAACCATGGTCTTGGCTTCTCATATAATCATGAATATTGAATACTTCATACATTACAGTCTTAAACATACACAAGTGTTACCTGGCATGATTTATTAAATTTGATTTTTGCCTAGGACCTCTTTTATGCTCTATGTAATAACTGTAAATTTTTGAAAATTATGCAAGCTTTGTTTAATAGTTTTTACCTTTTTTATGGCTTAACATATGACTCTGTCCTCTCATATAATGGATATGTGAAAGTGAAGTCACCCAGTCGTGTCCGACTCTTTGCGATCCTGTGGACTGTAGCCCACCAGGCTCCTCCATCCATGGGATCCTCCAGGCAAGAGTACTGGAGTGGGGTGCCATTTCCTTCTCCAGGGGACCTCCCCGACCCAGGGAAGGAACCCAGGTCTCCTGCATTGCAGGCAGGATGCTTTAACCTCTGAGCCACCAGGGAAGCCACTTTGCACAATATTATGTTTAAGAGAATTAATATAAATTTAACAAAATTACTTAAGAGTGACTGCTCTTAATGATTCATTAGGTAAGTTCAAGAAATAAATAACTGGAGATTGCAGTTTATAATAAGACCGAGAATTATAATTATTTCTTTAGTGAAATTGCTTCATGAGAAAGATATGTTGAGAAGACCCATCCAAACCTTAATCTATTTTATCCTCTATGGCCAACTACTTCTATTATTTTATTACCAAGACTTTGACTGTTCTTTTGTAGATATAAGCAACATTTATGTTACATAATTTATATTTTGAAACTTTTACAAAACTAGAAATTTAAGATTTTCATGTATGCTTTGTTTTGACTTCAATATCTTGAAGATATTTCCATGTATCAGTGCATACCCGATAGCTATTCTCTTTTTTAATGTTTATTTGAGTATAACAAGCTTAGAGAGGCATGACTTTACATATTTCATGCAAACGAAGTCATAAATTTTGTATTATTTGACAAGATATACATTGGACACTATTGGACACTTCTGTTTAACAGTTAAATGGTCACAGACTATTTAGTTTACTTCTCAGTCTAGGAGTGATGTTTTAAATATACTAATGTAGGAAGAGTTTCAATTTGCTTGTTGTTTAAGGTGAAAAACAATTTATTATTATACAGTTGCTCAATATTTCCAGTAAACCCCTTTTAACTGTATGCTGGAAGTGGTGACTCAGGAGCTCTATAGAACTTGCCAGTAATAATGAATAAAAACAGACATACTATATTAAAATAAATGGAAATAACTAAGACAAAGTAGTAAGTTCAATTGTTTTAAAATCCTAAATGTTATTTTATTTAGACTAATGATTTCACATTTACTCAGAACATACACCCTATTTGCAAAGCCATTCCACATTTATCCCATTGTTTCAAATTAACAGTCCAGAAAAAAATAGATAGTCGACTCCTAACTGGAATGATTATAACTTATTGTTTGGAAGTTTAGCCTCTGTATCTGATATAGCTTAGTTGTATTCCAGGAAAGTTCCACAAGAGCTGTAGAACTTGATGCAGGGAAATGCATCTCTTGTTATGTCAGAAAGAGAAAGACAAATACCGTGTGATGTCACTTGCGTGTGGAATCTCAAATATGACAGAAATGAATTTGTCTACAAACAGACTCACAGACATAAAGAACAAATTGCGGTGACCATGTGGCAGGGGCTCAATACACCAGTGTGAATTCTGTTAGATGCCGAAGGAGAGTAAACTTTTTATCCTAGATTTCATGATTTCAGTGTGCTATACTGCAGGGGTTCCCAACCCAGGCCACACAGCAGGAAGTGAGCAGCAGGTGAGCGAGCAAAGCCTCATTCGTATTTACAGTCACTCCCTGCCACTTGCACTACTGCCTCAGCTCTACCTCCTGTCAGATCAATGGTGGCATTACATTCTCATAGGAGTGCAAACTCTACTGTGAGCTGTGCATGCAAGAGATCTAGGTTGTGCACTCCTTATGAGATCTAATGACTGATGATCTGATTCTGCCTTATGGTGAGTTGTATAATTACTTCATTACATATACAATGCAATAATAATAGAAGTAAAGTGCACAATAAAGGTAATATTCTTGGATAATACCAAAACCATCCCTACCATGGTCTGTGAAAAATCTGTTTTCTACAAAACCAGTTCCTGGTGCCAAAAAGGCTAGGGAAGCTATGATGTATCATAATTGCTTGTGAACCTTAATGGAGTTTCTTAAACGTGCATCCAAGAGTACATGACAAAGTACTTAGATGTGTATTGTCCTATACGTTCAAAATTCTGTGTCCATAGGTTAGATGTCAGTCACATATATACAGTAAAAATACTGACTCATTTCTATTATTTTATATTTGGTAAAAACAAATAATTATAATAAAACAGCTGTTCCTTACCCTGACCCTTCTTCATTTGACATGTCATTATACAACCTCTGAATTTCACTTCAAACCCTCTTCCAAACTCCCTAGGTATAATTTCACTATCCATTGTAATTATAGTATCTACTTAATTCATCTTCATTCTAATTCATGATTTTGACTTAATAAAACTGCATTGTTGGCATACATTTTCATAAGATTTGCTTGATAAGATTTGGATTGCCACTGCCGTCATTTTTTAAAAGGAGAGGGAGCTTAAGTTTGACAGAACTAGGTTATAATATCTCTCCCATTTACTAGCTGAATGACCTTATGCAAAGTATTTCAGTGTATTGACTGTTGGAGTCCTCATTTGTAAAATAAGGTAGTTTGTCTCAATTTTAACATGGATGTAAAGATTAAATAAAATGATACATAGTAAGATCACTTCACAGTTTGTGAACACAGAAGACCCTTGATACACAGTAATTATTACCCCTGTTCATACAATTACTTTCTGAAGTGGTGGCATTTCCCAATTATTGGTGTAGGACTAATATATTTTGTTAGGCTAGAGAGCTCCCTTCAGAAATGACCTAAGTAGAAGAGATGAAGAGTGAGTACAAAGGAGGCAAGCAGATGGGAATATTGGAAATTTATGCTGGAAGTATTTTATTATGTGCCATGTAGCTTTTAGCACTGAAAATTTAAATATATACTCTCAATTAAAATTATAGAGCTTTTAAGATGGATTTAATTTGTTAACTTTTGATAGGCATCTATTGAATTCTACTAAAGTCAGATATTTTACTCACAGAATAGAGAATGAAGTATGTTATTCACAGTAGCCTCCCCTAGAATTAAGTGATTTGTATTGGGTCTATATTAAAAGGCAGAGACATTACTTTGCCAACAAAGGTCCATCTGGTCAAGGCTATGGTTTCTCCATTAGTCATGTATGGATGTGGGAGTTGGACTATAAAGAAAGCTGAGTGCCAAATAATTGATGCTTTTAAACTGTGGTGTTGGATAATACTCTTGAGAGTCCTTTGGACTGCAGGGAGATTCAACCAGTCCATCCTAAAGGAAATCAATACTGAACATTCATTGGAAGGACGGATGCTAAAGCTGAAACTCCAATACTTTGGCCACTTGATGTGAAGAACTGACTCATTTGAAAGACCCTGATGTTGGGAAAGATTGAAGGTGGGAGGAGAAGGGGATGACAGAGGATGAGATGGTTGGATGGCATCACAGACTCAGTGGACATGAGTTTGAGTAAACTCCAGGAGCTGATAATGGACAGGGAAGCCTGTTGTGCTGCAGTTCATGAGGTCACAGGGAGTCGGAAAAGACTGGTCGACTGAACTGAACCGAACTCTGAGTAATATTTGATTCAATATTTGATTCCATCATTTGGAACTCTACATAGGGTTTACATTTCAGTGGAGATGGAGCTAGCCAGCTTGTATTATTTTGCCCACTGATTACAACTAAAAACTCTAAACACCTAAAGAAGCCACCTGAAGATGGTGAAAAGTAAATAATAAAAGATTGTTATGTGAAGTCAACTCTTGAATGGCATCATGCTTTTTCTGATCTATTCTCCTTTACAGATTCTAGCTTTGACCTGAAAGTATTACAGCTGAATGCCAGATGTGTTTGTAGGCACAAGCAGTAAAAACTCTGAGATAAATAATTTATTTCTATTCAGAAGTCTGTGGGGAAAGACCTCTGTGAGACACCAAGTGTAAAGTAGAGAGAATTCCTTGTTTACCTCATCTCTCTCTCCCAGCCCCACTCAAGAATAGCCAGTGTCAAAGTTCCACTTTGTTGTATCAGGGATAGTGACAATGCATCTTTATAGACACCTACATTCTTTCTATTTATTATAGCAAGAAAAACTAGGAAACAGAATCCTGTAGTCTGAAGTCAGTTTCCCCAGTGGCTCAGTGGTAAAGAATCCACCTGCAGTGCAGGAGACACAGGAGCTGCAAGTTCAGTTTCTGGATCAGGAAGATCCCCTGGATCTTCCCCTGGCAACCCACTCCAGTATTCTTGCTGGGAGAATCCCACAGACAGAGGAGCCTGGGGGGCTTCAGTACATAGGGTTACAAAGAGTCGGATACAGATGAAATGACTGAGCACAGCACAGTCTGAAGACAATGGAGGGAAAACTGTTATTTTTTTTCCTACTTTTCTCTTGCTACTTCCCCCTGAAAATGAAATCAGTTACATGAATGTTCACAACCGTATAAGGGGCTAAAATCTTGACTAGAATCAATATTCTTGACCAAAGTCACCAGGAAAAGAGGCCCCTGTCAACTAGAGAGGAAGGAGCAAGGAGATGAGAAGTGGGTTATGCTGCCTCTGCACCTGAGCAGACCCAAGTCTCAACTTCTTCCAAGCTGCACACGCACTGAACAGGTCACAGTAATAAAGTAGAAGCTTTGAGAATCTGAATACAGTGTAAAATCACTCAAGGCTTCCCCCAAAATGCTTGTGCATAAAACAGACCTTAGTAAGAGAAATTAAGTCATACAAAACACACCATCTGCCATAACAGAAGCAAACTGAAAGTCAGTTATTCAAAAATATATGGAAAACTTAAAATATTTGGAAATTAAACAATGTACTGCTAAATAATCCTTGGGTAAAAGAGTAATCCTCAAGGAATATAAGTAAATATTTTTAACTAAAAAAACATGAAAATAAAATAATCAAAATTGTGGGATTTGGGGTTAAAAGGGTGCATAAATGATAATGGATACTAATAAATACCTATATTAGAAAGGAAGAAAGTTTTCAAAGACATAGTCTAAGGTTTCCCCTTTAGAAACTAGTACAAGAAGAGTAACCCAATCCCAATTGAGAAAAAATTAAAATATTAATGAAAGTAAAAGTAGAAATCCGTCAGGGAAATTTATAACAAACAAAAAATGAGAAAAATCAATGGAACCAAAAACTATATAAGTAGCAAGCCATGGTTCTTATCATGGGAATAACAAAAACAATAAAAAAAGTGATCATAAAAATAAAATGATTGCAAGAGACAGAGGGAATAGAAGTCTTGGTGGAGTTAACTCTTTTAAGCAGGGTGTTGAGAAGGAGCTCTCGTTGATTTTTCACCACGTTGGCCAAATCTCACCAGAGAATTCAAGAAGGAGAAAGAAAGAGGGTTGTCAGATTGAGGGTGAGGAGAGAATGTGGCACGTATAACATTTTTGAAGAAGGAGAGCATGTAGTTTGTACAAGAATATCAGCATAAGAGGAATTATTGAGCAATAGGGATATTGGCACAAGCCATGGAAATCATGCACTCACTTTTTATGCAAAATATTACTATGGGCATTATTTCATTATTTTTTTAAAATTAATTAATTTATTTTAATTGGAGGCTAATTACTTTACAACATTACAGTGGTTTTTGCCATACATTGACATGAACCAGCCGAGAGTTCATGTGTGTCTTCCCCATCCCATCCCTCAGGGTCATCCCAGTGCACTGGCCCTGAGTGCCTTGTTTCATGCATTGAACCTGGACTGGCGATCTATTTCACATACGGTGAAATACATGTTTCGTGATACTTTCTAAAATCATCCCATCCTCGCCTACTCCCACAGAGTCCAAATTCTGTTCCTTATCTCTGTGTCTCTTTTGCTGTCTTGCATATAGGGTCATCATTACCATCTTTCTAAATTCCATATATATTCATTAATATACTGTATTGGTGTTTTTCTTTCTGACATTCTTCACTCTGTATAATAGGCTCCAGTTTCATCCACCTCATGAGAACTGATTCAAATGCATTATTTTTAATAGCTGAGTAATATTCTAATGTGTATATGTACCACAGCTTTCTTATCCATCTGCCAATGGACCATCAGGTTGCTTCCATGTGCTGGCTATTATAAACAGTGCTGCAAAGAACATTCGGGTACATGTGTCTCTTTCGATTCTGGTTTCCTCGGTGTGTATGACAAGCAGTGGGATTTCTGAGTCATATGGCAGTTCTATTTCCAGTTTTTTAAGGAATCTCCACATTATTCTCTATAGTAGCTGCAAAAGTTTGCATTCCCACTAACAGTGTAAGAGGGTTCCCTTTACTCCACACCCTCTCTAGCATTTATTTTTAGTAGACTTTTTGATAGCAGACATTCTGACTGGCATGAGATGGTACCTCATTGTGGTTTTGATTTGAATTTCTCTGATAATGAGTGATGTTTAGCATCTTTTCATGTGTTTGTTAGCCATCTGTATGTCTTCTTTGGAGAAATGTCTGTTTAGTTCTTTGGCCCACTTTTTGATTGGGTCGTTTATTTTTCTGGAATTGAGCTTCAGGACTTGCTTGTATATTTTTGATATTCATTGTTCGTCAGTTGCTTCCTTTGCTATTGTTTTCTCCCATTCTAAAGGCTGTCTTTTCACCTTGCTTATAGTTTCCATTATTGTGCAAAAGCTTTTAAGTTTAATTAGGTCCCATTTGTTTATTTTTGCTTTTATTTCCTTATTCTGGGAGGTAGGTCATAGAGGATCCTGCTGTGATCTATGTCAGAGAGTGTTTTGCCTATGTTTTACTCTAGTTTTATAGTTTCTGGTCTTACATTTCGATCTTTAATCCATTTTGAGTTTACGTTTATGTATGGTGTTAGAAAGTGTTCTAGTTTCATTCTTTTACAAGTGGTTGACCAGTTTTCCTAGCACCACTTGTTAAAGAGATTGTCTTTTCTCCATTGTATATTCTTGCCTCCTTTGCCAAAGACAAGGTGTCCATAGGTGCATGGATTTATCTCTGGGCTTTCTATTTTGTTCCATTGATCTGTATTTCTGCCTTTGTGCCAGTATCTTACTGTCTCGATGACTGTAGCTTTCTAGTAGAGCCTGAAGTCAGACAGGTTGATTCCTCCAGTTCCATTTTTCTTTCTCAAGATTGCTTTGGCTATTCGAGGTTTTTTATATTTCCATACAAATTGTGAAATCATTTGTTCTAGTTCTGTGAAAAATACAATTCTATTCACCATTACAATGAAAAGAATAAAATACTTCAGTAAATTTATCTAAAGAAACAAAAGATCTATATATATATATTTCATTCTTTTTTATGGCTGAGGAGTATTCCATTGGATCATAATAAGTGAAGTAAGTCAGACTGAGAAAAAGACGTATCATACAATATCAGTTATATGCGGAGTTGAAAACAAGGCAAAAAAAAAACCCAAAAATGAACCTACTACAAGACAGAAACAGACTCACAGATAAAGAGTTTAATATACTTGTGGTTGTCAAGGAGGAGCAGAGTTTGAATAAACCCTTGTGAGCCCTGTTAGATGCCTTAGAAGAGTAAACCACTTCTAAATTCATGACTTCAGTGAGTGGGAAAGGAAGACCTTTTTGATGAGGTTAACTGAAAGCAGACATTAGAGAAAAGAGGGGTTAGCCATGAAGATAATCGGCTGAAAAAGATTCAAGGAGTAGGACAGAGAAAGTGTAAATATCCTATGGTCAGGAGGTGGTTAGTGTATTTGGGGAGCGTAAGGAGTTGAGTGGCTTTAGGAAGATGAACCAGAGGGTGAGAAGGAAACCAGTCAAATCACAATGGGCCAGTGAGATGGGCCCTGCTGACTCTGGCTTTTACTCTAACTGTGCAGCATTCCTAGTGGGGAAATGATAAAATTTGAGCTACATTTTAAATGGTTCTTTAGATTTCCCTCGTGGCTCAGATGGTAAAGCATCTGCCTACAATGCGGGAGACCCAGGTTCAATCCCTGGGTTGAGAAGATCTCCTGGAGAAGGAAATGGCAACCCACTCCAGTATTCTTGCCTGTAAAATCCAATGGACAGAGAAACCCGGTAGGCTGCAGTCCATGGGGTCGCAGAGTTGGACAGGACTGAGCGACTTCACTTTCACTTTTATGCTTGCTAGGAGGAGAACAGACAGGGGTGGCAGGGAGCAAAAGAAAATCACACTGGAATGAGTTCAGTGGGAAAAGTTGAGAATAATGGATACAGCTGGCTTCAATAACTCTTAAAATCAGTTTATTATAAAAGGAAATGGAGAAATCGGAAAGTAACTAGAAAGGCATGTGGTTTGAAGGGAGGCTTTTATTATTATCATTACTGTTTTAAGATGTATAATATGTTAGCAAATGTGTATGTTTAGAGAAATAATCCATAGATCTGGAAATATTGATGATACAGAATATGAAGAGGAGGAGTATTACTATAGTTCAGGGTCCAGTAGTTGTCAGGAATGGGTATGCTGACTGGAAATACAGGCCTGGGGGATATTCACTTGGTTACAGAAGGGAATACAGAAGCCTTGCCTGACCTGGTGTAGGAATGTGTGGAATGTCTTTTCTGATTGCTTCTATGTCTGTGCTTTTTCCGTATAGAATTGGAAATGAGTTCATCTGCTCAGATTAAAGTACATGGAAGGGATTTTTGAAAACCAAGCTAAAAGGAAATCATGTAAGAAATATTGTTTAGGAAAGTTCAGGAGGGGAACTAAGATGGCGGAGGAATAGGACGGGGAAACCACTCTCTCCCCAATAAATACACCAAAAGAACTTTTAAAGACAGCGCAAACTCCATAAAACAGGATCTAAATGCTGGCAGAGGACATCGGGCATCTGAAGGGACGGCCCATTGCTGACGAGAGGAGGTAGGACAAAAGAAAAAAGAGAGAGAAAAAAGTAAAGGGAGAGACAGAGTTGGGGGCGGGGATCCGTCCCGGAAGGGGAGTCTGGAATAAAGAGGAAAAAAAAAAAAAGAGGAGAAAGGTTTCCGAATACCAGGGAGCATTCTTTCGGGCGGATTTGCGGTGAATCTTGGAGAGCAAGATAGCTGGGAGTAAAAGCAGATTAATAATTAAGCCCTGCAAGCTACATTTCTGGCTCGTAGGCACAGGGAAGCCGCGGCGGCGCACGCCCCACCCCCCACTAGCCAAAGCGGACTGCACAGGGAGGGGCGGGCCGCGCGCTCAGGGAACGGAGCAGCCTGAGCGACCCAACCCAGGGGGCTAACCGGAGATAGACTGAGAAGTAGCTTTCCCCTGGAAGAGCCCCCCTGCCAGGCCCACGCAGAACAAGGAGAGGTGTGGAGTCGGCAGAGAGGCGGCTGGCCGGGTGGCACAGAACAAAGGGCGTGCGGAGTCGGCAGAGAGGCCGCCGGCCGGGTGGCACAGAACAAAGGGCGTGCAGAGTCGGTAGGGAGGCGGCCGGCCGAGGAGATCTCGGCGCCTGTGGGCTGCGGACCGGCCCAGCCCCCGCCTGAGTGCAGCGGGCATAACCCAGCCTCGGCGAGACCAAAGGGTGAGGCGGAGTCAGCAGGGAGGCGGCCGGCTGGGCGGAGCTGGGTGCCTTTGGGCTGCGGACAGACCCAACACCTGCCCGAGACCAGCGGGCATAGCCCAGCCCCGGCGAGGCTTCCTGGCCAAATTGCGCACAGAGCTAGGTGCTAACCAAGACTACTGGGGATTCTGGACGGATCAGAGCTCTGCACACCTAAGAAGACGTGCTTAGCTGCACGTAGGGAAAGCCGAGCGGTTGGGCCGGGGGAGGGGAGAAGCCGCACTCCCCAACTGCCCCGGGCGGACGACAGAGAGTCAAGCAGAAAGGGCGGGGGAAGCGCACTCAGCAGGAGAAGGGCAAACTCCAGAGGGCTGAATAGACACATAAAAGACCAGCAAACAGAAGACGCTTAAGCTAGCAGAGGCAACAGGTTTGGAGTCTATAGACCATGAGAAGTACAAGCCGGACCCAAGGAATTGTCTGAAAAATAAACTGACCCCTCCCAGTACGCACCAGCACCAGAGAAAGCCTTAGTTATAACTGTACTAGGAACATCTTTTAAATTTTTAAAACTTTTTTATACCCTTTTTTTTTTTAGAATTTTTAAGTCCCCTATAACCTTGTTATTTTCTTTTTTTCTTTCTTTCTTTTCCTTTATTTTTATTTTCCCTTTTTTTTTAGAAAAAAAATTTTTTTTTAGAATTTTTAAGTCCCCTATAACCTTGTTATTTTCTTTTTCTTTTCTTTCTTTCTTTTCCTTTATTTTTATTTTCCCTTTTTTAAATCTCCTCTTTCTCCCTTATTGCATTCTCCATCCTATCTCCTTTCTTAACTTTTACATCTTCACTTTATTCCCCTTTTTTTAAATTTTTTTTTTTTACTGATTTTTGTTGTTGGTGGTGGTGGTGGTGGTGTTGTATTTTCTTCTTTATCATTCTTTCTTTCTTTTTTTCATAATAGTACTTTTGAGAATCCAGTCTTTACTCTAGATTTTTAATCTTTGCTTATTAGTATTTGGTATCAACTTTGTACCTTTAAGGATCCAAGCTCCAGTACCCATTGCTACCTGGGAGTGAGATCATTGGCTTGACTGCTCTCTCCCCATTCTTGTCTCTCCTTTTTTCTTTTCTTTTTCTTTTCTCTTTTCTTCTCCTACCAAGACACCTTCAACGTCCTCTTCCTCTGTATATTCTCTACCCAACTCTGGGACTCTGCTTGAGAGTTACCAGCTGTGAAGAACACTGAAATAACTGACCACTGGCTGGATCTGTCTCTATCCATCTGACTCTCTCCTTTCTCTCTCTGGTCAATTCTGTCTCCTTCCACACTCTTCACATTTCGATATAACTCTGTGAACATCTCCAAGGGATCCAGGCTGTGGAGGGCACACAGAGGAGCAATCACTGGCCACTTCACTCCCTCACCATCGGATTCCTCTCTTCTCCTTCTGGTCCATGCCATGTAACTCTGTGTACCTGACAGGGTGTCCCTCACTGTGAAGAAACTTCTCATCACTAAACTAGAGGTTCTGCCACCATCAGTGCAGAGATAAAAGAGCCCTGAGGCTACTGGAAGACAGGAGACTAAACCCAGACCCTGAGAATTCCAGAAAACACATGGATCCAAGAGTTAATTAATCGATAGGAACTCATCAACCTCCTCCATACCAAAACTGAAATTAATCAACCCCCAAGGGCCAACAAGCTCCAGAGTAAGATATACCAAGCAAATTCACCAGCAACGTAGGAACACTGCCAGGAGCTTCAATACAGAGGTTGCCCAAGGTCAAACCAAGTCCACCGACACCTCAAATCTCTTTACTGGACACTCCATTGTTAGTTACAGTGAGGAAACCCAGATCCACCCACCAGAACACCACACAAGCTTTCCCATCCAGGAAACTTCTACAAACCACACATCTAACCCCTCCCATAGTGAGGAACCCACACAATAAAGGGGCAACACAGCAAGATAAACAAGATGAAAAAGCAGAGAAATACACAGCAAGTAAAAGAACAGGATAAATACCCCCTAGACCAAACAAAAGACGAAGAGATAGGAAGTCTACCTGACAAAGAATTCCGAATAATGATAGTGAAAATGATCCAAAACCTGGAAAATAAGTTGGAGTTACAGCTCAATAACCTGCAGGCAAGGATTGAGAAGATGCAGGTAAGCTTTAACAAAGATTTAGAAGAAATGAAAAAGAGTCAAAATACAATAAATAATGCAATAAATGAGATCAAAAACACCCTGGAGGGAACCAACAGTAGAATAACAGAGATAGAAGACAGGATAAGTGAGGTAGAAGACAGAATGGCAGAAATAAATGAAACAGAAAGGAAAAATGAAAAAAGAATTAAAAGAAATGAGGACAATATTAGAGACCTCTGGGACAATATTAAACGCACCAATATTCGAATCATAGGAGTCCCAGAAGAAGAAGACAAAAAGAAAGACCATCAGAAAATCCTTGAAGAGATAATTGTTGAAAATTTCCCTAAATTGGGGAAGCAAATAGCCACTCAGGTCCAAGAAAAACAGAGAGTCCCAAATAGAATGAACCCCAAACGGAACACCCCAAGACACATATTAATCAAATTAACAAATATCAAATACAAAGACCAAATATTAAAAGCAGCAAGGGAGAAGCAAAAAATAACTCACAAGGGGAATCCCATAAGGATAACAGCTGATCTCTCAATAGAAACGCTTCAGGCCAGAAGGGAATGGCAGAGCATTCTTAAAGTCATGGAAGAAAACAATCTACAACCCCGACTACTGTACCCAGCAAGGATCTCATTCAAATTTGAAGGAGAATTCAAAATTTTCTCAGACAAGCAGAAACTGAGAGAATTCAGTAACACCAAACCAGCCCTCCAACGAATGCTAAAGGAACTTGCCTAGATAGGAAACACGGATGGGATAGATAATCTGGAACCCAAAACAATAAAATAAATGGCAACGGGACCATACTTATCAATAATTACCTTAAATGTAAACGGGCTGAATGCCCCAACCAAAAGACAAAGATTGGCCGATTGGATACAGAAACAAGATCCCTATATATGTTGTCTACAAGAGACCCACCTCACACCTAGGGACACATATAGACTGAAAGTTAAAGGCTGGAAAAAGATATTCCATGCGAATAAAGACCAAAAGAAAGCAGGAGTGGCAATACTCATATCAGATAACGTAGACTTTAAAATAAAGGCAGTGAAAAGAGATAAAGATTGACATTACATAATGATCAAAGGATCAATCCAGGAAGAAGAAATAACAATTATAAATATTTATGCACCTAACATAGGAGCTCCACAATATGTAAGGCAAATGCTAACAAGTATGAAAGGGGAAATCAACAACAACACAATAATAGTGGGAGACTTTAATACACCACTCACACCAATGGATAGATCAACTAGACAGAAAAGTAACAAAGAAATTCAAACTTTAAATGATACAATAGATCAACTAGACCTAATTGATATCTATAGGTCATTCCACCCCAAAACAAGGAATTTCACCTTTTTCTCAAGTGCACACGGGACCTTCTCCAGGATAGATCACATCCTGGGCCATAAATCTAACCTTGATAAATTCAAAAATATTGAAATCATCCCAAGCATCTTTTCTGACCACAATGCAGTGAGATTAGATATCAATTATAGGAGAAAACCTTTCAAAACTTCCAACATATGGAGGCTCAACAACACACTGCTGAATAACCAACAAATCACAGAAGAAATCAAAACTGAAATTCAGTTATGCATGGAAACGAATGAAAATGAAAACACAACAGCCCAAAACCTATGGGACACTGTGAAAGCAATGCTAAGGGGAAAGTTCATAGCAATACAAGCTCACCTCAGGAAACAAGAAAAAAATCAAATAAATGACCTTACTTTACACCTAAAGCAACTAGAAAGGGAAGAGATGCAGAAGCCCAGGTCTAGTAGAAGGAAAGAAATCTTAAAGATCAGGGCAGAAATAAATGCAAAGGAAACAAAAGTGACCATAGCAAAAATCAACCAAGCCAAAAGCTGGTTCTTTGAGAAGATAAATAAAATTGACAAACCGTTAGCCAGACTCATCAAGAAACAAAGGGAGAAGAACCAAATCAACAGAATTAGAAATGAAAACGGAGAGATCACAACAGAAAACACAGAAATACAAAGGATCATAAGAGACTATTATCAGCAACTATATGCAAATAAACTGGACAACCTGGATGAAATGGACAAATTCCTAGAAAAGTACAACTTTTCAAGACTAAACCAGGAAGAGATAGATAATATTAATAGACCCATCACAAGCACGGAAATTGAAACCGTAATCAGAAATCTTCCAAAAAACAAAAGCCCAGGACCAGATGGCTTCACAGCTGAATTCTACCAAAAATTTAGAGAAGAGCTAACACCTATTCTACTGAAACTCTTCCAGAAAATTGCAGAGGAAGGTAAACTTCCAAACTCATTCTATGAGGCCACCATCACCCTAATTCCAAAACCCGACAAAGATGCCACAAAAAAAGAAAACTACAGGCCAATATCACTGATGAACTTAGATGCAAAAATCCTCAACAAAATTCTAGCAAATAGAATCCAACAACACATCAAAAAGATCATACATCATGATCAAGTAGGCTTTATCCCAGGGATGCAAGGTTTCTTCAATATTCGTAAATTAATCAGTGTAATACACCACATTAACAAATTGAAAAATAAAAATCACATGATTATCTCAATAGATGCAGAGAAAGCCTTTGACAAAATTCAACATCCATTTATGATAAAAACCCTCCAAAAAGTAGGAATAGAAGGAACATACCTCAACATAATAAAAGCTATATATGACAAACCCACAGCAAACATTATCCTCAATGGTGAAAAACTGGAAGCATTCCCCCTGAAATCAGGGACAAGACAAGGGTGCCCACTCTCACCACTACTATTCAACATAGTTTTGGAAGTTTTGGCCACAGCAATCAGAGCAGATAAAGAAATCAAAGGAATACAGATTGGAAAAGAAGAAGTAAAACTCTCTCTGTTTGCAGATGACATGATCCTCTATATTGAAAACCCTAAAGACTCTACGAGAAAATTACTAGAGCTAATCAGTGAATATAGCAAAGTTTCAGGATATAAAATCAACACACAGAAATCCCTGGCATTCCTATACACTAACAGTGAGAAATCAGAAAGAGAAATTAAGGAAACAATTCCATTCACCATCGAAACAAAAAGAATAAAATACTTAGGAGTATTTCTACCTAAAGAATCAAAAGACTTGTATGTAGAAAACTATAAAACACTGATGAAAGAAATCAAGGAGGACACAAACAGATGGAGAAATGTGCCGGGTTCGTGGACTGGAAGAATCAACATAGTGAAAATGAGTATACTACCCAAAGCAATCTATAGATTCAATGCAATTCCTATCGAGCTACCAGAGGTCTTTTTCAAAGAATTAGAACTAATAATTTCTCAATTTGTATGGAAATACAAAAAACCTCGTATAGCCAAAGCAATCTTGAGAAAAAAGAATGGAACTGGCGGAATCAACCTACCGGACTTTAGGCTATACTACAAATCCACAGTCATTGAGACAGTATGGTACTGGCACAAAGACAGAAACATAGATCAGTGGAAC